>OY776681.1:34401010-35625777 GCA_963675555.1 Leptura quadrifasciata | reverse complement strand
TAAATATACAGTGAGGTCCATAAATAACGGATAAATTCATTATATAGGTAATTATCAATTTAAGAATGAAATCCTAGAACATATCAATTTTTAATTCTAAAATGACATTCTTTGAGCATAATCTCCCCCTTCAAATTCCTTGGAGTGACAGCTACCCCTTTAAAATTTTTAAATGTAACGATAGCTTATTTGAAAGGGTTTTTAATTCTATATCCAGCAACATAAGATATTTTGAATTTCTCCAATTTTTTTGTTGAAAAATATTACATTTTTGTTGTTACTAAGTAAACAAAAGAACATGCAACAATTTAAATGAAATAATGGAGGCGTTGCTGAAATTCTAAAATATTTTGTATCGTTTGCGAGGTGTTTTGATTAATTTTTTGCCTTATTCTGTATTTTAAATCATCGACGTTATTTGGTCTGTTGCAGTAGACTTTCGATTTTAAGTAACCCCATGAAAAATAGTCAAGCGGGGACAAATCGGAAGAACGAGCAGGCTACTGATTTTCACCGCGTCCACCGATCCACCTATTGGCAAAAACTTGATTGATTGAGATAGGTGTAGCTTCGTCCTGCTGATACCAAATATTTCTATAAATTTCATTAGGGTTGTTATTATCTGGGAAAAGTATTCTTAACTCTGGAACTGAGAAATTTTGCAAGAAATCCAATTCAGTAAAACGTTACATTTAAATTGAATATTAAAAAAATCAGATTTGACAGATATTTGGTACATAAAATAGCTCAGGATACATTTGATTGTATACATTTCAAATAAATTTAAGAATTTTCAAATTTAATTTTCTTGAAGAATGTACAAAATTCAAAAACCTTATATTGCTAGATAGAGAATTAAAAGCCCTTTCAAATGAGCTATCACACGCACCTTCGTTCTATTTAAAATTGTTAAAGCGGTAGCTGTCACTCCAAGGGGGTTGAAGGGGAAGTTATAAAATTATGCTAAAAAAATATCATTTTAGAATTAAAAATTGAAGTGATTTAGGATTGTACTCATAAATCTTAATAAATTTATTCGTTCTCACTGTATATCAATCGATCGAAAAAGTAGTGATCATCAATTTTTATATCATGTAGAACTTTGATTTGTTAGATCATTTTGAAGTTATAGCATATAACATTTATTACTGTTAGAGGGCTCAGCCCGTCTTTTTTTGCTATAGTTTTGTAATTATCTTTATTTTCTGAATACATTAAAGTATTGATTTGTCATATTACAGAGCTGGGCCCAACTCAATTCAATTCAACAAAGATTTATTAAAATTAAAAGCATACAAACAGTTGCCTAACCAGAGCCTGCCTAGGGACCGACCATGCAACCACCGCGCTCACACGGTCGCGAATTGCAGGATCGGCCGGGACAGGAAAGATTTAAAGCTAGTCAAAAGGTACGAAATATTAATAAAGGCGGGTAGGGTAAGCGGAAGTTATAGTTGGTGAAGCGTGGCTACAGAGGTTCTCGGAAAATCGGTAACGTCCGGTATGGTAAGGGGTGTTTAATCCGAAATGGGGCATTATGCTGTCTAATTTGTGTTGTGTGTCTTGTTAGCGGACTATCGCCCAGCTTGAATGAATATAAGTTTTGAGAGATGCGTTGGACGTAGTCCGCTATCGGGGTCATGTAGTTGCAACGCGCATAGAGATCTCTGAGGGAGGTGTTCCTTCCAGAATTTGAAATGAGGCGCATAAATTTGTGTTGAAACACTTGAAGTTTTTTCATTGTCGTGGCAGGTATGCTGCACCACACCGGCGCCGCGTATGTGACGGACGGCCTAATCACCATCGTGTACAACAATTTTTTATTTTGTCGGTTAAGTCTGCTACCCCTGACCATGAGTGGATACAGATTCCTGGACAGGGAGTAGACCGTAAGTATTGTCTCATTTATATGGGTATTGAACGTCAGTCTTTACATATAGAATAAGAGATATAACTATAAGGTACGAAATGAAGAATGAAAATATGTAACAGACCATTCTAGCATACCCCCACTTGCTATTCTGAACCCCATTGACACGACTGATATTAATAATATCCCGGACGAAGAAGAAGACGAAAAATATTCCTACAAGTTGACAGCGCGGGAATAGTGCAGAAAAACGGACAGTCAGTGTGTAAAGTGAAATATCATTACTATAAATTAAGTCTAACGTTTACTGTGAATTTAACCATATTTAAATAAAGTTCTTTTTTCCGAACCTGTGCCTTGCCTACGAAGGGGTTCCTAAATTATACAGAGACCCCCTGAACTAGTCCCGGTCATAGTGGCGTCCCAACTTGTGTCTAAATAAAATTTTCAGTAAAATCGTGTAATAGACAATTATTAGTAGTGCATTTTAATGAGTTCGTATTATTGTTGATTCATTTGGAAATTCATTTCACCTAGTTTCACAAGTGCATTCGCGAGTTTTTCTGATTTTGCTATAAAATCCATCTCTGCGAAGTACCTAAACCTTTTGTGGGCCATTTTAATTTCCTGTGTTGAAACCAAACTCACCTGTTGCCTAATAAATACTGACTTTATTAATCATTCAATAAACTTCCACGTTAAAAGAAAAAACCAATTTGTGAAACAGTAGTGTAAAAACAAAAACTTTATGTTGTTTGTTGTAAGTGTTGAAAAGAAAATCCGAGTACCTAGGGATACACATAGTAGAATTCATAAAAGAAGTTGTTCAATGTAAGTACATTATTTTAAGTTTACATGAACAAGTTAAATTGGAAGTGCACAAGACATTTATAGAAACAGACTTTTAGTGTGTCGCGTAGAATAGGCTATCTTCTCAAGCAAAAATAGACACTAGTGGACACTGCTTAAAAACTTTTAGGTCGTGAACAGTGCTCAAAATACAGATATTTCAAGAGCTGTTTTTATATGCATAGATTTGATAGGACAGTTATTTAGACATTTTCCTGTATTGTAAAAACATTACTAGGAGCGTGTACACCGAGTGTAAAAGAAAACTGTTATTGAACTTTTCAACATTTTTATAAATTCTGATACGGTTTAACAATTTATGGAATTACGTTCTGGCTCTAGAAAACAGGCAAACTCAAATCCAGATATTCTTGATAGCTCCGATATGGCGTTACCAAATCAAATTGTAATGACTCAAGAGGTTTTACAGAATCTTCTCGCGGGGTTAATGAATGCTCAACCACCAGTACCTGGACAGGCGGATCTTGTTCTACAACGAGGAAATTACGCACAATGTACAGCTCGTTTTAAGGGTCATACTGACGATGTAGAGTCGTTCATTGATTCTATTTTAGTCTACAAGGAATGTGTGAACATATCGGATGACAATGCTTTGAAGGGTTTGCCGATTTTATTTCAAGGTCAAGTTGCTACTTGGTGGCAAGGCATTAAAGCCACAATATCTACTTCTGACGAGGCAATAACCGCTCTACGCAATGCTTATGGATCTATTAAGCCCGCTTATCAAATTTATCGTGAAATATTTTCTCGGGAACAAGCTGAAAAGGAGAAAACTGGTATATTTATAAGTAGAGTGCGTGCTCTATTTTCTCTGTTACCCAACTCGCCTGCACTTGCTGAAAGCGTCCAGCTCGATATGGTGTTTGGACTTCTACATCATCGCTTTGGGAAAAGAATTTTACGAACTGATTTCGAAACATTTAAGGAATTAATTGAGAAGGCGCGTATAGTTGAACAAAATATGACAGAAAAGAAGCCTAATCACATTATTAAGACTGAACCTCAAAATACGAGTAAAATCAATAATTCTAAGAGGAATCAATGTTCATACTGCAAAAATTTTGGACACGTCAAAGAACAGTGTAGTAAACTACAACGAGCACAAGACACTAAAGCACGTGAGACCGAACAAGAGTCTCCTAGCCAAGAGAAAGTTAAGGAGAACGACTCACCTCCCACTGCTTCGCTTATTACTTGTTATGGTTGTGGAAACCCTGGCTATATCCGCAGTAATTGTCCAAAAGGTCGATTAGTAACTCCAAGTACTTCTTCCCAAAGCACTTCTGTGATGTCAGCAGAATTTTTCTGCCATCCAACTTCTGAGGAACCCCAAGGTCGCGCACTTATTCCTATAGGGATATATGGAACTTCAGGTTTTGCTTATGTCGATACCGGTGCCAAAAGAAGTATTGCTGGTGCAACTCTTTTTAAAATACTTATGGAGAAAAGATTGGCATATACTCAACAAGAATTGACGATGACACTTGCCGATGGAGTTGAACGAACAGTTCTTGCATATATCTTTAATGTTCAAATAACCTTACAAAATAAAGTCATACCAATATCATTATTAGCCGTACCAGATCACACAAGAAGTAGAACTCTATTAGGACTCGGCTTTATCAAACTTGCCAATATAGTGTTAAATGTACCCAATGGAGAGTGGTATTTCGGTGAAACACCAGATGTCATTTACGTATTCGAAGATGAAGCAAATTATCAGTTGCCAGATGAAAATAGTTTAATCTGTTCTATGAACATGAATAATACAGAATTACGTTCCAACGAAGGAGAACAACTTAATTTAGATGAAAGGAAACAAATCAATCAACTTTTAGTGGAGTATCAACCAATATTTACTCTAAGCTCTGAACCTACTCCATACGTTGAACATGCATTGAAACTTACCGATGATATTCCTATTTCTGTTCCACCATACCGTATGTCGGAACCTAGTAAGAAAATTCTACGTACTGAATTAGATAGGCTCTTAACAGAAGGAGTTATCGAGGAATGTGAGTCTCCGTATGCAGCTCCTATTGTACTAGTACCGAAACCTAATGGAAGCATAAGACTTTGTGTTAAATACCAAGCTTTAAATAATATCACAGTACCAGATAGGTATCCACTGCCTAGAATTGATGATCTCTTACATTCAGCCAAGCGAACTTCATATATGACTACTCTCGATCTCAAGTCAGGATATCACCAAATTCCTATGAGGCCTTGTGACCAGGATAAAACAGCTTTTGTTTGCCCCTTCGGGATGTATCGATATAAACGAATGCCATTTGGGCTCAGGAATGGTCCCTCCACGTGCCAACGACTGATCGACAAATTTCGTTCTGGACTGCAGAACATATCCATTCTCGCTTATCTTGATGATCTTATTATACTTTCGGGTAGCTTTCAAGAACATTTAGAGGACTTACGAAAAGTTTTCGAACGTTTGAAGTTATTTAAACTTTGCTTGAACCGAGCCAAGTGTTTCTTTGTGTGTCCATCTGTCAAATACTTAGGTCACCTTATCACGCCTAAGGGGATCAAACCTGACCCTGACAAGATTAAGGCTATCTTAGAAAGAGCCCCACCAAAAGATGTAAAACAAGTTCTCTCCTTCCTACAAACCTGTTCTTGGTTTAGAAGATTTATACAAAATTTCGCCGAAGTTTCCCGTCCACTGACTTCATTAACAAAGAAAAACTCCAAATGGAAATGGAGACTTGAACAACAGAAGTCTTTTGATCACTTGAAGATGTTACTTACCTCAAGTCCAATTCTACGACAAGCGGACTCTAGCTTACCCTATGTCCTAAAAACTGACGCTAGTTCCTACGCTTTGGGAGCAATTTTACTCCAGGGGGAGGGTTCAGATGAACGCCTTGTTGAATACGCCAGCAGATTACTTACCCCAGCTGAACGTAACTATCATACCACTGAACGTGAGGCATTGGCCTTGGTATGGGCCGTAAGTAAATTCAGAGGATACCTAGAGGGAGCTAGTTTTGTTATTCAAACCGATCACCAGCCCCTAAAGTGGTTAATGACATTAAAATCACCGTCAGGAAGACTAGCCCGATGGTCACTTACTCTTCAACAATATGACATGCATCGATTATACTCCAGGAAGATCGAATTTAGTAGCTGATACCCTATCCAGACCACCCATAGAGGTAGAAGCTTGCGACGTAAATAACGTATCAATAGATTTACCGAAAAGTTCTGAAAATGATATCAGACAAGCCCAATTAGAGGATCCTGATGTGGAAAAGATTATAACCTGTTTTGAATCCACCGATCCAAATGGCTTAGATTTTAAAAAATGGACCGAACGTGGTTATGTAATGACCAATGGAATATTGTATCGATCAACCTCTGATAATGACCAAGAGGAAATTCAACAAGTCGTACCCAAGTCTCAGATCTCCAGAATTCTCAAAGAATACCATGATTCCCCACTTGCAGGACATTATGGTATCGATAAAACCCTTCGAAGAATACGGTCTCGGTATTATTGGCCCGGAATGACACGAACCGTCACCGAACACCTTTCTAAATGCCTTGAATGCCAACGATATAAAGCGCAGAATTTGAAACCTGCCGGATTATTACAAACCCCTGTGATGGCACAAAGATTCGAAATTTTATCTATAGACTTGTTTGGGCCGCTTCCTGAAACCCCTACTGGTGAGAAGTGGATTTTCATAATAGAAGACAACGCCAGTCGATGGGTAGAATTATTTCCATTAGTGAATGCTACTGCAGAAGCTTGTGCTCGAACCCTAGTAAACGAAGTAATCCTACGATTTGGAACTCCCCGACGGATTACCAGTGATAATGGATCCCAGTTTGTAAGTGCAATAATGCAGCATGTAACTCATTGTTTAGGCATTAAACAGCACCTTATATCTGCCTATCACCCCGAATCAAACCCTGTCGAACGGAAGAACCGTGATATGAAAACACAGTTAGCAATCCTTGTCGGAACAGATCACACTCAATGGAAAGAAAAGTTACCTGCCATACGTTTTGCTATGAATACTGCTCATTGTGATTCCACCGGATTCAGTCCTTCCTATTTAACTTTCGGACGCGAGCTTAGGACCCCAGATGATGTGCAATGGGATATGCGAGCCATTATCGAGAATGAGAACTTTATCCCTCAAATTACTCCCTACTTGATTAACTTAAGTAAGACACTCCGAGAAGCTAGAGAACAGCATGGACAGAAACAAGATAAGTCAAAATATTATGCCGACTTAATCCGAAGAGAAACTACACCTTTCAAAGTAGGAGACGATGTCTTAATAAATACGCACACTCTCAGTCGGGCCAAAGATTCATATACTTCGAGATTCGCACCGAGACGAGATGGACCCTATGTGGTAAAGCGAGTTATCACTCCTACTAGTTATGAAATCGCCTCACTACAAAAACCAGAACAACCGCTTGCTAAATGCCATAGATCTGCTTTAACTCCATTTCGAGAAGAAGCCAATTCTGACAGACTGTTACCTGTTAAACCTCTGCGCCGACGTGGTCGACCGCCCAAAGAGTCAAATGAGAGAAACCCCCAAATAACTTTAAATCAACCTGCAGAGACAGAGGATAAACCTCTGACTGAGCGACAGCACCCTCAGACTCCTAGTTTGCAAGCGAGATTAGATGGTCGCCCTCGGAGAGAAATTCACCCTCCTAAGTGTTCTTGTGGAGATTCTCACGCAGATCACGCCCTTACTCATTTTTCGGAGTTCACACGAGGACGTATGTGTACTCCTCAGGGGGAGATTGTAACAGACCATTCTACCACACCCCCACTTGCTATTCTGAACCCCATCGACACGACTGATATTAATAATATCCCGGACGAAGAAGAAGACGAAAAACATTCCTACAAGTTGACAGCGCGGGAATAGTGCAGAAAAACGGACAGTCAGTGTGTAAAGTGAAATGTCATTACTATAAATTAAGTCTAACGTTTACTGTGAATTTAACCATATTCAAATAAAGTTCTTTTTTCCGAACCTGTACCTTGGCTACGAAGGGGTTCCTAAATTATACAGAGACCCCCTGAACTAGTCCCGGTCATAAATAGAAATTCAAATATGTATAACACAAAAAAATAAAATATATTCATTATTTTCTGATTCAGTATATACGTTTTTCCGTTTTTTTCGCGTTAATTTCTTTGAGGCAACTTTGTATTTTAAAAACGCAGCATATGCACTTGGATGAGATCTTCTTAAATGTTTAACGTAGTTAGTTGTGGTTGTTGAAGAACATTTTAAGATAGTTATTGTTGGTTTCCAACTTTCACATTCTGCCTTTATGTGATTTATGTCAATGACTCTGGTGATTTAAAAAAAAATTCCGTCCGGAATAGGCCGTCATCTTAGATTATCTAGTATTAGTTCATCCACCGACTGTCGGGAAGTTGAAGCAACATTTGGATCAAATCTTTTTTGACGTTTTCGAGCCTGAATTAGTGCTAAATATTCAGTGTCCTCATCTGTAGCATAAGGGTTGGTGTTGGTTGCATCACATAATTCGACCTTTTCACCCGTTGCAGTCAAGTCAATTTTCATATAACTATTAAAACAGTGTCAGTATGTAAGTATTGTGGAGGAAAACGATAAATGAAAACAATCACAGACGTAGTGAGGATAGTGGTGGGCAGTAGCGATGCGTCATCAAGTCTTACATCTTTTATGTCGCGTGCATTAAAATGATGATTTGGGGGTTTGTCTTCTTAGCGTCTCATATGGCACCTCCCTTGTCGATGGCAGCTTTGCGTCTTTTATATCACGTGCATTAAAATGAGAGAGAAGGTCAACCATGTGGTCCGCCTTCTTAGCGTCTCACCTCGCACTCCCTTCTCAATTATTTGTTTCCCGCACTATACGTAAATACTTAATTTAAGCCAAACTGCTGCAACTGAATAAATTTACGTGTTCATTTTACGACTTCTATATTACAATTAAATTCCTAATACAGTGGCACAGATTTCTCTATGCCAATGACTGATGCATGCAAAATTCTTACCATAACTAAGAGTACATTTTCGAGTACTTCGAGTACTTGTCAAATTGCAGGGAGTACATGTACTTGAATACCATTTTCGATTAGGTACTATTGTGAGTAATCGGCCCAGTTCTGGTTATAGAGGCTGTCCATTTTACCAGAGCCCTCGAGAATATCTCACTTAATATCGGTCGTAAAAAATTTTTTTTACGAAAATTGTGCCGATTTATATAACCTACAAAATGGTTCAAAGACATTTGAAATCCATGGCCTTACTTTAAGAGTTATGGCGGAAAATATCGAAAATGCGGAAAAAGTCTAGGCCAAATATCTCCGTTATTTTAAGAGATACGAGAAAAATTCTAAGGCGAAATTTTTTTACAAAACAGAGTGTTTCAACGAGGTTTTATCTAATTTTTTTCAAAACCGTTTTATTTTGAGATTTACTCTTCAGGCTGTTAAAAAAATTATTTTGAAACGGGCGGAAAATGGCGCCATTAAATACAGTATTTTCCTCCCTTTTCAACGATGTATCAGATGCCATATTTATTCGTTGGTACTACGTTAGTAATTATAAAAACATTTTTTTTTAACCAATAAATTTTTTTTTAACAAGCATAGCACTTGCCGTGGAAAAGTATGATTAAATAAAACGATAAAATAATTCAATAAGTTGTTCAAATCTTTGCTATAATAAAACATTAACACAATTAAGAAGAATAAAGTAAATTCAGGTAACAAAAACAAATTAATAATAAAAAGAATATAGCACACAGAACATTAATATTTATCTAATCCTCAAAATAATTTTTAAGATATCATATCAAGTGTTCAAAGTGTCCACCGCGATTTCTTATGCACAATCGAGCGCGGCGAGGCATTGCATTTAAAACATTACTCAGCATTTCGAGGATAACTGTATTACATGCCTGTTGAATTCGAGCTTTTAGGTCCTCTATATTTTGCGATATCGTCGAAAACACCTTATCTTTAATACACCCCCATAGAAAAAATCCATTGGGGTTATATCTGGAGAACGAGGGGGCCATCGAATGGGGAGGAGCTCCATCTTGTTGAAAGTATTGAAAGTTGCGTCGATTCTCTAAAGGTAGGTCATCTAAGAATTCATTAAGTTCTTTTCTCAAAAAGTTTAGGTACCTTTGACCACTGAGATGACCATCATAAAAATAAGGACCTATATTAAATTGGTGCCTAAAATACCTATCCACACATTTATTGAAAAACGATTTTGAAACCCAGTCGTTCTATGCCAGTGTGCATTTTCAGAAGTCCATTTGTAATGAATATTGCGATTAATAAATCCATTATTGGAAAAATTTGCCTCGTCAGACCAAAGTATTTTACTACATATTAATGGATCGGCACGCTTCTTTTTCAACAGCTACCTACCTTCTCCTTGGTTTGTCCCCCGCTTGTAAGTTGTGAACTTTTTTGGCTTTATAACACCGGTAACCATTTTTCTTTAAAATTTTTCTAGCACTTGTTTTATTTATATGACAAGAAATTTGAAAAAGTTTTCTGTATTTTTATTTCTTACATAACTAATAACTCGGTTTACCTTATTTACATTATCAGTAACACTGTTCAACCTTGTCTTCTTCTTTAATAATGAACCATCATACCATCATTTTTCAGTTTCGTAGCTAATTTTCCGAACAGTTTTAATTCGGCTGTAGTGCTTGTAGAAATCTGTTTCTATATTCTACTTGAGCTAATCCAGAGTTAAAATTGCATTGACAATATGTAACGAATATATTATAACGATCAATATGAGTGAAAACCATTTTTGAAAATTTTAAATTCTTAAACGAGTGTGATTGAGTGAGAGTTTAAGTATTAACTGAGATGATCTGTCAAAAAATTAATTTGTCAAGTTTATACATAGCCAACTATTTTAAAATAATTGAAATAATAGTGAAATCATGAAATACAAACAAATGGATATTATACTTAAATTAATTGGTAAAGACACTTAACTTTCTAAGCAAGGAGTGACGCTTTTATGGAGGACCTCTATATATAACTGCGAATACTCTTTCCATAATTGCTCCAAATTGCTATCTTGATTATTATTTTGTTTTTGTTACCTGAATTAACTTTATTCTTCTTAATTGTGTTAATGTTTTATTATAGTAAAGATTTGAACAACTTATTGAATTATTTTATCGTTTTATTTAATCATGCTTCTCCACGGCAAGTATAATGCTTGTTAAAAAAAATTATTGGTTTAAAAAAAGTTTTCGTAATTACTACTAACGTAGTACCAATGAATAAATATGGCATGTGATATATCGTTGATAAGGGAGGAAAATACTCTATTTCCCGCCCGTTTCAAAATAATTTTTTTAACGGCCTGAAGAGTAAATCTCAAAATACAGCGGTTTTGAAAAAAATTAGATAAAACCTCGTTGAAACACTCTATTTTGCGAAAGAATTTCGCCTTAGAATTTTTCTCGTATCTCTTTAAATAACGGAGATATTTGACCAAGACGTTTTCCGCATTTTCGATATTTGCCGTCATAACTCTTAAAGCAGGCCATGGATTTCAAATGTCTTTAAACCATATTGTAGGTTTTCGCAAAAATAATTTTTTTTGTACGACCGATATTAAGTGAGATATTCTCGAGTGCCCTGATAAAATGGACAGCCTGTATATCTTGCTACTATCAAGTTTAACAAATCAAATCTAATTTGCAGTAGTAAAATCGATTTGTACCACATTTTACGACGCGTAGTGTTTGGATAACTTTTTTAATTAGTGGATAATACTGGCACTGTTCAGGCTGTTGTTTAAATACATAAACTTAATTTCTTATAGCACCATTCCTCATTTATTGTTAATCACAAGTTTACAAACAGTAAGTTCGTTAAAATTCCTGCAAGCCACGTTGTATTACAGGTTGCATAACTTTGCAGAGCCTCTGGAATATAATATTAATCGCTTTGGTATGCCACGTTCAGGAACTAATAATTATTAATAAATGTTCATTATTAGGCACTTATTGGCTCGACTTATGACCTTAAAAGTCTTTTGATTCTTCGCTCAAGTCCATTCTGCAAACACTGACCTATGTGCTCGTAAGTTTAAATAACTGTTCACTCATTTATTGTTTATATATTGTGCATTAAATTTAGCTATTTGGAGTTAATGTAAAATTCGTTATGGAGAAAACACTGTTAAGTGAACAAGAAAGCATCGAGGAGTTTTAATTGCAATTTCTTATATGAATTATTGTCCAATGAGGTGAGCTCTAATGAGTTATAATAAAATTATTCTTCTTGTCGCATATGGCGAAACATTTAAGTGGCATAAAGAAAGCTAAGAGATGCGTGATTACTCAAGAAAAACGTATATCGAGATCGAGGTTAATTAAATTACAATACAAAAGGACTAATATATATGTTGAGCTACGTACGAATTGAGTTATTAAGCTGTAATGAAGATTTTTTATCAATCCTATGTATGTAAATATTTCTTTTCTATTTAATTGTTGCTTTATTTTTATCAGACTTGATTAAGGTACAGAATTTTGTTACGAAATGTACCTGTGTTATTGTTGAAATATTGTTTTATGAGGCGTTTAGAATACATGATATAGCTGGTGTAACAGGATCATGGTATACCCCCCTTTTCTCTTTAGTTTTGAAGATAATTGATTGAAATTTAGGATATACTACATACATAATAAGCGGCACTTTTTGACATACAACTGATTTTTTCTTCACTTCCGGCGAAACCGGAAGTGAAACCTGAAGAACATATTTATCATGATATGGAAACCTAATTTAATCATGTAAAGTATTAGTATCATACTTCTTTTACCTGATAGATTTAAGACGACTTTGCTTTATAAATCGTTCATTATTTAAACCTACAATACAACCAATCGTCAGAGGTACTCAATGTCAATCCGAGCAAAACAACTATTGTCCCGTTCACTAAAAGGAGAAGAGTCGATCTTAGAACTCCTGTACTGAATGGAACGATAATAAATCTTTCCAGTGAAGTCAAGTATCTAGGAGTAATCCTGGATCAAAAACTTACCTGAAACTCACATCTGGAACGGACTCTTACTAAAGCAACAGCGGCAATATGGACGTACCGTAGGTTGTTTGGTAAGACTTGGGGTCTAAGACCGAAAATGACACATTGGTCTTATCTTTCGGTTGTCCGACCTGTGGTAACCTACGCATCATGCGTATGGTGGCCAAAAATAGAAGAAAGACAGCGCAGGGAAAGTTGCAGAAACTACAACGCCTTGCCTGTTTAGGGATTACAGGAGCAATTCACTCGTGTCCCACAGCAGCTATGGACGCTATGCTTAACCTACTTCCCTTGCACTTACATGTAAGGAAGGAGGCGGCACTCAGTGCCTTACGACTGCACCAGGCACATAAATTCAAACCAGGTGATCTGGTTGGTCATTTAAGGATTCTGGAGGTCAAACAAGACTTTGACTGCCCGTGTGACGTGCTAATTGAAAGTTGTCAGACGAGCAAGATGGAGTCACTGCGATTGGAACAGGGGTCACTTATCTGGTATACAGATGGATCCAAGATGGCTGAAGGGGTAGGAGTGGGAGTAGCAGGGCCGAATTGTAGGGTATCCAAAGCTCTCAATAACACCCCAACCATCTTTCAGGCAGAAATTTATGCCATAGATCTGTGTGCCCAAGTATGCCTAAATAAAGGCATCCGAAGGGCAAAGATCTATATACTATCAGATAGCCAGGCAGCACTAAAGGCTCTAAGGTCTTATACCTTTGAATCTAAAATTGCCTGGGAATGTAGACAATCCCTGAAGCAACTGGCTAATAACAACAAGGTTACCTTGATGTGGGTGCCAGGGCATGAGGGAGTACAAGGAAATGAACTTGCTGATAGCTTTGCAAAAAAAGGAGCTGAAGCACCGTTCATTGGACCCGAACCGTTTTGTGGCCTAGCCAAGGGACATATAGCGGAGGAGATCCAAGAAAGGGAAAAGGATCAGAAAAAGTCCTACTGGAGGAATACTCCAGGCCAAAGACAAAAGCTTATAACTTATTCGACAAAGAATGCCACAAGGCTTCTCGAACTGGAAAAGTCCGAATTAAGGCTAATCACAGGCCTTCTAACTGGCCACTGCCCCTTGAGATACCATCTCAAGAATATGGGCAAGGCGGTAGATAATAAATGCAGATATTGCGATACTGCAATTGAAACTGCGGAACACATACTTTGTGAATGCAAGATGTTAGTCCGCACTAGGCTAAAATTCCTAGAACAGGCGGAATTAACGCCGGAAGACATAGGGAAATTAGCCCCCAGGAAAATCACAAGCTTTGTAAAAAGTCTGGGAATCTTGGGGTAAATCACAAAAGATCCTTTAGGTCGAAGTGAAGTAAGGCTGTTCGAAGCCAAACGACCCCGTAAAACAATCTACAATCACAGAAAATAATAACAAAACAATAATAACAACAACAACAAAAACGGGGTAAAGGATACTCAAGTAAGTTCGATGAACCTGCGGGCAATGCCGGCTGGAGCTTCAGCTCCTGGTAGGGCCACCCTTGCCGGTAAGACCGTGGGGGAGAAACGAAAATGAGTCCAGGCAGGTGTCACGCGCAACACATAGCCTCTGCACTTGCAAGACCATCGTGCGTGGTGAAGAACCACATCCGACTAGAGGTTACCCTGTTCTCGCAGAACACGATGGATCTATGGGAGTAAACCCTGAAAAAATAATCCGAAATCTAAGGTGTTCGCCGTGCCGAGGGATGAATGACTCTGAGTTAGTGAGTCGCAAACGGCCGCCTCCGAATAACTGGGGACCTTCGGAGTATATACCCCCTCCATGGTAAGGGTGCACTGCCATGGTGGAATGTAGATCAGCCCAACTCGTGGGAACTATATGGAAACAGATTTTTCTCAAGAGGTACCTACCTCATTAAACACAGGTGATGGTAATGGTGGTCCATCTAAATCCCTACCAAACACAAAAGACCGAAAGGTCAACCAAACTGCCGGTAAGGCGGCAACGTTGTTAAGTCAGAGAAATGTGGAAATTACACCGCGTTTTCTGATCGTTAAAAGGATAGAAGGGGATTTCTCAAAAGTAAGTCCTTTTCTTATTGAAAAAGTGGTGAGCGGTTTAGTAGGAAAAGTTAAGTCGGTTAGGAAAAATAAAGAAGGACTGTTAATCGAGACAAGCAACCCCAACCAATCAAAAAGATTATTAACCCAAACCAAGTTTCACGAATTCGACATAGAGGTCACTCCACACACTTCCCTTAATTACAGTAAGGGCGTTATCACGTGTCGTGATTTGCTGAACTGTACTGTGGAAGAAATTATGGAAAATCTCAAGGATCAAGGAATAATTGATGTTAAAAGAATTAGCACTAAGAGGGATAATGTAATGACAGATACAGCTTCACTTATACTTACTTTTAACACTCCAAAACTACCTGAAAAAGTCAAAGCAGGAATTTACCAATCACTTTCGGTACGACCATATATCCCAGCACCAATGCGGTGCTTTAACTGTCAAAAATTTGGTCATACTGTACAAAGTTGTGATAAGGAACCGATCTGCATATGCGGAAAAGCAATACACCAGGGCGAACCATGCTCCGATCCCATTAAATGTGTTAACTGTAATGGTGAACACTCTACTCGTTCTAAGAATTGTCCAATCTTTAAAGAAGAAGCTGCTATTCAAAGAATTAAAACCCTAGATAAAGTCACTTATAGTGAAGCAAGGAAACGTGTAAGAGCAAACTCCCCTCCAACTAGTGGATCTTATGCCAGGATAACCGCTACACCTTCTCCAACACAGGCATCTAATATCAAAGACATCATTTTGCAAATGATCCCGGAAATAACAAAAATCTGCAGTGCATTAATAGAACAAAAAATTTCTAACTGTCAAGAAAATACTGCTAGTAAAGAAAAGTCTCTAATGCCACCCCCTGATAAAGCTTACAACAGTAGATTATACAACCAATCTTATGTATCTGATTCCTCAACGCAAAGTAAGGATAAGCGGAAACATAATTCGCCCACAGACGAGTCAGAGGAATCTGACGTTAGCCAGACTTCACAATCTGATAAAACAGAATTGAACAAAAATAAAAACAAAAACAAAAAACTAAAAAGTAAGCCGGGTTGGCCTAAAGGCAAACCCAGAAATTCCCAAAATCTTAATAAAAAGATCCCCGATGATCCTGGAGAGGGATCCATGGATCGACCAAATAATTGATTTTACTTATTTATTCATATTTATATTTCTACATCTATACATCATTGTTTGTTATGTCCCATATACAAATTTTATTATATAGATATATATATTTTTCTTCTTTTTACAAGATAGTGTACTATTTGTGTTTACTTGTTTATTTATTTAACAGAATGCCTTTAAAAGTAGAAAATATTTTACAATGGAACTGTAATGGATGCAAAAATAATTACTGTCATCTGAAAACTATCATCCTTGAAAAATCTCCATTTTGCTTATGTCTACAGGAGACACACTTCAAACCAGAGGAATCTTTTACACTACGAGGATACTCTGTTTTTAGAGAAGATGTCATCCCTCACCAACGAGCGAGAGGGGGAGTTGCAATCTTTGCAAAAAATGACTCGTTGGCCAAGCGGATCGTGTTACAGAGTGAACTCCAGGTCGTTGCGATAGAAATTGATTATCCTATGAAGCTAACTATATGCAACATATATCTCCCAGACTTCACATGGACAATTGACGATTTAAAACAAATAGTATCACAGTTACCGCGCCCCTTTCTAATTGTCGGAGATTTCAGTGCTCACAACCCCATGTGGGGTTCCACTAGACTAGATACACGCGGTAGGATAATAGAACAATTTATGGATGAAAGTAATCTGGTATTACTCAACACCGGTGAAGGTACATATATAAACTCCAGATCATCTAACCTCTCATCTATAGATCTATCAATGTGTAGTGCAACGCTAGCTCCTGTGTTATCTTGGAAAACTCTGGAAGAACATACATATACAGATCACATTCCTATTCATATCGATTTAGATGTAGTCACCCATCAGTTTAACACATACCAAAAATGGCAACTAGATAGAGCAGACTGGTCTACCTTTAGAGATAATGTACATCTTCCAGCTCTAAATAATGACATTGATACCACAGTGGAAGAATATACTGAGACCATCTTAAATGTAGCCAAAGACACTATACCGAGGTCTGGAGGACGTCGGCTGCGAGCTAAAGTACCTTGGTGGAACGAGGAGATAAAAGAAGCACTAAAAGAACAAAGGCGGGCGTTCTCTTCATTTAAACGCAATCTCACTCAAGCCAACATGATTGTATTTAAACAATGTCGTGCAAAAGCTCGTAAGCTGATCTTGAATGCGAAGAAAAAGTCTTGGGAATTATACGTATCATCCATTAATTCGGATACACCCATCGGTGACGTCTGGAGGAAAGTTAAGTGTATAGCCGGGAGAAATAACCCAACAATACTTTCTGTAATGGAAATCGATGGCCGTCTGGAATCTGGTAAAGAAGAAATAGCTGAATCGTTAGCCAAGCAATTTCACGACAACTCCATCTACCATGATCCAGTATTCCTTGATATTAAGAGAAACTCTGAATCAAATCTCGACTTTTCATCGCCTGAAAATCCGACCTACAATGAACTTTTCTCCATGGACGAGATGGAGAAAGCACTTCAAGAAGCAAAACAGTCAGCTCCAGGGCCTGACTCCATAATGTATGAGATGGTGAAACAGCTACCTTTGTCTGAAAAACAAAAACTACTCGACCTCTACAATAAAATATGGCAGGAAGGAAAATATCCAGAACAATGGTGTGAATCTATTATAATTCCTTTATTAAAGCAAGGTAAAAACCCCCGCAGAACTACAAGCTACCGCCCTATATCTCTAACTAGTTGTCTTAGCAAACTTTTTGAAAAAATGGTGAATACACGTCTTATATGGTACCTTGAGAAAAATAACTTACTCTCTAAGTATCAAATGGGTTTTCGAAGGAATAGATCCACGATCGACCAGCTGGTATTTTTAGAGAATGCCATTCAAAATTCATTTTTTGAAAGATCCCACTTGGTCGCTATTTTTTTCGATCTTGAGAAAGCATATGACACAAGTTGGAGGTATGGAATCATAAAGAAACTACATGACTGGGGTCTTAGAGGAAATATGCCCTCTTTTATAAAAAGCTTCCTCAACCGTCGCCAATTTAAAGTTCGAATCCATGATACAGAATCTCACGCTTACAGGCTGGAGAACGGAGTCCCGCAAGGATCCACCCTCAGCGTCACTCTTTTCGCTATCGCTGTAAATGACCTGACAGAGACGATAAATCCTCAATTAAAAAAATGCATCTATGTTGATGATCTGGTAATGTTTTATTCCTCAAAAAGTATGGATGATATGGAACACACGCTACAGAGAGGGATTGATGAAATCACGGCTAGTGCAGAAAGAAAAGGCTTTCGTTTCTCTACAGAGAAAACCCACTGTGTTCACTTTTGTAGGCTGCGTAAACCACACAATGACCCTGAACTTTTCCTTAAAGGTTCACGCCTTGAATGTAGAGATACAACGAAATTTCTGGGCCTTACTCTTGACTCGAAACTCTTATGGGGGCCACATATCGAAGACCTTACCGGTAGATGCAAGAAAGCCCTTAATGTCATTAGATGTGTATCTAATATCTCCTGGGGGGCAGATAGAGAAGTGCTACTAAACCTATATAGGAGCCTTGTGCTTGCGAAGATGGATTATGGATGTATATTGTACTCCTCAGCCCGTACCACGCATCTACATGCCCTAGAGTCGATTCATTCCACTGGACTAAGACTGGCTACTGGAGCCTTCCGGACATCACCCCTATCATCACTATGCTGCGAGGCAGGAATGTCTCCTTTGAAATACAGAAGAGCACAAATGATCATCAACTACGCAATCCAAATTCGCTCACAACCTACGCATCCAAACTATGCCATCATAACAGATCAAGACCTATACACTACCTACTTACAGAGACCCACAGTAACCCGACCGGTAAGTGTCCGAGCAACAGAAGCCATAAGAAAACTTAAAATTACACTACCAGATATACTTCCACGCGGACAATACGAAACGACTCCCTGGACCATAAAGTTGCCTAAATGTCATCTAGAATGCACCTACCACAGGAAGAATGAAACGAGTAATGTGATATATGAGAAAACATTTTATGAAATTCTTAGTAAATACCCAAATTATATTAAAATTTACACCGACGGGTCAAAGACGGAACAAGGAGTTGGCAGCGCTATCTCTGTATCAAATCAAGTTTACTCGTGGACACTAAATCAAGCATGCAGCATATTTACCGCCGAACTCTACGCTATCTGGCAGGCTCTACGATATTGCGATATGACGAACCACTATATATTTTTGATATGCTCTGACTCGCTAAGTTCGATCGAGGCCATAAAAAATAGATTTTCTGAAGATCCATTGGTGCAGCAAATACTTTCGTTAATTGACTGGTTACACTCTAACGATAAAACAGTTACCTTCGTTTGGACGCCAGGCCATGCGGGCATCAGAGGCAACGATCTCGCAGATAGGGGTGCACGCGAAGCGGCTGAAAAAGATACAGTAGATCACACACAATTACATCCTCAAGACCTGAAGACGCATGTGGATACTAAAATTAAGGAAGCCTGGCAAGAAGAATGGAATAGCACATATGCTAAATTGAAACCTATAAAACCTTGTGTTAATAAGTGGAAGTTGCCATGTGAATTAACTAGAAGGGAACAAGTCACATTATGTCGACTTCGGATAGGGCACACCAACCTTACATCAGTCCACCTATTAAGAGGGGAACAACCACCGATATGCCAAACATGCGGAACGCAACTCACTGTAAAACATATCTTACAAGCATGTGAAAGATACTTGGACTTACGATCGCAGTTGGATATTCCAAATCAACTACAGCAAACCTTAGCGAATGACAAAGAATCAACTCGGAAAGTTTTAAAATTTTTTGAAAAGTCTAACTTACTACGTCGGATCTAATGAATGCAGGCAATTCTTGATTGCTTCTGTTTTTTGTTCTCTTTTGTATTCACATCGTATTACTTGATGCCCACACGTAAACACATATGCGATGAATGACACCTTATTGAGATGAAGCATAGCACATGTTGTTGCCACAGGTTGTTTACACCTTGGTAATAAATTTACATATCCAATAAGGATACACTATGATAGGGCTAATGACCGAAGTAGTCGATGCCCTTAAAAAAAAAAAAAAAAAAAAAACAACAAAAACAACAAAAACATCAATAATAACAGAACAATGAAATAAAATCCCAAAAAATGTTAAAAATGATCACCATCAGCTTCATTACAAGCATTCGGCAAGCGAAGATTTTTCTACTCTGATAGAAATACAGGGACTTATTGTTTGAATGCTGTTTGAATTCGTTATTCTTCTGTTAATACTGATATCTTGTGTACACACTTCATTAATAAATGTCTCACAAACAAAATACCAACGAACTGTTGGAACCACATTCTTTTCTCACCAGTACAGGTAATAGCTCCTGTTAATCATTTCTTCAATCTCCTTTCTTGTGAATGTTGCTTCGTCTGTGAAAGGAACACGACGAGATAAACCTTAATTAATTTCCAACTGATTTAGAAACTACCGACAAAATTCTTGTCTACGTCCAAGATATCTACGTAAGAGCTGTTTCACTCGTGTGAAGTGATATAATTTCAACTGTTACTCTTACGAGATTCTGTATAGAGATGACGCAGAAATATGTCTCATTTCGCAGAAAATGATGCTACTACTTGTGGTTGGGTTACATTCCGCTTCTTAACTTGAATAGTTCGTCAGTATTTTGGGTGCCCAGTTTTAGAATTGAAAGGTTTTAAGAAGGTGGTTACTCTTAGGCGACTACAAAAAATATGTTCAAAATATTTTTTTTTCAAGGGGTTGCTTGTTAGATGTACCTTTCATGAAAAATTCTTACTGTTCTCCTTGTATTTCGACTCTCTTCACCAGAAGCTAACCATATCTGTTAGTTCAACTGATCCAAAGACGTTACCGAAGACGTTGTATGATCATTGATCTCTTGAGTTGATAGTATTTGCATAGACTAAGGATTTCATATGTCCCCACACATAATAATCCAAAGTCCTATCAAGATAATTCCCGATGGAGAAATGAGGGGGAGCTCCGTCTTGCATGAACCACACTCTGTTCCGTATGTCTAGCACGAAAGCATGTAATATATCAGCAAGAATATTTTGAAGAAATAACAGATAAGATTGTCCATTTAAATTTGGAGGACGAAAAATTGGTCCCAATAATTGATCGCCGATGATACCACACCAAACGTTAATCTTAAATTCTTTCTGAAAATGCCTTTCTATAACGGCATGAGTATTTTCTACTTGTCAGTAATGGGTATTTCTCCAGTTAAAAACGCCTCGGCGAGTAATAGTTGCTTCGTCGATAAATAAAGTGTTCTCAACAAAATTTCGATCACCGTTGTGTTTATTTAGAGCAAATTGACAAAATTGTGTCTGTGGAAGATCCCTTCGAAGTAAGTTTTGTACAGGAGTGAGATGATATGGGTAGAAGCGTTCTTTACGTAAGACTCTTAGGACATATTGTTTACTCATCCCTGTTGCCGCCTGACTTGAGGATCTTCATCCACACGAATTAAAATTTCTAGTTCTTGATCTGAAGTAATTCGTTTCGGTCGTCCCACATCATTTTTATGGCAAAATGAACCCGTTTCTCCCAAGCGACGAAACAGATCTTTGAAAATTTTATGGTTATTGGCTGTATTTTATTTGCATATTGCAATGAGTATCTCCCCGCTGCAGCACGTCCGCTAAAATTATTTTGTGCGTAAACACATATCATATCCCTCATTTCCCTATCTGAAAAATTATTGTCTAGGCATTGTAAATAGAGAAGTTAAAGAAGTTAGTTCGAGGAACACAGGAACAAAATAAAATGATTAAGTGACGTAAATGACAGAACTAAAACGTAACCAAAGCGCACATTTCAATAAATACACTTTGTTTCATTAAATTTGAATTTGTCTTTCAAAAAATTATTGAAATGTTTAACGGCACTTTCCTCGAAAACGGTTGGAGTTATCAAGTTCTACCAACTGTACAAATGGAAATGACGCCCTCATCAGATTTTCTGGTCAGAAAGATCACAACGGTTCGTCAAAAAAATGAAAATATTCATCATCAGATACAGTTCCTGTGGCGCCCTCTATGATCTAACGTGATGTAATACATAAATTATTGTTTTTTAGAATAAAAAAAGTTCCTCTAGCAAATTTGGTGAAGATCAGTCAAGAGGCTGTTGAGTTATTGCAATAAAACGAAAAACTAATTTAAACGTTGACATCCTGTATCTTTTTCCACAGCAACATTTTACTAAATCATATTTAGTTATATCCTCATATTTTGGCCCAAAGAATCTACTCCTGAACTAGCCTATTATTAATGGTCCACCCTGTATATCTGACATTTCACAGAGTTTAAAAAATACATTTATCTCCTAAACGAAAGTCGACAGCGAAAAAATATGAAAAAGTTACGCTATTAAAAAGCAAGAATAGTTTAACACCCTATATATCTAAAACTAAGCAAGATAAGAACTATTTGTCTTATTTTTCAGTGGAGAATCTCGGTTTAAGTGCTGAAATACTATAAATTATAGTAATATTTAAAATATTTGCCAATATATGATCTTTGAGGACATTTCAGAAAACTGAATGACTGTACCTTGATTTTTGCATAGTTAAGTAATTCGGATTAAGCCTGCACCTTGTTTTTGCTGAAATATTAATTTTATTGTAAGTACTAATAACGATTCTTCTCAGCGTTGACAAGCACTGATACCTTCGGCTGCAGTAGTCAAGCGCCACCGCCTTTCCAACTTAAAAGATGAGGCATTAGTAATAAATCGAATAATTTATAAAACATGTTCCTTGATAAACGTCCGAAGAGCATTCCTCTTTGCAACATTGTAGCCGATCAATTTTTTTAAATTCGACCATAGTTAATAATTACAATTGCTACTTGTAGGCCTTGATTGCGAGAGTTTTTTGTGGGTGTTCGTCTAAGTGGATGTGTAGACGCTGGGCTGTCAAACAACTTATTTATTACTGTTGATAAAAATAAATCGTGTTATTGACAAATGTGAAATTTAGAAATCCCGCTACAAAAATTGTACCTGTTTCTACTTGTATTAATTATTGCATTTAATCTTTGATGTCAACGTGTAAGGAAATCGTAGGCAGAATGTTCAAATGACCATATTATGATGGTGTATCTTAATATACAGAATATCTCTTCTTGAAAGTATTGAAAGTCAAGATAATCTCTTGCATTAACATAAGAAAGAATGTCACATACAGGCTGTTTTGCCTGAGACAACACATACTATGTGTAGTACTTTCAAAAACAAGGGTAATATTTGAAATCTTATAAGAAGGTTGAAATGCCATACAGGCTGTCCATTTTATCAGGGCACTCGAGAATATCGGTTGTACAAACAAAATATTTTTACGAAAATTGTGCCGATTTATATAACCTACAAAATGGTTTAAAGACATTTCAAATCCATGGTCTACTTTAAGAGTTAGGCGGAAAATATCGAAAATGCGGAAAACGTCTAGGCCAAATATCTCTAAGGCGAAAATTGTTTGCAAAACAGAGTGTTTTAATGAAGTTTTATCTAATTTTTATCAAAACCGCTGTATTTTGAGATTTACTTTTCAGGCTGTTAAAAATATATTTTAAAACGGACGGGAAATGGTGCCGTTAACTAGAGTATTTTCCTTGGATCATATGCCATATTAATTCATTGGTACTACGTTAGTAATTATAAAAACATTTTTTTAAAACCAATAAATTTTCACAAGCATTATACTTGCCGTGGAGAAGTATGATTAAATAAAACGATAAAATAATTCAATAAGTTGTTCAAATCTTTGCTATAATAAAACATTAACACAATTAAGAAGAATAAAGTAAATTCAGGTAATAAAAACAAATTAATAATAAAAGGAATATAACAGGGGCGAGCGTGGGTGCGTCTTTACTATGTACATACTTCGATATGCGATGTAAAGCAACGTTAGGCGTTAGTAGTTGGATTGGTGACCGTTCCAACGAAGACCACGTCCTCGCCTCACCCATCTTCCAGCGGCTTGTATATCAGTGTATGCGCGGAAGCTATACAACCTTAGGCGAGGGTTGCATAGGAGATATACCATCCTTCGGAGGGGATGTAAAGCCGTCGGTCCCTTGTCTATTAAATGTTAGGCAAGTAAAAGATCCCTACTCTTCTTAAGGGAAGAGGTTCGGCAAAATTCCTGGTTGGGGATAGCTCGTCTACAGGCGTCGGTGTTAGGCCTCAGTAGCGGAAATAGGCCGACGTTAAATAAATATATAAAAAAATAAAAAAAAAAAGGAATATAGCACACAGAACATTAATATTTATCTAATCCTCAAAATAATTTTTAAGATATCATATGAAGTGTTCAAAGCGAGGCCCTGCATTTAAAACATTACTCAGCATTTCGGGGGTAACTGTAATACATGCCTGTTGAATTCGAGCTTTTAGGTCCTCTACATTTTGCGGTGTCGAAAAGACCTTATCTTTAATATACCCCATGGAAAAAATCCATTGGGGTTGTATCTGGAGAACGAGGGGGCCATCGAATAAATCCATTGGTACCTATTACCTATCCAATATTGAGGCAAAATTTCGTCTAAATAATCTAGGCAAATCTGGGAATTGTGGGGAGGAGCTCCATCCTGTTGAAAATATTGAAAGTTGTGTCGATTCTCTAAAGGTAGGTCATCTAAGAATTCATTAAATTCATTTCTCAAAAAGTTTAGGTACCTTTGACCAATGAGGTGACCATCATAAAAATAAGGACCTATTAAATTGATGCCTGAAATACCTATCCACACATTTATTGAAAAACGATTTGGAAATCTAGTCGATCTATGCCAGTGTGTATTTTCAGAAATCCATTCGTAATGAATATTGCGATTAAAAAATCCATTATTGGAAAAATTTGTCTCGTCGGACCAAAGTATTTTACTACATATTAATGGGTCGGCGCGCTCCTTTTCCAACAGCCACCTGCTTGGTTTGTCCCCCGCTTGTAAATTGTAAACTTTTTTGGCTTTATAACACCGGCAACTATTTTTCTTTAAAATTTTTCATTTTTTTTCACTTGTTTTATTTATATGACAAGCAATTTGAGTTTCACTTAATGATGTTTATAAATTTTCTGTATATTTATTTCTTACATAATTAAAAACTCGGTTTACCTTATTTACATTATTAGTAACACTGTTCAACCTTGTCTTCTTCTTTAAAAATGAACCATTATTTTTCAGTTTCGTAGCTAATTTTCTGAACAGAGTTTTATTCGGCTGTAGTGCTTGTGGAAATCTGTTTCTATATTCTACTTGAGCTAATCCAGAGTTAAAATTGCATTGGCAATATTTATTTATTTATTTATTTATTTTTTTATTTTTATTTATTAGATACAACCACCCAACAGGTAACCAGTTACAGGGTGGGAACAATTACAATAATAATGTATATAAGGTACAAATATTACAGATCAGTAGAATATAATAAATACAATAAACAGAATGTAGAGTTATAGAAAACAGAATAGGTGAAAAAGACAGAGAAAAGATACAATTATCATACAAATAGTATTAAGTTTTTTATACACTAATATTCATGTTACACAGATAATAGATTTTTTATCGAGGCAAGGCTACAATTAAATATATCAAGCTCATTTTGCAGCGAATTATAATTTTTACACATAAAATATATGGGTGAAGTTTTTAATAGATTAGTCCGAGGGGTAACGAGATAAAAAGTTTCACGATTTCTACTTTCTATACGAGGTACCCGAAAACATAGTTGTTCCAAAATAGATGAGCAATCAAAGATATTGTGAATAATTTTATATAAGAATACCACGGAGTGTGCCATTCTTCTGTTTTGTAGACTCGATATGTGAAACCTTTCTAACATAATGCTTTGTGGGTAACCGATTGTAGGATAGTTGCCATCTTCAACAAAACATAAATACTTAACCAGACGACGCTGGATGTTCTCTATATTGTTTATGTATGTAGCATATCCCGGAGACCATACCAGTGAACAATATTCCAGTTTCGACCGCACAAAGGAAAAATATAACAGTTTCGTAATGTCCGTATTATTAAAACCCTTACAATTCCTAATTACGAACCCTAAGTTTTTTAACGCTGACGATACAGTTAAGTTCATATGCTCATTGAAACTTAGATTTCTGTCAAAAGTAACACCAAGATCTTTAATGATATCAGGTCTTTGTAACTCTTGGTTATTTAAATGGTAATTGTAGGTGACATGAGTGCGGGCTCTACAAAATGTAAACGCGTTGCATTTAGATACATTAAGAGGCAATTGATTTAATATACACCAATGATTTATCTTATCCAAGTTATTCTGCAGCTTATCACAATCTGCCTCAGTTTCAATTACATGATAGATTTTCAAGTCATCTGCGTATAATAGACTTGAAACATCCAGGTCTATAACAATATCGTTAATAAAAATATTAAACAGTAGTGGTCCCAGTACCGATCCCTGAGGAACACCTGAGCTAGCTATAATATCAAAAGACTTGAAACCACGGTATTCTACATACTGTCGCCTGTTTGTTAAATATGAAGTGATTAAATCTAATAATGCTAACGATAATCCGAAATTATTTAGTTTCTGTATCAGAATACCGTGGTCTAAGCGATCAAAAGCTTTGGAAAAATCAGTATAGATAATGTCAACCTGTTTGTTGTCATCCAGTTTTTCGGAAAGATATTGTGTAACACAGGTTAGATTAGTTTCAGTGGATCTACCTGGTACAAATCCATGTTGATTTGTTACGATCTGATTTTGTACGTGCCTGGATAATGACGCTTTCAAGGTAAACTCAAAGGCTTTTGCAAAATTGCAAATTATTGTTATTGGCCTATAATTCTCAGCATTATATTTGTTATCTTTCTTATAAACAGGACATAAACGAGAGTATTTCCATACATCAGGGAATACCTGTAACTTCAGGGACAGATTAAAAATTATTTTAAGGGGCAGGGCGAAGACATGTGCACAGTCCTTAACTATAAATGCAGGTATATTGTCTGGACCTTTAGTAAATTTGGGTTTTATCTTCTTAAGCGATTTTAGCACGTCCGATTCCGAAAACGTCGTTATGCATAAATTATTACTGTTTACATCACCACAGGGGGGATATTTATTGCTGTTATTATTAGGATTAAGATAAACCGATTGAAAAACGGTTCCAAAAGCATCAACAATATTTTGAGGATTTGTGTGTCGAATGTTATTATATGTAATATTATCAGGAATGGCGCTACTATTCCTTTTACTGTTTACATATGACCAAAATTTTTTTGGATCATTTTTTATATTATTTTGAATATTCAATAAATAATTTTCATATGATTGTTTTACGTCCTGCTTTATTTTCTCTCTCATGTTCCTGAATTTATTATAATCATCTTCACTTTTTGTTTGTTTATACTTTCTCCTCTGAATATTTTTTTGCTTTATATCTCTTACAATATCATTTGTGTACCAAGTTGGATATTTGGGTTGTTTGGGAATAGATTTAGGCACAAATTGATCAAAAATTTCAGTTAGTTTAGAGTAAAAAGCAGTGCAAGCCATGTTAACGTCATTTAGTTCAGTTAGAAATGACCAGTTTATCTGAAATAGATTTTCATATAAGAGAGGGTAATTGGCTTTTTTAAAGTTATATATTTCCATTAAATTACATGGGAACTTTTCAGGATGAGAATTAGTAATTTTTAGTGATATTTCTAAGGGGGGATGATGTAAATCCTCTATTAATAGACACTCTAATGATCTGTTTACGTCACAATTTGCATTTGACAGTACCAAATCAAGAGTAGTCTCATTAGTATTTAGTACATTATTAAATTGTTTGAGGTCAAGGTACTCAGAAAAGTGTTGTACAGCAGCTCCACGACTGCTTGGTGCAATATTTTGATTGTTATACTCTGGGACATTAAAATCTCCTATAAAATAAATATTTTCATCGTTTAAATAGTCTAGAGACTCAATACATTCAAAAAGACCTTGGTAGGATGCATACGGTAAATTTGGGGGGATATAAAGGATGAAAATGAAAATATTTTGAAAATGAAAGGTCACTTTAACACCAACTATATCTATTTGAGGAAATATCTCACGTATAAGACTGACATTAAGTTCCTCATAAATATACTTAATATTTAGCGCAATTAGTACACCGCCGCCTTTATGTAACGAACATATTATAACGATGAATTTGAGATTGAAATAATAGTGAAATCATGAAATACAAACAAATGGATATTATACTTAAATTAATTGGTAGACATTTTAACTTTCTGAGCAAGGACGCTTTTATGGAGGACCTCTATACATTGGCATAACTGCGAATACTTTTTCCATAATTGCTCCATGTTGCTTGATTATTATTTTGTTTTTGTTACCTGAATTTACTTTATTCTTCTTAATTGTGTTAATGTTTTATTATAGCAAAGATTTGAACAACTTATTGAATTATTTTATCGTTTTATTTAATCATATTTCTCCACGGCAAGTATAATGCTTGTTAAAAAAAAATTTATTGGTTTAAAAAACATGTTTTTAGAATTACTAACGTAGTACCAATGAACAAATATGGCATGTGGTATATCGTTGAAAAGGGAGGAAAATACTTTATTTAATGGCGCCCTTTCCGGCCCGTTTCAAAATATTTTTTTTAACAGCCTGAAGAGTAAATCTCAAGATACAGCAGTTTTGAACAAAATTAGATAAAACCTCGTTGAAACACTCTGTTTTACAAAAAATTTTTGCCTTACAATTTTTCTCGTATCTCTTCAAATAACGGAGATACTTGGATATTTGGAAATAGACAGCCTGTATATTAAACATAAAATGTTATACTTAATTAATGTAACTTTAGAGTTACTGCCAACAAATACTTGCCGACATTAAAGCGGTCGTTTATGCATCCAATAAAAATTTGTCATTTTTCGCCCAACTTACTTGCTATTACTCAAAAACAGGATATTCTATTACTTTCCTGGCTGCTGTTCTGAATAACGCTGAAGTTTTGATCAATATTTCTGGATCTGTTGTTGGGAGTTGACGCAATTACTTTTGTTTTTTCTTCGTTTTCTGCCGCGGTTGAGAAGGTTCCTTTAATTTGGAGTAGTGCAGGCTGTTAGGTCTAAGTCATCTGCATAGACCAAAATTTGTGAGAATTTATTAAAAATAGCTCGACTGTTGTCTAATTTGGCGTCCCTCAGAGCTTCTTCCAGTCTCATATTGAAAAAAGAACACACTGCTGCATCTCCCTGCGTAGCCCTATGTGAGTTTCCATAGTTTATGATAGGTCGCCCAGTATCTGTACTTTGCAGATAACTTTATGTATTGTAATTAAAACATAAAATTTTAGTCGCAAACTCCTCTATAAAATCCGTTTTACTATAAGGAACGTAACCAGACTGTAACCAACAGCTACTCTCCGGCCCTGGCGCTTAAGTGTAATAATTGCATATTACCAACATGCTAATGCTTCGATTGCAACATTTATGTGTTGTAACTCTCACAAGTCTTATTAATTTGTCGCTGCTGAATTCGTCCATGGCTTCATACAGTTTATGTCTCAACACTCTGTTATAAGCTAATTTAAAATCTATAAGCAAATGGAAAGTATCTGGAACTCGCGCATTTTTTTAGTATTCGACATCACAAAAATCTGATCTATTGTTAACCGGCCAAGTCTAAAATTACTCTGATATTCACCAAGGTATCCTCAGAGTACACACTTAAACGGCTGTATAGAGCACTAGGAATATTAATTGGATGGAGTCTGCGGTATAGGTTCTTGATGAAACATATTCAATAGAATAATTATAAATATTCAAAAGAATAGTTACAATACGCACTTGGTTTATTGTTTCATTAGTTTTTTCTCAGAATTCTCTGACATATGTTTCGGCCTTGCGACCATTATCAAAGAGTCTTAAAAACTTTTTAAGAGTAGAACTACATACCGAGATCGATACAATACTGTTAATGAAATTAATGTTCTTGAACAAATTCACATAAACCCTGAAAATTCTACTACACGAATTGCTCAAGAGTGCGGGGTTGGGCCCTCGACAGTAAAAAGAATTTTGAAGAAACATAAATACCACGATTATAAATTTCAAAAAGTCCAAAAATTGCACGCTGCAGACTCTGATAGAAGACTGGAATTCTGTCGTTGGTATAATAGAAAACTACGTATTGATCGTTTGTTATACACTAAGATATTATGGACAGATGAATGAACAATTACTAATAGTGGATTATTTAATCCAAGAAACAAACATGTGTATGCAACTACTAATCCACATTTAATCAAAGAAGTTAGACCACGAGTCCGTTTTCCCAAAATTTGTGGTGCGGTATAATCAATAATCGTATTATTGGACCAATTTTCTTGAATGGTACCTTAAATCAGTACTGATATCTGGATGTATTAGACGAAGTACTCGATGAAATGCCCTTAGAAGTAAGACATAGTCTTGAATACTTCATGCAAGACGGTGGTGGTGCACATAATACTGGAAGAGTTGCACAGCATCTAATCAATGTTTTCCCGGTAAGTGGATTGGTACCAATGCACCAACAAGATGGCCTTCCCGATCAACTTGTCTTAACCCCATGGATTATTTTGTATGGAGTTTCCTAAAGAATGAAATCTACGACAAATCTATGCCAACTAATCAACAAGACCTTTGCCAACGAATATTAGATGCAGTTGCGAAAATTACGTCAGAAATTGTTGCTAAAGCTACTTTCCAAATATCTAAGAGAATTGACCTCTGCATTCACCAGAATAGACTACACTTTGAGCAACTATTGTGACCTTTGTTAGTACTGTTTATTTGAGTGAAAATTTTAATTTATTTTGTAGTTACAATCTAAATCATTGTCTATGTATAGAAATTATTATTTATTAAATGAACTTTCAACGATCCATCTCACTTTGTTTTACTTAAGAATATAACAGTCTTATAAGAAGCAACAACACTGATGATGTTTTCTTAGACGAAACGTAGAAAAATGATCATCTGTAACATATTATTGTATTTAGTCTTACACAGGCTATGAAAATTTGAAATAAAAAAGCAAGTCCGTATTTAAAAAAAAATCGAAATTTTATGACGGCAGATTATAGGAAACTTCATTTACAACAAAAACTCTTAGGAATTTTTTTTGGCGTCTTTTATACTAACAACGTTAGACGTAAAAACGAAAATGAGCTTTTACGTATTTTGTTGAATATCTCCGGAACCCGTCGGAATATCTTGAACTTTTATGAACCATTTTATTACTCATCAAAATATAAAACTTTTTCCCCATTTAACCAACTTTGTGTCTCTTGCGGTTTACGAGATCTCTTAAAATGTTTTCTTAACCGCCTCTCAAGCTACCGAAGTAACCCCCTGGAAGATCTCAAGGATCTTGTGCTAGGCAAAGAGAGACGAGGCCCTACAGTTTAATGTGGACTCCGAACCACTCTTGGGGCAATTTTTTAATGAAAAAATTGTTTCGCCTTGCGGGAATCGAACCCACTTCGCTAGGCAACTCAGTTTGCTAGCCAGTCGCTTTAACACACTGAGCTACCATTCCCTGAGCTACCATAAATTAAAATTTTCACTCAAATAAACAGTACTAACAAAGGTCACAATAGTTGCTCAAAGTGTAGTCTATTCTGTTGAATACAGAAGTCAATCTCTGTATTCACAAATTAAATCCGGGCCACCCTGTATACCTGAAATTAATAAGAATAAAATAGTTAATGTTATCAGTAAAATTAAAGAAAACTCAACTATGGGCCCTGTTTTCTGCTTTCTCATTAGGTGATTATGAAGTAATTTTTGCTAAACTGCTGCACATTTAATTTTATATTGACATCTTGTAAGTGTCCTCAATTAGGAAAAGAATGCGGAATATGCTTCGTGTACAAATAATGTTCTAGAAATGAAATTACCAATTACAGATCAATCTCAATCAAGTGTAATTTTTGCCAAGTTTTTAAAATTATATATTCTTATAGAAAACTTAATAACTCAGATCAGCATGGATTTACTTGGAGAATACAGTTTATTTCTAAGGTTACAGATTAGGGAAATCAGATATTGATTTCTCTAAAGCTTTTTATTGTTTTTGAATAATATTATAATTCGTAGAGTGATCCAGAGATTGCTCCTGAATTTTCGTTACTCCACTTTTAATAATGTGGAATCTCATTTTGAGCACCCTCTACATTCTCCCAGTATTAGAAGATATTAATAAAATTTCCTTAGACAACTACAAGCAACATACAATTTTTTCTAGTTTCTCCACTTACTAACAGTATCTTTCATTCACTATAATGTCCCATTGGTCGATTTAAAAAAATCACGTTTCAACTGATTAATATAGTAAAAATAAATTAACATAACATGTTGATTATTCTATTATTTTTTAAACTTAATAAATAATATATTCGTAATTCCATTTTGCGTATTTGCATGATGACATCATGCGTCATATGCATTTGCTGATAGCTTACATCGCAATGCATACATCACTAACAGTATATCCAATAATATGCCGAAGATACAGTTACCTCATTCAGTAAAACATTGCGGCTGTGTCCACTCATTTGTTACTTATGAGTTTCTCTTGTATTGTAACGCATATGGTAATTTTATGAGTAGCAGCACAAAATCCCCGTTTAATTAACCATATTGAATTCAACATTATTTTCTAGGTTTTTATTCGTCCCAACGCTTCGGCAATTTTAGTTTTAATTGCTGTGTAGAGGTTCTGAATTATGTCCTTATTAACAGACTTTTGAACGAACTAGTGAAGAAGACGGCAACAAATTTTAAAATTATGACAAATAGCGAAGAACTTGGAGCTATTGTAATATTTTATATGTGCATGCACATGAAGTTTATAATAATAATAATAATAATCCTTTATTAATCCAATAGATCAACAGATATTGATATAGGATGAATCAAAAGAACAAAACTAAAAACCAATTAAACATAACAATAAAGAAAATAAATTTATAAACTTAAATATTCATCAACAGTATATAAGGCATTGGTGAGTAACATATTTTTAACAGTAGATACTAATTTTATACTGCAAATGTTTTAATACTTAAATCTAATTTATTATACAGAACCATACTGACATAGTAAAGATTAGATTTATAAAGTTCTAATCTACGTAGTGTATGCTGCAAATTTTCCCTGTGACGTGTGTAGTATCCATAAGAGGTATTTTGAAAAGTGAATAGGTTGAGATTTATTTTTACAAAAGTTAATATTTCAAGTATATATAAACATGGCAACGTTAATATGTTTTGTACAATATTTGTTTGCAGGATTTACGATACTGCAAACCTTACTTAGAACGCAGCGCTCTGTTTTGCAGTACAAATACACTGTAGGTACTAGCGTTACCCCAGAAAATTACTCTATACCGAATCGTTGATTCAAAGTTTGAATAGTAAAATATTTTAACATTTTTACTTGTAATTTGGCACAATCTGTTTAGAGCAAAACAAATACTTGCAGACTTCTTGCTTACATAATCAATGTGAGCTTTCCAGTTTAATGACATATCTACATATTAAAACATAATATTTTTAGTCGCAAACTCCTCTATAAAATCCTTATTTTACTATAAGGAACGTAACCAGACTGCAACTAACAGCTAGTTTCTGGGCTATGTGTCCCGCCGAGCGCTGAATTACAAGTTACAAACCTGGCGCGTTAAGTGTAATAATTGCATATCACCATCAAAACGCTAATGCTTCGATTACAACAAACACCAGCCGAAAGACTGATCCTACTTAAAGGAGCTCTCGTGCCAGTCGTCACACACCCCTTGCAGACTGCAGTTTCGAGCTGTTGGCTCTCGTTAGTGCAAGGTAGGTATGTGCCGACCGACGCGAGAATCACTTGACTATTTAGTACATTTCGGTATCTTTGGGATAGCGACATGTAATATAGTCGGCAGGCGCCATCTAGCGGTCCTGTGTCTGTTGCAAAAAAATATTATGTTTTAATATTAGGCCCTCTAAAAGCACATTTGAACTATATCTACATATTGCTATGATATTGTCCTGCAATGCGTTAAAATGTCACAGAAAATAGTTTCTAAATTAAATTCTCAAAGTCGTAAGTTCGGAATCATTAAAAGAAACACAATTCTAGGAACACAAACAAGCAATATAACAAATTCAAATCAAATAGAATAATGTATTGCGAGAATAATATTTTATACAACTAAAAGATAAAATTCCCTGTCTAGCTAAATAAAATAAATACGATACTAAAATAAAATAAGTTGGAGATGATTAAGTTTAGAAAATAAAATTTAAAATGAAATTAATTGTCAAAATTTGTAATTTAAAATATTCTCAATTATTTTCAAACGATAAAATGGTGAACAAGACATTTACATAAGGTTTTTAACTACCTTTTGATCCCCGTAGCTCAATATAAGTTTCAGCCGCACAGTATCACTTATTTGCGATGTTCAGCTGTTATTTCCTAAGCTCCTTCACCTTTTATATGGTATATCGTTTCAACCAGGAATCGTTTTCTAGACCTTATAATAAACTATGATTTACTTGTGAAGATCTTGAAAAACTCGATTTTCTGTTTCTTTGTTTCAAATTCTTTAGCTAGTTGTCTTTCTTCATTTTACTTATCTTCAGTTAAACCAACAACAGTCAATTTTCTCTATTTTACTCCAATATTCTCCTTTCTTCAAAATTTTCAACCCCTTCCATTTTCACAATTTTCTTGTTATTTTTTATATCCCTAGCAACCTCCAATTTTCAATTTTTCCACAATTTCCTTTATATTTTCCTCAAATCGCAGATACCAACTTGAATCTCATCACATGATATTGAACCTTTTTCACTTTTATCATTTTCCGGCGCAAATTAATTAAGTATCTTATATCTACTTGAAATTGCATCGAAAACGTTCTTGCTTGGTTCAAACCAAATAAAATATTTAAAAAGAGAAAACAAATTATCCTGCAAAAGTTCCGACATTACATTTAAATTTTGATTACATGATGCAAGTGACATAACATCAATGCAAGTACAGCGAAAAATGGATATAAAGTTTTCAACATCATTAATATAGAACAAGAATAGAAAGGGTCCCAGAACACTACCCTGGGGAACTCCAATATTAACTTCCATTTCATGGAATCTTTTTCCATAGTATTCAACGAACTGTTTTCTGTTCAGAAGATACGATCGGAAAATCTTATTGCACTGACCACGCAAACCATAACACTCCACATTTTAAGCAGAGTATCATAGTCCATGCAATCAAATGCCTTCTATAAATAAACAAATAAGGCCATGACTTTATTACCCTTGTCAAGATTTACTTAAAAATAGTTTTGAAAACTTAGTAGCGCAGAAATTGTGTTTATTCTGTATATTATATTAGTTTCATCATCTCAGCTTCAGACAGACCACTTCCACTATGGACTCCAGTAGAATGTTTAAATCGTAACATTTATTTTTTAGACTATGAATATTTAGATAAGAAATTCTTAATTTTCATCTCCTTGATTCCTCTGCTTAGTTTGCAATATTCGAGTATCCTTGGAGGCTGAATTCGAAAATTTGTACCAAGGCTATCAGGTCAAAATACAAATCTGCTTACAGTAACTCCCATAGGCCATATACTAGGATCATATACATTGTTTACATGCATAAGTGGAAAAAATAGAATAAATGAACAATGCCTTTCATTTCTATTTAACTATTTACATTTAAATGGAATATGTGGAGCAGGTACCTTGAAGAAATTTATTGGATTGTCAGTTGTCATCAATGGATCTGTCCTGTAAACATGCACACCTAATTTGGGTATAGTCTTGAAACTATTAGTAGCTTGATTATTTGAACCAATGACTGATTTATGTTTATTATAATTTTGTTTTCCATCAAATATTGTAATATTCTTTTTCTTATGTACAGGCGGTCTATTAGATTGATTTTCAGGAATTACCTTATTATCAAGTCAAGTTTTTTAACACTTCACTAGTTGCAATAGATGACAGTTTTCGGCACACTATAATGTTAACTAATTCGCCTTTCTTTATTTTTTTTAAGAGCAACATCTATACTCGAAGCCATATTGTCGTTCTTCTTTTACTTTTACGATCAACGTTCATTTCACATATTCAATGTCATCAAGACGGCGTAATGCTCCAACCAAATATACCAAAAACTAACTGTCATAAATGAATTCTATTAGGAGTTTCTACCTTAAACTTTCTAATTTGTTAGTTCGTTAACGTTTTTGATTTTCTTGGGAATATAACCATCTGACTTTCTTTTTAGAAACGATATAACCTTACTAAATTTGCTTATATCAACACAATTGTGTAAGCTTACAGTTTCTTTTAGCATTGAATATTCAGACCACTCCTTTCCACAGATTTCTTGCATTGCTTCACTTTAAACCATACCATAAACTGCGAGTACGTATCTTCATATCTTTTCTTGATGTGAGTAGCAATAACTGCTTGTCACTTTATCATGACGCACTTCTGCAGGCGCGCAATCTGAATAATTGCTTGAATCCTTTTCCGTATTTATAAAAAATGCTTTAAATACCTTAGACTTCTTTGCAATCTAGGCAGAATAGTTATATGTTTAACTTGGCAGCAAAATAGTAGATTGACTGCCGCAGCTGATAATTCCTAGACGAGCGTAGCCAGGCTAGATACTCTGCCAAGGAATCAATCTATTTTTTCGCCGATTGACAGCAAAGTACTAACTTTGCTGACTAATGTCAATCAGCAAAATGTCACTTTCCCTGCCTATGCAGGAAAGTGCTCGTTTTCCCTGCCTAGGCAGGAAAGTGAGTATTTTCCTACTACTCAAATCAAGAAAAAGATTTGAAGTGCGTACTCAAAGTTCATGGTATGGGACAAAATGAAACAATGCAAGAAAATCAGTGAAAAGGAAGTTTTTGCCTATATTGCAGAGAAAGGTATATAAAACATGTGAATGTAATTTTTTGTAAGGAGCTGAAAATGATTCAAGATTGCACACCTCCAGAAATTTTGGATGCTTTTGCTAAAGTGACAACAGTTATTGCTACTTACACCAAGAAAAAGATATGAAGACGCATATTCAAAGTCTGTGATATGATTTAAAATGAAACGATGCAAGAAAAGAAAGTTTTTCGCCGATTGACAGCAAAGTACGTACTTTGCTGACTAATGTCAATCAGCAAAGTGCCACTTTCCTGTCTAGTCAGGAAAGTGAGCAATTTCCTGCCTAGGCAGGGAAAGTGACACTTAGTTTCCATAGTAACCAACTAGTAACAACTGCGAATTTAATGAATTTTTATTGGATTTATTACAACAAAAATAAAGAGATTGAGAATTGCAATAATTATTTTTGAATATATTTATACAATCGGCGAAAAAATTATATGTTCAACTCAGCTTGACTGCCTTGGCTGAGTTCCTAGCCTCACTACGCTCGGCTAGGAATTATCAGCCGAGGCAGTCAATCTACTATTTTGCTGCCTAGTTAAACAAATAACTATTGCTGTTGAGTTGAACATATAATTGTTTCACCAATTTAAATATATTGTAAAATAATTAAATTATTACAATTTTCGATCTCTTTATTTTTGTTGTAGTAAATTCAATAAAATTTCATTAAAAATCGCAGTTGTTACTAGTTGGTTACAATGGAAACTAAGTGTCACTTCCCTGCCTAGGCAGGGAAAGTGACACTTTGCTGATTGACATTAGTCAGCAAAGTTAGTACTTTGCTGTCAATCGGCGAAAAACTTTTTATTCTTGCATTGTTTCATTTTAAATCATACCATAGACTTTGAGTATGCGTCTTCATATCTTTTTCTTGATGTGAGTAGCAATAACTGTTGTCACTTTAGCGAAAGCATCCAAAGTTCCTGCAAAGGTGCGCAATCTTGAATCATTTTCAGTTCTTTACAAAAAATGACATTCACATGCTTTATATACCTTACATTTCTCTGCAATATAGGCAAAAACTTCCTTTTCACTGATTTTCTTGCATTGTTTCATTTTGTCCCATACCATAAACTTTGAGTACGCACTTCAAACCTTTTTCTTGATTTGAGTAGCACTAACTGCATTGTCATTTTATTTATTTATTTATTTATCATGATAGAATCCAACAGATAAGACTGTCCATAAATAGGATACCAAAACATAGTAATTTTAGAGATTACATATTATACAAAAGAGTACAATTATAATAAAAGTGTATATAAAAAACATGGATGCTGCAGACAAAGCTGATCATAGCATACACTAACACATAGTAAAGTACGAAGTAAAATACAGAATTACATAAAAAAGAAAAAAAAATTCGAACAAACATTGTAAAAAGTAGCAGATATACACATATGTACAAAAATACAAATAATCACACTAAAATATATAGTTAGCTAACACAGTCTCTTTAAGCGAACGAGAAAAACTAGTAAAATTATTACAGAATATATCAACAATGTGCTGTAAGTCATTGTATTGTCTAGACATAGTGAGTAATGGTGAGTTCATGTGCTGAATGGTGTGGGATGTATCGTATTTAAATGTTAACGATTGCTTAGTGCCTAGCTCCAAATCTGGATACATTCCATTGCATCTGCTCTAAGAGTTGAGGATTGTCAACATGACCATGAATAATTTTATACAAATATTCACTACTCTACGTCGTACGAATAACGGCTCAATATCAAACTCTTTTAGCAGGTTCCAAACGAACGTCATCTATTTTTTAATCATGCCCATTCACATTAATTTTTCTCGAGAACCTCATTGCCTCACGTTTATTAATATTTAAATTTAATTTATTGTCTAACCGCCATTCACATAAGGAATCGACATCATTCTGTAAATTATAGCAATGTTGCTCATTGTTTAGTATTCTGGCAATTTTTAAATCATCTACATAGAGAAAAATATGGGAATCTAGAGATTTCTCAATAACATTGACAAACATTAAAAATATAAGAGGACCCAAATTTGATCCCTGAGTTACACTACTTGTTGCACAGTAAGTACTGGATATAAAGCCTTTGTGTTCTACGTAGTTTTACTTCCTCGTCTAGTGGAAGTATAGTAACGCAAAAAGAAATATTTTTTTTGTTGAAATAGGCTTAAAATGTCATGAAACGTCGAGATTTGTTTGTCTGTCTGTCGGTCTGTATGTCTGTCTGTACGTTTACTCTGGAACCGTTTATGATATTGACTTGAAATTTGGTACACTTATGTATTGTAACGAGATCTGGAACTAGATTATATTTTGATCTAGTTCCGTTGAAGGGTTCGGGATAAATAGGCAAAACAAGCAAGTAAGAGTCCATAAAATTGCAATTTAGGGCATGTACGAAAATTTTTTGGCATCAGCTCCCCCCCACCTCTATCACCTCCAATACCACCCCAAAATATTACATTGGGATTTAGTGTGCATAAGACTTGGATTCAAAATCTGGATATGGAAGTAGTGATTCCTTGGGCAGCGGTTTTTCTTATCTGTTAATAGTGAATAAAATATCTCAATCAACTTTTCACACAATCCATATTGTTTAAATTCTTTTATGATCGTACCATGATGCACTTGATTAAACGCTTTAGTGAAATCAGTGAAGATTACGTCAACTTGTAACCTATTATCGAGAGCATTAGACACAAATTGAACAAATTATATCAAAAACATAAAAAATTTCTGGAGGTGCGCAATCTGAATCAATACTTGAATCATATTCCGTTTTTTACAATAAATGATATTCACATGCTTTAAATACCTTAGATTTCTCTGCAATCTAGGAAAAAATTTAATATTCACCGATTTTCTTGCTTTTTCTCATTTTGCATCATACCGTAGATAGATTGTGAATACGCATCTTCATATATTTTTGTTGGTGTGAGTAACAATAACTGTATTGTTACTTTATAAAAAGCCTCCTAAATTTCTGGAAGCGTGCAGTCTAAATCATGACTTAAACTGTTTTCCATTTTAACCTCACCACAATAAAATTGTGAGGTTACTAAAATTGGTTCAAAAACGAAAACTGAGATAACATCAAATCTTTACGTTTTGAGGTCCTAGGAACCCTAAAAAGTGGTTTTAGAAAAATGTCTGTGTGTGTATGTGTGTTAGCACGATAGCGCCGAAACTACTGAACGGATTTGAATGAAACTTTGCATGTGCATTTCTTTAGTGCCCCAGAAGATCTGAAAAGGTTTTGGTTTAGATCGGATTACGTTTAGTGCCGTTTTGACGCAACAAGTTGTTTATTTTATAATTACTTTCAATTTGCAATGGAACCATTGAAAAGCAGTTAAAATTCTGATTTCAACGATATATCACACTTCCACCCTTTCGATTTGGTTTCCGTGAAAAAAATTAGAAACAAAGCAAATATGAAGCATAGATCGCATTTCGCGTGACATGATCGATGCGCGTAGCCGTTACGTCGTGAAACTCATCACATCTCGTGTCAATTCACGTGTGAGGCTTTCTTCACTGCTTTAGAAGTAGAGCGGATTACGTTTAGTACAGTTTTTAAATATATATACAGACAAGTCGACGAATTAAACTACAAATATTCCTCTAAAATCTAGTAAAATTACTGAAATGCTAATGTTTCATTTAACAAAGACAGCCGCGAGCGATCGGATTGCAATGAGAAAATTTTGACGATTGTCATTGTCATCGTTTGTCATCCGATAACGTTAGTGTCATGTCATGTTAATAAGATTTCGGCATATTTGTAACTTTTAGTGACTGCACCAGTGGATTGTCACAAACTTTAAAGGTAGATGTAACAATATCAATATCATATGCTTTCTGTACCTTCGTTGGTGAATTTATTATACATTATCACTTTACTAATTTTCAGTTTGTTGCTTTACAAATATGTAATATTTAGGATAACTAGACTTTCTTAGTCGTTCAAGTGATGTTAAAGTTGTTAATATCCTAATAGTATATTATTCAACGAGCGATAATGTAGATAATAACTGGTATAGATGAAATTTGCAGCACGAACCACAGGCAAATGTTGTAAATTCATTAAGTTGAGGGTTTTTTTAGTGCCCCAGAAGATCTGAAAAGGTTTTGGATAAGATCGGATTACGTTTAGTGCCGTTTTGGCACACAGTCTAATGCTCTTTTTGGCTTCAAAGATCCACCGGGTGGGGAGGTTCCAGCCGCTTCCAGTAGCTGCCGATTTTAAGTTTGCATTTAGCTTTACAAAAATGTGATCTATTATTGAGGAACTGTTTTCGGTTTCCCTTGTGGGTTGATTTGTGAACGAAGCCCATTTTTTACAAAAAATTCTATTCACATGCTTTAAATACCTTAGATTTCTCTACAATATAGGCAAAAGCTTCCTTTTCACTGATTTTCTTGTATTGTTTTATTTTGAATCATACCATGAACTTTGAGTACGCATCTTCATGCCACTTTCTTGATGGGAGTAGCAATAGCTGTTTGTCACTTTATCAAAAGCATCCAAAACTTGTGGAGGCGCTCAATCTGAATCATTCCTTGAATCATTTTCGTTTTTTTACAAAAAATGGCATTCACATGCTTCAAATATCTTAGGTTTCTCTGCAATCTAGACAGAAACTTCGTCTTCACAGATTCTCTTGCATTGTCTCATTATGCATCATACAATAGACTTTGAGTACGCATCTTCATATATTTTTCTTGATGAGACTAGCAATAATTGCATTGTTATTTATCAAAAGCCTAAAAGATTTCTGGAGGCGCGCATTATGAAGCATTACTTGAATCAGTTTCCATTACTTAAAACAAATTCACACTCATTTGGATACCACCTTCAGAGAGCCGTAGTACCGTAGCTTCCTTAGAAATACTTTCAGAAAAAAGTTTATATGGAAACTTCTGTATACTTATTACATTTTCCATTTTTTTACATTTTCCCGTACGGCTTATAGATCTTGACATATTTAAAACAACACCTATAGAAAGTACACACTTTAGTTGTTTTAATATTTAACTCCATTAAAGGTAACCGAAAGGGGTTGGTATTTAAGATATCGGAAATTATGTGGTTCTGACTAAGAGAGCGAAAGTTGCATACCACATAATCCTACTAATGTGTGCCCTTCGTTAGTCTGCTAACACAGGTTTATTGACATTTTCATATCACTTCCCTTTTATATTATACCAGATGTATGCTCTTACTGTGACACCGTGTAGGTAGATATATTTTCTTGTGATGGTCTTTGGAATGAATAAAAATGGCAATGGCACATTATGCGGGATAGTTGTTACTTTTGTCAATGTAAAAGATGTAGTTTAGATTCTACAATTAACTGCGTTACCTAATACAAATCCTAGATTTGAAATGGTTTTTTGCGGTTACTTAGGAAGTCGTTAAGAAATGTTTTTTCAAGAAATGTTACCCGTAATGACAGTTAATTATACTTTTGTAGTCTTAAGTATAATAGAAGAATCTACTTTTCGTGTACAACTACGCAATAATTTTACTTAACGCACTCTGCTTCTAAGATACAAATATGTCTGTTACATCATATGTAGGTTCGTCCTATCGTACAACATCGCTTACCAGTTTGTGTTACTCGCCGGAACCGCTAAATTTTCAGAACTGCCACCGTCATATGGCAGAGTCCGCTTCTCCAGGTACTAGTCGCTCTACGACTTCCAGATACTCGCTGGTATGATGCATGTACATAGCAAGACACTTTCTTCACACTTCCCCTTTTCAAGCTGACGGTAAAAACTGGCAGTCTGCGTTTTCTGAGAACGAGCGCGGTCGCAGGCCGCTGCTGCCCTTTTAGGGCCATTGTAGACTTGCCATGCGCATATTTCCGTACACGTAAATGCTCCGAAGAAGACTTGGTAGCCTATTTTGTGGAGCTTGTTTGTTGGTTACTGCGGCGAAAAGTATACAGGGTGTCCAGCAGAGTTGAAGTACTTGAAAAGTAGTACTTGAATTAATTTTGGTATTTTACATGCTGTATTTTAAGTACATTGGACACCCGATATTTAGTATTTGGCACTTCAATTACTTTGCGAAAGTACTTAGATTTAGATAACAATTTATAGTATTTGAAATATGTTTTTGATATTCCAGTTACTTAAAATTATTTGAAGTCTTTGTAGTTCCATGTTTTAGATATTTAAAAAACAGAAATATGGCTTACAAATTTCACTAAGAAATTGTTGCTGCGTAGCTATTTTTATTCAGTAACCAGTGTTAACGTTACGTGTGTAGAAAGTAGATGTCTCGTGGATACAACTTTCGTCATTTGTGGTGTGCCGTATCGTGCCCGAGTAAACGTCGGTTTCCAGTATATGTATAGACAATTTCTTAGTCACAACAAATATTACTAATTTTAAAGTCAGTGTTGTTGATCTGTATTTATCGGATGATTTTTTTCAGTTTCTTTCCATTAAAGTAAGAAATAAATGTAAAAATGAAACCAAATATATATACCGTAGAAATTTCAGCACAGAAAATATTACACGGTTCCATGATTATTTGCAGAATGAAAATTGGCAAGATTTTCTTACCTAAAATTGCCCTAATACTGCCGTTGACAAGTTTTATGACATAATTTTGTATTATTTTGAAGGAAGTTTCCCTGTAAAGCGTTTTAATATTAATAATAGAAAACTAAATGAAAACAAATATATGACACCTGAAATAATTAGACTAAGAAACCAAGTAAACTTATACAGTGACATAACAAAAATAGATAATAATTATAATGGCCTTAGTACACGTCTGGATAACTTATATCGTAATAAATTACAGATGAATCGTGAAATCTGCAATTCAAGTAACAGGACTAAAACTATGTGGAACATAATTTAAAAAATTCAGGAGTCAGGTTTAATTTCTAAAGATATATGTTTTAAAAAAGATGGCGATGAAATACCGATTGAAGATGTAGCTAATGGCTTTAATATTCATTTCACAAGCACCACAAATATAAATGCCTTGCCTGATTTTAATTTCTTAGAATATAATGTGCCTAATTTTCATAGATCTATATGCAGTTTCTACTACTGATGTTGAATTATTTATAGATAAACTAAAATCCTCAAATTCTAGCGGCCATGATAATATTTCTAATAATTTAACTAAAAAATGCAAATGTGTCATTAGTTATCCGTTAGCTTACATAATAAATCTCTCCATAGAGAATGGTATTTTTCCCAGCAAATTTAAAAGAGCTATCGACAATCCCCTTTATAAGAAAGAAGATCCAAATGAGTATAGCAATTACAGAGCTATTAGTTTATTATGTAGTTTTTCAAAACTTTTCGAACTCCATCTCAAAGAGCAGTTATTCAACTTTCTGCAAAAAATTAATCTGCTTTCTCCTGCTCAACATGGTTTCACTACTAATAAAAGCACTGAGTCGGCATTATGTGATTTCCATCACCAAATTATTAAGGCGCTGGACAATAAAAAATTTGCTCTAGGTCTTCACATTGAAAATCTGTATATAAAGCTACGAAAAAGTTGTTTTGCTCTAAAATTTATGTCTAAGCATTGTAACCAGGATATCCTTAAAACCCTTTATTTTGCCAATTTTCATTCTCATCTGAGGTATGGAATTGTAAACTGGGGTAATAGTACTAATGTAGCCAGGGTATTTTTAATGCAAAAATATGCAATTCGTATACTATTAAATTTGAGTTACAGAGAAACTTGTAGAGATGCTTTTAAAACTTTTGACTGTTGCTAGCCTATACATTCTGGAAGTATGTTCATATGTCCACAAACACAAATCCACTTTTTTAAATAATCAAGTTGGACATTCACATGACACTCGATCTAAACATCTCCTACTGCCTGATTGTCATAGAACCACTATGTATCAGAGAAGTTTTCTGTATCAAGGGTGTAAATTCTATAATTTATTAGACGAAGATATTAAATCCTCTGGTAGTATACATGTTTTTAAAGGGAAACTTAAAAAATTGTTACTAAACAAAAACTGTTACAAAGTCAATAAATTTTTTAATTAATTGTATTTTAATATCTCCTTTTTTCATATTATTGTTTTTTTTCCTCTTTTTAAATTCATATGACATAAATATAATCTATTTTTATAATTATTTTAGGGTCTGACTAAGTCCAAAAATGTCTTATATATTTTAGCAACATTTATATTATAGTGTATTGTTTTCTATTTTTGGTACTGTTTTTTAAATTATTTATGTGACATTTTCTTCATCGACCTTATGTATACCTTTCTGGGTACATATGTTTCTTCAGTGGAGAAATAAAGATTATTATTATTATTATTATTATTATTATTATTATTATTATTATTATTATTGCGTAGTAGCTAATCCCATTTCTAGTTTTCGAAAAACGTGAAAAATCCATGCATATGTTACACTTATTGCGCATTGCATAATTATGTATGCTCTTATTTTTTGTGTAATTATATAAATTGGCTTTTATATGCACAAGACATTGCAGTATATATGCGCAAGACAGGGTAAGGATACAAAGTTTTTAAAAAAATGTCTATAATCATCTCTGTATGATAAACCAGCAATGATTCTCACAGCTGGGAGTATGTGCCGAGTGGCCCCACACCAAGATAGCATACGTTATAGAGGAGTGAACCAGTGCATGATATGCCATTAACACAGTTGACTGTGACAAGCTATTTTTTAGATTGCGCAGTAGGAAGATGTTACGGGATACATTCTTGCAGACAAAAACCTAGTGTTCTTTCCATGTTAGTTACTGTCTCCGATTACACCCAAAAATTTTACGGAGTGAGGGTAGTTCGACTGTGAGGAAATATGTTTTAAACTAAATATCATTGTCTCTGTCTTATCTTTATTTAAGGTTAACTGATTACTTGAAAACCATTCATGTACTGAAGAGAGACTGTTTTGTGCCTCAGATAACAAAATATCTTTATCATTATGGGTATGGGCTAATGTTGTGTCATTTGCAAAAAGAGTAAACTTTGCTAATGGTGTACTATTAGGCAAGTCATTTACATAAATAGGAAGTAGAATCGGACCCAAAACAGAACCCTGGGGTACGCCAAACTTAATTGGATCTGAATTGACGCTATTAAAATAGACACACTGAAATCTATCAGTAAAATTTTTGGTTAGTCTGAGAAAATTTATAAAATTTCAATTTGCTGACTAAAATATTATGGGAAACACAGTCCAAAGTCTTAGTGAGATCAAAAAATTGCACGTGTACAGACTCTTTGGCTTCAAAACCTTTATTTGTTACCTTTATTAACGAATTAATTGCTAAAGTTATGGACAATTTTGCTCTAAATCTATATTGACAACTATTAAATAGGTTGGAACTATCAAAATAATTAATAATTTGAATTTATAAAATTACCTCAAAGATTTTTGCAAATAAAGGCACAATACAATCGGTCTATAGTTTGCAGGGTCGTCGACGCAGTTTTTTTTTGAAAAATGGTAACACCTTTGACAATTTAAGGCTTCTTGGAAAGACATTATTTCTGATACATTGATTGATAAGTTTAGTCAGTGGAATGATAATAATATATCTAATACCTTTAAGAATTTTTAGATTAATGCCATAGGGATCCCTAGTATTGGAGTTGTTCAAATTTTCAATTACATCAAATACTTGAATAAAAGTTACTTCCTCGAAAGTAAATTCCTCGTCTGCCCTGGTTACCACAGAGCTATTTAAATAATTTTCAAAATTTTCATTAGAAGATGGTAAGGTATTAATTAAGTTTTGTGCTATGTTCCCGAAATAATTATTAAATTCATTAGAGGAGATAATTTCTGATGATTTATCTTGCTTGCATTTTTTCGTTAATCAGATTCCACATTGCCTTTTGCAGATTTCTGTTTTGACGTATGTAATTGTCGTTTGCAGCTTTCTTGGCTTTTATTAATTTCTTTTTATAAATGCGTCTTTTGTATTTAATTAAATCTTTCAAATCAGATGGGTTACTCTTATAAATTTCAAGAAGGGAATGTAAAGACTCTCTCATTAGCCTCAAATCAATATCAATCTACGTTAGTTTTTTTCTCCTAATTTTAAATTTTGGACTTAGCTGGCAAAATACATCTAAGGCGGAGGTAATCTTATCCAGACAAAGATCAAAGCTTTTGTCAATATCAAAAGATGTATCGTCGGTAAACCCCAACCGATTTCAGTGAAATAGACATATGTCGGAAATAGGTCTATAAGTAACTTGCTTAAGGATTTGGGGAGGCTTACAGTTATTTACACTTAAGTTTAAACCAGTGTTTTCTGATAATTCTGAATAATTTCTGAAAAACTAATAAATATATTATATAGACAGTTGCTCAAACGTGTCGGAAAATTATTATAGGCAATAAAACCACATGAGGTAAACAAATTAATAAGTGTATGCACATATTTATCTGGGTTATTAAAATGAACATTGAAATTACCAGTAAGAATTATTTTTTCATCTTTTTGAAAGATAAAGTTCAAGACACGCGTAAGTGTCTGCAAAAATATATCAGTTACTATGAGTTGGAGATCTATATGTAGTCCCTGTTATGAAATTGTCACAGACGACATCATTCAGTTCACAATGCAATTCAACCGACATATTATTTATTTATTTGTGTGATAGGGGAACATTTATATCTTTTCCTACGGAAAATTGCCACACCGCCATGAATGCTATTTTTCCTACTGTAATTTGATACTACCGTAAAATATTCAAGTGTTATCGATTGTGCTTCATCCTCAACCAGCCAATGTTCGTTAATACATAGGATATAAAAATTTTGTTCAGTCAGAAATACATTAAGTTCATTAACTTTATTGTATATTTAAGTGAAATACGTTAAACGAATTTCCATTGCAAGTGATTCCAGATTTATCAGAATTCCCGCTAACCAATTTTTTACAGATAATTTTTTTCTAAGTTAGAAGGGATATTTTTGAGAGCCGCGGATATAAAGAAGGTGAAGAAGAGGGTATTTCTGAATTAACAAACTATTCATTAAATCACTATCAAGAGTACTATTATCTAATGTTACAACTAAGGGCGTGCGAGAACCTGGTTCCTGGATCACTACGGGCGCAGACACATTATTGCACATCTTGCTAGTTTGAATAAATATTAACGTTTTGGACAAATAGTTGGTAACGAGAATGGAATTTACTATATTGGAAGCCGCAACGTGGGTATTAAACTTTCTTGAGTATGTATTATTAATTTCAACAAAATTGAAATGGCCTTCACTACATGAATTAAATTTCTTGAAAAACTCACTCAAATAATCTTGTATTAAACTTGTAAATGAGTTTGTTTTTCGAACAGTCTTTAGAAAAGTAGGGAGCAGATGCAAAAATAAGTATTTGTATAGCATGTTTAGATTAGATTTTTAGCGTCATAACACATACATACATAAATAGGTAATTCTTTTTTTAAATTTCACGAATGAATGTCTAATTTTTGTGTAATTTTCAATGAATATATCAGATGTGCTGCCCAATGTTTATACATTAAATTTAATTGCAATAACAGACATAAAAAACATAATTGACAAAAATACTTCTCTTAGGACACGATACACAAATTCATATGCCAAATGGTCAGTTCTGTGGAAGATGGTTCGACATCCTAAATTAGCTGAGATTATTAAGGAAGTTCTAGGACATACACTAAGCTATCCAGGGACTACAAGATAGAACTCTTTATACGACTCAATATCTCAAATAATTAAAAAGAAAGAAAAATTACCCACACTATTTGAGAAACTTGGCAGTCTTGGCAAAAGCTTTAAAGAATCTGTAATATAGTATTTAACTGAATATTGTAAGATTACAAAGCCATTTGCGACTGCTTTAGACATATTTCAGGGGGAAACTAATATGTTCTACGGGTATTTGTAGCCGTGCTTAGGTTCCTTATTAACAAAATTTAACAAACTTGAAAAAAAAAAAATCAGTGTCGCGAAACTAATTTTGGATACTTGCAATAGTGGTCTTTTAAAAAGGTTTAATGAGTTTTTCATTTATCAACCACAGAAGCTATGTAAGCCAGTACTGCTTCATTCTCGCTACCACAATTTAAACTTAATCAATCAATCAACAAGGCTTTATTATAAATTAAAAGTACAACAGTACCTCCCCAGGACCCGTCCCCGGACCGACAGTGCAACCACCGCGTTAATCGCGGTAGCGGATTGCAGGATCGTGAGGAATAGGCCTGGTTCGGTTAAACAAAAATTGATAAAACTTAACTTAAACACCTTCTGCAAAAGCAGATAAAAGAAGGTAATAAAATTCTTACATGTCTAATTACGAAAAGACTTAACACAACTAAAAATACACTTTAAAAACTGGGGCACAAACACTTTTTAAAATTTTGCAGGTGACGCAGGCGCCTCAATCCAAACGAGGAGCCTTCTGCGAGATCTATGAACGCCGGGCTGCGCAAGGCTGGCCTAAACTTTAACTTTAAAAATTTTCGATACCACAAGGTTTTGATTTTGTGAAAAATTGATGATAAGAAAATGAATTTAGAGACAAAGATGTACAAAAAGAAACCAAGAAAAAACAAACGCGACAAAAAGAATACAAGCAGAAAGGAAGAAGGGGGGATAGGAAAGATTTAAAGATAGGAAAGGTATGAAATATCAGTAAAGGTGGATAGTGTAAGCGGAAGTTATAGTTGGTGAAGTTTGGCTATAGGAGTTGCCGAAAAATCGGTTACGTCTGGTACGGTAAAGGGTGTTTAATTCGAAATGGGGCATTATGCTCTCTAATTTGTGTTATGTGTCATGTTAGCGGACTATTGCCCAGCTTAAAAGAGTAGAAGTTTTGAGAGACCTGCTGGATATAATCCGCTATCGGGGTTATGTCGTTGCAACGTGCGTATAGGTCTCTGAGGGAGGTGTACCTTCCAGAATTTGATATGAGGCGCATAAATTTGTGTTCAAACACTTTTAGTTTTTTCATTGTCGTGGCCGATATGCTACATCACACCGGCGCGGCGTTGCGTATTGTTACATGGCCTATGTCCATTTAACAGTTTATTTAAAAACTAGTGTTTTGTGGATAGTTAGCACGACCTGTATATTTTTTGGATTCAGTTCTTGCAGGTGAAACTGTTTTCAACTAACAGAATTTTACATGTATAACTGCTAAACCATGTCACACTGTTTTATGTACTTAATTTTATATCTTAGGAACTTAGTCCTGTTTTTCTATTAACACTATTATGTATCTCATATCCGTTGTAATACAGCATTATTATCCCAGGAAACAATTTGTCTACAAAATTTAGTTACATCAGATATCTATTTTCCAATTTTTATATTTTTATTTACTATGGAGTACATATGGTTATTTTCCTTACCTTCTCTCATTCTATATATAGTAAATCCTATAACATGTAATATGTTACTGATTTATCAATAATATCAATACGTTTTACTACTTATTTACATCTGTAAATATTTGTTGTTATGTATAAAATAGAAATTGCAAAGGCAAAAATCAGCTGGCATGGAAAATAAACTGTTATTATAGATTCCTTTTATCGATTATATGCTACTACTTTAGTTGAGTATGGGAATCTACAAGGCAAGTTGGTGCGCTTAAATTAACCACTGACAGATGGCCATACTTGTACGATTTTTATATTTTATAGCTTTCAATTTCAATAGGGAATTAGATTTCTCACATTTTTTTGGTGGCGTTGTTTTCCAGTAAACAGGACAAAAAAGTTTACCTTATCAGTAAAACTCACCAGGAAGTCATTTGCTTGCAGCCTTTGTACTGATTCAAACATTATAATTTTTAACTGCGGACTTCAGTAATTTATATTACAATTTTTATATCCCAGTTACAAAGTGTTGAACATACAGGTAATTTCATTTCATTATACTCATTAAAATATTTTAATTAATCTTCAAATTTTGCCTTTGATATAATTTCAATTATTTTTAAAATAAATTTTGAATTCAAAGTCAATTCTTTTTAATTTAATAAGTAGCTAAAATGCTATATGTACCACATGGTCTTAAAAATATTTTTCTCTTTCCTTTTAATTTTTTTGGCAATTTATAGTCTAAGAAATCAGCTTACTAGTGCATAGCTAATAATACTAGTGCATAGCTAATAATACTCGTGCATAGCTAATAATTACTAGTGCATAGCTAATAATACTAGTGCATAGCTAATAATACTCGTGCATAGCTAATAATTACTAGTGCATAGCTAATAATAATACTCGTGCATAGCTAATAATTACTAGTGCATAGCTAATAATAACTAGTGCATAGCTAATAATAACTTGTGCATAGCTAATAATAATTCGTGCATAGCTAATAATTACTATTGCATAGCTAAAATTACTTTTGTACTGCTAATCAGCTTACTTTGGTATAGCTGAAATTAATTTCCTGCAGCTTTGTATAGCTAGATTAATGTTTCGTGCAGCTAATTCAAATATATTTTGTACAGCTAACTAGCTTATATTTGCATAGCTAACATTGCTTAAATTTTGCATAAATAACTTGCATAAATTTTGTATGTGCTTATATTTGGTTAAATTTCCTACAATTTTCACCTCATTCATTGAGAGACGTAAATTGCCAAGAAAAATTTAGAATTCTTGCAATAAGGGACAATTGTGGGCCTGGATTGCTGTCCCAGAACCAGCCACCTGACCCATAAACCACCTAGGATACTGGTATCAATTTGTTTTTTATATATATATTTTTTTTACATTTCAATTTGTCTCAAACCGATTTGTCTAATTTTTTTGTAATATATTTTGTCATTCATTTTAAACATCTTTTTATTTCTCTTACCAACAATTTCAGTCTGATCTATAGCAGACTGGTTATTCGAGAAAAAGAGACTATTTTGCTTATTTTACTATAGATGGTGCCCAATTTAACATCAATTTTTCTTTGTCTCCTTTTCTCGAAATAAACAGAAATCTGTCGCTTATGCTGTACATGTCAGAAAGGGTAAGTTTCTCCACTCTTACGAATGCTCTGGACCCACGGCTCTCTGCTCCGGCTTAAACCAGCTAGTCGTCCGCACATGTTGCCTCAATTCTTTCTCAAAAATAAATAATAAGAGAAAGGAGGTAACATAATTGGCGACCAACGTGTGGGGCCCGAAACAATATAATTGACGACAAATGTGTAGGGCTCAATTCAATAAACATATTTATATAGTAAGAGTAGTAAGAGAGGTGAAACCCCAATTTTTGAATGTATTGTATATGAGACAAATTTTTAAATTTTTGGTAAGAAAATAATTTTTTCTTAAGTCGAGTCATATTTTTGCTTATATTTCATTTTGTCTAAAAATTTTTATTATATATATTTTTGCATATATCTTTGCTTACAACAATTGAATTCTATGGTATACAGAAAATTTGCGTCCTTAAATATCAAATATTTTACAAGTCCAAATATTTTCTTAAAATATTCTTTATTAGTGAAAGTGAAGTTGTGGAATTATACCTACCTGAAATATTATTTTGCCTGCTTAAAGTGTTTAATTTGATTTATTTCTGGAAAGTTAAAATTGAAACAACCTTTTTAGTATAGTTTTTTTATTTGATAGATGAAATTGTTTGTGTTTTTTTATCTCTTGACAACAGATAAGACTACATTCATTTGCTATTTTAAACATACAATTTATTGCCAGTTGGGTTCTTAATAAAAACTTTTAATTCATTTCTTTACATTTCTTGTTAACATGGAACTTCCATTTTGTGTAAGATATTTAACGGAATCTGAGGTAGATTATGAACTACGTATTCGAAAGGTTAAGGCATCTAATAAAACTTTAGATACAAAACGGATGATATTAGACAATTTATTAAAAAAGCAAAAACGCGAATTTCAATCATTAAAAGATCCTAGCTTCGATGTTGAAACAGAAAAAACTGAAATCACCAACACTATCGCTGAACTACTTGCTTTAGTTCACGATTTTTCAGCATGCAAAGAGGACACATCCTATTTAATAATTTCAAATCGTTTAATATGCCTAACAAATCGAGTGCATAGATTCGTGGTTCCGGAAGAACCAACAGAGTTAAATATTAACCTGCAGGAATTTAAAGATGACTCAGTCGCATCTTGCGAAGAAATTGATGCAAGGTTAGAAATTAAAATTATTCCTAAATTAGAAAATATTTCACCTATTAATTACCCAATTGACAAGAAATATGTCCCAGTTTATAAATGGGGAATTCAGTTTGACGGAAAGTCAAATTTAAAAGCTTTTCTCGAACGAGTCAAGGAACTTGCTGCCGCTAGGAATGTATCGGAACAACAATTATTTGAGTCTAGTATTGATTTATTTACTGACAAGGCCTTAATTGTTTATCGGTCAATCAGATCTATAGTATCCAATTGGCAAGAGCTTGAAGAACAGCTTAAAATCGCTTTTTTAGTATGCGATTATGATGAAAAATTGTTAGATGAGATAAAATCTCGTAGACAGGGACAGTCAGAGTCCATAAATATTTTTGTTGCTACAATGCAAAATTTATTTAATCGTTTAGATACTGTTTTAAGTGAAGAGGAGAAGTTAAAAATAATTAGACGTAACATTTTGCCTAAATATATTCATGCATTAGCTTTAACAGATATTAAAAATACAGCTGAACTATTAACTTTATGCAAGAAAATAGATTTGGCCACACAAATGAAAAATAATTATTATTCTCCAACTCCTAAAGCATGTGTCCTCGAAACTGACTTGGCATATGTAGAAAATCCTCCATCACCTAAAAATAAAAATAATTTCAATTCTAAAAGCAAAAGTAACAAAAATATTAGTCTAAATAATAATTTGAATCAAGAAAATGCTGTTCCGGGTACATCAAATAATAATAAATTTTCTATTTCTTGTTGGAATTGTCAAAAGAAAGGTCATAGCTTTCACGAGTGTAGACAAGCTCGAAATAGGTTTTGTTTCCTATGTGGAAAACCTAATTTTACTTCTAAGACTTGCCCAGTGTGCAATCCAAAAAACTAGAAAGGTTTTCTGCTGTTTTATCAGGCCCACGGCAGAAAAATAACCCTAGAGGCCGAGTAATTTTTAATTCTAAGTTTAAAAAGCATTCCAGAAATGACTCAAATAAACATATTTTCTCAAATTTCAAAGTTAAACCTAAAACTGACATTTTTGATTGGGAGAATTGGAAAAATACAGTTCGTAATTTTTATAAAAATCATAACTTTTCTGAAATTTCAACTACCTTAATAAAAATACCTATTTTATGTCTCTTGATTTTTTTGAGTGCTTATTTTTGGCAAATTTCCTTAAATTATACAATAAGTATAATAATTTTTTTGGTGCAAAGCCACCAAAAACAATTTTTTGGTATACCAGTAAGCAAAGCTTACGCAATTTCTTTTTGGTACTAGTACGTACCATCGTTTGTCGATATTTTTTTCTTCGTAAATCTCTAACGAAGGGATGTATTGGATTAACTTTCAAGGTTAACTATATCTGTAGACATGGCATGCTACCATTTCTACATACTTCATTTTTTTGAGTGAATTGTTTCACTCATCCGGAAAAAAAAAAAAATTTCCTCCCGCTCCTCTTTCGAGGATGATTCTCTTGTAAATTTTGTATATAAAATGGCCATTATTCTTTAAGTCCTTTAAGCATTATTAAGTTAAGTCCCCTATCCATTACTCTTTAAGTCCTTGATGCATTATTCATTAAGTCCTTCGTGCATTTTATTCACTAATAATTCATGCACTCCTTAATTTAAGTATCACTGAATTATATCATATATCACATATGTTTATCATTCATTGCTTAAGCACTGTACATATTGTAAATATTAGTTTAATTAAGTTGTAGATTAGTAAAAATATTTAGCTATATTTTCCTGGAAATATTTTCTAAAAATATTTCTTCCATTAACAATTTTTTGAGATCTGTTTATCAAAAAGATTTCTTTTTCATATCTTACCTATAAGTTATCTTACTTGTGAGATATACACTGCTCTAAATTGTTATTATGTAAATATTTTCTTTAACGTTGAGAAAATTTTCTCAAATACTAACCTTTAATAAGTACGTTTCTTCACCATCGCTTGCTAGCCAGACTTTTTCTCCAATGAGAATACGCGAGTCAATCTTTTGCATAACGTACAGTATTCATTATTATCGTACAGCGGTAACTTTAGTAAAAAGTTATTTGTCTTTTATGTATTTTCCGGCTGGATCTATAACTTTCTATTCCTTCATTCTTCAGATCCACGAAGGTTCAGGGGTGGGAACAAATTAACATCCGGTAGCTTACGTTACCAGATGATGAGAACCTACAAATGTAAAAATATTATAATTATTTCTTTTTCCTTTGTTTAACTTTCTGAACAGGAGTACTTACCTCTACTTATGATTTTACTTGTGGATTCTCATAACGATAGACAACAACACCGTCTCTTCTCTTCTTTTGTGTTTGTATTTTTCTTCTTTCTTTTTGTGCTTTCTGTGAATACCTATACGATTCTTTACTTCAATTTGGTTTAATCTTTTCCTACCACCTTGGATAAGAAGCCATAACCTCAAAACTTTGACAACTAAAAGTTTAAAACCATAAGTTTTATATTTTTACTAGATTATATTAATCACCTTTCTGAAAACCAGCCTTATGGGTATTCAGTACTTTCCTCTTTCTTTTCTTTCTTGTTTATGTTTCTTCTATTTACCGTAATTAATAAGATTCTCCTACCTAGGTAAAGATAATTTTTTTCCTAGCTTCTCTACTTCGCCTCACGATTTTAACTTTGATTTTTTAGAACAATTTTTCTGATTTAACTATAGTACATCTTACATGTACTATCTGATTTGTTTTGAACTATCAGTTTTAGCACTCAACGGCTATACACTTGAATTGTAGGTTAACAATACCACAAGTTTTCACTTCTTGCTAACCTATATTGGCATATAATATTACATTACATGTATCGTGGTATTAGTTTGATAAACTTCTACCAATTTTAGTACTAGCAACGGCTTCACAGTTGCTCAGATGTTATAATGTCTGTAGGATTTCGACATTAAGTCGTCTTCCTTAAAATTAATTTTATCCATTTTTTTGTCTATTTTTTAAATTTCGCAACACTTAACTTTTCACATTTTTTCATTACTTAGTTCCAGAGATTTCTCCAGTTTAGGTCATAGACTTGCTCCCTGTATGTAGAACTTCTGGTAGAGAATGTATTTTGTCACTCATCCTTCGCTCGCTTTCTCAATTTTGTACTTTATGTTCCCTACGAGGAATTAATAATATTAAAGTATTGTTTACTTTCATAATATGTTTACGAGTAAAGCAAAGCAAAAATTTTTATACGTACCTTAAAAAAAAAATTTTTTTTTCGCCAGAAGGGAGGCATTCTGTTACATGGCCTATGTCCATTTAACAGTTTATTTAAAAACTAGTGTTTTGTGGATAGTTAGCACGACCTGTATATTTTTTGGATTCAGTTCTTGCAGGTGAAACTGTTTTCAACTAACAGAATTTTACATGTATAACTGCTAAACCATGTCACACTGTTTTATGTACTTAATTTTATATCTTAGGAACTTAGTCCTGTTTTTCTATTAACACTATTATGTATCTCATATCCGTTGTAATACAGCATTATTATCCCAGGAAACAATTTGTCTACAAAATTTAGTTACATCAGATATCTATTTTCCAATTTTTATATTTTTATTTACTATGGAGTACATATGGTTATTTTCCTTACCTTCTCTCATTCTATATATAGTAAATCCTATAACATGTAATATGTTACTGATTTATCAATAATATCAATACGTTTTACTACTTATTTACATCTGTAAATATTTGTTGTTATGTATAAAATAGAAATTGCAAAGGCAAAAATCAGCTGGCATGGAAAATAAACTGTTATTATAGATTCCTTTTATCGATTATATGCTACTACTTTAGTTGAGTATGGGAATCTACAAGGCAAGTTGGTGCGCTTAAATTAACCACTGACAGATGGCCATACTTGTACGATTTTTATATTTTATAGCTTTCAATTTCAATAGGGAATTAGATTTCTCACATTTTTTTGGTGGCGTTGTTTTCCAGTAAACAGGACAAAAAAGTTTACCTTATCAGTAAAACTCACCAGGAAGTCATTTGCTTGCAGCCTTTGTACTGATTCAAACATTATAATTTTTAACTGCGGACTTCAGTAATTTATATTACAATTTTTATATCCCAGTTACAAAGTGTTGAACATACAGGTAATTTCATTTCATTATACTCATTAAAATATTTTAATTAATCTTCAAATTTTGCCTTTGATATAATTTCAATTATTTTTAAAATAAATTTTGAATTCAAAGTCAATTCTTTTTAATTTAATAAGTAGCTAAAATGCTATATGTACCACATGGTCTTAAAAATATTTTTCTCTTTCCTTTTAATTTTTTTGGCAATTTATAGTCTAAGAAATCAGCTTACTAGTGCATAGCTAATAATACTAGTGCATAGCTAATAATACTCGTGCATAGCTAATAATTACTAGTGCATAGCTAATAATACTAGTGCATAGCTAATAATACTCGTGCATAGCTAATAATTACTAGTGCATAGCTAATAATAATACTCGTGCATAGCTAATAATTACTAGTGCATAGCTAATAATAACTAGTGCATAGCTAATAATAACTTGTGCATAGCTAATAATAATTCGTGCATAGCTAATAATTACTATTGCATAGCTAAAATTACTTTTGTACTGCTAATCAGCTTACTTTGGTATAGCTGAAATTAATTTCCTGCAGCTTTGTATAGCTAGATTAATGTTTCGTGCAGCTAATTCAAATATATTTTGTACAGCTAACTAGCTTATATTTGCATAGCTAACATTGCTTAAATTTTGCATAAATAACTTGCATAAATTTTGTATGTGCTTATATTTGGTTAAATTTCCTACAATTTTCACCTCATTCATTGAGAGACGTAAATTGCCAAGAAAAATTTAGAATTCTTGCAATAAGGGACAATTGTGGGCCTGGATTGCTGTCCCAGAACCAGCCACCTGACCCATAAACCACCTAGGATACTGGTATCAATTTGTTTTTTATATATATATTTTTTTTTACATTTCAATTTGTCTCAAACCGATTTGTCTAATTTTTTTGTAATATATTTTGTCATTCATTTTAAACATCTTTTTATTTCTCTTACCAACAATTTCAGTCTGATCTATAGCAGACTGGTTATTCGAGAAAAAGAGACTATTTTGCTTATTTTACTATAGATGGTGCCCAATTTAACATCAATTTTTCTTTGTCTCCTTTTCTCGAAATAAACAGAAATCTGTCGCTTATGCTGTACATGTCAGAAAGGGTAAGTTTCTCCACTCTTACGAATGCTCTGGACCCACGGCTCTCTGCTCCGGCTTAAACCAGCTAGTCGTCCGCACATGTTGCCTCAATTCTTTCTCAAAAATAAATAATAAGAGAAAGGAGGCCTGACCACCATTGTGTATAATAACTTTTTATTTTCTCTGTTAAGTCTGCTACCCCTGATCATTAGCGGATACAGACTTCTGAACAGGGAGTAGACTGTCCGCATTAATGTGGGTATTAAACGTTAGTCTTTGGTCGAGTCTTACCCCCAAGTACTTCACGCATCTCTTGGTTGGAATTATGCTTCCCCTGATCGAAATGGGTGTTATGATCTTATTTTCGGTGAAACGACGCGTGAAGACTATCGCTTAGGACTTTTCAGCGTTCACCCGAATCTTTCACTGGTCGTAATAAGCCGTGGCACGAGCCATGTGCGCCTTCAGCAGCATATTTGATGCTTGTGCGTTATGTGAATACGCATATATGGCTGTGTCATCGGCGTACTTGGCCAGCTTTGTATTCGGGAACTCTGGAAAGTCGGAAACGTACAAGTTGTACAACTTTGGTGACAGGCACGATCCTTGCGGGACTCCCGCTCGAATGTCCCGCCGTGTTGACAGTTTGTTATTCACTCGAACCTGCAGGGATCTGCCGTTAAGAACGAGTGAATGAGCTTAATGAAGTAGGTCGGAAAGTTGTAGTGGTGTAGTTTGTAGAGTAACCCCGGGATCCAGACGGTGTCGAACGCCTTCTCAATATTGAGGAGCACCATGGTGGTGTTCTTCCCGAGGTTGTATTGTACTTTGATGTCGTTAACTATCCTAACGACCTGTTGAACCGTGCTCCTGCCCCTCCTGAAGCCAAACTGGGACTCATCGTCGATGTGGAGCTCCTCCTGAACAGCATCTAGTCTGGTCAGGACGAGCTTCTCCACCAACTTGGAGATCGCCGACAGTAACGAGATGGGCCTGTGGCTGCCGACGAACTTCGCGTTCTTGTTTGGCTTGAGGATGGGAACGACCACGGCACACTTCCATTGGCTAGGCCAGTGTTGTAGCCGCAGGATCGCGTTAACGATGCACGTCAACTGCACAATACCTTTCCTCGGGAGATATTTGAGCAGCTTGTACTCGACGCCGTCTTTCCAGGGGCTTTATTATTTGGTAAATCCTTAACAATCTGTGCTACTTCCGAGGGCTTGGTCATGACCTTCAGAAATTCTCGTCTTGTCATTTGTACGTCATGACCAATGATTTCGTTAATGTCGTTTTCGATGCGGTCGTGTTCTAAGCTGTTCGGTATATCGTTATTGTGGATGTTCTCGAAATGTGTAGCTCAGCTTTTGAGCGTCTGTCCGTTCGCGCGCGTCAATGAGGGTATAGACTCCCGCGTATTTTTCAAGGCCCTCATCAGCTTCCACAGCGAGTTGTCCTGAGGATTTAGCGCTGCCAGTTTGTCCCCCCATTTCTGGTTCCTTGCAGTATTTATGGAGGACAATTTAAACTCAGATGGCTTTCGAATTTTAAATATTTCGCGGATGTTAGTATCATGAGTAACCATATTCAAACAGGTAGTTGATGTGGCTGAAACACATATGAATTTTGATGTAGAAAAGAATAATGACCGACAGGAAACAGCAACTGAAGATGAAGAACAGTTCTTTGAATTTGAAGACAATATACCAGGTACAAATGCCACATATATAAAAGCTAGTGATAAAGAATAATTGAATTAGAAATTCTTCAATACTTAAATTACTCTGACACCCAACTTGTTTCTCCAGATAATTATGCAACAGTAAACATATTTTTTTTACGGTTTAATGCATGCCTTGCATCATCAGCGCCTGTAGAAAAACTATTTTCACTGGCTGCAATTATAAATGCTTCTAGAAGAAATGCGTTAACTGATGGAAATTTCGAGGATTTGGTACTATTGAAAACCAATGGAAATAGATATATTTTCATTTTAATATTATTATATTTATACTTGTACTTACCTAAAGTTATTATTATGTTTTATATATGTATAATATAAGTTGGTTTTATTTATTGTTTTTGAATGATGCTGAGTTGAATATAATAAATAATAACACTAACAAATTATAAGAGAAAAACTTAATAAATATAAAATTTTATAGGTATTGGATGAACTGTGGAGCATTTGAAAAATGTTGGAGTACTTGAAATACTTTAGAGTAATTGAACTACTTTGAGATTACCTAGTTTGAAGTACTTCAAATAATCTGAAATATTTGAAATACGGTTTACTTGAAGTACCTTCGACAAGTATTTGGTATTTGAATTACCTTGCTTCAGGTCATAGTACTTTTGGAATTGAAGCAGCAAGTACTTTGTCGGGTACTTGGTATTTGGTACTTCAAGTACTTTCATTGGGCACTTTCAACAGATCTGGTGTCCAGTTAGTGCTCTCTCTGTAGTTTGTGCAAAACGGCTAATTTTATTTAAAAAAAATTAACAAAACTTTCAATGTTTCATTTTTAATAAAACGTAAAATTATTTTCAATTATACAACGTGTCACAGAAACGAGTTACACAAGAAAGTATAATTTTTTTTTAAATAGAACACCCTGTAATTTTTTTGGCGTTTGTTAAGCCTCCAAGGGTCCTGTATTATAATCTAAAATATTTCGCCAATCGGATGCCGCGTTGCCAAGTTATGATTTTTTTACTGTTTTTAAAAATAAAAATCAAGGGGTGTTAAATCCGGCGATCTTGGCGGCCAGGCTATCAATGGACTACTACTAAATTTGGTACAAACACTTTGGGGGGTTGCTGAATCCATCGGCGTACTCAGATTTGAAGTTAAAAAATTGCTAATAGGATTTCACCATTTTCTGACTCGAAAAAATATCATACCACGCTACTATGTTTTGTAAAATTTAATGTAACACAAAGATCTATATTAAATTTTTTTTAAAAATTATCTAAATCGGACATTAAACTTGTTATAGGAATGGTTCCAAGCAAAATGAGACACGCTGTACATGTTCACAGACGAGGAAAATTTTTCTAGGAATGCTATTCAAAATTTCCATAATGATCATGTGTGGGCGGACGAAAAACCCTCATGCCATAACCGAAACCCATTTCCAATAGCGCTTCGAAACGTTCGCAAAAAGCAACGCGTGTACCAAAATTTTAATGGAAAAGTTTTGAACGATTTGAATTTTGTAGGGATAGAAATGTAATTCTTCCAGAATGCGGCGACAACTAGTGAACTATTTTGAGTGCTATTGCTTTGTAGATCGTTCAGACGTGTCCACTCCGAGAAGCGAACCCAAGTGCCATCTATCATATTCGAGCTGTAGGATTTTGGCCAAGTCCAGTCGACCAACAGCGCATCCATCAGGCGTCTACTTCCACTCCTATAGTAAGTTGTTTCATTTTCAGAAAAGGATCTGAAAAGTTCTGCAGAAGGGATCGCTGCACCGAAGCAGACGTGCCCGACCGAAAGCACAGGGAGTAAGTAAGTCCACAGAGGAGTAGGTAAACTGATGTATTAGCAAGTACTTGATAAACTCTTTCACTGTAGTTTTTATATATTTGTGTCTTGCTTTCCTTGTCTGGTGTCCGTAACTATTCTGCACCCTGTTTATTCTTGCTAACCGTATATTCTGTGTGTTGCAGCCTGCTAATCTGATCACCTGAGTCATCTGGTACTATTGAGGTTTTGCGATGCTACGCGTGCTCCTCCCGGTATTTGATAAATTATAGATTTTTCATAGTAAATATTTAGAATTGTACATTAATTTTTACCGTAATATACTGATTTTATTGAGTACTCTGAGTTTAACTGTTTGTGTGTGAACGTCTAATTTCCCATACATTGGCCCTCTGGAGTAAACTTTCTCCACTTGAACTACTCAGCCTCGCGTACTCGGCTTGAGGGTAGTGCATCCTATCACTTTAACTAGGACTGGCGCCTGAGCAAATCGAAAATTTGTTTCCGAAGCTCGTGTGTCAAAGAGTGGTCACGCCTTTTTCTCCACGACAACGTGCGAGGTCACACCCTAAAGACTGGCAAAATTTGTAGCAGTTCCAGTCACAGGCCAATTTCCTCAATCAATGACTTTTCAAATATCTTTGAATTAATTTGAAATATAAAAAATATTCACAGCATATTCCAAAAAATAAACTCGTTTCCAAAGAAGCCAAGAACAAAATAACTTTGGTAGCGCGGGTAATACGGAAAATTCTATATCAGATCCTCCAAGAGCTTGGAATACAATAAAACTAGAATAGTGCCCATTCCCCGGTCCGTTATTTGTTAAAATTTTAAGTAATATTTCTATTACGTAGTAATTTATTTAAAAGTAAGAAAATAGAGAACGGGGAATAAGTATAGCAATAACACTTGTATGTTTATTGTTAACAATATTATAATGTATTCAGGTAACTCTAAATTGGTCTGCACTACTTATGGAGAACATATTGCATGTTGTAGTTGTTTGCAACTGTCTACAAATATAACCTTATTTTGTTTCTATGTCAGTAAAAGTTAAAAACTCAGCTATTTCCAAACTTATTAAAACTTATTGGTAAGATATTAAATAATAAAAACTTATGTTCCTGTGTTATTAAAGCAAGCATGCGTTATTTCAATTATACCGATGAATATTTTCATAACTCGCCTATTAAATCAAAATAATGTTTTAAACATGCTATTCATCAATGAATAAATTTAACAGCTGTCAGACCGAACTAAAAATTTAATAATTTCATTGCTTTATATGTCTAGATTCGGTCTAAAGGATATTTATTAAAGCTTGTCTAGGCTTATGCACTATACAGCATAATTTTATATTTTGTGAATTAACTACAGTTAGAACTAAATAATAATACAATAATAATTAATAAATAAACACCACAGAAATTAGACGACCCCCAATTCCAGAAGCCAGAAGCTTGTGCGGAAGGGAGTTACACATTGAAGAAACGCGGACATACAAATATTTCCTCCGACAGTGCCAGAGCTAGAGCCGTGATTCGAACCCGGTGGCGTGATGCCCGTTTGATTAATCGCGATTGCCACTTCGCGCTTTAACCAACGCGGCTATTGGCGAGACAATATGAAAATTTACAATACAATGTGTTTATTGGAACTTTAAGCAGTACAACTAAAAACTTTTCCGAAAGGATGTTGGACGTGATAACCGTAGTGTCCATTCATAAGAGAGGTACAAAGGCAGTTTATTATTTCAAACCAATATCCTTGGTGCCTATAATATCAAAAATATTTGAAACTGTACTGAAACTGCAAATTACTAAACCCTTGGAAGGTAATAACTTTTTTTTAATCAAAATCAGTATGGTTTTCGAATGAAAAAATCCACCAATGATGCTATACTGCAACTGGTGGGTTTTGTAGTGGAAGGTCAGGAAAAGGGTTATTTTGTGGGTATTACTTTCTGTGACTTACAGAAGGCATTCGACTGTCTATCACAACAAGTGCTTCTTGACAAATTAAAACAATATAATTTCCCTAAAGCTAGCTTGCACATCATAAATTCTTTTTTAAGTAATAGAAATCGGTACACATGCTTGAATGTTGCTTTCTGATATATAAAAATTATCAACAGAGTTGTCCCTCAGGGATCAGTATTAGGCCCCTTATTGTTTTTAATTTATACATATGATATAAAGATATCTGAAACTGAGGTTCTATTTTTAGCTGATGACACCAACGTTGTAACAGCTCACGAAAAACTGGATGACATCAAGAGGCTCACGGAGGACGGTCAGTTAAATGCTCAAAATTGGTTCTTGATCAACAAATTATGTATGAATAACAATAAAACCATTAATATGATTTTTTCTCACAGAAACAACGACACATTCAATAATTCAGAGGTGACGAATTTCCTGGGTATCTATCTGGACGCTACACTTAACTGGCGTCCATACATCGACAGCCTGGCGAACAAATCATCAAAAAATATCTGTGTCAACTGGACACTAGATAAATTAGATCCACATAATGTGATCAAAACTGCTTATTTCGCCTTGTTTGTGTCTAAAATTTCATATAGTTTAATGGGCCAGGATCATGTACCAAATGCAGCCAGAATATTTGGATTGCAAAGGAGAGTAGTCAGCATTAACACTAATATGGATTTTCGTGATAACGTAAAACAAAAATTTATTGATATGCAGTTATTTACATTACCTTCGTTTTATATCTACATCTGCATTTTCTATGTCAAACAAAACATGGAGCAGTATACAGCTCAAACCTGCTATTGCCACCATAATACTCATGATGCGGGAAATATAAACTGGACCGATCTTTCTTGATTTGTAAGGTGTAATTCAATACAGGTCGGGGTATTTGCCCGCTGAGTAGTTGTTTCCTGCAAATTATATATAATAACAGTAAGTTAAGTCCACCAAGGGCTGAAGGTCGCCGCTCTAGGTACTTGCAAAATGGCAAGTCGCTATACGCCATTGAGACATCTATGATGTTTGGTGTATAGCAGCATTTAACCACATGAGAGGATTCACTTACCTCTCACCACTACACCACACACATATATATATATACACACACATATACAGGGTGGGGCAATAGTGCGTTGGACCTCGATATCTCGAGTTCCACGATAGCTAGAAATTTTTTAAAAAATTGCAAGCAAACTAGATAAAAAAGTCTATAACTGGAAATTATTTCGAACATACAGGGCGAACCAAGGCGAAATTACAGGAGCAAGTGCCTTTTTTTCAATGGAATATATATATATATATATATATATATATTGTTCTATTTTGTTTATTCTTTGTATTGAAAATAAATGAAATTTTATTTAATAAAATTAAAAATGTTAAGTTTGCCTGGGCGCCACCTGTGTTGAGAGACAGGAAACAATGAGCTCAGCCAGCAGATATGAGGACCTCTATCTGACAGGAGCAGATTCAAGCGATTCAGTAGACTGAAATTAAAGATTACTATAACAATTAACCTTTTATTTTGGTATTTGAAGGTTCGAGCACAAACAAATGACAATTGACAGTGGTAAAATAATTTTTAAAGCTAAAATACATTAAAGAAGAAGTGATATCGACTAGTAAATCGATTTAAATTATCAGGTATCAGAGCTCTTTGTTGTTTGTTACGATCGTAAAGTTAGCTAACCTTATACGCAAATCGAAGTGCGTGGTCCCTTGAAGTCGTCCAAATCAGTGGTCTCGTTCTGGTGTAGTGGTTTTTCCTGCCTGGGAAACGAAGCATCTTGAAGATGCACCTTAATTTAATATTCGATGCACTTTATTTTAATATTCGATGAGAAGTGACTTACGGTTAATAACAATTTGGATTTTAAACACTTTTTGGTGAGTACAAATTTTAATATGAAAGGTACAATACCTTTATGGAATATTTCTATAGACAACTTGTATAGAAGTTTCAAAATTATCTTTTTTCTTGTATTCTATTTTCATTACAGTTATTTATTTAAAATTTATTTACGTCATTTTGACGTTTTATGAAAGGGCAAAAGTGAGGTTATCTACGGACAAAATTGAAACATGTCTCACCTTAGCAAATGCAAAATTACGACTCTTTGACATTATTTCCATGGTTACCATCAATATTTTGCTATTTTTGGCCTTCTAGATTTGAAAATATTTAAATGTCAAAATTGAATGTGGGCTTTTATGCCTTTTTGAATGAGTTTCTTTGAATGTTTTTTTTATATTACTGATATAGGTTTCAAGCTGGTTGTATTGATACCCCTATCTTGCCTCTAGGGTGGATATTAAGAATTTTCAAACTTTTTATACTTTTTACTTAAAATTAAACTTTGTGAATCCCAAATGCCATTGAAAAACATTCCTTACTTACTATTACAAACATTTATGATAATAAAACGCCGTACAATGGCTTTTTCTTAAAATTAACACTGTCTGAAATTTTTCAGGGAACGCTAAGAGAGCGGCGACCTTCAGCCTTTGGTGGACTTAACCTATATACTGTTATGTCTGGTCAGAGAGTTGACAAATGATATTGGCTACCAATCTTTCATGATTTGTAAGGGATAATTTAATGCAGGTCGGGGTATTTGCCCGCTGAGTAGTTGTTTCTTGCAAATCATGTATAATAACAGTATATAGGTTAAGTCCACCAAGGGCTGAAGGTCGCCGCTCTAGGTACTTGCAAAATGGCAAGTCGCTCTACGCCATTGAGACATCTATGATGTTTGGTGTATAGCAGCATTTAACCACATGAGAGGATTGACTTACCTCTCACCACTATACCATTTACATTAGTCTGTATAAGAACATTTTAAATTGAATTTTCTCATTATTTTCAAATGGAACACCTATATATTTTTCGACGAGGTGATGTAGAAATAGAGCAGTACACATAGAGCTTGTCGTACCGATTGCTCTCATTTGAGGCCCTAAATGTGGCACATGAAGTATGAAAGTACAAATCGAGTAATGTGCATTGTACTTTCTGACCTTTGTTGGTTTTGCTCGATTTATAAGATGTATTCTCTAAGCTACGCTACGCTGATGAGGAGCAATAACACCGAAACACGTGTCCTTAGCTGCATTCTTGTTTTTCTCTTGAGGTATAAGGCAATAACTTGTTTCTTTATTTCTTCCACTGTTTGTATTTTAATTATAAGTAAATATTTTATCTGACGTTTGCACCTTATACCATTAAAGATATATGTTTTGACAGCTAGTTTCTACTCGTCAACCGTTCCGCTCCATGGAACTTGCAGTCTGAGAAAATAAGGTTTCCAATGGTTGATGATATAGTAGGAGCGTCAGATGAGGGTTTATGTACAATTTTAGTTTTATTAGATTTTAATCGGGCGTTTGATATGCTTAATCATTAAATACTCTTATCAGTTTTGTTACATATAGGTCTTGCAATGGAAGCAGTTAATTTATTTAAAAAAACTATTTAAGAAATAGGCGACAGAAAGTCTGTATTGAACACGATTCCTCAGAAGACTTATTATTGGGATCAGGTGTACCTCAAGGTTCTATTCTGGGGCCAGTACTTTTCACACTGTGTACCAGTCAGTTTATTTCATGTTTAAAACACTGCCAAATTCATTTATATGCTGACAATACACAGCTTTATTACTCATTTAATGCTTCTGAGGTTGATGGTGCATATTTACGCATTAATGAGGATTTAAAATCTTTTTAAAAGTAACAAAAGAACACTGCCTTATTATTAATACCAGCAGATTGAAAGCTACTTTTTTGTTCCAAGAAATCTCGACAAATTATTAAAAATCACATTCATGTAAGGGTAGATCAAGAAAACCTTGAATTAGTTGAATATTTAAAAATCTGGGTGTTATTATTGACAGAGAGCTTCGGTTTGAAAAACACATAAATAAACTTGCATAAAAAGCATATAATTCTATTAAATTAATTTATGGGAATAGGCATTATTTTTATATTATTATTTTGCCGACTGTCTATATGGCCCCAATTTAACAACTCTATACAAGAATAAAATTCAAAAAATTCAAAATTCATGTCTTAAGCTAATTTACGGTATTCGCAGATGTGAGAGAATATCATATAAGTTAAAGGACGCGGGTTGGTTGAATATGAAGATTCGCAGATTGTTTCATTAGGCATGTTCATATCATAAAATTTTAGTTAAAAGATCTCCCGAATATTTATACAATAAAATAAAAAGGACCGATGTACATAACCTCAATTTGCGTTTCAAAGGCCTTTTAACTCCACCTATCCACCGAACAGAACAATTTAAACGTTATTTTAGGTATCAGATCTGCAAAGTTTATAATCCTCTACCTGAAAACTTGAAAGAAATGAAATGAAATTGTTTCAAAACAAATGTAAATATATTAATTAATAATCGATATAATTAACAGTATTAGTTTAGTTTAAAATTTAGTTTAATAAAGTTAATGTAAGTTTCATTAAATCGTCATTTGATTCTCAGGAATATGTGGCCGTTGCTTATACAGATGTTTTAGATACACCCTGTATATTTGCCATATTTATTATTGAGTAAGAATCATAATCTCTAAAAAAATAGGGATAGAAAGTTTCCTTTTATTACTCTTTTCTTTTTGTATTCGTATTTACGATCACCAAAAATTATCATTAAAACGATAACTATTCATATTTGCAGATAGTTCAAATGGCGATTATCGATGGACGTAAAAACAGCTATACCTTGGCTTCTATTAGTCAAAATTAAAAATTTTCAATAATTTATTCTGTAGACATTTCACTTCTTATTTTATTTCATCGTTATATCAAGATATGCATTAATACATTATTTTTTTTCCTATATATCATTATCTAAAAGCAGTATTTAAAAACATGTACACATTGATTTTATTTATTTTTATGAAATCGAGGGTGTAAACACTTGGCAAATCAATTAAACAACTGGCGAGCTGCGAGTGAGATTTCGAATTTGAATCAGGTTTTCAATTTTAGAACTAAGTAATTTATGTTTGACACTCGTGTAGCAACGAAACTCGGTGTGTTTTTTGCTTCCTGCCTACAATTAGTTCAATTATAAACACCAAAATACAAATAATATAGATCAAAATAAAGATTTGTATTATAGGTTTTAGATTTTCATATTTAATATAAATCTGCTCATCTTGATTTAGATTACTGTATGACTTCTCTGTAACTTCCTTCGTCCATTTTATAATAAATCCAGCACTAATAATTCTGCCAATGATATTATTAAATTCTTCAAACAAGGGAAACCCTTTTCTCATAAATATTGCTACAGGCGTATAAAAGTTATCAATTTCCATGCAGTATATAGACCTTTCTGTTTTGTGAGTATTAAGATAGTGTTTTATTTGTATATCTCCTAAAACCATTGTGGAGTTGCCATGAACAGATACTGCCTTCAAGCACTCCGTAAGGTCTTTGCAAAATTCTAATTTACTGTTAAGTTCGAAATTTATTAAATAAGTTTCTTGATAGCCTCTAGTGTAAACACGTAATTTTTCCTTACGGATTTCACTCATAGAATTATATTTTTCCTTATACTTGGGGCTGCTTAAAATACTGGTTAAGTAGGATGAGTAGATCTGATTCAATTGGAACCCAAGAATCACACACAAAGCAATTAAGAATCTTACTTTGATCGTTCTTGGTAAAACATGAGCTGTTGCGCCAATTAACATTGCAAAATGATTATGCAAGCAATTCAAAAATCTTCTGCATGACATTGGCTCCTTCCTGTCTAAATTACTTAAGTACCAAACAAGGCAAGTTATGCTCACATACGACAATATTATGCAAGACCATATATGACTACTGAAAATATTAGCAATATGAGTCGTATCTTCATTAACCAATTTGTGAGGCACACAAAATACAAGCTTATAGTAATAATACGAAGGACTCACGTGAAAATGTTGTATCCTCTCAGCAGTTTCTGAGTAGGATCCAAGTGAGAAATCAATCGATCCATTATACAAAAGTTTGAAATCCCCCAACAATGTTTCATTTACAATTTGTCCTCTAGCTTTTGAGGCAGCCCTTTCATATGAGAGTGTCAAATTTAAGGCAGAGGCCGCCGTGTTCAGTATATTTACCTCTATACCATTATCTTTCTCTGAAGACTTGTCGTGGTTTGGCTTTATTACTAAAGGCGGAGCGGGCGCATATTTTACTTTCAATCTGCATTTTTTTAAGGTTCTTCGCTCAAACGATGAAATGCTATACCGAAGGGACTCAAATGAGCATCGGTTTGTGCTAAATTGCTTGTAAATACCGCAGCGTGCTAAGAACATGTACACTTTATAACTAGTTGCATTTCTAGTATCATGGAGTAAAATTATGGCACTTATCACGTTGGTCTTCCACAAAATTTTAGAAGCTTTCTTCGCAGCTTTATTTGCATTTTCAAATTTTTCTTGAAGTAATATAACAATTTTATTAAAGCCATGATTAAGAAATGTAGTTAAACCGAGATATGACTTAGTTGCTACAATATAACCTTGTGAAGTTTCTTGATAATATGTCTCATGATGTCTTGCATTTCCGTTTTCAACTGAGAGGGCCCAGCGAGGTTCCTCCATTAATTTAGGTATTATCAGTTGACTGAATGAATTTGAAGAGAGGTTTTCATATGCTATATAAATGAAGGTAATGGTAGTAAAATGTTGAGGGAAAAATGTTTTGCTTATTTGTAAAACACATTGGCCCAAGAAAGTATTTGAATCCGTTTCAGCCGGCGGCATGCGAAGTAATCCCTCAGCGGAAATAGCAACATATAGAAGGATTACTGTAAAGAAAGAAAAATTGAAATTTTGTATTATTGTGTAAGAGCAGCGACACTTTACAATGTGTAAACTCTCGCATTTATTTAAAAAATAAAAAAAAATTATATCAAAATTTAATGCCTCCCTATAAATTTTTAACGGTACGGCATGGATATTCCTTCTAGGCACTTTTTATACTGAAACTTTTCAATCTCCAATTACTATGTAAAAATGAGAGATTGAATAATTTAGGGTACTCGGTGGCATCTACTCTTGATTGAAGTGAAAATCCTCAATTGGTGTATATTCATAGAGTGGGTATTTTGATTACACCTTAGTCTCTTTGTATGTACTTTTGCATAGTTTTCACATATACAAATTAACAACTCAATAGCTTACAAGTTCTCTGAGTAGTTAGGTAAAGTAGGTAACAAAGTTTATTTGCAGAGCTCTTTTTTCACTTTTACGAATATATCGTCTGTCTATTTTACAAGGGCCACACCAAATAACTCGCTTAATATCTATTCTAGAAGAAAAAAGCTTTAGAAACAGTTGTCTCGTATTTTGTGAGCTATATTTTAGTAAAAAGAAATTTGAAGTCCATAGCCTACTTTGTGAGATATACTACAAAAACCCGAAAAACAGGAAAACCACAAACGGTTATAGTTTCCTTATTTGCGGAGATATGAAAAAAGTTAAAGGAATGAAAGTTGTCGGCAAAGGCAATAAGAATAAAAATGTTTATAAAAAAAATTAGAAAAACACGGTTGGCTTTAACATACGCTCCTGTGCAAAAATGAAAAGAGCAAATCTCAAAGTAGCCCATGACACCATTAATTCCGTTTATTTTTCCCTTTCCAGTGATATAAAACATGTCATAAAATTTTAACTGATAGTGTCAATATTCAATATTTTACGAAAACCACAATTCATATCATTGAATCGTAAACATTAGCTATGCCATTATAGTAAAAATTTACTATATAATAATTATAATTCAGCAATTATTTATTACAATTTAATACAAACAAACAAATATCTCATAGATAAAAATACAAGTACAAAATGAACATCAAAAAAAAAAAAATCGAAAAACTATGTATAACAATACTACCTACTAACATACTGAAAAGAAAATGTGTGTATTTATTTTTCTAACTACAAATGCTCAAATTGTGCACCATGTATTCTAAATACACCAACGTGCTCTACGAGATACCTCATGCATTACATTACCTCGATAGTGGACTCAAAAAAATAAATAAATAAATAAATAAATTAAATTAAATAAATCAAAATTATAATGATCAAGTCGATGGTCGCCTAGCCAACTTTAGTTGATTAGGGAGAGACTCTTGATAGTTAGCCTCCTAAAGCGAATGTAACAAAAATAAGTATTTTTAGTGCCCCTTCCGTATACAAAATTTATTTCGAAATTTAAAAAAAAGTGCGGAAGCGACACTGACTAGCTCAGTGGGCGGTGGGGTGAGTAAGTGGTCCGTGGGGTGAGTATCTAATAAATAAAGTAGAGGCCTTATTACAAAGATCTCATATATATTACAGTAAGCACTCAATAACAATTTTTTTTTGTTTTATAAATATCCGAAGATACAGGTTACGTTATAAGGCAAAAAAAATATTTAGCAAGAGTATATATCTACAAATCAGAAATAATCAATTTAAAAGAGAAATAATGTTGCATGCACTATTGGTCCAGGCAAAACTGGTATTTACAAGCGAAATTATACCGCAAGTGATCACTTTTGGTGTACACGATGAAACTTAATAATATTTCAGCAGTGCGGTTCAGATATTATATCAAAATTTAAAAAAAATATATATATATATATATGTTATAGCTCGCGTTTCGTAGCTAAGTTTTTAAAAACAATTTTATTTATTTGTAGAGAGTCAACGTTGACTCTTAGAAATAATACAGTAATAAAATGTAAGTATTTAATTTGAAGTGAGTATGATAACTCGTTACAGAAATGTCTCGTGGTTCTATTTATGACATTTAGATGCAGTGTCATCTAAATGATGAACAAAGAAAAGTAAGCAAGCGATTCAGCATAATCGTGAGAAGTTAGAATGTAATATAATATAATGTGATACTTTGTAAGCGATAAATGATAGCGGGAATTTGTTATCTGCACGTAGCTGAAATATGATATTATATGATAATCTGAAATGAAGCAAAAGTCACGTATCGTCTTATATACAGTGGCTCAAATACTATATAACAACTTCCCCCTTAACGAAAAAGTTGCTGTTATACAGGAACTTTTGAAATTGAAAAGATAATAAAATAGTGAGTGAATACAATACAAAAAAAATAATAAAGATAAAGGTAAAAATATACAAAGGTTAAGTTAATAATTCGAATGATAAATCACAAGTGAAAGTCTATGTTAACTCGATGCCATCTCCTTCTTGGGGTCTGATAACGGGTCGCTTTCTTGGAGGGATGAAACCGGGGAGTTTCATAAATGGTTTGCTTCGTCCTGAAGAGGGTGAAGGGGCGTCATCTGAAGAGTGTTGGATTTTCAGCATTCCACGTCGTCTTTTCCTACACTTACAGAATATGTAAAGTAGAATTAGGGAAACAACGAATGTGATTGTAAAATACGTGAACCAAGATACATGTTTGTTCACAAATGGTTCGTTTATAAGATCATCCAGGTCCTTCGAATATTGTTCCAATTTGGTTTTGGCAATGTCCAAATCTTCTACGTTTAGATTGTTTAACTTGAGAGGTTTTAATTTTGGTAATTTAATTTTGTCGGGCATTTGATTGCAGCACTCATAGGGAATTTGGATGGGATGAGAATTGTCTTTAATGTCTGAAAAGTCTTTGGCACTAGCTTGTATTCTGGTGATTCCGACAAAGGCGTAACATCCGGGTTGTAGTTTGACGATTGAATTTTTGTTGATTAATTCTGTTATTGAATCTCTTTTTGGGCAGTTGATGGTGATGTGGAGTGGTTCGGAGTTTATTATTAACCATGTGTTGTCTTCAAGTTCTTGAACGTTGTATCCTTGACCAATGATGAAGGATGTCTGGCAATTTTCGGGGAGTTTAGTCAATTGTTTCAGGATTCTGGCTTCACATATGGCATTTTGATCGATAGGGTATGCAAACAGGTTTGAGCATAGTTTCGTTCCAAAGTATAGTGGTTTGCATTCATTTAAATTTGAAATTGGTATGTACATCAAAGAATCATCGTCTCTCGCGATAAACTTTTGTGAAATAGATAGAATGTGCAGAAGGCCAGTTCTGTTATCAAGAATTGGGATCGAGTATAGGCGGAAGGTATTGTAATTTTGAGGTTCGACAAGAGGTATTTTTAGAACGAATACTAAGTTAGAATCTACTTGAAAAGCTTGTAACTCAATAATGTCTAAATACTGAGCGACTGCTGATAATTTAATAGGTAGAGGCAAATTGTTTCTTTGTAAACTCTGAGAAATCTCTTGTAATGCTGTTACTAAATGGTCAGGAGTTATTATTGACGAATGTATAATTTTTAGTCTAGCGAATGTTATGGCATTCAAAATATCGTTTAAATTGTCTTCAATGAATAAATAACTTGCCATGAGTTGTTCGCAAATTTCTAAAAATCTTAATTTTGTGTGGATATTTTCGATATCCTTAGTCATATCTAGAATTGAGGTTTCGATTTCTTTGATATCCTTATTGAAAGTTTCTTCGTCGATTTGTAGTTTTTGAATAGTTGAATTAAAATTTTTGATGACTGAAGTCGTGACAGATATTTGATTTTTGATTAAATTTTCGAGTTGGTGTTCGTCATTATTTAGCTTGTTGATGCAATCAGAATAGTACTGACCATCTTCTGCGTCTAGATTTCCAGTTATCGATTTGAAAATCGTTCCGATGCCGTTTAGTATTCCTCGCCTGTATCTTTTTGTGTCAAGGTAAACTTCGTTAAATTTTGATTGTATCGATTGAGAGATTTGAGTTAATAAACTGAGATGCGTTTTTACATCGCCGAAAAAGACATTCATGTAATGGTATGTTGGGTCGAGTGTGTTGTAGAGGGTTTGTAAGATTTTGTCATTTTTGTCAAATGCTGTTTTAAGAGTCGATATATTTTTATGTACAAGTAGAGTCCATTTCTCGTTAGAAATTACTATGTCTGTGTCTCGGTGGTAGTACACTCCGATCGTGTTGTTGATCGATGTTATTTTATACTGGGCAAGTGCTGATCCGAGCAGCAGCAGAAACCTGAAAATAAATTTAATTTTCAGTATATGGTTTCATTCGGTCAAAGTTTACTTTGGTTGTTTGGTTCGTTTCGAGATTTAGTAGCGTAGCGGAATTTTGGGAAATTTCCTTAATTTCGAACGGACCGTTGAATTTATCTTGTAATTTGTTCTTTATTTGAGATTCCTTAACATATACTTTGTCGCCAACATTATATGTGGGGCGATTTTCGGGCACGTTTTTATCAAACCGAACTTTGGCTTTTTGTTTTTGAGTTTCAGTTCGACGTCGAGCTATTTTATAATAGTGGGAAATGCGATTGTTTAAATCTCGGACATATTTGGTGATTAACTCTCTTTGATTGTATAACGTTTCCGGTGGACGAACAGATGTATGACCAAAAACTAATTCGTATGGGGTAAATCCGTGAGTTTTATTTACAGAGTTATTATAACAGATTACTGCATATGGCAAAATGGTAAATGGGTGTTCATTCGGGTTTTCCGTTTTGTTAGCTCTAATCATTTCGGCCAAGGTGGCGTGAAATCGTTCAATTGAACCATTTGACTGGGGATGTCCTACACTTGAAAAAGTTAATTTTATATCATATAATCTACACAAATCTCTTAATAAATTGTTATCGAATTCTCCTCCATAGTCGCAATGTATTCTTAATGGAGTACCATAGTGTTGAAAATAAAGCAGTAGCGTATTTACTACAGATTTGGCGGATTTATCGGGGACTGCGTAAGCTTGTGTAAATTTAGTCAATTCATCGCGAATAGTCAATGCATAATTGCGCGTAGGGAATTCAAATAAGTCAATGTTAATTCTTTCGAACGGTGTCTTTGGTGTTTCTGTAATTACTAGTGGACTACTTAAATTTTTTCGACAAACTTTCGTTTTTTGACATGTTTCGCAGTTTTTGATAAAATTTTCGACATCTTTCGTTAACCCTTGCCAATTATACTTGTTTTTGATTCTGCGTATTGTCTCGTTTATTCCGCGGTGCAAATTATTTTTTCCGGTGTGATTTTGATCGAGGATTATCGGGCGTTGGTCTTCGTCGGGGCAATGCACTAGATTTTGACAAATGATTAATTTTAGGTCCTTGTCTGCAAAAATGAATGACAGAATTTCGAGTATTGGGAGGTCCAGATTATTTTCGACATAGTAGGTCTTGGAAAGATCTAGTTTATTTTGATTTTTATATAACGTTAAAAACAAGTGTTCTATTACAGATTCGGGGTCGAAAGGTACAGCGATGATATAATAATTTCTATGTCGGGTTGATTTACTAGAGACAATATTGATTGTACTGTTGTCGAATTCGGGATTTTCTTCGAAAATATCTTCTATAATTTGATGATGGAGATCTGTTAAGTTATTTTGCCGAAAGAACGTAATTATGTTTTTATTTTCTCGATCTAATAATTGTTTGTTTGTAATTTCGATTTTCGAGTAATCTATTAGGGATTTTGTCTTGTATAGTCTAGAGAATGTGTCAAATTCCTGAGCGATATGTTCGTTAGTTATTTCGTTTTCGTCATTTAGGCTTTCGTCATCGTCTGTGTTTTCGTTAGCTGCTAAAATTTTAGAATAGAATTTGGAACAATCGTTAAAGTGGTTTATTTTGATTCTGGACAAGGCGTCTGCGTTTTTGTTTATTTTGCCGGGTTTGTATATGACCTCGTAGTCATACTCTTCAAGTTTGAGGCGCCAACGGGCTAATCTGCTACCCGGGTCCTTTATCGAAAATAACCAGGTAAGTGGTCTGTGATCGGTGATTAGTTTAAACTTTCTGCCAAACAGGTATGGTCTAAAATGCTTTACTGACCACACGATAGCTAAGAGCTCTCTTTCTATCGTGGAGTACTTAGTTTCGGCATTGCATAAAACTCGGGAGGCATAAGCGATAGGTAAATCTTTACCAATGGGGCCCTGCGAAAGCACGGAACCAATGGCGAATGCACTCGCGTCTGTGGTTAATAGGAAAGGCTCGTCGAAGTTCGGGTAAATTAGTATCGGAGTTGTTGTCAAGGTTTGTTTTAAGTTTTTGAATGAATTCGTACAATCATTGTCGAAATTAAAGGGTATGTCTTTTTGTAGTAATTTGGTCAGAGGTTTTGATATTTTAGAGAAATTGGGGATAAAACGTCTATAATAGCCTGCTAAACCCAGGAAAGATTTAATTTCCTTTTGGTTTTTGGGTTGAGGAAAGTTTAGGATTGCTTCAACCTTAGCAGGGTTTGGCTTTACACCGTCCTTGGTGATGAGGTGTCCTAGGTAGGCAACTTCTTTCCTAAGAAACTCACACTTGTCGGGCTGTATTTTAAGGTTAGCTTTCCTTAAGCGTTGGAATATTTCGTTTAGTCGGGTAATATGTTCGTGAATCGTTGGGGAATAAATGATGATGTCGTCCATATAGACGAGGCAACGCTCGTTTTGGATACCTAGTAGGATATTGTCCATAACCCTTTGGAAAGTGGATGGGGCGTTTTTAAGACCGAATGGCATGCGTAGAAATTCATAGTGGCCATTCTCTACAGAGAAGGCAGTTTTTTGGACGTCTTCGGGATTAATTTCTATCTGGTGAAACCCAGAGGCCAAATCTAGGGTTGTGAAGTATTGGCATTTTCCTAGTTGGTCAAGAAGGTCAGATATGTTCGGAAGGGGATATTTGTCGTCAATAGTCAGTTCGTTAAGTTTTCTGTAGTCGACTACAACTCGCCATTTTTGTTTGCCAGAGGCGTCAAGTTTTTTTGGGACTACCCAAACTGGGGAGGACCAGGGAGAAATCGAAGGCTGGATTATGCCTTGGGCTAACATTTTTGAAACCTGTGACTTTACCTCTTGCTTATGAATTTGGGGGTAACGATAAGATTTTGTGAATATCGGTTTGGCATTGTTGGTGTCAATAGAATGTTTAATTTCGTTTGTGAATGACAAGTTATCTCCTTCTAGATAGAATATGTCCGAAAAATTTAGACAAAGTTATGTTATTAAATCGGTTTCTTCTTCGTTCAAATGTTCTAAGCGTAATTGATTTTTAATTTCGAAATTCCTGTCTATTTGTTGTTGGTAGTCTGAGTTTTGACAATTTAAATTAAAGATTGCCCTAAATTTTTCTATTGGTTCGAGTTTAAGGTTTGACAAATCTACAGTTTTTGGAATAGCGTTTGCGCTTATTACAGATGTTAAAAATTCTCCGTTGTTGTCTATTTTGACGATAGCGTTGGGTAAGCGTACTTTTTCGTTTTCTTGGGCTACCAGTATAGCCTCGGTATTTCGTAGGTCACATTTTAATTTGAATATTTTTTCTGTGCGCGGTTCAATGGAAATTAAGTTTCGATTTTTTATGGTGTTTAAACCGCGGTTTACGCTTGGTTGCGATGGTAAAATATCAGTAACTTTGAATATCGGTACGGTTTTAAAATTCGTCACTAATTGTTTATTTTTAAAATCTATCCTGCATTCGTAATGTTCGAAAAAGTCCGCGCCTAAAAGTCCGTCAAAGTCTATGTCTAGATCGTGGATATAAACTTTATGAGGATCACTTGTGGTAAATGGTATGAGAACAGATTCATTAATATTAATCTTTTCGTTCGTTATACCTTGAACAATCACATTTTCAGGAGATCGGCGCCTGTAGTTTTCAGCTGTCCTAGGTTTAAAAACTGAAATACCGGCGCCTGTGTCTAGCAAAATTTTAAATTTACCGGTTATGTCTTTCATGTAATAGAGATTTTTTGAGTTGACAGTTAGCAATGCATGCGAAAGAATATTTACATGAATTTGTGTTCCGGGAAATTCAGGTATGGGTTGAAACTGTCTTTTAGAGTCATCGTTTGGATCTGAGTTTCCAATTCTGCAATTGGTTCGGATTCCTGGTTGGGAGGATGAGTTAATTGGTTGGAACCTTGGTAAAAATCCTGAGGATTAGCGGTATAATCCTCATACTGTTCAGACTGAGAATTATAGTTCTCTGGGAAACTTTGATTGGTTTCGAAATTATAATTTTCACAATTGTCTTGTTGAAGTTGGTAATTTGGGGAGTAATCGGTAGAGTAGGTCTCATATTGATTGGAATTATCAATGTAACTATCATAAGGTTCATAGTTCAAATGATGGGCCTTTTGTTGATCGTAACGATTAAAGTTTGGATTTGGTTGGATTGCAGATGGTCTCTGCTGATTGAAATTCGGGTTTGGTCTGATGGCTGAAGGCCTATTTTGCTGTGGAAGATTAGATTGATTATTTTGTGGAAATTGCCTGTGAGTAAATTGATTATTTTGCGAAAAATTTTGGAAGTTTGAATTTCTTTGGAAGTTTGGTCTTTGAAAGTTTTGGGACGTTGATGGCATAAATTGTTGTTGTTGCCTAGTACGGCATTCACTTACAGTATGCCCAATGCGATTGCAAAATGAACACATTTTCTGTTGGAAAGTTGAAATTGGTCTCTTTTGTTGGGGAGGAATTGGGTTTTTAGCTTGGCTATTTCTCGAGAATTTTTGTGACTCAAAATAAGAGAGTTGTAGTTCTCTTTTAATTCGATTAATAGCCTCCAACATATTTTGTGGATTGCCAGCACGTATAATTTTGCCTAAATTTGGTTCTAAGCCTGTTAATAAATTATTTAGCGTCATAGTTTCGACTAAATCACTTTGAGATTTCTTCTGTTCTTTGGACAAAGCTTGTTTTTGGATTGCGGCATGCATTTTTGCATTGTGCGTTTGCAACCGTGATACAAAGGTTAACGCAGATTCGTTAGGTAATTGATGGATGCGTTGTAGGTCAGTGATTAGAGATGTTAGGTCTCTAGAATCTCCGAAGTGCGCTTCTAATAAGGATTTTATTTCTGCATATGTAGCCGGATTTCTAGAATTTATCAATTCGGCAGCTTTGCCACGCAATTTATTTTTGATATGAATAGTCAATAATAACAACTGGTCATTAATTGCCATTCCTTGAGCATATGTACAAGAATTTAAAAATGTTTGTAGGTTGATGGGGTTTCCATCGAACTCAGGTATTATCGAGAATATCTCCGAAAGTTTATAAGCTTCAATTTGTTCTTCGATTTGAACGGTGGCTTCTTGTTCTGACATTTTGTTGCTTTTAGTTACAAACTATTGAAGTTAAATTTGAAAGATTTTCTTGTCTGTTTGTGTATTAGCTGTATAATACACACAAGTACGTATTAGCAGTATAATACGCTTCGATGTCGCTTTAAAATAAAATGGAATTCGGTGAGTGTATTAGCTGTATAATACACACGATTACGTATTAACAGTATAATACGTATGAAATAAAACTAATTATGTCGTTTGGGGAATAATAAGGATAAAATTGATAGCAGAACTGTTTCGTTTTCGTTGGATGTATTAGCAGTATAATACACTTAAATAAATTGCGAAATGTGAAAAATAAAAATAGCAGTAATAAAACGTGATGATTCTTAAAAATGACTTACGTAAATATCTTCATATGTAGGTTCTTTCCTCCGTCGAGGGATTGGGATCCACCACCACTGGTGAGGAAGGTCTCCTTGTTCTTGTAGATCACTCGCACTAGTTAGGCACCCTTGTTGAGATGTTCTCCTTGTTCTCGAACGTTTCACTACAAGTTAGGCTTCTTGTTCCAGAGATGTTTAACAGATCCTACCGACTGCGCCAATGTTATAGCTCGCGTTTCGTAGCTAAGTTTTTAAAAACAATTTTATTTATTTGTAGAGAGTCAACGTTGACTCTTAGAAATAATACAGTAATAAAATGTAAGTATTTAATTTGAAGTGAGTATGATAACTCGTTACAGAAATGTCTCGTGGTTCTATTTATGACATTTAGATGCAGTGTCATCTAAATGATGAACAAAGAAAAGTAAGCAAGCGATTCAGCATAATCGTGAGAAGTTAAAATGTAATATAATATAATGTGATACTTTGTAAGCGATAAATGATAGCGGGAATTTGTTATCTGCACGTAGCTGAAATATGATATTATATGATAATCTGAAATGAAGCAAAAGTCACGTATCGTCTTATATACAGTGGCTCAAATACTATATAACATATATATATATATATATATATATATATATATATATATATATATATATATATATACACAAATATGTCTAATATAATAACCCTTCCTGTATTTATAGAACTCAATTATTAAATAGATACTAATAAAGAGAAAGAGTACTTTAATTGTATTTCAAAAGGGCCCAGATGGGCAAATACTTAATTTAGCACTTAACTTTTGCAAACTCAAATGGCGGCAAAGGCTGACGATGACAATGACGTGGCCCGAATTTTCAATATGACGGCAGCCAGGGACTTCCGGTAATCTGTACACGTGCTTCTTTTCAGTGTCCACCCAAAATGCAATAAACTTCAATTTTTATTAAATTTTCCTCCGCGTATTTCCTAAGTAACATCCAACTTAGAGGCAGAAATGAGGGATACGAAACGTAGTATACACCAATTTATACGATAGACCTTAGCACCACAGATACGGAAAATATGTACAACAGCAGTAACAGGAAGGAACGATAGGAAAAATATATATATACCCTTATATATATATACGCACAGCCCTAAAAAGAGAAAATTATTTTAGATGTGATAGCGATGGTTTGAAGCTACATAATTAGAGGGTCAACGATTACTTAAACTTCAGTTAAAAAAAAAAAAGAAAGAGGTAGCAAATAAATATTTTCTTCGATAATAAGCTCTGGAAATTAATATTCTGAATGTAATATTAATTTAGCATATCTGTAGGTGTCAGGCGGGCTGTAAGTGAAATTTCGCCTTTCGCCTTCAGTAAGCAAGATGAAATTTTCTCCCAGCAATGGATAAGTGTGCGGCTACTGTCGAATGCAATCTTCAATGCCCAAAAGCTACAACTAACAAATTGTGATGAAATCTGTTTTTCTCCCAAATTGGAAATTAATATAATCGCTTAAATTACACCACAAATCACCTTCGCTATACCGATCACACGGCGTTGTTCATCAGAAAATAAAAATCGACCAATCTCAAAAGAAACCTAACAAAAAACCCTTTTTTTATTATTGCCACATATGTTTAATTGTGCGATATCTAATTAGGAATAATTAATGGTATTAAACTAACATGAAGAAGAAAGTATCTCTCGTAAATTAGCAATTAAGTTACCCCAATATCCTAACAAAACTACCCTCATGAATACTAAATTTAATAATAAGTTTCTTTAAATAATTTGAACAGAAGGGAAGCATGCGCCTCAGTAACTTAAGTCTACAGCACTATTTTGGCGAGTACATTTGCTCCTACGTAGTCAGATATACCGAACATTTTCGATAAAATGATAAGTTCTAGTATCAAATAAAGTGAATATTAGAATGGCATATTATACTATCTAAATATGATGTTATGTAGACAAAATTGTAATTCCAGTAATCAGAAACTCTGAAAGCAAACCATACATAACCAAGTTAATGACGTTGTCGTTAGACTAATATAGCGGTTTTCAAGATACTACCAACTACTAGGCGCGTCGTAGGAAAGTGAATAAGCGCTGTCGTACTCGACGGCAACACGAGTTAACCTATACAGGATTTTTGTGACTATACCTGGTTACTACTGTAAACAAATGTTAATTAACAGTCGGATTTTAACTTGCATATTAAGGTAGGTTTTAAAACAAAAATAACTTAACCACTATTGAGGGAAATTTTAAACAGTGATTATTTTGTGACAAGCCTTAGGCTTAAAGGTTCTATTTAAATGCGGGCGAACTTCGCTAAATAATTGACAAAACAAAGTTTATAACACCAGAGTGCCTAGTGCGAAAATTACATGCAACAAGCATTTCAGGAGTAATTGCCTCACATGCGTTTCTAATTCTGATTTTGATGTCCTCAATATTTTCAGGGGCAGTTTGAAATACCTTGCCTTTAATGTAACTCCAGACGAAAAATCTAAGGGAGCAATATCTGGTGATCGAGCTGGCCATAGAATGGGTCCATAAGTGACTATCCAGCTATTTGGCATAACTTGATTTAAATATTTTGTACATATTACAGCAGTGTGAGGTGGCGCCCCATCTTGTTGAAAATATAAATAATTCAATCTTTATGCCACTGTTAATTCATAAAAAAATCTTGAAATTCGTTTTGCAGGAAATTAAGGTATCTACGAGCGGTTAATTTGTCATCATAAAAATAAGGTCCGATTACTTTAGTCCCTAACAGACCCACCCAAACATTCGTAGAAAATTTCTCTTGGAAAGCAGTCTCTTTGCACTAATGTGTATTTTCTCGTGTCCACTTATAATGCATATTTCTATTGAAAAATCCATTATTAGAAAAATTTTATTTGGCCCACCGAAGCATTTTGCTATATATCAGCGAGCCATTCCTTTTTTTATTTAACCTTCTACAAAATCTTTCTCTCCTCGGCTTATCTCCCTTATTTAAACGTTGAACTTTTTCTTCATTTTGTACTGTCGACAGTATCTCCGAATTTGTCTCAAAGAGGTTTCTTCATTTTGGTTAACATATTTCAATAGTCTATTCACTTTTCTTACATTATCCGCAACATGTGCTCGCCTTACTACTTTTTTTGAAAATGAACCGGGTATTTTTAGATTTTGAATTAACTTCCTAAACGATTTAGCTGCGGAGCATCTGGAAATCTCCGTAATTTGTTATTATGGTGTACACCATAATTACTGATATAAAACTTGTCTTAGAACTCGACAACGCAACATACAACAGTGACAATCTGTCAAATTTGTTAATAACTCTATACATTGTTTTTGACTAATCATGGCATAGCTGATTCAATGATATGAATTGTGGTTTTCGTAAAATATTAAATATTGACACTGTCAGTTAAAATTTTTGTGACATATTTTATATCATTGGAAAGAGAAAAAATGAACGGAATTAATGGTGTCATGGTCTACTTTGAGATTTGCTCTTTTCATTTTTGCTCAAGACCGTATGTCAAAACCAACTGCATTTTTCGAATTTTTTGATAAACGTTATTATTCTTATTGTCTTTACCGTCAACTTTCATCGCGTTAAGTTTTTTCGTATCTCCTCAAATAAGGAAGCTATAACCGTTGTGATTTTCCTATTTTTCAGGTTTTTGTAGTGGGCTATGGATTTAAAATTTCTTTTTATTGAAATATAGTTCACAAAAAATGGGACAACTGTTCATAGAACTTTATTCTTCTATAAGCGAGATATTTTAGTAGTTACTGTGTGTTACAGAGTGGGTTACTTAATCATGTGGAAGATATAGTCCTTTGCTGCAGGTTTCACAGCACTAACCGTGCGGACCTAAGTATATCACCAAGGCAGATAACATTATGACACAGCATTTCTTGCCTATCTCCCATTATTCCGTTTTTTGCAATAATGGAGGATAATATTTACAAATTTAACGTGCTTAAGTTTTTTAAACAAGTATTTTACTGAATATAAAAATTTTGTTTCTGAAAGATTTCATTCGTGATTTTGTACTATTCAGTAATTATTAGTCACTGATACGATACTTAAATTTGTTCTAATTGCCGCCAATTTGTCACATATGTCAACAACCGGCGCAATTTAGACTTATGTTGTTTGATGGTGGGTGTTATATTTGTTCATTTGAATTGTTTCTAATTCGTCTGTTTCACGAAGCAATACTAACTTGGAAAATTAATCCTGTGGTTTATTGCTAATTTTAACAATAGCGCATTCTGTGAGTTGGACAGAACCTCAAAAAATATGAATATTTTCTAACCTAACGAACCTATGTCTCCCCCTGTTTTCAAGGATGCTAAACACGATGGCGGTGGTTAAATCTCTCTCTCCAAGGTCACTCCAACTCCCAAACGATTAAAAACCACCCCCGAAAGGGGTAAACAGCGGATAGACCGCCTTCTCTCGGCTAAACCAGTATTACCCCCCCCCCTCCTGTTTTTGAGCGAGGAGAGGTCGCGATATTTTTTTCATGCTCAGCATCTTCTAAAACGGGTTTAGCCGAGAGAAGACGGCTTATCCGCTGTTTACCCAATTCGGACGTGGTTTTAGGCCGTTTGGGGGGTTGGCGGGGATCGAGGAGGGGCGTCTACATCACTATCGTGCTCAGCATCCTCGGAAACGGGGGTAACATGGGTTCATCCGAGAAGAGACGGCCTCTCCGCAGTTTACCCCTTTCCTTGGTGATTTTTAGCCATTTGGAGGGTTGGCGGAGGTCGAGGAGAGGGTTCGACATCACCAACGTGGTCCTCGAAAACGGAGGTACTACAAGGTTGGTTAGTAGGAGACGGCGGGTACGCGATTTACCCCTTTCGGGGGTGGTTTTTGGCTGTTTGGGGGGTGACCTCGGAGAGAGATTTAACCACCGCCACCGTGTTCAGTATCCTCAAAAACGGGGGGCGAAGACATAGTCTTACTAGGTTCGAAAATATTCATATTGCTGTCCGATTTACAGAATGCACTGCAAGTGATTCACACGAAAATAATCCCCTTGATTTCGTCATACCATCGATATAAATGCAATATTTTTCAGAAAGTAAACATACGACAGTCATAGCTCTCAACCAACAGAGTTATGAGCTATGTAATATTTGGAATAATTACGAGCTATTGATTTATCAATTTATAATTTTAACTTTATATCACCATTTAATTGGAAATATTAGAAAAAATAATGACTATATACATACCGAGAATGATTCTGTTAGTGGCAGCCATAGCTGACGTGGAACTGGAAGGAATATTTGAGTTTAATTGAATATAAATGTGCTCACTTATTGACGAAAAAATTGCCTAGGGATGCATGTAGTAATTTGCTGTCAAATAAAATCGAGTTTTAAATGTCGCTTGGATTTATTTATTATTATTAAATATAGCTTTAGACTGGTATTTGTGGGACATTAATCATAATTTTATTTTATTCAAAAGTGAATTCTACAGTAGAAGTAATTAATTGTTTCTGGATGGGGATACGTTTCATTATCCCTTTGACAAAGTTACGTTATCAACGACTTAGAGGTAATAGCCAAATTTTCATTTAGATTGTAGATTCTCGCTTGGCTCTGAATTAACCTTACTTCACTTCGATCTAAAACATATTTTGTGAATTACCCTACAAATAATTAAAAACTTCAGTAACGTGTGACATTCAGTTGGTGCCGTTGTAACAATCAGTTAAATTTCCATGATAATTTTAATAATAATTAAATTCAGGGGTAGATAAATCCATTATTTAATTCATTAGAAGTCACCAAATTAAAATTATTAATTAAATATTGAAAATTGGCGGCAATAAATGTATAGTTGACTCGTCAAGAGAAAATACCTTATGCCCCTGTGGATCATAAAATGATATTATAATTACGAAAAAAGCTTTAGCACCAACAATAATATACCCACTTGTAACCGGAGTGGATTCGTACGGTTACAATATGCGTGGAAATCTAAAATTATTGAATGTTAATTATGAAACAGAAGCGTGGAATAAATAATAATAAGAACAGAGAGCTTATTAAGCAAATTGATAAACCTGAAATAATTAAATCAAACGATAAATTTATTGAAATATTTAATTAATTAATCTAGTTATTAAAAATGTACTGGAGAAGCACGGAAGCAATGGTACAGGAAATGTTAGACCATTTTCTCTGTTACCGGTATTATTCAAAATCTGGGGGAGAGTTTAAAAATAAATTGCGTCATATTTTGAACAAATAATTTAACTGTTTCAGGGCACGATGGTTTCAGAAAAAAAGAGGAGTACCAGTGATGCTTGTGCAGAAGACTATTGCTTGATTTGAGGAAGGAGAGTATTTAGTCATAAAATTTTGCAATCTTAACAAGACTCTTGACTGTACCCAACATAATTTATTAATACAAAGACTTAAGAGACGCAATTTTGATAATAGCATAGATTTTATTTACAATACAGAACACAAATGATACATCTTCCGAAGAAGGAACTGTGAATATTTATCTTCAAGGACCCTTATTTTTGAATACATATCAATGATCTTATAATAAAGGATTTCATATTTTTGTTGATACGTTTCTGTCGGATTTTTCCAAAAAATTGTATCCATGCTGTGAACGCAAGTAAAGGATCTAGAATCAATGCCGAAGTATGATTCTAAAGTGATGTTTTAGATTTAAATATTGATAAGACATAAGCCAACCACTTGGATGTAATGAATTTTTATGTTGAAATAATGCAATCTGCAAATGGATATTAAAAAAATCACTACAGTCACAATTATGGGTTTTAAGAAATTTTCTCAATTTTTTCAAATGGAACACCTTCTTTCGACGTTGTGATGTAGAAATGAAAAACGAACATTTTTTGTGAATACTTCCCTATGGCTAATTGCAATTTTCGTTATATATATATATATATATATATATATATATATATATATATATATATATATATATATGTTCCGAGAAGCTTCCGCGGTCGTTGGTATGAAAAATACTAGGTTCTCGGGTTGAACCGCGTCTGAGATTGTTAATGTCTCGACGTTTCGGCTCCCGTTTTGGAGCCATTTTCAAGAGAAAAAGTGAGTCAAGTAAAAATTATCAAAGAAAATAATTCTAGGAGTTCGTGGAACTGGTTCGATTCCGGGGTCTCAATCTGCCTACTCCCCAGATCTCACCGCGATCCGTCTCTAAGGCCTCAACCTGCCTACTCCTTAGAGCGAACTCGCTGGCAGTATCGGACGAAGTGTTATTTATACGAAAGCTGTCTGTGGGTGGGAGAGTGGTGGGGGGTTGAGGGTCTGTTGATGGAGGCATCAGAGCAGAACGGCTGCTATCAGGATTATGAGGTGTGGATGAATATTGTGGGGCTAGCCTGGAGATCAATGATTTCCAAGCGACTGGAAGACGATGACCGTCATCCCTTTTGTTTAGACAATTGGGACGTTTTTCAATCTCAATTGCTTCGCGGATGATTCGCGGTTTCTGGAAAAATGATGGTGCTATGGTTTTGGTGTTATCGAAGTCTATATTATGGCCTGTTAGAAGGCGGTGTTGGGCAAGTGATGATGTGGGATCGGATTTTCTAACTGCAAGACGATGTTCATATATTCTATTATTAATCCGTCTGTTGGTTTGTCCAATGTAGGTTTGGGGACAGTTTGAGCAAGGTATTTCGTATACACCGTGGGAATCATTAGGTATTTGGTCTTTTGGGGTTCTGATTAAATTGGAAATTGTTTGGTGTGTTGTGAATATGGTTTTTATGTTATTGGATTTCAGGACTTTTGAAATTTTGTCTGTGACACCTTTGATGTAAGGTAGGAAAGCTTTTTGCTGAGGAGGAGTTTCTGTCTGATCAGTTTGGGAAGGATTTTGTGCTTTGTGTATGGATCGCGTTATATGTCCTTTGTCGTAACCGTTTTGTAGAAGTGCTTCTTGTAATGTTTGTAGTTCGGATTGTCTGTTGTGATTGTCTGTTAGTCTGAGGGATCTGGTTACAAGAGTACTTCTACAAATACTAATACTTCTACAAAACGGTTACGACAAAGGACATATAACGCGATCCATACACAAAGCACAAAATCCTTCCCAAACTGATCAGACAGAAACTCCTCCTCAGCAAAAAGCTTTCCTACCTTACATCAAAGGTGTCACAGACAAAATTTCAAAAGTCCTGAAATCCAATAACATAAAAACCATATTCACAACACACCAAACAATTTCCAATTTAATCAGAACCCCAAAAGACCAAATACCTAATGATTCCCACGGTGTATACGAAATACCTTGCTCAAACTGTCCCCAAACCTACATTGGACAAACCAACAGACGGATTAATAATAGAATATATGAACATCGTCTTGCAGTTAGAAAATCCGATCCCACATCATCACTTGCCCAACACCGCCTTCTAACAGGCCATAATATAGACTTCGATAACACCAAAACCATAGCACCATCATTTTTCCAGAAACCGCGAATCATCCGCGAAGCAATTGAGATTGAAAAACGTCCCAATTGTCTAAACAAAAGGGATGACGGTCATCGTCTTCCAGTCGCTTGGAAATCATTGATCTCCAGGCTAGCCCCACAATATTCATCCACACCTCATAATCCTGATAGCAGCCGTTCTGCTCTGATGCCTCCATCAACAGACCCTCAACCCCCCACCACTCTCCCACCCACAGACAGCTTTCGTATAAATAACACTTCGTCCGATACTGCCAGCGAGTTCGCTCTAAGGAGTAGGCAGGTTGAGGCCTTAGAGACGGATCGCGGTGAGATCTGGGGAGTAGGCAGATTGAGACCCCGGAATCGAACCAGTTCCACGAACTCCTAGAATTATTTTCTTTGATAATTTTTACTTGACTCACTTTTTCTCTTGAAAATGGCTCCAAAACGGGAGCCGAAACGTCGAGACATTAACAATCTCAGACGCGGTTCAACCCGAGAACCTAGTATTTTTCATATATATATATATATATATATATATTGTTATTATACATGATTTGCAGGAAACAACTACTCAGCGGGCAAATACCCCGACCTGCATTGAATTATACCTTACAAATCATGAAAGATTTACTTGCCAATAGAATTTATCACCAACGTTATCCTGAAAGAAGGATTCCTGATAGTAGCTTCCAAAACTTTTTCGATAGATTTCTGGAAACTGGAAATGTCGAATATAAAGTGAAAGAATAAAACGTGATGTGAACGAAGAAAATGAGTTGCTGGCAATGGTTGAGAATTCCCATGTTAGTCAAAGAGAAGTGAGCTCATTAGTAGGAATAAATAGACGGATCCAATCTTAAAAACAAATAAGATGCATGTATATTTTATTCAAATGCACCAGGAATTTATCTGATGACGATTTTTAAAAGCGCCTACAATTTTGTAATTGGGCTAGAGGTGAAATGCACCATAATGTCAACTTCTTCAATACTGTTTTATTCATTGATGATAAAAATGGATTTGTTAATAGGCACATTTCCATTATTATGCTTCAGAAAATCCTAACTTTTTTATGCAAGCTGGAAGCTGATAACCAACACAGATGATCTATAAATGTTTGAGAAGGAATTATTGGAGTACATGTAATAAGGCCACATTTCTTTGATGGTACATTGACTGGAGCTATTAATCTTTTTGGAAAACTATCTGCCACAATTATTGGTAAATCTCTCTGAAAGAATTCGAAATAGGATGTGGCTTCAGCAAGATGGTGCTCCACCACATAATTTAAATGCAGGCCGCACTTAAATAATACCTACCCTAGATTTTGATTATTTACGATGAAAACGTGGTATTTTTATTGCAAATGTATTGCAGAATCATATGCATAGACTCTCAGTAGGAGAATTCGAGAGAAAATTCGACTCGAATTATGTGCTCCTGTCTGTTGAAAATTTCGATTGAAAGTGGATTAACCTTAACTGTTTTCGACATATGACAATTTATGATAGTTCAGGACCAATTGCAATTATTATTCATCTTATTAACGAAGTACCTTCTGATTCTAATTGTTAAATGCTTTGCATTATGCTATGTTGTGTTGTGTCGCGTTGTGTCGTGTCGTATCGCGTCATATTGTGTTGAGATGTACTATATTGCTTGGTATTTACTGTATTATAATGTATTGAAGAGGTAAACATATTATTGTCTACAGGATGGAAAAGTATAGACTAGCCGACTTAAAGTAGGCAGTATTTCTATTCATTACAACTCTATTGGGCGTACTCATTGAAGGGATTCACGTAGAAGCTGGGTCTAGATTAGGCTCAAACACTGATTAAATTTTTTTTTGATTCGACGAAATTTTTTTTGAACGCTCCCTGAAGCCGACCTTGTGCTCTGAGGAGAAATTTGCAGACTGTTGCGGTGTCGAAAATATTTGGTTGAAGAAAGGTAATCGTAAGATATTTAAGTTCGGTTCAGGACTCTAAGCGGTATCTATCGGTAAGGGTCATAATTTATATCGCGAGCCATTCAACTAGGTAGTGACCCATATGAATGTGGCTTCAAAGTAGCCTAGATAGCGGGATCGGCAAAGAGAAAGAAAGTTAAAGAAAAGAGAGTTTTTTTCAATAGGGTTTTCCCAGAAAAAAAATTATTACTGAAATACTTAACTCACGTATAAAAAGGATTTATGGCATATTTATTATCTTATTAATTTTACTAATAGTAACAAAAAAAAAACTTGAAGTTTGAAAAATATTGGATTCATTTTAAACAGCCATAAATTGGCGCGTTGTGACGTCAACAGCCTGAACTCCAATCACAGAGGTTGTCTCTGTTCAAGACTGTTTATTAAGCTTGGTCTACGTCAACATAACATAACCTCTATTTATTGACAGCACTCAGCACTTTTCTACTTTAAGTAAAATATCAGCGGCACCTTTAACATATCCCTCTTCCACTTGATTCCATTTTGATTGTAGAATTAATAAAACATAAACCAGAAACTGATAAAATAATATTTTCACTCCAAACAATACAAACATAAAAATATAAATTTGACGTTTTAAGTTAGTCATCTGATGTGTAATGTCGGTGAAGGTTAAACCTAAACTACAGTACAAAATATTAACGTCCGACGCTTTCACGAATAACTTGTGCGGCATTTATCTGGATTTTGATTGGCTAATATTTACACGTCCACTGCTTTAGACCAATCACAGTACAAGCATTACAAATTGAAATTCTGAGAAGTTTTAGAGGAAAGCTTTCTTTAACACACAGTTAGAATCTATTACAAACTAATTATATCCATTATCTCATTGGTTTTCCGGCTAGATACGTAATTCTGGCGCGTAAAAATGCCCGTATTAGAAAGCAGTGAAATTATCAGCAAGTTGCTTTAACAATATTTTCTTAGAAATAATTCTTATTAGAAAAGTAAATTGTTGTAAATTATTAAAATGTTTTATTATATCATTTTCACGACACAAATTGTTAAAATAAAATTAGTGGGAAAACAATATTGTGAGATGGCCGGCGAACTTGTGTGTCCTGGAAGAAATTATTGATAATTTTTGAGGAAATTGCATGGATATTTACACCACGTTCATGAAGTAAGATGTCGCCTATTAGTTATTACATATTGTATGGTTTTCGGCGTCGTCTTAGGGATTGGACGTATTGGAGATAAGCGTTTTGTTCACTGCAATTCAAAGATTCTCTATACTCCAGTGCAATTAGGAAAAATTTACTGATGTGACCCAAAAATTTTGGGTACATTTTTTCTTTTGTTCTTTATTCGAAATGAGGGTTAAGGAAAACCTTAAGTCTGAATTTGCGCATTCCTACCTCCCCCCTTTCGCCGCCATCTTGGATTTGTTTTTCTTTTTTCAATCGCTCATAACTCGAGTTCTATTTATCGCACAGTAATAAAAAAAATATCGTTGTACTCGTGAGGATTTACTCTTTATGTCATCACGAATGCATTTTTGCCGTAAAAGTTATTGCAAAAAAGTTATTAGAGCTCAAAGTTGAGAAATGATTTAAAAAAAATTTTTTTTCGCTTTCTTGGCTCGCCACTCTTTTGCAGTGCATCTGACACTCTCTGCCAACAAAATGTTATTTAAACTAGACGCGATTTCTAGGATTTAAAAAAAAAATTAAGTCCGTAAGTGGATTCCTCGCCCGCCAATCCACGCTCAAAGTTGACATGTTCAAATATGCGCGGAGCGTTTTCAATCAGTCGTAGTATTTTAACTTGTACATTTTGTAAACTCATTTCCACACCACCTTTGAGGTAGAGTCGACGGAGCGTTTTTTTTAACGTGGTTTCCCCCCGAGGCCTAATCCACGATTTCTTTGCTTGATGTTCGATTTCTTGCCACTTTTCTATAGGAAATTAATAGTTTTCGTCAGTTTCCTGGGACACTTCATACGCTTTTCTTTTCGTCGCTCTGGGTAATGGTACCATAGTAGGAAGGTCGTAGCAATCCTTGTCTTCATCATCCAAGATTTGTGCAACTTCCTTGACGTTTGTGCAATTTTCGCCGCAGCAAATTTTGCATAAGATGGAACACTTTAATCCGGCCTTTCGGCAGCCGCAAGCTTTACCGCAGTTTTTGGCGGATCCACATGATATAATGTCCAATAGAATTTGTGGAATCGGGTCTTGTTCGCTGGTCACAGGCTCTAAACCGCGGTAGCCATTTTTCCAGCCCCAAGAAATCGCGTTTTTTTCTTGCCCGAGCCACTTCTGGACCTGATGATAAGTCCGTAGGGAATACTGACGTGTTGCGGAACTCGTTGGGGGCAAGCGCGACAAATCTGTTTTCTTTTTAAGACCCAATCGTGTAAACATTTTAAATCGCAATCGATCGATGGACACGTCGGATTCATTTCCTCCGTATAGTGCGATTAACACGCTCTCTCCAGCTGCAGCGATGACATTTTGTTCAGGAGTGTTTGTTTGGAATAATTTTATACCCTCTCGAAGGTGAACATTTTTTTTGATGACGTCAATTATTTTTTTCTTTCCCATTCCGCAGATTGCTGACACAGTGTCACATCCTGAAAAGGCATGTATGAAAAGCAAATGCTCCAGCAGAAGTGCGTGTTTGAAGCTGCTTGTAGAATACGTCTTCGATGCCGTTGTTCCCCTTCTAATTTTACGGAAATAGACATTTTATTTAATTTTTCCCGAGTGCACACAGCAACACAAGCAGGTCCGTATCCTCTCCTACGATGACGACAGCATCAAATTGTGGACTTAAATCAATTGCAGTTTTCACGATATCCACGTCCGCACCTTCCCATGATTGTTTCATTGTGAATCAAAGGTGGTGTGGAAATGAGTTTACAAAATGTACAAGTTAAAATACTATGACTGATTGAAAACGCTCCGCGCTTATTTGAACATGTCAACTTTGAGCGTGGATTGGCGGGCGAGGAATCCACTTACGGTCTTAATTTTTTTTTTAAAATCCTAGAAATCGCGTCTAGTTTAAATAACATTTTGTTGGCAGAGAGTGTCAGATGCACTGCAAAAGAGTGGCGAGCCAAGAAAGCGAAAAAAAATTTTTTTTAAATCATTTCTCAACTTTGAGCTCTAATAACTTTTTTGCAATAACTTTTACGGCAAAAATGCATTCGTGATGACATAAAGAGTAAATCCTCACGAGTACAACGATATTTTTTTCATTTCTGTGCGATAAATAGAACTCGAGTTATGAGCGATTGAAAAAAAGAAAACAAATTCAAGATGGCGGCGAAAGGGGGGGAGGTAGGAATGCGCAAATTCAGACTTAAGGTTTTCATTGACCCCCCTTTCGAATAAGGAACAAAAGAAAAATGTACCCAAAATTTTTGGGTCAATTCCTAATTGCACTGGACTACTAGATTTATGTCCATTTTTCCTTTTTTTCTCTTTTGTGTGTGTCACTCTCTAATAGCTGGGAGTATCGGTTAACCACTTGGTCACCCAAGGAACAAGCTTAAGTACCACATAGTGTCAGACGATTGTCAGTTGATGAATGTTAACTAACTTATTATTAGGCACAGGTTGATTCACTATAAATGTCCCTCCTCTAACTTGGTTATTTCTGAACCGATTCGAGCATTTCAAAAACCAGATCATTTTCATCATTTTCTAGCAAGTTTTTATACGTCATATTGAGAAAATAATGACGTCCAAATGTAACCATACACAGGGTGTTACTTGATTTTTTAAATGGAACACTCTGTATCTAACTCGAAAATCGCATTCCTCATTTTTCCCTGATTTCAAAAATATAATATTTCACATGGCAAGATAGTTTTTATAATATTTACAAGAACGTCGATAATTTATAAATTAGAAACTGATCAGAAAATTTTAAGTAGGCAATGAAAACAATAAAACACCCAAGTGTCAATCCGAACTATGACAGTTAGTAATTTTATGTTATCGAAAGAGAAAGTTTATTGTTGTAGATACAAAATGCCATATTATAGCGATGATGTCAGATTAGATATATTAACGGTATATCCCAGTAATAATAAAAACACTAGATCTTCAGTGATATAGTATAGGAAACTATATCCAAATCGTTCCGTTCTAAGCCGGAAAACTTTCCAACGCATGTTGGTCAAAATTAGTAATACAAAGACACTGGAAAACAAGAAAAAATCAGGAATAATGATGAAAACCTTGAGTGGAATATTTTGTTACATTTTGACGAAGATCGAAAGAAATCCCTCAGAGATTGTTCAAGAGATTTAGATATCTCCTATTCAATGGCACAAAGAACTCTTCGCAAATATAAATATAAAGCTCGAAAACCAAGTGTATTACAGAAACTATATCCCAATGATAATTTTGTGAGGAATAAATTTTGTCAAATTATGCTGGAAAAGCACAGAGAAAATCCACTAATTTTCAACCATATTTTTTTGACCGGTGGGGCATCATTTAGTACATCCGGAATAAATAATAGAAAGAATAATCATTGCTGGGCACCGGTAAATCTCCATATAGTGGAAGAAATCCGGTTTCAAGGCCGCAGAACTTTAAATTTGTGGGCTGGAATATTCAATAACAGTGTAATATATAAATGTTTTGAGGGCAATATGAATGGCGTTAAATATTTTAACAACGTTGTTGAACCAGAATTTCAATCAATGGATTGGTATGGACTTATAACGTGGCCTCCTAGAAGTTCCGATCTCACGCCGCTTGACTTTTTGTTGGGGCTATATGAAAAATGAAGTCTACATAACAAGACCTGATAATACCGATCAATTGAATGAAAAAAGCATTGAAGTAATTCATCATATAAATACGAGCCATATTTTGGAAAATGTGTCCAGAAATTTTAATAAAAGAATGAACTTGTGTGTAGATAATGACGGTTCCCACATAGAGCAATTACTTTAATTTTTCTGTTGCTTTCCTTCAATAAATTTCTTGTTTCGTGTTCAAAATTATTTTATTTTTTGTGTTGTTTCATCAAATGAAATTAAACTTATTATGCATCAATAATTAGAAAAAGTTCCTTTCTGGCATTCCACTCCAGACTAGGCCATTTAACTGCTCCGCTAAACGCCATGGATGTCGGAGAGCTGGTCGGAAGAGTAGAGGCAATTAAAATAATTGTAAAATATTTTATTGTTTTTGTGAACGATCCATCTCTACATGTTTGAGGGACTTTTATTATACTTTCCAAAATGGATATTAAACGTTCACAAATAAGGGTTCAAAACGACTGTTCCAGATGGAGAATAATACAAAATCTATACTTACTGTTCGTTTTTGCTTAACTGCTTCACTGATGGTACCAATTGGATGTCGTAACACTATAATTCTAACACAGTAAATACTAACACTTTCTTAAATTTAAACCTGAAAAAGAATTTTGAAACACAAGAAAAAGACAAAAATATATATATTAAATTTTTTTTTAAAATTATGTTTCTACAAAACGTTCAAGAAAAAAAAATATTGACAAACTATAGTTTGGCCCGTGTACAACACATAGTGAGGAACGGAACGACTCATAATGTACCAACTACCATCCAATGTGCGATTTAGAGCTAATGATTACACAAAAAGATTTAGTAAAAAGTTCAATGTTTATAATTTTTGGTGGGCTTTTGCTTGCCTGTCTATTGACGTATTTTTAGTTCAATATCAATTTAGTTCGCTCCTCGGAGCTTAAAAATGCTTGAATCGCAACGACTTTGAATTATATTTTGTAATTATAAATTCATACGTTCAGGTAAGGCCCCATGCACGTTCGGAGTACAATCGCTCCGTAGAGCGAAATTATGATTAAGAATATTAAAAGCCACTTCCACGGTATTTTTACGTGAAGCACGCTTTTCATACGAAATATTTCCTAAGTCGGATTTTGTTACAACGTCGAAAAGTATACCAAGGGTTTTACCGTGTTCTTTAACAGTCCCCGTGCAGCGACGTTTACCACACTTTCCAAAATTACACTCCTTGATGAGTTTCCAAGATTTTGGCATAAAAAACGCTCCATAGAGCGAAAATGTGAATTTATATATAAAAACCCCTTCCAACGGCATTTTTACGTGAAGCACGCTTTCTATGTCTCGGATTTTGTTGCAGTTTCCAAAAGTTCATCGAAGGTTTTGGCGTATTCTTTAACATTCTCAGTGCCTACTTACAACTTTCTAGTCAGTTTCCAATTTATAAATTATCGGCGTTCTTGTAAATACTAGAAAAACTATAGAAGATAGCGATGTAAAATATTATATTTTTGAGATCAGAGAAAAATGAGGAATGCGATTCTCGAGTTAGATATAGGGTGTTCTATTTAAAAAAATAACACCCTGTATATGATTAGATTTGGACGTTATTATTTTCTCAATATAACGTATAAAAACTTGCTAGAAAATTATTTAATCTGGTCTTCGAAATTCTCGCATCGGTCGGCTCATTTATAGTGAATCACCCTGTATCTACAAGAGTAGGTTCCGATACATTTTTATTATGGTTAGCGGATGTAATCTACTACGCAAAATATAGTTAATTTACATTCATAGTAACTATTCTGAGTGGTATTTCTTGCAAGGGTTAGTGAGTGCACGCCAATTAAAAAAAGAAAAATAGTAATAGTAATAATACTCTATTTTGCTAACCGCTATTGGACCGAATATATGGCCATGGGAATTTTCTTTGTTTTGTCGTTGTTTACATATTTATTAAAGTATTTATTGCATGCTTAATGGTTTTCATCACTAATACCCCTCTTTCTTTCAGCAGTAGGGCCAGAACCATTTGGCTCCCCCCTCATATTGTATTGTGGTTCTGTTAAAAACGTTATATTAAAGGAGAATACTAATCTCCGAACCCACACCCACGCTGAAAAGCTAAACTAGCCGAAAATTAAACAAAAACTTATATTTGGGCCCTCCCTGGAGCCTACTTTCTACTTTGTAGAAAAATTAAAAATCCTCTTTGCAACAATTTTCAAATCTGAAAAAAAATTGTATTAAAACAATTTTTCATTCTACGACACAGTGTCCTGGAGTCGTCCCCGGTCCCGTAACGAAAAATTTGCGAGTCCAAATTTCCATCCAAACAATTTTTATTTCAAACATTTGAATTGTTTTTAGCCCCTGCCTGGAACCGTCTTTGGTGCACCGATTTCATCAATATTCAATGAAGCTCTTCCTTGAACTTGGACACACAGACTGACAGATAGACAGACACACAGTTACACAGATGGCACGCCGATTCATATATTGCAGTATGGGGAATTATATAGACCAAGAATTTCTGAATTTTACAATGAACGACTGAGAACCTCCTTCAACTTTTATTAGTCCTGTTTAAGGAAACAACCCTACGTTGGACCCGGGCCCTGACGATGGGGACGTTTTCGTATGAGAACTATTTTTCACGAATCAATATCTTTGGTGTCTAAAACCGCCCTTACAAAATACCAAGACATTTTTAGTTTTCAGCTGTAATTATCTCCTTATGACGCCAACATGGTCAGCGAAACGATCGCAGATTAGTGTATTCGAGTGTACTGTTCAGATGTTTTGGTGTTTTATAAAGGTAGTTTTTAGATACCAAAGATATTGACATTGAAAAATAGCGCTCATACGAAAACACCCCCACCTCTAGGACTCAGACCCAATGGAGGGTTGTCTCCTTAAACATTACTAATAAAAGTTGAAGGAGGTTCTCAGACGCTCGTTGAAAAATTCAGTAGCTCTTGGTTTAGTAGAATTGTCGAATCTAAAACTATATCGAAAAGTAAGTTATGGTGGGGTCTGTGTTCATAAGCGCATAAGGATAAAAACTGTGTTAATGTTGCTTGATAACTGTTTTTCTATATTAATTTTCAGCCTCTTATCGTAACACCAATAGATAAAATCTTTAGATACTTTACGGCTTAATATTAAAGGATCAGAGTCATTGTAGTATCATCGGCGTACATGAAAATTTTAACTAAAGAGGTATGACTGGGCACGTCATTTCATGGCAATCAAAAATTGTATATGATTGCTACTGTGAAAATATTGGGACTCATTTTCATGGAACACGCTTTATTTAAATATTATATTAAAAATAAAAATACACACGCATTAATAATATACTTTATTTATTTTGTAAGAGTACTGTATTCTAGTAGTATTTAAAAACACACTGTTTAGATTTCAAGTGGAATTTCTACAAACTGCAGATGCATCGAAAAATCAATTGAACAATTGGGGAGTCGTGAATGAGATTTAGACTTCAAATAGTGTTCAAGGCATTCAATTTTACTTCTTATTATTGACCAGTTTACATTTAATACTACTGCAGCAACTAAAATCGGTGTATTTTTTCTTCTTGCCTACAAGTAGCTCAATTATAAACACCAAAATGCAAATAACATAACTCCACATAAAGATTTGCAGAATTGGTTTTAAGTTCTCATATCTAATATAATTTTCCTCGCCTTGACTTAATTTTGCGTTCGGATCCTCGGTAAATTCCTTCGTCCATTTTAAAATAAATCCGGCGCTAATAATTCTGGCGATAACATTACTAAATGCTTCAGCAAGGAATAACCCTTTTCTCATGAATATTGCTATTTGTATAATAAAAGTATCAAGTTCCACACAATATACAGAAGTGTTTACAATTTTATGACTATTAAGTAGATATGACATAAGAAAAGGCGACGCAAGAAATGTGGAGTTCTTATAAGTAGATGTTGCCTTCAAACCTTCCTCAAAGTTGCTACCATTTTTTAATTTACCGAGTTCGCTAATAGCTACACTTTGGAAATTGAAATTGATTAAATAATCCTGAGGGTAATGTACGGGATAAACATCAAAATTATCCTTGCGGATTTCACTTGATGTACTATATTTTTCTCTGTAATTGGGGCTGCTTAGAATACTGGTCAAGTAAGAGGAGTAGAGTTGATTCAGTTGGAATCCTAGAATCATACATAAAACAGTTAGGATTCTTGCTTTTACGGTTTTTGGTAAAACATGTGAGGTTATACCAATAAATATTGCAAAATTGTTTTGCAAACAATCTAAAAAACTTTTACGTTCCATGGTTTCTTTTTTGTTGCAATTACTGAGGTAGTAAATGCCGCAGGTTAAGCCCAAATACGACAATATTATACAAGACCATACATGCCTGCTGAAAATATGAACAATATGGTTCATGTCTTCGTTCACCAATTTGTGGGGTACGCAAAGGATGGGTCTATATTGGATATAAGAAAAAGCCAATTGAAAGTATTGTAATCTCGCATTAATTACAGTGTAACCTCCTAGTATTATATCAGTTGATCCATTATACAATAGTTTGAAATCTCCAAGCAATGCTTCATTTGCAATTGATCTTCTAGTTTTGAAGGTAGATTTGTCATATATTAGTTTGAAATCTCCCAGCAATGTTTCATTTACAATTGACCCTCTAGTTTTAGATTCTTCGTATAACAATTTCAAATTCAAGGCAGAAGCCGCCGTGTTTAATAAATTTACTTCTATACCATTATCTCTCCCCAAAGCCTCGTTGTTGTTTGGTTTTATTACAAACGGCGGCTTGGGAATATACCTTACTTTTAGTGTGCAATTTGTGAAGCTTCTTTCTTTATTCCTATTAAACATAGAAACATTATATTTAAGAGATCGAAACGGGCATAGGTTTGTGTGAAATTGTTTATAAGTACCGCAACGTGCTAAAAACGTGTACACCTTATAATTAGTTACATTTTTAGTGTCGTGGAATAGAACTATGGCACTTGTCACATCACTCCTCCATAAAATTTCGGATACCCTTTTCGCAGCTTTATTTATTTTTGCAAATTTCTCTTGAAATAATATAACAATGTTATCAAAACCGAACTTAAGAATTGTAGTTAGATCGAGATATGACTTTGTCTCTATGATATAACCTTGTGAAGTTGCTTCATAATGAGGCTCGTAATGATTTGCATATCCGTTTCCAATTGTTAGAGCCCAGCGAGTTTCCTCCATTAACTTAGATATCATCAATTGACTGAATGAAACTGCAGAGAGGTTATCATATGGCGTATATATGTAAGTAATGGTGGTAACATGTTGAAGGAAAAATGATTTGCTTATTTGTAAAATACACTGGTCCAATAATGTATTTGAGTTCGCTTCAAACGACGGCAGATGAAGTAATCCCTCACACGAATTAGCAGCAAATAGAATGATCACTATAAAAGAAGAGAGAACGTCTAAATTTGTGTTATTTTATAAGTGCCCTTGTACTTGTCATTATGTGTATTCTCGCGATTATTTAAATAACATCAATAAATTGTTCAGGTATTGTTTGTTACTGAAATATACAGAACGATAAACACTTTCACATGTGCATAATAAGTATATCTTTGATTGTAACTATAGATTCAATACAAACAAACAAAGCAAATTGTCTGACATTTTTTGTAAAAAACGGAAAGTGATTCAAGCAATGATTCAGATTGTTATTGGCTGCTATTGGCAATAGTCCGCAAAGTAAGACGAGTTATACAAATACTAGGTATTTGTATTCAGTTCAGTAGGTATTATGTTTCAAAATTATGTCTGAAAACCCTATAAAAAACCGGTGGTAGAAAATGATATTTGTTCGTTCGGAAATACTTTTTATTTGTTTGTTCTATGAACAAAAATTGGAAAACTAATCTGATGGTTTAATATATATGCTAACAGCAATCCGCATGAAAATAAGGCACTTGCTCTTCACAAGCCAGCGATAAAAGATAAAATGAGAAATTATGTTGCTTGTTATGTTTCTTATTTGACGCTGAATTTTAAAAATTTTAAGAAAACAAAATGATATCAGCGGTCAGAAATAACGGGTCCGGTAGAATGAAGTATCCGTTTTAAATTGAGTTGTTTTCATTAACACAAGGTTCTTGAGGAAATACGGATATTTTATTTTTTAAATATATGATTCAAATAACCTCCTCAAGTTGTTCCAAAGTTTGCGGTCGATTAGAAAACCTTTTTGACTTTAAGTAGCCCCACAAAAAGAAATCACATGCTGAGAGATCCGGTGACCGTGCCGGCCAGTTGTTGCCCCAAATTTCAAAATGACATGACGAGGAAACATTTATCGCAAAATTGTCATTTTAATCAAAGAACGGCCCAAAAATTCCATAGGTGGATACAGTACACCAAACAGTAACCTTTTTGATATGAAGCTGTACTTCATGCAATTGTAGAGGATTCTCTGTCGCCCAGTAGCGAAAGTTCTCTTTGTTAAGATATCGGAAATGATGAAAATGAGCTTTATCTGACATTCAATCAACGATATTCAGAAAACAGCCCTTCGAAACGTTCCAAAATTAAAGCGTCTTCCAAAATCCTGAGGCAGAAGTTTTTGTACGACTTGAATTTTGTTAAGATGGAAGGGTAAGTCTTTCAGAACGCGGCAATACCTACGGTTCAAAATATTAATTGCTAATGCTTGCCGTTTTGCAGATCACTTAAAATTTTGTAGCACAACTGCTCTTTCCCTTTCAGCATTTTCAAGTGTGCATACAGAACGGAGAATGAAAGTGACGATGAAATAACCGCTGAGTGATTACAACGGAATTTTACTTCCACGTCCAGTGTTAGTAACTCAAAACATTTTTTGTTGAAATACACTTAAAATGTCATGAAACGTCCAGATTTTAAATTTGATCGAAAAAATTTTCTGTCTTCCTGTAGGTCTGTCGGGCTGTAACTTTTTGTGCGCATGTACTCTGGAACCCTTTATGATATTGACTTGAAATTTGGTACACTTATGTATTGTAATGAGATCTAGAAATACATTATATTTTGATCTAATTACGTTGCAGGGTTCGGGGGTCAATGGGGTAAATAAGGGTAAATATGGAAACCAAGCAGGCAAGAGTCCATAAAATTGCAATTTAGGGCATGTACGAAAAGTCAAGGTCTCAAACTTCTTTTTGGCATTAGCCTCCTCCCCCTCTACCGCCTCCATTGCCACCCCATCCTATTATTAAAGGGAGTAATATATTAAATTGGGATTTGATGCGTATAAGAGAACCAAGGGCCTCCAAAATTTTTTTGGCATTATCCGCCCCCTATAGCACCCCCATTTCCACCCCCACCCTATTATTAATGGAAGCAAAGTATTACATTGGGATTTAGTGACGACTGTCTTAATTTCCATTTATCGCGAAAGTATCGCAACTTGATTTGAATTTATATCTTATTATATTATGATATGAATTCACTTTGTAAATGGATACTTCATTCTGTTGGGCCCGATATGTCACAACAGTATATCTAATGGTAGCGAAAGTTGAAAAATCTAACTTAAAAGTCTACAATACCTTATCGTTTGATACCAAAACACAAAATCCATTATGCCATTTTTTACATGTACCTAATTATAAACTATAGCAAACGAGATAATAAAACATAGTTTCCAAAAACTACATAACATGCATAATAAAGCTTACCAAACATACGGGGTGGAGTATAAGTGCGTCGGACCTCGATATCTCGAGTTAAAAAATTGCAAGTAAACTAGATAAAAAAGTCTATAACTGGAAATTATTTTCGAATATACAGGGCGAGCCAAGACGAAATTACAGGACCAAGTGCCTTTTTCTTAAATGGAAGGCTATGTATATTAGTACATTTTTTGAAGCCTCTTTCTAGGCTCTATTCATTCCTATATTAGCATTGAATGTCTCCTAACTACTTGGATTAATGAATTTTTTTGTTGAAATAATACAATCTATTTTCATTTCCTAAAAATGTACAGGGTGGCCAAAAATTATTTTTCAATAAGAATATTTTAAATTTAATTTTATCAAATTTTTCAAATGGAACACCCTGTTTCGACGATGTGATGTAGAAATGAAATACGAACATTTTTTGTAAGTACCTCCCTAGGGCTAATGAGGTTTCTTCAAATAACTCAGTAGAAAAAATTATAATAAATGTTCCACATGTTGCCCATTTTCATTGACACCAATCTCTATGCACTTTTGAAATGAGGTTCCCACTGTTCCTAAAATTGCCGGTGTGATAGATGTAAATGCTGTTATTATACTTTCCTTCATATTTTGTACTGTTGTTGGTGTGTCTCTATAAACAATTTCCTTCACATATCCCCATAAAGAGGAATCCGTAAGATCTAGGGATCTAGCAGGCCATTTAGTGGGTCCATTTCTTCCAATCCATTGATTAGGGTAGGTATTATTTAAGTGGCCTTTAACTGCATTTAAATAATGTGGTGGAGCACCATCTTGCTGAAGCTACATCCTATTTAGAATTCTTTCAAGGAGATTTACCAATAATTGTGACAGATAGTTTTCCAAAAAATGACGATTAAATAGCTCCAGTCAATGTACCATCAAAGAAACGTGGCCTTATTGCATGTTCTCCAATAATTCTTCCCCAACCGTTTATAGACCATCTGTGCTGGATATCAACTTGCATAAAAAAGTGAGGATTTCCCGAAGCATAATAATGGAAATTGTGCTTATTAACAAATCTATTTTAATGGAAAGTTGACTCATCACTGAATAAAGCAGTATTGAAGAAGTTGACATCATGTTGCATTTCACCTCTGGCCAAATTACAAAATTGTAGGCGCTTTTGAAAATCGTCATCAGATAATGCCTGGTGCATTTGAATATGATATGCATGCAACTTATTTGTTTTTAAGATTCGACCCATAGACCGTCTACTTATTCCTACTAATGAGCTCACTTCTCTTTGACTAACATGGGGATTCTCAACCGTTGCCAGCATCACAGAAAACTCATTTTCTTCGTTTACAACACGTTTTATTCTTTCACTTTTTTTATATTCTACATTTCCAATTTCCAGAAATCTATCGAGAAGGTTTTGGAAGCTACTAACATCAGGAATCCTTCTTTCAGGATAACGTGGGCGATAAATTCTATTGGCAAGTAAACAATTTCTGTCTGACTCGCACAAAACAAAAGTCATGTCAAGTTCCGCTTTATTAAAATTCATATTGTAAAATTCCAAATATTTTAAATTCAATACAAATTGTGAGGACCGATAAGTGTGATAAATGCTCCTTTGTACACGACAATTTATACCAAACTGAGGTTTTATAGCTTGTCGAATAACGAAAACAGCAAAAAAATGTACAAAAAAATTACAGTAAAGGACTGATTAAATACTATTTACTCATTTCAATGGATTGGAAGAAATGGTCCCACTAAATGGCCTCATTTCAAAATTGAATAAAGACGTGTGTCAATCAAAATGGGCAACACGTCGAACACCTATTATAAATGTTTCTAATGAATTATTCGAGGGAACCTCTTTTTTAAAGTTTATTCTTGAATTTGACACTTATTTATTTATAAAACGAAAATGGTTGCAATTAGCCATGGGGAAATACTTACAAAAAAATATTCGTTTTTCATTTGTATATCACATCGTAGAAAAATATCCATTTGAAAAAATTGATGATAATGCAAATGAATGCGAACGAATGGCAACGTTTCTTAAATCCCCGGCTAAAATTTAACATACATATTTGGTGCCGTATTTTAAATTATTCACATATACATTAATTGTTCAGTTTTAATAAGACTATAATAAGACATTAATTTATCCATATTATTTAAATCTTTATGGTCCCATTTAATTGGGAAAACTAGGAAAAATTTGTGAACTTATACTCACTCAGAATAATTCTTTTATTGACCGTCATATCTGTTTTCAGTAGTTGGCATGGAACTGAAAGAGATACTCGAGCTTAATTGAATATAAATGTGCGCACTAATTCAGGCAAAAATTATCTATGTATGCGTATAATAATTTGATGTCAAACAAAATTGTATTTTAAATGATGCTTGGATTTATTTATTATTATTAAGTATACCTTTAAACTGTCATTTATAGTATATACATTAATCATAATTTTATTTTATTTAAAAATGGATTCTACAGGGTATGCCAATAAAAACTTCCAGGTTAAATATTTCGAAATATACTAGAAATTATTGAGTTCTGTAAAAGCTCATTGATAAAATATTTAAATGGTTTTAATTTTGAGTATAGATGATTTAAAAAAAAAGTGGTACACTTTTTTTTAGCTCTATGTAAATCATTCGTTCTTTGATTAATATTAATAATCTTACAAATGTCACTTTGTCGTTAATCAGTGGCGTCATTATTAAAATTGGTTTGACATCTAACAGATATTCAAAAACTTCGAATTGTTTCTAAAATTGAAGATGGTTGGTCCATAAGAAGACTTGCTGCTGAATGCAATGTGAGTAAAACCTCGATAATGAGTGTTAAAAAACAGTGGGAAACTAACCAAAGGGTATCCCGTAAAGTTGGTTCCGGTAGGCCCAGAAAGAGCAATAATCAAGAAGATGAAAATCTTATAAATTACCTAAGAGAAAACCCTTTTCATACTGCAGTAAATGCAATTTCAGAGACAAATTTCCCCGTTTCGGTGCTTTCAGAAGAATAAAACTAGGAAGCGAATTGAAGAGTTCAGCGACTAAAAAATACAAACTTCCAGAAGAAAAGAAGCAGGGTAGGATTATTTTTGCACTGAGCTATATAATCAATGATGAAAACTTCTGGGGAAAACTTGTCCTTTCTGACGAAAAGGTTTTTAAATCTTGTAACGATGGACATGTTCGCGTATATAAGCTTTCTTCCACTAGATACGACGAAAAATATAGTTTCGATCCACAAATATCAGGAAGGTTTTCAGTCAATGTCTGGTCTTGGATGAGCCTAAATGGGTTAGGTGAGTGTTGGAACAGTGGTGGTCATCTCAATTCCATTAAATATATTGAAGTATTAGACAACATTATGTTGCCGTCAGTAATAGAGGTGTTTCCGGAAAATAATTTTATTTTCCAACAAGACAACTGCTCCATACATACGGCCCATCGTGTCAGGCAATGGTTTCTTAATAAAAACATAGAGTTGATACCGTGGCCATCTAAAAGTCTGGATTTAAATCCAATTGAAAATGTTTGGTGATTAATGGTGAAACATATAAGAAAATTAAATAACCATCCAAATAATGCCCAAGAATTGGAAGGGATAATTGAAGACGCTTGGGAGAACTTGTTGCAATAAATTGACTTTGCAAGAAATCTGATTTTGTCCATGCCTGCAAGGCTTCAGGCAGTTTTAGACGCTAATGGAGCAATGACAAAATATTAGTTAATTCTGTATTACGTAGTTGAAGTTAATTTATTTAATTTTTTTATTGTATTTTTATGTTCAGTCTGCATTGTTTACATTTTTTTTAATCTCAAGTGATATTTTTGTGTTCCTATTTTAAAAATAGAATTATCATTATTCAGTTAGTATTTTAATTACAACCAGTAGTAGAATTATCCGTAACTAACATAGAAAACATAAATATAATATACAAATACAAATGTATACTAGGTGGGAACATCAATTATTGTTCCAGTTAATGTAGATTATTCCAAAAAATGAAAACTCATCAATATTATAAAAAAAACATCAGACAACAAAAGAAACTTTAACTCTTTCTTGAAGACTTCCATGAATGTCGAATTTTGCATTTCCAAAGGTAGCTTGTTATAGAACGCTATACCAGCATAACGTGGCGATATCTTAAAATATTCACTATCGTATTTAAACTTGCAGAGTTTGCTCCGACCTTTCGTATCGTAAAAATGATAATCTCCGCTGGCTTGAAATTTACTTTAATTACTACGTGTGAAGGTTGACAATTTCATAAGATAGAATGAAGTTACAGTGAATAATTTCGAGTTATTAAAGTTAACTACACAATTCACAATAATTTAAGTTATAGATAAGTCTAATAATTCGTTTCTGAAGGATGAAAACTGTGTCAATGTCGCTTGTTAACTATTTCTTCAATATCAATTATCAGACCAATAAGTAACACCAATAGCTAAAATCGTGTAAGATATTAGATACTTTACAGCTTAATATTAAAGGATCAGGATCAGACTGTTACTGTAGTGTCATAGGCGTGCGTGAAAATTTTACCTAAAGAAATATGATTGGGCAGGTCATTCCATGGTAATCGACAATCGATTAAGATTGATACCGTGAAAATATTTATTTAAAAAATGCGACCCGTTTTAGTGAAACACGCATTATTTCGATATTATATTAAAAATAAGAATTCTCTTGCATTAATAACACACTTCATTTATTTTGTAAGTATTTTGTATTCTAGTTGTAATTAAAAACACGGTGTTTAGATTGCAAGTGGAATTTTTACAAACTGCAGATGCATCGGAAAATCAATCAAGCAATTGAATGAGTTTTAGAATTCAAATGGTGTTCAAGACTTTCAATTTTACTTCTTATTATTGAGCAGTTTATATTTAAGAATATCGCAGCAATTAAAATTGGTGTATTTTTTCTTATTGCCTACAACTAGCTCAATTATAAACACCAAAATGCAAATAACATAACTCCACATAAAGATGTGCAGAATTGGTTTTAAATTTTCATATCTAATATAATTTTCCTCGCCTTGACTTAATTTTGAGTTCGAATCCTGGGTAAATTCTTTCGTCCATTTTAAAATAAATCCGGCACTAATAATTCTAGCGATAATATTACTAAATGCTTCAGCAAGGAATAACCCTTTTCTCATGAATATTGCTATTTGTATAATAAAAGTATCAAGATCCATACAATATACAGAAGTGTTTACAATCTTATGACTATTAAGTAGATATGACATATGAAAAGGCGACCCAACAATTGTGGAGTTATTATAAGTAGATATTATCTTCAAACCTTCCTCAAAGTTGCTACAATTTTTTAATTTACCGAGTTCGCTAATAGCTACACTTTTGAAAATGAAATATTTTAAATAATCCTGAGAGTAATGCCCGGGATAAACATACAAGTTATCCTTGCGGATTTCACTTGCTGCACTATATTTCTCTCTGTAATTGGGGCTGCTTAGAATACTGGTCAAGTAAGAGGAGTAGAGTTGATTCAGATGGAATCCTAGAATCATACATAAAACAGTTAGGATTCTTGCTTTTATGGTTCTTGGTAAAACATGTGAGGTTACACCAATAAATATTGCAAAATTGTTTTGCAAACAATTTAAAAAACTTTTGCATGCCACCGATTCTTTTTTGTTGCAATTACTAACGTAGTAAATGCCGCAAGTTATGCTCAAATACGACAATATTATGCAAGACCATACATGACTGCCGAAAATATGAACAATATGCTTCATGTCTTCATTCACCAATTTGTGGGGTACACAAAGCACAGGTCTATGTTGAATATAAGAAGGGCTCTGATGAAAGTATTCTACTGTCTCATTAGTTACTGTATAAGCTCCGAGTATGATATCAGTTGATCCATTAGACAATAGTTTGAAATCTCCCATCAATATTTCATTTGCAACTGACCCCCTAGTTTTAGATTCTTCATATAACAATTTCAAATTCAAGGCAGAAGCTGCTGTGTTTAATAAATTTACTTCTATACCATTATCTCTCCCCAATGGCTTGTTGTTGTTTGGTTTTATTACAAACGGCGGCTTGGGAATATACCTTACTTTTAGTGTGCAATTTGGGAAGCTTCTTTCTTTACTCCGATTAAATACAGAAATATTATGTTTGAGAGATCCAAGCGAGCATCGGTTTGTATGAAATTGTTTGTAAGTACCGCAACGTGCTAAAAACCTGTACACCTTGTAACTAGTAACATTTTTAGTGTCGTGGAATAGAATTACGGCATTTGTCACATCACTCTTCCATAAAATTTCGGATGCCTTTTTCGCAGCTTTTTTTATATTTGCAAATTTCTCTTGAAAAAATACAACAATTTTGTCAAATCCGTGCTTAAGAATTGTAGTTAAGTCGAAATATGACTTTGTCTCTATGATATAACCTTGTGAGGGTGCTCGATAATGAGGCTCGTAATGATTTACATTTCCGTTTCCAACTGTTAGAGCCCAGCGAGTTTCCTCCATTAACTTAGATATTATCAATTGGTTGAACGAAACTGGAGAGAAATTTCCATATGGCGTATATACGTAAGTAATGGTGGTAAAATGCTGAGGGAAAAATGATTTGCTTATTTGTAAAATACACTGGCCCAATAAAGTACTTGAGTCCGCTTCAAATGACGACAGCAGGTGAAATAATCCCTCACACGAATTAGCAGCAAATAGAAGGATCACTATAAAAGAAAAGGAAACTTCTAAATTTGTATCATTGTATAAAAGTACTGGTACATGACATTATGTAAACTTTCGCGACTATTTAAATAACGACAATAAATTGTTTACTTTCAGGTATTGACTGTTACTGAAATACACAGAACGGTAAACATTTGCACATGGCCAGAATAAGTATACCTTTGGTATAAAGCAAATTATCTGACATTTTTTGTGAAAAATGGAAACTGATTCAAGCAACGGTTCAGATTACTATTGGTTACTCTTAGGAACAGTGTGCAAAGTAAGACGATGTATACAAATACTTGCTTTCTGTTTCAAAATTAAGTCTGAAACTCTATTAAAAAACCGATAGTAGATGTCTAATGAGAGAGTCTCGGAGCAGGAGCTGGAGCCGGAACCGGATCAGTATTCAGTTTAGGAGTGGAGGTCATGAGAGTGAGGTAATTAGAGGGCGGGACTTATGGGGCAGGACGTAAGAGGGCGGGGCCTAGGAGTAGTGGTGGGGACAATTACAATGGCTGCCGGTAATTAAAGTAGTGGGAAGCAATTAGTGTGATGGTGAGTAATTAGAGTGGTGGGAGACAATTTGCGTGGTAGATGATAATTACAGTGCTGTGGTAATTAGAGTGGTGGAGGCAATTAGATGGTAATTAAGCGTAATGTAGGTACAAATAAGGGTAATTAAGAGTAATGATGTACTTTACATTCTTCTAGGCAGGACGTTAAATTACACGTGTATACACTGAACAAAAGAGGGCCTAGTATTGAACCCTGCGGAACACCACATGATACACTACCTTCGGACGATTGACATAAATCAGTTTTTACAATCTGAACCCTACTGCCTAAATAACTATTCAAAAGCCTAGTTGCACCCTCCGAGAAACCAACGAAGTGTAAAATAGACAGTAAAATTTCGTGGCTAATTGTATCGAAGGCTTTCGAAAAATCAATGTGTCAATACCGCAGTTTTACCCTGGTCTGTGGCTCCAATGATATCATCAGTTATTTTTAACAGTGCCGTAGCACAACTAAATCCTGGGCGAAACCCTGATTGATTTTGGGGTAGAATGTTATAAGTATTCAGGTGTTCTCGTATCTGATAATACATAATTTTCTCAATGAGTTTAGATAGAACTGGGAGTATACTTATTGGACGAAGATCATTAAACGACATAGCATCTTTCTTTTTTGGCAAGGGAGTTACACGGGATAATTTCCAGCTGTTAGGAAAAATACCATCAAACAGACACGAATTTACAATGTTTGTAAAAAAATCTAAAATTCTTGGGCAACATAAAAGAATCATTTCTAGGTTTATTTTATCTGCGCCCATGGCAAAAGATTTTATTTCCATGAAATATTTTTTAACTGTTTCAGTTGAGATTGTTGTGAATTTAAACAGAGATTTAAAATTGGCTTTAACATTATTATTGTAAAATTGTAAAATTTCCAAATCAGCTGGCGTTTTATTTAAAGAAAATTGTAAAAAATGGTTATTAATTTCAGTTGGTTTATTTAAGTGTTGTGGAAGTGAATTTATTATAGGTTTATTGTAAATATTCAGTTCATATAATTTTTTCCACAGTAATTTAGAATTATTATTATTAACATTATTATTGATACAAAATTCCAAATATTTTTTTTTCCATATCGTATAGCTATATTTGTTTGATTTTTTAAATCTTTGTAATAATTCGAATGTCGTTCAGTCTTGGATCTTGTATACTCATTAAATGCACGATCTTTAAGTCTGATCATTAATTTTATGTTATCTGTTAGCCATGGTGGTTTTTGTTTTTTTTATAACAACATTTTTTAGATAACAAAAAACTATGGAATGATCAGAAATGTTGTCTACCTCCTTAGTGCCACTTATATAACTGTCTGTGTCTATAGGTAATAATATAATATCTATTAGAGTGCAAGAATTTTGTGCAATTCTAGTAGGAGTATTAATTATTTGTCTCAGATTAAAACGTTCAATGCAATCATTAAAGTGAATAGTTTTTTGGTTTTCCATATCTAAAATATCTATGTTTAAGTCTCATCCACAAATAATTTTATTATCAGTTAAACAAAACGAGATAAGCTATCTTCGGAAGCAGTAAGATATTTCATGAAATTATTTATTCGGTACTCTATACAGCGAGCCAAAAACATATTCAAATTTAAGTGACGTTATATTTATCCACAGTTGTTCCAGAACACTATCAGAGTTAGAATATATAATTTGATATCTCAAATTTTCTTTCAAGTATATACCTACACCTCCACCTCTCGAATTTCTATCCACCCTTAAAAAATTATAACCTTGTATTTCAACGAAATTATTGGGTATTCTTTCCGACAGCCATGTTTCTGATATTCCTACAATATCATAATTTTGCTTCAGTATAAGAGTTTTAAATCTGAAAAATTGTGAGTTAATGATCTAACATTGAGAAAGGCAAATGATAAGCCCTTCATATTATATCACCTATCCTAAAAACAAATATAATAAATACAAGAGAAGTAAAAAAAAGAAAAAAGTAAGTAAAATGCACAGAGTGTTATAAATAAACTTTACTTAATAAAAAAAGAGAGAAGAAAACAAAAAACAAGTGGAAGAAATCATCTGCGACTTCGGCAACTAATTATGCACTTTCATGACATCATCTTCATTTTTATCTTAATCTTTTCACCATTAATTACTGTGTAAATTTTTCCATCAGTCGACCAACCGTTTCTTTTACCAAGTTTTTCTCTGGCTAGCATCTAATTCATATCTGCACTTCTTCAGTTATTACAATATTTGTTCCTTTTAGTTTTTTTTTTAATTATAATATACCATATTACGTTGTTCTGCATATTCAAACTTAACTATGACAGCTCTGGGTTTACCTGAGTTAGTATCTGACGATCTAATTCGATAGCAGCTTGTAATCGTATAATCTGAAACGTCCAATTTTGACCTGAAGACATCTTGCAGTTTTGAATTTAATCGAATTTCATTGTCTTCTGGTATACCATATATCCGCAATTGCGTAAGTTTCGACTGCTGTTCAAAAGTGTCAATTTTGGACCTTACTTCTCATTCTCACACCGTATATTAAGAATTTTGGTTTCTAACATGTTTATTTCAGCAGAGAGTTTTTCAACATGTTCACTAACTTTTTGCGATACTATATCAACTATTTTACTAGCGAGTATTCCCATAAAATTCTTATCATTCATAAATTCATTTATTATTTCTTTGGACACTTAGAGATGTTTGTAAATTACATTAGTATATGTGGAATATTATGTAGTTTTGACTTCACCAAATTTTAATCGAAAATTTTACACTGTAAACTATTTATTTGTTTCAGCAAATTAGTCGGAGCGGCAAGTACATGGTTACTCACTGCTAATGCTCATTCGACATTGATTTCAGTATTCTGTTTTATTTGTCTTGTGATTGCAATTATCTACGTCAAGGGTATCTATTTTAAGGATAGTTAAGGGTAGTTTGGGTAAAAATAAGGATAACCCGACACCTTGCATCCTCAAAATTCCGCCAAGGGGACTTGGGAGTAGACTGGCACGATTTGGAACATGACTTGGGAGACATACTGTATGTTGCAGTTTATATATCGTATCTCGATAAACATTTCTGGTCCAATTAAACCTTTCTTTACATTTCCGTATATAGAATCAGCTCCCAATAAAATTATCAATAAAATGAAACATCGTCCTGTATAGTAAATTAAATATACCTCCTCCCAGTTTTATTTACCACATATTTATTTCATTACATCCAACATATACTAATATAGAAAAGGCCTTTGGTCGCGTTAATCATATCATCATCCTCTTACAACGTCCTGAAGAATTCTTTAATACCTTTACTAACCAGGCAATATTAATTAATAGTGGTCTTAGATGTTAAGGATAACGCTACCATTGCCTACATTGAGATAGACAAGAAATATGTAATCCTCTGGCGACGGCTAAAGTCGGTATTGCTGCATATGTTACAACACAGGGTAGTCTTAAACATTGCAGCTATCTAGAAAAATAGACAAAATATTAATCAACACCAAGGTAAAGATCCCGCAGCACAATAGTAGGTTTTAGTAAGTACATAAATCCGTTGAAGAGATGTTTACAGGCTACTCTCATAATGCAAAGCAAAGCCTTGAAGTAAATAATCTGCAACCATAGGATAAAATATTGCACTAAGAACACTTGAATGATCCGATAGTATAAAACTGTGCGACACATTGTTGCGTGAATTTATTGACTCCTTGTGGTGATGGGTGACGGTCATTTTTATTATAGTCCAGACAACTCAAAACATCCTTACCGTATCTTATAATGAAAAATCAAATCATAAGATATCTTGACGTAGATAATTGCAATCATAAGACAAATAAAATAGGATACTGAAATGCACTGCAATATTTCACTAAAAAAATAAATAAAAGTGCTCCTTTTCATAAACTAAAGACCATAAAAATTTCGGTAAAAAAACAGCCAGGTAAAATAATTTGTATCGCAGTTAAAGCAGGTAAAATAATTTTGTAACTTTAAGTATATAATCAAGAATGAATGTTTGTTATGTGTGTAAAAAAGACACAGATACATTAATTGCGCAATAAGACAATGCAATCACTTTCGGACAGACGAACAGATGGGCAAACGGACAGATGGATGGGCGGGCACGATTGCTTTAATCACCATTATTTTTACTTCAATTACCCTTATTGTTACCATAATTACCCTTATTGTTACCATAATTACCCTTATTGTTATTATAATTACCCTTACTGTTACAGCAATTACCCTTATTGTTAGTGCAATTACCCCTATTGTTACTGCAATTACCCATACTGTTGCTGCAATTACCCTTATTAAACCTAAATTACGCTTAACTACTCTCTAATTGCCTCCCTCCACAATAATTGCCCTCACCACTCTAATTACCCACCATCACACTAATTGCCTCCCACCACTTTAATTACCAGCAGCCATTATAATTGTCACCACCACCACTACTAGGTTCAGCGTTCTTACGTCCCGTCCCATAAGCCCCGCCCCCTAATTACCTCCCACCCCTAAACTGAACACCGCTCAGGCTCCTGCTCCGAAGTTCTCTCATTAGACATCTACTGTTCGTTTGGAAGTACTTTTTATCGTTTATTATATGAACCAATACTAATTGTAAAACTAATCTGGTGGGTTAATACACATGCTAACAGCGATTCAAATGAAAATAAGGCACTTTATTATGTTGTTTATTATGTTTCTTATTTGACGCTGAATGTGAGGAATTTTAAGAAAAATAAAATGTTCTTAGCGGTCTTAGCGGATTCGTCAGAATGAAGCAGTTGTTTTTAATCGCTAAATTTTTATTCAAAAATTAAACACAAGCTTTTTGAGGAAATATGGAAATTTTATTTTTTAAATATTACGTCAGTCAAATGACCTCCTCCTCGCTGCTGACACTCTTGAAGCCTAGCACGAAAATTTTTTATCACTTGCTCCAACATCTCAATTTGGCTTGCGTTAATCCCTGTCCGACTGTTATACTTTAGTTGTTCCAAAGTTTGCGGTAGATTAGAATATATTTTTGACTTTTAGTAGCGCCAGAAAGAAAATCACGAGCTAAGAGATCCGTTGACCGTGCCGGCCAGTTGATTGTCCCTAAATTTCGAAATGACATAACCAGGAAACATTCATAGCAAAATTGTCATAGAATCCCTAGCAGAGTAGGAAGTGGCTGCTTCCTGCTGAAACCATAATTTTCGAGTATCCACATCAATATTACGAAATTGTTATTCAAAGTTAGGAAATACCTGATGATAACTTTGTGATTCAATAGTAAGCGTGAAGTCATTTTCTTCAAAGAAGAAGTATTTGTGTGACTTGAATTTGTAGGGATGAAAGTGTAAGTCTTTCATAATGCAGCGATAACTACAATATTGAGTGCTAATGCTTGTCGTTTTGCAGACCATTTAGGATTTCGTAGCACAGCTGCTTTTATCCTTTCAGCATTTTCAAGTATGCGTGTAGAATGAGTTCTTCCTTTAGGCTTTTCTCTGGCACATGAAGCAGTACCGCGAATCCTTTGTACTCACTTTTTAATTATCATTCAACTAGGAACTGAATCTCCTAGATTTAAATGAAAGTGACCATGTAATAAACTCTGGGTGATTACAACAGGATAGTTATTTCCTAAATACGCTTCAATCACAAAAGAACAAGAATATTTGACCAACATACATTCACAGCTAAACTGACATTTCTGGCAAACGCTTTGACGACTGTCTTAATTTCCATTTATCCTGAAAGCACCCTGACTTGATTTGAATTTATATCTCATTATATTATGATATAAATTAACTTTATAAATGAATACTTCATTCTGCGTGGTCCGATATATTATAACATTATACCTAATGTTAATGAAAATTGAAAAATCTAACTTAAAAGTCTACAAGATCTTAACGTTTGATAATGAAACTCAAAATCTATTGTACAATTTTTTACATGTACCTAATTATAAACTGTGGCAAACGAGGTAATAAAGCATACTTTCCAAAAACTATACAGGGTTACTGGTAATTCGATACATTCCTTTGGAGATGTGATGGGGCATGAGCTAAGGAGTAAATCTAGCTCTAACATACATTATGCAAAACTCAATAGTTTTTGAGATATTTCAATTATTTTGTTTTTCTCAAAAAAGTAGATCTTAATGTCTTTAAAGCTAATTTCGGAAAAATCTACTTGACATTTTTAATTTTTTTTTACTGGATTACTTGTCCAATATTATAGATATCCGTTTGGAATGAAAAATATCCGGAAACATTTTGATAATGTGAACATTTAAAATAAAAACTTGTAAAAATTTTTTTTTAAATCAGTTATGAAATTTACCTATTAGGTTTTTCCAAAAAAATATTAATGTAGCACGCGTACAAATTATTATAAAAACTTCCTTATTTCAATAGCTATCTAACTAGGTAGAAATGTTCAATGTACCCTTAATAGTTCTAAGAAAATACTAGTAAAAATAACACAAGTAGTACGAATTTTATTTTTAGATAAACAGTAAAAAACTTTTTAAAAGTAGAGTTTAAATCTTCATTAATTTCAAGGTTGTACTTTATTTTTTATATGTCTTGCTCAAAATGGGAGCCCCTATTCCGTATTCAGACACGGCAGCGTCTTCTTATTTCCGTCCTTGTTACTCTGGTTGTCAGATTATGCCTTATGTATTGGGCATCATCGACTATCCTTTGTCTAAGGTTTTCTATAGTATTGACTGGTGTGGAATAGGCCATCTCCTTCATATGACCCCATACGTAATAATCAAGGGGTGTTAAGTCAGGGCTTCGCGCTGGCCAAGTTATTGGGCCCGCTCTTCCAATCCAACGGTTAGGGAAACGTTGATCAAGTAACTGTCGTACTGTCAGCCGATAATGTGCTGGATAACCGTCGTTCTGAAACATCATTCGCTGTCTGACGGCGAGAGGAACATCTTTTAAAATCACCGCCAGATCATTTCTTAAAAAATTTTCATAGATTTCCCCGTTTAAGTTTTGAGGAAGAAAGTGTGGCCCTATTAAATAGTGGCCAATGACTCCCATCCACACATTAATAGAAAACTTCATTTGGAAACTAGTTTCACGTGTTAACTTGGGATTTTCTTTTGCCCAATAATGTAGGTTGTGGAAATTTGTTATACCCTCGCGAGTAAATTTCGACTCGTCCGTCCATAAAATACCTGTTAAAAAATTTGCACTTTCTGCATCTGAATTTAACATAAAGCGGCAGAATTCCACTCTCCTTCCAGGATCACCTTCCTCCAAGCCTTGGACAGGGGTATAGTGGTAAGGATGACATCCAACTCTACGTATCGTAGACCAAACTTTCCATTGTGACGCTCCGGTTAGTCTTGCGACTTTATTAGTTGAAATAATTGGGTCTTCCTCAAAATACCTCAATATTTCTTCCTCATCATCTGGTTCATAAACGGGAGGAGCACCAGCGTCACTTCGTCTATATTTCACGGAGCCAGTTTCAGCGATATGTTGATATGCCGTACTGAATACACGTGCATTTGGTAAGCGGCGGTTAGGGTATCAAAGACCATATTCTCGGCGAGCTTCAGCAGCGTTGCCGCCACAGTATCCATAGACAAACAAGATATCAACGTATTCTGCGTTGGCATACGCGGCCATGGCACAGAAAATACAATAACAACAACTACGAGCAAAATCAAAATCTTCGATAACTAATTTAACAAGGCCAACAAACTTAAGGGACACGGAGATAAGAATGTCAGTTAATGACATATATGTACAAACGTCAAAGTCAAGGACTGACTGACTTAAACGATTAGTCGTTTAATATATTCCGCCACCAGCATTATCTTTACTAATTTTTTATTAGATCTATCAAGGGTACATTAAACATTTCTACCTAGTTAGATAGCTATTGAAATAAGGAAGTTTTTATAATAATTTGTACGTGTGCTACATTAATATTTTTTTTGAAAAAACCTAATAGGTAAATTTCATAACTGATTTAAAAAAAAAAATTTTACAAGTTTTTATTTTAAATGTTCACATAATCGAAATGTTTCCGGATATTTTTCATTCCAAACGGATATCTATAATATTGGACAAGTAATCCAGTAAAAAAAAATTTAAAAATGTCAAGTAGATTTTTCGGAAATTAACTTTTAAGACATTAAGATCTACTTTTTTGAGAAAAACAAAAAAATTAAAATATCTCAAAAACTATTCAGTTTTGCATAATGTATGTTAGGGCTAGGTTTACTCCTTAGCTCATGCCCCATCACATCTCCAAAGGAATGTCTCGAATTACCAATAACCCTGTATACACGAATAATAAAGCTGACTAAACATATATTTCTATGTGAAAAATTCATACACATAATATATCTGGATATAATTATAGATCCTGTTACAACAAGAGTGAGCAAATTTAGGAACTTATAAATGTCAAGAAAGTAAATTGGACATATCTGTCTAAACTTAACATACATATTTGGTGCCTTATTTTAAATTAGAGCAATGTACGGTCGTGAGCAAAAACATAGGACAAGTCTTATAACAGTATTTTGCTAAAATCTAGTTGTGTACATCTAACTTTAATTTTTGTGACATTGTCAGTTAATTGTTATAATTTATTGCAAGTTTGCAAAAAACTAATTTGTCTCATATACGCGATTTAGTTGTCTGAAGTTATTGCTAAAGCAGAAAATGGATGGTCAATGAGACAAATTGCACTGCGTTATAATATTGACAAAAATTCGGTGCGTAACATTTTAAGAAAGTGGAGAATAAACGGTACGATTGGTAGAAATCCTGGATCAGGGCGACGAAGGACATCAACTCAACAGCAAGATTTGCAATTGGTAAATGCTTTAGTAGAAAATCCATTTTACTCAGTTATTCAGGCTGCTGAAGAAACGAATTTTCCTGGATCGAGTAGTACTGGTCGCCGGCGAGTAAGAGAATCGGAGCTACGCTATCATGCAGCAGCACAGAAATATTTACTTAAACCTGAACATAAAGAAGCTCGAGTAGAATTTGCGCTTGAATTTGAAATAATGTAATCTTTACAGACGAAAAAAAACTTTCCAGTCAACACACAGCGGTCGTATTCGTGCTTACCGCCCTCCGAATAATCGATTCGATGAGAAATATATATCCAACAATGATAAAAGTGGTAGATTTTCCGTCAATATGTGGGATTGGATGTCGGCACGTGGTCCTGGTGTTTTATGGCATATTGAGGAAAGATTTAATAGTGACACGTATATTAGTATTTTAGACAATATTATGCTCCCTTCTGTGTCACAATTATTTAATTTTTTATAATGAGTTCATATTTCAACAAGACAATTGTTCCGCTCATACTGCTCATACCGTAATTAACTGGTTTCAAGATAATAACATCAATGTTCTTAACTGGCCCAATCATAGTCCAGATATATATATCCAAAAATGATAAAAGTGGTAGATTTTCCGTCAATATGTGGGATTGGATGTCGGCACGTGGTCCTGGTGTTTTATGGCATATTGAGGAAAGATTTGATAGTGACACGTATATTAGTATTTTAGACAATGTCTGTGTCACAATTATTTAATTTTTTATAATGAGTTCATATTTCAACAAGACAATTGTTCCGCTCATACTGCTCATACCGTAATTAACTGGTTTCAAGATAATAACATCAATGTTCTTAACTGGCCCAATCATAGTCCAGATCTTAACCCTGTGGAAGAAGTATTGGGACTACTCGTAAGAAGTATCCAAAAACGAAATGTGAGACCACGGAATGCCGAAGAATTACTGGAAATAATAAATAATGCATAGGAAAATATTATTACTAATGATTATTGTATAAGGTTATTTAATTCTATGCCAACCAGACTTATAGAAGTTATAAATAGAAATTTTGCAATAACGAAATATTAATAGTTAGTTTCTTGTTAAGTAGGATATCCTTTGTCCTTTGATCCAGGATTTCTACTAATCGTACCGTTTATTCTCCACTTCCTTAAAATGTTAAACACCAAATTTTTGTTAATGTTATAACGCAGTGCAATTTGTCTCATTAACCATCCATCGTTTACTATAGCAATAACTACAGCATTAAAGTAAAAAATAAAATAAAAGCGATATCTGTTTTATTTCGGCTACTCATTACATAAGTATTCAAATAGAGACAGATTTAAATAAAGTTGTCCTATTTTTTTCTGCTCACGACAGTACAGTTACATATAAATTAATTGTTTCCTTTTAATAAGACTATAATAAGATATTAATTTATCAATTTTTTATTATTTAAATCTTTATGGTCCCTATTAATTGGGAAAACTAGAAAAAATCTGTGAATATATACTTACTCAGAATAATTGTTTTATTGGCCGCCATTGCTGTTTTCAGTAGTTGATGTGGAACTGATAGAGACATTCGGACTTAATTGAATGTAAACATGCGCACTACTCAAGCAAAAATATTCTATGTATGCATGTAGTAATTTGATGAAAAACAAAATTGTATTTTAAGTGATGCTTGGATTTATTTATTATTATTAAATATAACTTTAGAATGTCATTTATAGTATATACATTAATCACAATTTTATTTTATTTAAAAACGAACTCCAATGAGTCCATAAAAACTTCCAAGTGAAATATTTTGGAAACTACTAGAAATATTTGAGTTCTATAAAAGCCCATTTCCAGAACATATAAATGGTTTTGGTTTTGAATACGAATCATTTTATGTTGATGGCGATGAGATACAAATTATTTTTTGGATGACGGGACCTTAGAAATATATCTGTATTAAAGAGAATTTAATTTCAATTAAATTTCGTTATATGAAAAAAAAAACGAAAATTCAAACGTTTTTGAGAAATTTGAGTTTAAAATATTTAATTTTTGAAAAAATAAAATTGCCGTAGCTTTCTTACATTAAATTTTAGACGATAATTTATTTCAAACTTTATTCATAGAAAGGTAATGTAATTAATGTGGCAATAAAACTTTTTTTTTTACAACTTACTTAAAGCGAAAATCACGTTATTACAATTTTAAAGCAGCCGCGCCTGTATTTCATTAAACAATATTGAATAAAAATATGTTCCATGCACTTTTCCAGGTCAACTATTGTAGCAATAAAGAAAATATTCACGTGGCCGAAAAATACATTTTATCTTAATTACGTTCACCTTAATGACATATAACGACTTCACAATAAGATTAGACGGCTTAAAATTTTTAAATAAGATCAGGAAAAACAATTCAGAACTCAATGATCTGTACAAAAACCTAAAAAAGCAGACAAATAAATTAATAAAAGAAGAAAAGCAAAAACATGTCTCCCAGATTTTTAACAAATCCTCAAATAAATCAAAAACACTGGAATTTTAAAACTTAATATTTTTAGTCGCAAACTCCTCCATAAAATCCTTATTTTACTATAAGGAACGTAACCAGACAGCAACCAACAGCTACTCTCCGGGCTATGTGCCCCGCCGAGCGCTGAATTACAAGTTACAAGCCTGGCGCGTTAAGTGTAATAATTGCATATTACCATCAAAAAGCTAATGCTTCGATTGCAACAAACACCAGCCGAAAGACTGATCCTACATAAAAGAGCTCTCGTGCCAGTCGTCACACACCATTTGCAGACTGCAATTTCGAGCTGTTGGCTCTCGTCAGTGCAAGGTAGGCATGTGACGACCAACACGAGAATCACTTGACTATTTAGTACATTTCGGTATCTTTGGGATAGCGACATGTAAAATAGTCAGCAGGCGCCATCTAGCGTAATTCAGCGCTCGGCGGGGCACATAGTCCGGCGAGTAGCTGTTGGTTGCAGTCTGGTTACGTTCCTTATAGTAAAATAAGGATTTTATAGAGGAGTTTGCGACTAAAAATATTATGTTTTGATATTCCGCCCTCTAAAAGCACCTTGGAATTTTGTAAATAACACGCTTGGAAATAACAAAAGAAATGATTTATGCTCTGAATTGGTCATAAATAACGTAAATTTTTCTGAAACGCAGATTATTGCCGACTCATTTGGTGAATATTTTTTTAGTGTAGTAGGAAATAAATCAAACACTCATTTTCAAAATTTATGATCCACAGAATGTACAAAATCAAAATATAGAAGTAAGTTACTGAAATTAAGATATTGGATAATAAAAAATCATGTGGATTTGATGAAATACCGATTAATTTAATTTAAAAATGCGTACCTGAGATTGTTGGTCCTTTAACTGATATAATCAACGCTTCCCTTTCTTAGGTCAATTTCCAGATACTCTAAAATTGGTATCTGTTATGCCTATTTTCAAAAAAGGTGAAACTACTAATATGGATAATTCCGTCCCGTATCAATCTTAAGCATATTTTCGAAAATAATTGAAAATATAATTAGTGACAAAATTATACGGGTCTTAAATACTTATAATTTATTAACAACCGATCAACACGGTCTCAGAAACAATTTTTCGACAGAAACATCTATGATCGAATACATACAGTTCATTAACGACAAAATGGATAATGTATGTGTAGTAACTGTATTTTTGATTTGTCACGTGTATTTGACATGGTTGACATTAGTTTTGCAAGTCAAAAATTAGATGCACTGGGTATAAGAGGAATAACGAATGATTTAGTAGTCTCATACCTTAGTAGTAGACAACTACAAATCAAATTTCAGGGCGCCAAATCTGCAATATACGATATAGATATAGAAGCCCCTCAGGGTAGTGTCCAAGGGCCTCTTATCTTTTTAATATATATAAACGATCTCCCGGATTATATTTTGAATGGTAAAGTGTTTTTATATGCTGATGACAACTCCATTGCGATACATGGAAAAGATACATATGAAGTAGTATTAAAGGTAGATATAATTAATTCTTCAATCGTATGACAACTGGTTAAAAAAAACAACTAATGATAAATTATGACAAGGCCATTTATCTTGAATCACATAATGTTTACTGACCAGGAATGGATTTTAATTTCTCTAAACGGCCATTCAATACATAATGGCTTTTTCATAAATTTTTTAGGAGTGTTCATAGGTAAACACTTAAACATCACGAACCATATTGATCATGTATGCAATTAAGTTGGTAAAGCATTTTTTGCCATTGCAACTCTTAAAAATTCACTGAACATCAAAAATATTTTAGATACTTATTATACTATGGTGTACTCCATCCTAAGCTATTGCGTAGTGGTTTGGGGTCAAGCCACCGAAATAAATAGAGTTTTTATTTTGCAAAAACGTATTATAAGACTTATATTTGACTTGCCATACAATCACACTTGTCGGGAAACTTTCAAGAATAAAAAATTATTAACTTTAACATCTATTTACCTGCTAAAGCTTCCGAAATATATACATATAAACAAACATAAATCTAACACGAACGGAAATCTACATGCACATAATACGAGGAAAAAAACCATACGTCTAAACAAACATTATCATAGCTTTTATGATAAATCATCAATATATACAGGTTGCAATTTATATAATAGACTGCCGCATGTTATAAAAGATGTACCTAATATGAACATATTTAAAAAAAACCTAAAAGGGTTTCTAGAGGAAAATACATTTTACCATATTACAAAATACATTATAGTTACCAATTCTAGCCGTTAGTACTGTCAGTTTTATTGCACGTAATATATGGATGCCATTTTATAAGATTGTTTATGTAGTTACTGTCATTTTACACTTTTGTGTGTCATATGTTTTACTTTTCTTTATTTTGTGTTATTTTAAATCATTCACTCTTATTCAATGTTTGTGAGATTATTTATGTAGTTATTGTTATTTTAAAAGGTTGGTTATACATTTGTTTGTCATATTTTTTACCATTTTTACCATGATTGTGAACCATTATTTTGCAAATTGACATCTTATAACTACACAACATGTAGCTCAAAGACTAATAAATAATTTGAATTTGAATGGATGTATTGGTACATATGGGGTACTCAGGTGGCCAGCTAGATCTCCTGATATTACCTCACTAGATTTCTAATAGTAGGGTTATCTGAAAAGTGAGGTTATCAAGAATCAGTCATAGACATGGCTTACCTTTATAATAAAATTACACTATTTAAACTTTGTGGAGTTGAAACATTCAATAGATGTACACACGAAATTGGAAAGAATTTCTAACACCTTCTTCCATAAGTTATTATTTGTTAGTTTATTTTTTGTTTGTATTAAATAAAATAAAAAGAAATTTTCTATTTCATTATTATTTCCTTCATAGCCAAGTTACTACTATGGCTGCACTAGAAGAATGCATCGATGATATTTTTATTTAATATTGTGTAATAAAATATAGCGGCGGGCGCTTTAAAATTGTAATAAATGTTCTCTTCTTCTATATTAAAGGATCAGGATCAGAGGCTATTATTGCAGTGTTGCACTAATAATACACTTTATTTATTTTGCAAGAGCACTGTATTCTAGTTGCAATTAACAACACACTGTTTAGATTGCAAGTGGAATTTCTAAAAACTGCAGAAGCATCGAAATATCAATCAAACAATTGGGAAGTCGTGAATGAGGTTTAGACGTCAAATGGTGTTGAAGGTAATCAAATTTATTTCTTATTATTGAGCAGTTTACATTTAACACTACCGCAGCAACTAAAATCAGTGTATTTTTTTTTCTTGCCTACAACTAGCTCAATTATAAACACCAAAATGCAAAGAACATAACTCCACACAAACATTTGCAGAATTGGTTTTAAATTTTCATATCTAATATAATTTTCCTCGCCTTGACTTAATTTTGCGTTGGAGTCCTCGGTAAATTCTTTTGTCCATTTTAAAATAAATCCGGCACTAATAATTCTGTCGATAACATTACTAAACGCTTCAGCAAGGAATTTCCCTTTTCTCATGAATATTGCATATTGTATAATAAAAGCATCAAGATCCATACAATATACAGAAGTGTTTACAATTTTATGACTATTAAGTAGATATGTCATATATAAAGGGGACACAACAAGTGTGGAGTTCCTATAAATCGATGCTACTTTCAAAGCTTCCTTAAAGTTGCTATAATTTTTTAATTTACCGAGTTCGCTGATAGGCACACTTTTGAAATAGAAATTGTTTAAATGATCCTGAGGGTAACGCAGGGGATAAAGGTGCAAGTTATCCTTGCGGATTTCACTTACTGTACTATATTTCTCTCTATAATTGGGGCTGCTTAAAATACTGGTCAAATAAGAGGAGTAGAGTTGATTCAGTTGGAATCCTAGAATCATACATAAAGCAATTAGGATTCTTGCTTTTACGGTTTTTGGTAAAACATGTGAGGTTATACCAATAAATATTGCAAAATTGATTTGCAAACAATTTAAAAAACTTTTGCATGCCATTGACTCTTTTTTGTTGCAATAACTAACGTAGTAAATGCCGCAGGTTACGCTCAAATACGACAATATTATACAAGACCATACATGACTGCTGAAAATATGAACAATATGTTTCATGTCTTCATTCACCAATTTGTGGGGTACACAAAAGACGGGCCTACATTGGATATAAGAAGAAGTCAAGTATTTTAGTCTCTCTTTAGTTACAGTGTAACCTCCGACTATGATATCAATTGATCCATTATGCAATAGTTTGAAATCTCCCGTCAATGTTTCATTTGCAATTGATGCTCTAATTTTAGATTCTTCGTATAACAATTTCAAATTTAAGGCAGAAGCCGCCGTGCTTAATAAATTTACTTCTATACCATTATCTCTCCCCAATGGCTTATTGTTGTTAGGTTTTATTACAAACGGCGGCTTGGGAATATACCTTACTTTTAGTGTGCAATTTGTGAAGCTTCTTTCTTTATTCCTATTAAACATAGAAATATTATATTTAAGAGATCCAAACGAGCATCGGTTTGTATGAAATTGTTTGTAAGTACTGCAACGTGCTAAAAACTTGTACACCTTGTAACTATTTACATTTTTAGTGTCGTGGAATAATATTATGGCACTTGTCACATCACTCTTCCATAAAATTTCGGATGCCTTTTTCGCTGCTTTTTTTATATTTGCAAATTTCTCTTGAAATAATATAACAATATTGTCAAACCCGTGCTTAAGAATTCTAGTTAGATCGAGATATGACTTTGACTCTATGATGTAACCTTGTGAAGCTGCTTGATAATGATTTACATTTCCGTTTCCAATTGTTAGAGCCCAACGAGTTTCCTCCATTAACTTAGATATTATCAGTTGGTTGAATGAAACTGGAGAGAAGTTCCCGTATGGCGTATATACGTAAGTAATGGTGATAAAGTGCCGAGCGAAAAATGATTTGCTAATTTGTAAAATACATTGGCCCAATAATGTATTTGAGTTCGCTTCAGAAGACTGTAGGTGAAGTAATCCCTCACACGAATTAGCAGCAAATAGAACGATCACTATAAAAGAAAAGAAAACTTCTAAATTTGTATAATTGTATATAAGCACTGGTTCATTACATTATATAAACTCTCGCAATTATTTAAATAACGACAATAAATTGTTTAGTTTGAGGTATCCACTGTTACTGAAATACACAGAACGGTAAACACTAGCACATAGGCTGAATAAGTATACCTTTGGTTGTAACCTGGATTCAATACAAAGATAAAAGTAAATTATCTGATATTTTTTGTGAAAAATGGAAATGATTCAAATTACTATTGATTACTATTAGCAACATTGTGCATAGTAAGGCGAGGTACAGAAATACTTTCTGTTTTAAAATTAAGTCTGAAACCGCATAAAAAAACTGACGGTAGAAAATGATATTTGTTTGTTTGGAAATACATTTTATTTGATTGATCTATGAACCAACACTAATTAATTGTAAAACCAATCCGGTGGGTTAATACACATGCTAATAGCAATTCGCATGAAAATAATTTTGTTGCTTGTTATGTTTCTTATTTAACCCTGAATTTTAAGAAAACAAAATGCTATCAGCGCTCAGAAATAACTCGTCTAGTAGAATGAAGAAATTTAGTTGTTTTTGCTAACACAAGGTTCTTGAAAAAAATATGGACATTTTATTTTTTAAATATTACATAAGTCAAATAATCTCCTCCTCGCTGCTGATACTTTTGAAGCCTAACACGAAAATTTTTCGTCATTTTCTCGAATTGCGTTAATCTGTATTTCAGTTATTCCAAAATTTGCGGTCGATCACAAAAAATTTTTGACTTCAAGTAGCCCCACAGAAAGAAATCACATACTGAGAGATCTGGTAACCGTGCCGGCCAGTTGATGTCTCCAAATTTTAAAATAGGGGCGAGCGTAGGTGCGTCTTTACTATGTACATACTTCGGTATGCGATGTAAAGCAACGACAGGCGCAGTTAGTACTTGGATGGGTGACCATTCCAACGGAAACCGCGTTCTCGCCTCACACATCTTCCAGCGGCTTGTATATCAGTGTATGCGCGGAAGCTATACAACCTTAGGCGAGGGTCGTATAGGAGATATACCATCCTTCGGAGGGGATGTAAGGCCGTCGGTCCCTTGTCTATTAAATGTTAGGCAAGTAAAAGATCCCTACTCTTCTTAAGGGAAGAGGTTCGGCAAAATTCCTGGTTGGAGGTAGCTCGTCTACATGCGTCGGTGTTAGGCCTCAGTAGCGGAAATAGGCCGACGTTAAATAAATGTATAAAAAAAAAATTTTAAATGATATGACCAGGAAACATTCATCGCAAAATTGTCATTTTCCTCAAAGCAGAACAGTCCAAAAATTCCAAAGGCGGATACTGCACACCACACAGTAACCTTTTTGCTATGAAGTGGAACTTGGTGCAATTGCAAAGGATTTACCGTCGCCCAGCTGGGAAAGTTCTGTTTGTTAATATATCCAGAAAGACGAACATGCTTCATCTGACATCAGCAAGCAATCAACGATATTCAGGATTTCAGCAAGTAGCTCTTCGAAACGTTCGCAAAATCAAAACGTCTTCAAAATCCTAAGGCAGAAGTTTTTATAAGACTTGAATTTTGTTAAAATTGAAGTGTAAGTCTTTCAGAATGCGGCTCGAAAAATTAAATGTTAATTTTTATCGTTTTGCAGATCGCTTAGAATTTCGTAGCACAGCTGCCTTTTCCCTTTCAGCATTTTCAAGTGTGCATACAGAACGGGTTCTTCCTATTGGTTTTTCTCTGACACATGAAGCAATACTACTAAACTTGCGTACCCAGTTTTTAATTTTCCTTCGACTAGGAACTAGATTTCGTGGATTTAAATGAAAGTGACGATGAAATAAACGCTGGGTGATTACAACAGAATAGTTATCTTTTAAATAAGCTTCAGCCATAAAATAACGTTGAATATTTGACTAATGCTTCATATTCACAACTAAACTGACATTTCTCGCAAACGCTTTGACGACGCTGTTTTAATTTCCATTTATCGCGAAAGCATCGTGACTTGATTTGAATTTATATCTCATTATATTATGATATGAATTAACTTGTGAATGGATACTTCATTCTCGGGGCCCGAGAGAGTATACCTAACAGTAGTGAAAATTGAAAAATCTGACTTAAAAGTCTACAAGATCTTAACGTTTGATACTGAAACTCAAAATCAATTGTACAGTTTTTTACATGTGCCTAATTATAAACGAGATAACAAAGCATAGTTTCCAAAAACTACATACATGATTAATAAAGCTCACTAAACATATATTTCCATGTGCAAAAATCATAGACATATATCTGGATATTTTTATAGATCCTGTTACAACAAGAGTGAGCAAATGTAAGAAATTATAAATGTCAAGATTTAAAATGGACACTACTGTCCAAACTTAACATATATATTTGGCGCTTTATTTTAAATTACAGTTACATATAAATTAATTGTTCAGTTTTAATCAGAAATAATAAGACATTAATTTGTCCATTTATTATTTTACTCTTTATGGTCCCATTTGGGAAAACTAGGAAAAATCTGTGAACATATACTCACTCAGAATAATTCTTTTATCGACCGTCATAGCTGTTTTCAGTAGTTGACGTGGAACTGAAAGAGATATTCCGTCTTAATTGAATTTAAATGTACGCACTAATTCAAGCAAAAATATTCTATGCATGCATGTTGTAATTTGATGTCAAACAAAATTGTATTTTAAGTGATGCTTGGATTTATTTATTATTAATAAATATACCTTTAGAATGTCATTTGTAATATACACATTAATCACAATTTTATTTTATTTCAAGGCGAACTCCAATGTGCCAATAAAAACTTCCAAGTAAAATATTTCGGAAACTACTAGAAATATTTGAGTTCTGTGAAAGCCCATTACTGGAACATAGTTTTCAGTACAAATAATGTTTTAATATGTTAAGGGATAGACGGCACTGCGATACAAATTATTTTTTCGACGACAGGAACTTAGAAATGTTAACTGTATTGAAGATAATTTAATTTCAATTAGCTTTCGTCATATAGAAAAAAATTTAAAATCCAACCGTTTTCGAGAAATCTGGGTTTAATATTACTAATTTTTGAGAAACTAAAATCGCCGTTATTTTCTTACAATAAATTTTAGACGATAGTTCGTTTGAAACTTTCTTCATAGAAAGATAATGTTAATGTGACAATAAACACCACTTTCTTTATTAGAAAAAAATAATAATAAAGGCCCTAGATAGAGTCAGGCAAGTCGGTTTATTACCAGGGTTCGAAACTTAGGCCGTCGTTCTCAAGGAATGGACAGCTGTAAAGATTTTATATTTGTAACACTTTTACTTTTTCAGGACAGTACAGAGAGTAGAGTAGAAATTCAAAATAAGGCACACAAAACGTTTTAATATTATATTGAAAATATTCACACTTTAAAATAGAGATAAATCAATGTAAAATATGCTATGAATTTGCAAGAATGTATATTTACGGGAAATCTAGAAAATAATACAGTTAAAAGAACGTTTCAAATAAATTAACACTTTTAATTACCCAAATTTCAAGTAATAATTAGATATTTAATTTTTAAAACTCAAACCTCTATAATCATGATATACCAGGATACGTTGTAAAATGATATCAAGCAGGTAAATGATAATATGCAGGGCGAAATGCAAACAGGCGGTAAATATGATTAGCAAAGCAAAGCGGCGGTTTGGCAAATGTGATATAAAGTGACTTGGACTGCTCTTTTGTGATATTCAGGCGGTAATTTTTTTTGTGTTTTTGTTTGACCAGACACAAATAATTTTACTTTTATAACTTGACATGGTGAACCTAGCAAAGTAATATTTAGTGGTTAATCAGTGCGGTACGTCTCAAGTGGAGTGTCCCACTTGCAAGGCAGCGTTCCCGATTGAGAATTTCGCGGAAAATAACCCGATGTGATTGCTAAACTGTCAAATAACAAACAGGATCAAACATCAAGTTATACCTTACTGAATATTAATTTGTCTTTGTTTAATACGATATAATATAACCATTCCATTTAAGAAAAACAGTTGATGTGGCTTCCCATTCAACCGAAAGCGATATTTTCTTCCTGTTAGTCTAAAAGTGGCCGACTTTCTTCTAATTTATGTTATTATTAGCCGTTACTCGAGTCCGAGTATAAAAAATGTTACAGTCGATAAATTGTGTACAATAAAAAACAAGTAAAAGGTGTAGTCTATTGTAATTCCCATTCATCTACGGTGCACACGACTATGGCTATAGAGGCCAATTCGGGAGAGCACATGTCGACCGCAGTCAGGACAAACATAGACCTGGTTAGGTCTTGGATTCGGCCTTCTTGCAGCAACATCTCCTTGATAGCTGGCCACAACCCCTCGCCATTCGGTTCTGTCCGCTGCAAGTTGTTCCCATTGCTCGTCTGCAATACCGCAGGATTTTAGATTTTCATGGAGAGCGTCTTTGAACCTCTTTCGTTGACCGCCACGCCTTCTTCTACCGCTTAGCAATTCACCATAAAGTGTACATTTAGGAAGGCGGTTATCATGCATACGATGAACGTGACCTGCCCATCTTAGGCGTGCTCTTGAAATAAGCACCTCAATTGGAAGGCTGTTTGCTCTCCTGAGTACTTCCACGTTTGATATGTGATGGAACCAACGGATTTTCATCATACTTCTGAGGTGTCTTTGTTGAAAACGTTCTAATTCTTTCACATGACGACGGTAAGTGACCCAGCTTTCACATCCATATAGCAGTGTTGGAATGACAACTGCTCTGTAGACAGCCATTTTCGTTGACAAAGCAAGGTCGTGGTTGTCAAATACTCTCTCTCTAAGTCCCCAGAGTGCTCTAGATGCAGCGTTAGTTCTATTGCGAATCTCGCTGTCCATGTTTGCTTTGTCATTAACAACGTTGCCTAAGTAATTGAACTGATCCACCACTTCAAGAGAATTTCCGTTAAGTGTAATGTCTATTTGGTTCACTTGATGAGGAGTTGACATAATCTTAGTCTTTCCAATGTTGATTTTAAGTCCCAAGGAATCATAGCTCTGGGCATACACATCTAAAAGTTCTTGAAGCTCTTCCGGCGTAGAGGCTAAAAGTGCACAGTCATCCGCATACTGGAGATCACAAATGAATCGTGTGCGTGTCTTCGTGAAAGCTCTAAAGCGTCCTATGTTAAAGAGACCGCCATCAAAACGGTATCTGAGACCTATTCCTCTGACTGTCAGTTTGTTGTCAACAATAATTGTTAGAGCAGTGGTAAACAAATTAAAGAGTAGGGGTGCCAGGACACATCCCTGCCTAACTCCAGTGAGGGTTTGGAAAGGTTCGGTTGCCTCATTATTATACATAACCTGGGCGTTGTTGTTTGTATGTAGACTGCGACATACTTCCACAAATTTTCTAGGGATACCTAAGCGGAACATAATTTTCCAGAGCACTTCCCTGTCCACCGAGTCAAACGCCTTGGTTAAATCAATGAAGGCCATGTGAATTTCTCCTTGATGTTCGAGTGCTTTTTCTTGAAGCTGTTTAAGTGTGAAGATTAAATCCGATGTGCCTCGGTTTGGTCTAAAGCCACTCTGTGTTTCAGGAAGTAACTTTTCCATAACAGGTGTTAGCCTATTTGCCATCGCTTTAGCGAGTATCTTCCCTCCAACAGCCAGGAGAGCTATACCCCTGTAATTTCCACAGTCCGCAGCGCTCCCTTTGTTTTTGAAGAGGTTGATTAAAAGTGTATCACGAAACTCCTGCGGAGCTTGACCACTTTCCCACACGACATCAAACAGTTTTTTGAGGTAGGGTATGAGCTCTGACGACACAGCTTTAAAGATCTCAGCTGGGAGTGAGTCGGCACCGGGAGATTTGTTATTTTTTAGCTGCCCAATGGCGGTTAAGATCTCTTCGGTTGTTAGTGGTTTATCTAAGTCTTCGAAGGTGTCATATTGAGGGATAAGATTTATAATATCGTGATCGGCTTGACTTTGCTGGTTAAGAATGTTAGAGTAGTGTTCTTTCCATCGGGCTCTTATTTCCTGGTCTTCTTTGAAGAGATTTCCATTTAAATCTTTAATAGGGCACATATTTTTCCGACTGGGGCCGTACACTGCTTTTACTTCTTGAAAGAAATTCCTGTAGTCGTGTGAATCGGCGTACCTTTGAATTTCTCTGGCCTTGCTTGCCCACCACTCGTTCTTTATTCTTCTGATTTCGCGTTGCGTTTCATACTTAGATTGGATAAAAGCTTCTGCTTTTGATGAGTCGTTGGGGTGGTTGATAGCGTTTTGGAAGGCAGTATGTTTGCGGTCAAGAAGTTCTTGTATAAAAGCTTCATTATCATTGAACCAGTCCTCCTGTTTCTTACTTGCTGCAGTGCCAAGAATTTCCTCACTCGCACTTTTTAAACTGTCTTTAATTTGTGTCCAGGTAGCAGCGACATCTACAGAATTGGTTTCTTCTAGTGCACTCAAATTCTCTTGAACTTTTTGCTTTAGCTGTTCGACGGTTTGTTGGTCACGCAATTTACTAATACAGAGACGGAGTCTACGTTTTACTTGAGTTCTTCGGTGTTTGGGTCTCATAACAATTTTCATTTTAGAGACAACAGGACGATGATCGGTCCAACATTCGCTATCAATGCGCGCCTTTGTAATTTGGACGTCCTTGAGATGCTTCCTACGTACGATAACATAGTCCAGTAGATGCCAGTGACCTGATCTGGGGTGACGCCAGGTGCCTTTAAATTTATCCTTTTGTCGGAAAATGGTGTTTGTTATCACTAGATCATGTTCGGCGCATTTAGTTAGGAGTAGTTGACCGTTAGCGTTCATGTTGCCCAAACCGTTCTTGCCTATGATGCCTGGCCAGGTTTCTGCATCTCTCCCTACTCTAGCGTTAAAATCGCCAAGAATAACGAGTCGTTCCGTTTTAGGTATTCTACAGAGGGTTTCTTCCAGCTGTTGATAGAAGCTTTCCTTGGTTTCGTGACTTGCATCCAGAGTGGGAGCGTAGGCGCTTATTAGATTTACCGCGTTGCCATCTGATAGCTCATAGCGTAGCAGCATTAGACGCTCGGATAGGCCTTGTGGTACTTGTGTTAAGTTGGATACAAGTTGATTCCGAACGGCAAATCCTACTCCATGTTGTCTTCTTGAATTGGTGGGAAGACCTTTCCAATAGAAGGTGTAGTACTTTTCTGTGAGAGAGCCTTCCTCCAAAAATCGAGTTTCGCTGAGAGCTGCAACGTCAACATTGAGTCGGTGAAGTTCTCTATCTATTAGAGCAGTTCTTCTTTCAGGCCGATCGGTGCGAGTGCTGTCGTTCAAAGTACGAACATTCCAAGCACCGTAGATGAAAGAATTAGTTTTGTTGGATTTAACTTGTCGGTGTTTTTTCGACATTCGATGAGGTGTCCCTGTGGGCACCCTCCCCCGGAGATCCGATCGGGAGGGTATTTTACCTCCGGATGATTTTGTCCCACTTGAACGCTCCATCATTTTTTAAAGCCTTAATCGACTGAAAACGAAGCTGCATTTGAAGTTTTAGCTGGAGCAGGTATGCAACTGACCAGCTCGGTTGCGGAAGGCGAGTGGTGTGGTCCCATGGCACAGAAGGAGACTGCGACGATGGGGTAACCAAACGATTCCAAAAGCAACCTTTGTGTGCGGTGGGTTATTTTTACCGCACTCTTCGTGAGAAGGTGGATGTGCTCACGGCAAAAGGTAAGAGTTATTCCGCCCTTACTCGGTCGTTAGAGCCTCGTTAGTGAAAACAGGGTGCACCAAGTTCAAATTGAATTCATCGCGAAGGTGAGGTTAACAATTGAGTAGGAGAGGCTATAGCTTGCGCTTCACTACCCCATTACACCACCACCACCAATTTATGTATACTGTAGCGTATTCACTTACTTAGGCTACTTTCAGCCATCTTTGCTTTTATGTAGTTTTAAGAGTCATGGTTACAAAAGAACAATTTTTTATTAATCAACATTGAATTATGGAACAATAATTTTAATTTTATATCATGATGATAGACTAAATAAACCATAACGTTTTATTTTATGGGTATAATATCCCATTATTGGTAACCCCGACGCTCCTCTATTTGGAAAAGAACATTTAATGGCGGGACCTTAGATAGTACTCCCGGAGCCCGACGTTCAGATTTCAACCCTTCCCAGGATTCCGAACCATATCCTTGTGCCATTTCCTGTTACGTTCGGATCATCGCCACAGCCCTTTTTTCATTTTTTTAACCAATTTTTTCATTTTAAACGTGTGAGTGAGTACTCTATTATTATTATTCCCTGCAATTATCATTTTCAAGGCGTAAGTGAGGTTTCCCCTTATTTGGACCTCAAAACTATGTTTGGTTTACTTAAGTGGGGGCACAATTTAACGTCGCTAGAATAATTAGCGACGAGAAAAATACAACCAGCTTGCTCGATAAAGCTCGCTCAAAGTGGGGTCAAAATAATAGTGCAAACCAATATAATTATTATAAAATATTACGTAATTATACAGCATTGGCATGCAGAAATGAGAAAAAGGCTTATTTTGTATATGAATTAAGAATGAGAGGTATTAATAAAATATGGAAAGACTTTAAATCTATTTAATATATACAAGTAGGGAAAATGTATACCTGATAAACTAAAGAATGTAGAAGGCCTAAACAACTACTATGTAAATTGTATTCCGACAATACTTCCTGGCCAAGACATTATTAATTTCTATATTAATAACCTTAAACCTGGTGTCGAACTATTTCGGTTTACACCATTTCAGAATATAATATTCAAAAAATTATATATAATATAAAAACAAATGCTCAGGGCAATGACGAACTTCGTATAAAATTAATATTATTGCGCTGTCCTATGATTATACCTTTTATAACACATATAATAAATTTTTGTCTCGAAGACGGTGTTTTCCCGCATTCTTGGAAAGAGGCTCTGTAGTACAACCCATCCCTAAAATCAGCAATTTTGTAGGATTTAAGGCCCTGCGTTCAATTAGCATTTTACCGGTACTATCCAAGTTACTAGAGAGAGCGAAATAGATATGCAGCTACGAGAGCATATCTCTAAATTTAACATATTAATTTTATCTAAATTTAATTTCAGTAATATAGTCTATGGACCATGTATATACGGCGAGGATATTCGTAGAATCAAGGTAGTACGAAACTTCTGCCTATGGTTAATTTTTTGGTATTAGGCGCAGTCATCATATTTCACACAAGCTCAATGAGATAGGTTGGTTAAATATACCAAGGCGGCATCTACTGCATTCTGCGTGTCTCTTAAAAAAAATTATAGATAACAAAATGCCTACTTATTTAAAGAAAAAAATAACATACAGAACATACGTTCATAACCTTAATTAAGTTAATTAATTAACTAATTAAGTGTATTATACTGATGGATCTCGTATCGCCGAGAGCGTGGATTGCGCGCCATGTATGTTGACGACAGCCTGGAGCTGTGGCCGCTGCCACCCTAGGCGTCTGTATATACAGCAGAGCTAACTGCTATCCGCAAAGCGATAAAGGTGCACGGTGCACATAAGAACTAACAGTCACCGAAATGCCATTATATGTACAGACTCACTCACAGTACGGTATATGCTATACAAAACACCTTTTCAGCAGATCCCGGCATAATTGAAATACATGACTGCTTACTCTATATCAAAGGGGAAATCGTTGTATCATCGTATGAATCCCAGGACACATAAATATACTAAGAAACGAGGCAGCCGATTACAGGGCCAAACGTGCAACTGCATTACATACACCTATGGATCCAGTTGGGGTCTGGTGGAATGATGCCCGCAACGCCGTACGTTCGGTAGTACGGGCATACTGGCGCGGAAAATGGATAAACAGCCACGCGGACCTGTGTTCTGATTTGGCTGTAAAGTTAGACGTGGAGCTGTGGACCTCTAATCACCTATCGCGCAGAGAGGAGGTGATGGTCGCCCGACTCCGTATTGGACACACACGTCTGACTCACAGCTATTTGTTTTTCCCTTACCAAAATATTATATTTACAGTAAATTTCTTAACCTTTTCTGTTCACTTTAACCGTCCTTTATTTTTGTCAGTTTTTGTTACCTTTTTGTTTTGAATTACTATCTTAAAGTCAAGCAAAACTATTCAAAATAACTACAACATTTCGAACCAAAATTAGAAATTTTATCATAAATTTAACGGCTGGCATAGCCGCTCTCGCTCAGTATTTGCCTCTAGCGGGTTTTTTCAGTGAGTTTTTCCCGTCTCAGCAGCCAACAACCTACTCAATGTTTTATAAGTTAACTGTTTTTTATATTCTTAGTTTAGTTAAGTCACCTGGACATTCTGTTTATCGCGCCCTAATAAACTTGTTACGCAGGTAGGAGTAGGGCCTTAGATTTTAATTATTTTAAACTCTATCTCGGTCTCGCTCCGTTCCAACCTCTCAAATACCACGGTGCCCTCGTACCCTGGATATTCGGCTGGATCAGGTGCGAGTATCCGAGTAGATCTTTTTGTACTTTTAACGACAAATAAATTTGATTTGATTTGATTGATTTGATTTGCTATTTGTTTTTGAGCCAGCCAGCATCGTTGTGTCCGCTTTGCGGAGTGTGGGTGACGATAGCTCACCTTTTGGGTGAATGCCGGGATGTGGCGGAATTGTTCATGGAAGCGGGTCTCCCACAGAACTTGATGTCTGTTTGGAAGAAAATTCGGAGCACCTACGTCCCCTACTCGATGCATTAAAGTGGATTGGGGTTTCCGAGCAACTATAACGTTTACGGATGGTGATGATTACGTATTACATTTGTGTCAATTTGGTGTACGACCATGTGTTGATTTACTTGTGTGTTGAACAACTTCTATGCAATAATAAATGTACACATTTTCAAAAAATCAAATTGATAAATATATTTATTAATGGAATGATATATTAAATACAAATAATAATAAAAACAATTTAAAAATTTATTAAAATTCCAAAAAACAAAATATTTGACATGTCTACTACAATTATTGAAAGGCATCTTGTGAGTTTTTTTCATCCCCTTGAGTGTTTCACCAAGGGGTGGAATGGACAAGCCCTAATAAATTTTGAAATTGTTTCAATTCTTTAATATTATCATTTGTATTTAATATATTATTCCATTAATAAATATAATATTTGTCAATTTGATTTTAAAAATGTGTACGTTTATTATTGCATAGAAGTTGTTAATGAATATTTAGATTATTCGATTATAGCAGCCTACTAAAACTTTAAAAACATTATCGGTATCAGTAATATTTTATTTCTTATTACGATAACGGTTGGTAACACGATATTTTTTAAAGAGAAGAAAAAGTTTTAGAACAACAAGGGAATTAAAAAATGTTTTATTCTGAAATGTAAAATGAATGGATTTAAAAAATATTTTTAAAAATATATTAGGGTTTGCCCAATGCCCATTCCACCCCTTGGTGAAGTACTCATGCGGATGAAAATAATTCACAAGATGCCTTTCAATAAGTGTAGTAGATACGCTAAATATTTTGTTTTTTAGAATTTTATTTTTTGAGTAAAAAAATGAAAATAATTTTTAACGTACCCTTTAAAGGGGCTATAACTTGAACACGAAGGGGAATTTAGAAAATGTTATATGCAGAACCCCAATTAATTTGGGCTAAGGAATCTATAGTTAATTTTTTTCGACTTTGTTTCCGGACACCCTGTATATTATTTTCTATAAATTTTTAATCTAATCGTATCCGGATATGTTAAGATTTCGAGGAGGTCTAATCTAGGCTTTTAAATTAAATGCTATATGAAAAACTTGTTCGGGTTGTTTCTGGTCTTTCATATTTCTAGATTTCCATTCTGTTACCGATTTTAACTTTAAGTAATTTATTTAAATATTATATTATAAAAATGCAATAAAAGTTAAAAAAACATAATTGTTAATTTTTATACTTTTTTAAGCCGTTTGCCTTTAAAGGCAATAAGACAGTAATAATGTTTAGTGAGCACATAATTGAGATCCATGATGGTTGATACTCGTTTAAGGTTAATACAGTGAAAATATTTATTTTAAAAACATGACCAGTTTAAGTGGATTTCATTGTTATGTTTAAAATAAAAATTCGTATGCATTTAATAATATATTTTATTTATCCTGCAAAATAATTGTGCTATAGCAGTAATTAAAAATACATTGTTCAGGCTGCAACTGAAAATGTTACAAACTGTCAATCAAACAGTTGAAAAGCTGCTAAAAAGATGCATAATTATATCCAGATATTCTGTTTTACCTCCCATTATTAAGTGGTTTACATTTGGCAGTGCCACAGCAACTAAAATCAGTGTATTTCTTCTTCTTGCCTACAATTAGCTCAATTATAAACACCAAAATGCAAATAATATAACTCCATATAAAGATTCGTAGAATTGGTTTTAGATTTTCATATGTAATATAATTAGCTTCGCTTCGTTTTAAAATTACGTTTGAATCCTCGGTTAATTCATTCGTCCATTTTAAAATAAATCCAGCACTAATAATTCTTGCCATAGCATTACTAAATTCTTCAGCAAGGAAAAACCCTTTTCTCATAAATATTGCTACTTGTATAATGAAAGTATCAAGATCCATACAATATAGTGAAGAGTTTACAATTTTATGACTCTTAAGTAGGTACTTCATATTAATATCTGATATAACGATTGTGGACTTTCCATAACCAGATACAGTCTTCAAACCCTCCTCGGGTGCGTTATACTTTTCTAATTTATTGAGTTCGGTAATAGGTACACTTTTGAAATAGAAATTGTTTATATAATTCTGAGGATAATTTCTAACATAAACATACAAGTCATCATTGCGGATTTCATTTACTGAACTATATTTTTCTGCGTATTTGGGGCTGCTTAGAATACTGGTCAAATAAGAGGAATAGAGTTGATTCAATTGGAATCCTAGAATCATGCATAAAACAGATAGGAATCTTGCTTTCGCGGTTTTTGGTAAAACATGTGAGGTTACACCAATTAATAATGCAAAGTTGTTTTGCAAACGATTTAAAAAATTATTACATGCCATCGATTCTTTTTTGTCGTAATTACTGAGGAAGTAAATACCACAAGTTATGCCCAAATACGACAGTATTATGCAACACCATACAAGACTGCTGAAAATATTCACAATATGTTTTATGTCTTCGTTGATCAATTCGTGGGGTACACAGAGCATAGGTCTATATTGAATATAAGTAGGACCGTGATGAAAGTATGTCGTTCTTGTATTAGTTACTGCGTAAGCTCCGAGTATGATATCAGTCGATCCATTACACAATAGTTTGAAATTTTCTGGAAATATTTCATTTCCAATTGATACTTTAGCTTTGGAGGTAGATTCTTCATATAACAATTTCAAACTTAAGGCAGAAGCCGCCGTGTTCAATAAATTCACTTCTATTCCACTATCTCTCCCCAAAGGCTTGTTGTTTTTTGGTTTTATTACAAATGGCTCTATGGGTATATACTTTACTTTTAGTGTACAATTTGTGAAGGTTCTACGCTTATTGCTTTCAAACATAGAAACATTATATTGTAAAGATCCAGACGAGCATCGATTTGTACGAGCACTGAATTTTTTGAATGTACCGCAACGCGCTAAAAACGTGTACACCTTATAACTAGTTGCATTTTTAGTATTCTGGAGTAGAATTATGGCACTTGTCACATTACTCTTCCACAGAATTTCAGATGTCTTTTTCGCAGCTATATTTGTATTTTCAAATTTCTCTTCAAATAATATAACAATTTTATCAAAACCGTGCTTAAGAATTATAGATAAATCGAGATATGATTTTATCGTTATGACGTAACCTTGTGAAGTTACTTGATAAAGTGGCTTGAAATGACTAATATTTCCGTCTTCAATTGCTAGAGCCCAGCGAGTTTCCTCCATTAACTTAGATATTATCAATTGCTTGAATGAAACTGGAGATAAGTTTCTATATGGCGTATATAAGTAAGTAATGGTCTTAAAATGTTGAGGGAAAAATTGTTTGCTTACTTCTAAGATACATTGGCTCAAGAAATTATTAGACTCCTTTTCAAGTGACGGTAGGTGAAGTAATCCTTCACCTGAATTAGCAGCAAATAGAATGATCACTATAAAAAAAGAAAACTTTTAAATTTGTTATTGTATAAAAGCACTGGCACTTGACATTGTGTAAAGTCTCGCGTTTATTTAAATAACAATAAATTGTTTACTTCCAGGTATTGACTGTTGCTGAAATGTAAATAATAAAATTAAGAAAGGTAAACACTTGGATTTATGTAGTTACCCGAAAAAGAAGCCTAATTTTGTTATTAAGTAACAAGAACACTTGATATCACAATTGTATGCACACTACAATTTCAGCATCCCTGCATGGAATCTCCCTTAATTCTATATACAGATAAATAAATTCCGGTTCAGCAAACTAATATTGAATAGTCAGGGCTTTCTAATCAATAATTAATTCTTTTTCACATTTTATTTGTTTTAGTTGAAGTTTCCATCAAGTTTCTAAGCATGGCTTCATCTCATTCCCCTAGTAATATATAAGCAAGATTTATTTCATAGTTTTTCAAATTTTTGGTCTAAGCCTTATTCCTTTCCTGACCCTTAATTGCTACAGCGTTGCTGCACCACGATAAATGTTCCGTTGGGCTTAAGTCTGTTTATGAAATTGTGATAGACAGCTATTAAATTTGATTCACTGAACCTTCCTACTGAATGCCTTATAACTACTCTAAGTAGGTGGGCAAGGCAAGTACTAGGGTTACTTATAAGCAAACTGTTACTGCATCTTTCACCGTATCATAATATTCATAATCGCCGGATTACTTTTCCCGATGTCCTCCTTACACACTTGGGAACAGATAGTAGTTACTGTACGCGATAAAATCAGATACAATTAATAAGTTCCAAGCACTCAAATCCCCTGGAATGGATGGAATATATCCAATTTTGCTCCAAAACGGGCTAGAGGCATTAATACCTTACTTATGTAAAATATTCAGGGCTTGCTTGGCCTGGAGATACATATCAAACATATGGCGGAAAGTGAGAGTCATCTACCTACCAAAAAGAGGTAGATTATCGGACAAAACGCCCAAGTCATAAAGGCATATAAGCCTATCCTCTTTCCTACTTAAAACTATGGAAAGACTGATAGATACGTACATTAGAGACGAACCACTAAGTGAAAACCCCTGAGTGAACGTCAAAATGTATACCACCCGGGGAGGTTGACAGACCTTGCGCTGGATAAATTAAATAGGCTACTATTAAAGTCCTTAGTTGACAAGGAAATGGCAGTAGTAACATTTCTAGACATAGAAGAAGCGTTTAATAACGCGACAACGCACTCACTAATGAGGGTACTATTAAACAGAGGAGTCCCAACAGTGATCAACTGGTGGGTTAAAGCCAGCTTAGACAATAGGATTATAATTTCCAATCTATCTATCCATTGAGGCAAAAGTGAGCACAAGCCGCCTCCAGGGAGGAGTGCTATCTCCACTGCTGTGAGCAACCCTGGTTGACGAACTCCTCCAGTAACTGTCCTCAGAAGGCTTGTATTGTTTGGGATATGCTGATGATCTAGCAATAGTTGTCAAGAAGCGACTAACGAATACGATAACGGAGCTATCGTAAAGAGCCCTAAATGTTGTCGACAAATGATGTTTTAAGGAAGGACTTTCTATAAATCCCCACAAATCACAATCGTCGCTTTTACATGGAGAAAAGTATTGGAAGGCATACGCCCCCAAGGCTTAACGGAGTGTAACTTCCATTTGCCTGTGAGGCAAAGTTTTAGAAGTCATCTTTAATAAAAAAATTCCCACAGAAAGCAACAATCGTCCTGTGAAAACTGGGCTAAATCCCAAAATGAACTTGTGGTTATACATTGGGGCAGTAAGACCCATGATAACTTATGGATGAGTGTTATGGTGGACTAAGACGGTGCAGTCGGGAGTAATAAGGCTTTTAGGTGGCGTACAAAGGCTTGCTTGTCTGTGCGCCACGAGGGCCATAAAAACTGCTCCTATGGCGACAGTTGAGGTTCTCCTAGATCTGCAACCATTACACATATTCATACAAGGCGAAGCTCGGTCAGTGGTGCACAGGTTAATGCAAGGTCAAACACCAATTAGCCAGCAAGACGGGACGAAGTACCAGAAGTTACACTCAGAAATGAGGGCAGATCATATTCTAGGCATGCCCACAGACGTAATGGTCCCAAGATATAACTTCAATAAGATGTTTCAGACTGTAATACCGGAGAGAGAGAGAGAGAGAAGACTGATAAAATGGTCCTTCCGTAACAGTACAAACAGTCTGATACACTGACGGCTCCAAGGTAGAACAAGGGGTCGCAGCCGGGATTTACGGGATAAGGTCAATAGCCAGCATTTCGAAAAATTTAGGGAAATAGGAACGGTGTTTCAGACTGAATTAATCGCCATACACTATTGCGCAAGGGAGATAATAGGACAAGGCACTGTCAAACAGTCGATTGCCATTTTTCTCTGACAGCCAAGCGGCAATAAAAATATTTAGTTCCATGCAAATCAATTCAAGATTGGTGTGGGACTGCTTGACGGCCCTTATAGAGCTGGGAAATCAGAACAGAGTGACTCTAGCATGAGGACACAGAGGAAACGAAAAGGCTGATAAACTGGAAAAGGAAGGCGCACTCAAAGCCCCAATAGGACCTGAGCCATTTTGTGGCATGGCCAAGCCATGCATACGAGCAGCCACTAAGGAATGGGTGCAAAATACATCTCTTGAATGATGAAGAAATCTCCCAAGACAGAGACAGGTCAAAGAGTTCATTAAAGAACGTTCGGCCAAATTCACGAAATATTTACTAAGCCAGAATAGGAAGGGCCATGAGAATAATAATAGGCTCTCTAACTGGGCACTGCCGGCTCAATACTCACATGAGTCTAATGGGCCTGGCAGAGGACGCAACATGCAGATTCTGTCAAGAGGTGGAGGAAACCCCAGTTCATGTATTGTGTCACTGCGAAGGCCTGGCGAGACTGAAATTCCAAGTATTCGGAGAAGAAAAAGCAAAGGCGGATGCTACGAAAAGGTCCTTTATTAAGCAGGTCCCTTAAGCTGTGCAGTCTAGTACGAAGGAGAAAGCTGGACGAGAAAGGAATATATTTAGGAGCACCACAATAGACCTGAAAAGGTCGCGGTGGTAAAGGCCAAATAACCAACTCCTCTGTTTACCTAACTATCTAATGTATGCGATGGGGGTCACTCAATCTTGTTTGCAGCTTTCACAACACACCCATTTCACACCATGACTCGAAATAGATTTCAGTACATATATCTCATTATTTTGACAAAGCTTTTAACATGAGGTGGGATTGATCAGACGATACTCGTTCTGAATGAGATAAGTCGGAATATATATCTCGCAGTGACCTCTATGTGAAGGTGCCCGTGAAATGTATGAATGATGACTGTGTTAAAAATTGCATATTACTGTAGCGAAGTTTAGCCTCTTGCCACTAGCTCCCAAGAAGGGAGGCATTTTTGTCAGCCATTGTTCCTACTCCTTGACCAGCACGGAAATTATTTTTGATATTTTCTGTCTTTCAAACTGTTCTCTTGATTCCATCACGGTGGAATATGCAGGAGAAATCTCCTTATGACCAACATATGCGCTGCTTAAGAGTTCGTAGAGAAAGAAGCCCTGCTGACATTTTATCAAGCATACTGTTGAGAAACCGAACATTAAGTACTGAATGGATTTTAAACAAATATGAAATTTTTGCTTTTCAAAAATTCAATTTATGAAATTCTTTAATATTCAGTAATTTTTCCAAAGCATCAGTCATTGAAATGAAATTTTTCTAATAGTTTCCACATATGTCAATTACCAGGCCAGATAGATTAGCGTTGTTACAAGTTCAATGGTATTATGTTTGCTCGATCGGAAATGCCTTTGTTTCTTGAACCAATACTAATTAGAAAATCAATCTGGCGGTTTATCACAAATGTTAACCAGTAATTTACAAGAAAATAAGGCACTTCATGTCAACGATAAGAGATAAAATAAAAAAACATTGAGAAAGTAAATGACTAATTTAATTTGAGGTTGTCTTAAGCTGTTAACTGAAATGTTAAGAATTAAAGTCCGATAAAAAAAATTTAAAAAGATGGCCGAAAAATTTAATTTTTTTAAATTGGGTTTTAAACAAATGCAAAAGAAATGGCCAAAATAGGTTTAAAATTTTTTTTGCGGCATCAAAAAGCTGGCGTCGAGACCTAACTTTTGAAAAAAATTAATCCGTTTTGGAATTAATGGCGTACAATTTCGGTCAATTTAAAGTTTAAATAACAAATTCAATTGAGCACACTGGGTTTAATATTTTTGCACCAAATTTTCAAGGTGTTTTTGTTAGAGCAATAGATTCTCTGAAAGTTTGAAGCTGATTGGTGATTGGTTAAAGAACACGCCAAAACACTCGATGAACTTTTCGAAACTGTAACAAAATCCGACATGAAAAGCGTGCTTTGCGCAAAAATGCCATTGGAAGAGGTTTTTATACATTCAATCACGCTTTCGCTCTACGGAGCCTTTTTTATGCAAAAATATCAGAAACTTAGGAGTGCAATTTTAGAAAGTATACTAAATGCCGTGGCACGGGGACGCAATGTCGCTCCGACCACAAAATTTAGAGAGTATAACGAAAACCGAAATTTTGAAAATAAAAACCTTTTTACGAATTCACGTTGTTAAGCACTGCACTTCATGCGTTGCGTTAAATATGAGGACAAGTTAATCCAATCTCTAGTCAAAGTATTTCGAGAGTTTTAGCGAAAATAGCCCTTAGCGTCGAGAGTGCCCTATCATTTTCTAGCAGTCGATTTTGACGGGAAAATGATGGGTTTTAACGGTATTTGCCGTAAACCGGTTCCTCAGTGATTCAGTGTCAGAAAAGTATAGTTACCATGTACTCAGAACGTGCATGGGACCGCCTTGCCTGAACGTATGAATTTATAATTGCAGAATATAATTCAAAGTCGTTGCGATTCAAGCATTTTTAAGCTCCGAGGAGCGACCAAAATTGATATTGAACTGAAATTACGTCAATAGACAGGCAAGCAAAAGCCCATCAAAAAATTTATAAACATTGAACTTTTTACTGAAACTTTTTGTGTAATCGTTAGCTAAAAACTAAACATTGGATGGTAGTTGGTACATCATGAGTCGTTCCGTTCCTCACTATGTGTTGTACACGGGCCAGACTATAGTTTGTCAATACATTTTTCTTGAACGTTTTGTAAAAACATAATTTTTAAAAAGATTTAATATATATTTTTGAACTTTATATTGTATTTTTCTTGTGTTTTCAAAATTCCTTTTCAGGTTTAAATTTAAGAAAGTGTTAGTATTTACTGTGTTAGATTTATAGTGTTACGACGTCCAATTGGTACCATCAGTGAAGCAGTTAAGCAAAAACTAAACAGTAAGTATAAATTTTGTATTATTCTATGTCGATCGTTTAATATCCACTTTGGAAAATATAATAAAAGTCCTTCAGACGTGTAAAGATGGATCGTTCACACACCCAGCGGCTCTGGGCAGCAAAATGAGAAAAAAAAAACTTTTTTGGCCAGTTTTATCACATTTGTAGATTTATGGTTGCGCTCCTATGACCCACACTAAACATAGATGTGTAGAAAATTTAATTATGAAGATTTTGTTTTTTTGTCCCTGACCGGACTTATATATTTCGAGTTATTCACATCTTTAGGTTGAAAAACGCGGCTAAAAATTAAATTGTTAGTACCCATTGAAGCACAGGGTCTTTGAAGTACAAACAGTTTTTGGGTAGTCCTTAAACAATATCCAACCATAAAATTGCTTAAGGAAAAAATTCCACTTCAAATTCTATTTTTACTGCATTAATAAGAATATGAGATTATAATATACCTATTTATTATTTTAATCAATATAGCACCCCTCACTTGGCAAAATTAGTAAAAATCTGTGAATATATACTCACTTAGAACGATTCCTTTATTGGCAACCATAGTGGTTTTCAATAGTTGACGTGGAACTGGAAGAGATATTCGAATTTAATTGAATATAAAGTACCCACTGAGTCAAGCAAAAATTATCTATGCATGCATGCAGTAATTTAATGTCAAACAAAATTGTATTTTAAATAATACTTGGATTTATTTATTGGTATTAAATATGCCTTTAGACTGTCATTTATAGAACATTAATCATAATATTATTTTATTTAAAAGCGAACTCTATACTAGAGGCAATACTAACTTGGGAGTGAAGATTGATTGCCAAAAATTTAGAAATTTTTTAATTACGAAGACATTGTCTCTATTTACAATGGACTGACTTTAGTTGTACAAATCGAATACGTTGTAGAAATAAGCTAATGAAAAAAAAAACTAAACAAAATTTATTTAACGTCGGCCTATTTCCACTACTGAGGCCTAACACCGACGCCTGTAGACGAGCTACTCACAACCAGAAATTTTGCCGAACCTCTACTCTTTCGAAGAGTAGGGATCTTTTACTTGCCTAACATTTAGTAGACAAGGGACCGACGGCTTTACATCCCCTCCGAAGGATGGTATATCCCCATCCCATTTCCATGTATGTAAACGGAAGGTTTAGAGAAAACTAGATGAGAACAAATTGGCTTGTTAGATAACTTGCAAGGTCATCAGACCATAAGCCGCTTGTTTTTTTATACAAGGCCGCTTCAAGAAAAAAATTGATAGGGCTCCACCAGCAAATAGAGAAGACATGGAAATTATAGTCAGAAGAACAATTAATAGAATTACTGAATTGCAGTTAGATAACTACTGTACCAAAAACACGACTGTGCAAATATAATAATGGACAACATTTTGAGCATCTATATTAAAACATATTTTTTGTGTTTAGTGTTTCAGTAAATTTTTGATTGTAACTTCATACCTTCGCTGTAAAAGTTTATTACATATTGTAATGGTTTTTCATTAGTTTTGTTCAGATTTGTTTTACTAATATCTTTTATTTATTGCAAAATTTTACCTTCTTCTACTTAACTTTCACCATCCGCCTACTAAATATTTTTGTTGCAATAAGTAGTAACAATTAACAAAGTTCATTATTATGCAATAATTTTCAATACTAATTTTAGTGAAGAAATCAAAATAGGATAGGTACAGCAATTGTATTAGACAAAAATAGAAGATAGAAGAAAATTCTAAGTAGGGAAATTAAAAAAATTGGTTTTTTCCTTTGGTTTTTATGATATCGGGGGTTGTTTAGAGATTTGTTTAAAAATAAGGAAATCTAAATAGGTTTTTCAGCTACTGATTGTACCTAAAAGAATATGAAACACAATGTTGGGTACCAGCGATCTTTGGATATCACGGCACACTAAGCATCAATATCTGCCAAGGTTCATGTCATGGCCACTTAGACTTAATACAATAAAATGGCTATTAACTGTCATTTTAAAAATAAATGTCATGTTACTATACACGGTTGAAAAGCGAATCAAATAAGTAAAAAATATATATATTGCATCGACTGACGGTCGTTAAAAATAAAAATATATCACAGTAAATAAATTCTAATTTAGATCTCAAAGTCGTAAGTTCGGATCATTGAAATTGAACACATTCTAGAAAACACACAGCAATAAAACAAATTTAAGTCAATTGGAACAGTGTAATGTGAGAACAATAAATACGATATACATAAAAGATGAATGATTCCCTATTAAACTAAAATATAAATACGAGACAAAAAAATAATGTAATTTGGATAATTATTGTTAAAATCAAATTTGTTAAATAAAATATAGAATTAATGATCGAAATTTTCAATTTAAAATATAATAATTAATTTCCAAACTATTAAAAGATTTACAATAAATTTATATGAAGTTTATTACAACCTTTATTCCGCGTAGCTCAAATGAGAGATCTCCAAGCGCACTATATCACTTAATTCGATGATCACCTGCAATTTGCCAAGCTCCCATGCAACTGCTAAACTCCTACACAATTCAAGTGATATCTCGGGTCCACTAGGAATCGTTTTCAGTACCTTTAAATAATTTAGAATTATCTATTCTCACCAAGTTGTCAGAATTTTGGGAAAAATTAATTTTCTTTTCTTTATCTAAAATTTGTAGACTGGTTGTATTCCTCCTTCTTACTAGACTTAACTATCACCAACAACAGTCTATTTTCTCTCGTATTATGGATATGTACTCAAAATTTCAACCTCTGCAATTTTCAATAATTTGCTTGTTCTTATTTCTTTTTCATCCCCTAGCAACTTGTAATTTTTAAATTTTTCCACGCTCTATCTTATTTTTCCACAAATAATAAAATCGCCTATACCAACTTGAATGTTCCTTGACATCAACTTGATAATATGAATTGATTCTTATCACGCGGTATTGAGCATTTTTAGAGTTTTATCACTTTCCCGCACAAATTAAATTAAAATCTTATCTAATAAACATAATAAATGCATAAACAGTTCGAAATGTTACAAACTTTTTGACAATTAGTTTAACAATAACTAAGTCAATTAAAATAACCTAACTTTGGTATTTTATCAAACACAACAAATGAACGAAAACAGAAAACAAAAGACATGCATGCAACTCTCTAATAAAATGCATTTTTATTCGCAATACACAACTCTTGAATTGATCCGGATGTGTTCTAAAGCTTTATTTAGTACAAGGAGTATCATATATATATATATAATATAACAAATTTTTCTCCCAAAATTCAAAATTATAACTTCTAAATAGCAAAGTTGCTGAGTGTTACATGACTCTTGTATCACCCGGTATGTACAACCCTACAATTTTTATAGGAAACTTTTTTTTAATCTCCATTAGTAACAGATATAAAGTGGGCGTCAAAATATAGCGAATACCATGTTGCTAGTCGATTCCTTTTATGAAAATATAATAAGATCTTAATTTGTTCATTTGTTCGTTTAACCGATAGATCACTAATTAAAATTAAGAAAATTAGAGGACATAACAACATAACCCCGATAGCGGATTACGTCCAACAGATCTCTTAAAACTTCTACCGCTAACAAGACACAACACAAATTAGACAGCATAATGCCCCATTTCAGATTAAACACTCTCTACCATACCAGACGTTACCGATTTCCCGGCAACCACTATAGCCATATTTCAACAACTATACCTTTCTCTAACCCTATTCACCTTTTGCTAGTATTTCATACCTTTTGCTCATTTTTACTCATTTTCTGTCTCCCTCTTCATTTTTGTTTGTTTATTTTTGTTGCGTTTGTTTGTTTCTCTTCGTTTCTTTTTGTACATTTTTGTTTCTAAATTCATTTCACGTCACCAATCTTTTTCAGAATGCAAACCTTTTCGAAATCAAAATTTAAGCCAGCCCAGAGCAGCCCCGCATTGCAGTATCTCGCGGAAGGTACCTCATTTCAGTTGTGGTGCTTGCGTCCAGATACAAATTTTAATACTGTTTTTTGTGCGCGAGTTCTTTAAATGTAAGTGTAGTTTTAAGTTTTGTTAAGCTTGTTTTTCAAGCATGGTTCAATGTTACTATTTTAATTTTATATTTTTGTAAAAAGGAGTTTAGGTTTAGTTGTTTTTACTTGTCGTTTTCGCCGATCCAGGCCAGTTCCGCCCGATCCTGCAATCATCCACCGCGTCAACACTGTGGTTGCACGATCGGTTCCGGAGCAGGTCCTGGAGAGGCAACTGTTTATATGTTAATATGAATAAATATCTTTTGAATTGAATTGAATTGAATATGTACTCACCCAGTGTGACTGCTTTATTGCAGGCCATAGCGTTGTTCAGTAGCTGTCACGGGAATGCAAGAGACGTACGAATTTAATTGAATATAAATATGTTCACCAATTGACGAAAAAAATTGTCTATGTAGTAATTTGATGTCAAACAAAATTGTGTTTTAAATGAAGTCTGGAATCATTTATTCATATTAAATATACCTTTAGACGGTCATCTAAAGTGCATTAGTCATACATTTATTTTGTTAGGAGTACATTTTGTGATAGAGGTAATACATTCATGTATTTTAAAACGATCTTTTAATAATATGTTTTGTGTATTAGTTTCAGTTAGAATAATAATAATAATAATAATAATAATAATAATAGTTGCTTTCATTGCCCAACAGTAACCCATTTACAGGACAAAAATATAAAAAGAAAAATACAAAGTAGAAAATAGAAAATACAAAAATATAAAAACAGAAAAATCTGAATGAACATTGAAACATGCATTTGTTTGTAATAGTTCAATACATTATGGTTACAAATTATACCTTATATAAATAACAACTCATCATCTCGTGATGCACTGCTATCTGTATAAGTTCCTTCAAACTATAAAAATACATATCATGAGCTTATTGCAGTGGCTACACATAACCTGAACATGAGATTTAAGTAACATGTTTGTTCGTTCTAGGTGCGTTGCAATAAAATGTTAATAGATAATCTTTAGTACGGAAAAATTGTGTTGACCTAATAGTTCAGGTGAATTAATTTGGTTGTGTAAGATATACAAATAAGTAAGGAAAGCACATTTTCTTTTCAAGTTTAAACTAACTAAATCGATTTTACCTCTTACAGAGTAAACCCCATCAACTTTATATGATAAGAAGTTTAAAAATTTTCGTCGCACCCTCTCTACTATTATTTTATAGCTGCTATAATAAGGATGCCAAATTATGGAGCCATATTCAAGTTGCGACCTGACATAGGAAAAGTATAAAGTTTTTAATGCGACAATGGTAGTAAATGATTTAGAGTTACTGACAATAAATGCATACATTTCATTTGCTGCATCAGTTTTTAGAGCAATATGTTATGTAGAAGTAAGTTTGTAATCAAAAAGAATCCCAAGGTCTTTAGAAGTATCAGAACGAACAAGAACTGAATTATCAATTTTATAATCATAGCGGTACATTGATTGTCTCCTGTTAAAAGAGATAATTTTGGATTTAGACGTATATAAATGCAATTTATTGGCAGTAGACCAAACTTCTAAACGATCAAGGTCAGATTGTAAGGCATTGCAATTCTCAGTACAGTTAATATCAGTAAATAGTATTAAGTCATCATGTTACGTGGGGAGAATCCCCTTGTAAATGATACCATGGGGGCAAGCTATGAGTTCGAAAAGGGCACAGAGTGTAGCATAATATCATGCCACAGTTAGCCCGGAATTGTGATGCAATGGTTACGACAAAAGAAAAATTACTAGCTCAGTATCTGGGGGCGTAACTGTAACCTATATTTACGGGATCAATTATCAGTTGCTCTCGTTTCCTCTGGCGTAACAATAAAATAAAACATTCTGATTCACAAATACAACATTTTAGTATCGCAACAACCGACTGAGGACAGACTATATATCTAAAATTTAACAATGTAACACTCGATATGTAATTAATGCTAATGCTAATTAATTCTATGTGACAAAAGATTAAAATATATATTCACAATACCTTTTGTAGCTACCGCAGGTGTGTCAGATTGCTTAATATGACGAATGCAGCGAATAAAATGAATGAAAGGGCATAAATGAAGTTTTATGTATGTACCCATTGGAATCCGTGGCTTCGAGCCCCAACAGAATAGGACAGAATTTTGACCGTTTTGTAGATCCCTCAGTACGTATTTTGCTGGTTTGACGGCCGGGAGGGGTACCAGGAAAAAGAAAGGGGTACCAATAACTTGCTAACAGCCTACCATAAACTTGCCGGAAGCAACCATAAATACGTATTCTGAACGTACCGGAAGCGGCCTAAAATAATAAAATCACATGTCAACAGGTGAAAGAGTGACTATGGAGAACATGCTTACCGTTTGTCGACTAAAATCCTACTTAGTAGTGATAGTTTCCCTTGAAACTAGTTCCACAAAATAAAACAACAACCAAAATAAGAGAAAACTGCAACAGATTGCATACATTTATAAATTCCACGAGGATGGCGGTTGCAAGTAAACTTAGCAATCGTCAACAAGGTGGCCGCGTGCTCTACGAGACGTATAACGAATGAATCATGGCCGAGGAAGAAGTTCTTTCAGAGCCTTCTCAGCTGGAGCAATGCGTATGCGATTTTATATATTAAGTGATTTTATATACTTTACAGAGTGCAGTGGGTTGCATACGGTCGAGCGGTATTATATCCTTACAGAACGTAGCCAGCTCGTCGTAGGCTCGTAACAATCAGCAAAGAAGAATTTATGGCACAAGAATTTCGCTGAAATCACTGATGAAAAGGAGAAATGGTAACGGTCCAAGATTAGACTCTTGCGGTACTCCAGATGTTGATATATATATTGTCATGATCACAAATACCAGTACACTCTACCAATAGTAATAGAAAGATATCAAAGCATAAAATATAAAATTTTGTCATATTATAAAAAAAAATCAAACCACGATATAAAAAATTTAACTTTAATAAACGGCGTCATCTAAGGCATATGTCTCAACAGAGAGTTTACATTTGTGCCTAGCTTTTAAAATACAAATAACAAGGGAAAACTTTAGCTTTGTAATGAATTTCATGTACTAGTTTTAAGGAAAATCATAAACACCTGTGATAAATTATATCATAAAATGTACCACATCAATATAAAGACACTAATAATGCAAATTCATTGATTCGCTACCATACTGCTTTGGAACATGAATTTATACTTGAATATAGCTGCAAGAGGTTGTAAGTCCTTACTCAGGCTTCGACGTAACGAAAAATCTGAAAATAATACAAATTTTACAAATTTAGTATATTTTAGTATTTTAACTATGTATAAGTCTAGGAGATTGATACATAGGCTCAAGTGATTGCATGAGACATAAAATCTACACAATACATGGTTTTGGAATAATAAAATTTAAATAAATAATAGTGACAGAACAGACTGAAAAATGAATTTTGCTCATAAAATCTTAAACAGTGTGAGAAATCAAACTTTTAATACACGAACATTTAGATAGATTATATATTTAGTAGCGGCTCTGGAACTGTTTACACAGGTAGGGTTCTATAGACACTTTTGAGGGTAAAACACCCAATGCCGTAAACCTTTCTTCACAGTCAAACGTAAACAGAATTTTGAACAATTAATTGTGTAGTATGCCAGGATTAGATATGATGAACTCTATGTGGGTACAGTTTTGAGACTTCATTTGTGTAAATGGACACACATAAGTGCAAATTGTTTAGGGGCCACGGCCTGAAAATTTCAATATAAGTTAATTTTAAGAAAAAGCCTTTTTTCGGCATAATATTAATAAAAATAGATGTAATAGTATTTAAGGTCTGTTTTCTAATGGCGTTGGGTGTGTTTTTAACGTTAATATAAGATTTTAATGTAAAAAGCCACAAAATTTATAAATTTATTAATATACATCCCAGAGATAAAAGTGGGTATCAAAATGACCAGCTTACAACCTAGAATAAAAATACAAACAGAAAGTGTCGGAAATTTATAAAATAAAGTTATTATAGCTAAATTAAGAAAATGATTTAAATTTATTAAAATCAAGGAGTTCAGAAATGCCAAATTTGGCCGTTTGTATGGCAACAGTGTCAAAGGAGTCCGAAAAGTTTTGATTTCAAAGGTAGACATGAAAGATTTCGCTCTGCTGATAAATAAACATAACCTCAAAATAATAAAATATAAATTGAAAAGGATAAACGTCAGATTGTGCTAGAAGTCAATAAATAACCTTGAAATTGTCATACGCTACTAAAATAATAAATTTTGAGACTTTAAAACCATTTATAATAAAACATAGTTATTATAAAAGATGATTATTTAAATAAAATAAAATTGTACTTACGTTAAGTTGTGCTTCGGCGTTCTAAAATAATAGTGCTTTGTAAATTTCAATATTAGAATAAAGTGTTTTCATCGTAATCGTAAATTTGAAGAGACAGATTTTGTGTCCAGTCAGCTGTTCAACTCGAAGTAGCAGAGGACAACGCCAAAACTGTATTCAGGTACCGTGCGCTATATTGCTAAATTAAAACTATATACCAAGTTTGATAAATCAATTTTATTGACTTGTTTTCGATTAAATAATCGATATTTTCACCAGTGTTATTTTTCACCATTGTTGTATGTTTTTTTTTAACATTTATTTAACGTCGGTCTATTTCCGCTACTGAGGTCTGTCACCGACGCCTGTAGACGAGCTACCCTCAACCAGGAATTTTGCCGAACCTTTTCCCTTAAGAAGAGTAGCGATCTTTTACTTGCCTAACATTTAATAAACAAGAGACCGACGGCTTTACATCCCCTTCGAAGGATGGTATATCATCTGCACAACCCTCGCCTAAGGTTGTATAGCTTTCGCGCATACACTGATATACAAGCCGCTGGAGGATATGTGAGGCGAGGATACGGTCTCCTTTGAAACGGTCGCCCGTCCAAGTACTAACCGCGCCTAACGTTGCTTCACATCGCATATCGAAGTATATACATAGTAAAGACGCATCTACGCTCGCCCCATTGTTGTATGTTAATGACAAGTAAATATTGTAACTTTCACGCACACCTTATGCCATTAAAGGTTATATTGTTTATTAGTGAGCTTTACTGCATTTAGTTGTCAAGTGTTCTGTATCATTATAGATCTACTAACTGAGATAAGGTTTCTTGTTCTGCTCTGTACCGCTGAGTGTCCTATGTTCAAACATAGGTGGCGCCTGGGTAACTATATTTGAAAATATTTTAAAGCTTAACAATCACTTTGCAAATTAATGTATTTAGAACCTTGAAAAATTCAACTTACATTTCAGATTAAAATATTTCTTTTAATTTTATTTCACCCCAATTAATACAATACAATATATATATGTGGAAGATTTATAGTCATTATATGAGACATATTGCTTCCTTTGACTTAAGTAAGAAAGTAGAAATGTTTGCGATGAAATAGTAAAACCAAAGCTGCCTAGTTTATTTAACAGATCACAATGGTCAATCTTGTCAACTGCTTTTGCGAAATCATTGTATCTTACATCCACCTGCCCCTAAATATTTAGGTTTTCACATATAAATTTTGTATATATTTTGTGATTTGGTCATAGCTGATCTATTATTTAAAAAACCGTGCTGGAATGGTGATATTTGATCCCGTATGGACAAGTTTATACGATTTCTAACAATTTCGCAAAGTTCGACAGGACAAAAATCGGCCTGTAATTGTTAATTAAGTTTTATTATCATTTTTATATATTGCACTCTAGCAGTTTTTCATACCTTCGGAAAAATTTCACATTTGCAGCTAAGTTAAATATAAGGCAGACCGGAACAACCAATACATGTGCACAATCTTTTACAACAAACGAAGGTATATTATCTGGCCCAGAAGTAAGTTTGTTTTTAAGCTTACTGGCCTAGTATTTCTTGCTCCGTAATTGATTTAAAATGAATCTAAAATTACTTTCAACTGGAGTAAACTCTTCATCAGACATAGCAAAAAAACTAGTAAAGAAATTACCAAATGTTTAAAAAATACGTTTTCGTGTGATATGTTACCAGGTACCCTACTAGTCTTTTTTTTAATGAACAAAGGACCAAAATTGCTTAGTAATACGCGGAATCGTCGATTACACTTCATTAATATAATTTTCATAAGCAACTCTTGTTTCTTCTTTAATAAAGCTTCTTAATCTCTTAAACTCCTCTAAGTATGAATTAATACCTATTTTTTTAATACTTTTTTAATAATACAGCTGTTTTCTTAATGTAGTTTATAATTTGAGAGTTGTGCCAATAAGCATACTTATTTTTGAAAGATTTATACAAAGGTACATGAGCATCAAAAATAAATAAAATAGATAAATAAAAATAAAATAAATAAAAGCCTGGAGTAAAACTCATACAATGTTACGTCAATATCATCCATATTCAACAAAAATGACCAATCTATTTGTAATATTGCATTATGGGGTCCAAGAACATTGGATTTTTTAAAATTATAGCATTTAGCATCTATATTTGGTAGTATTTCAGATTCTTTCTCAGATTACATTTATTATTAACGCTAGATGGTATAAATCCTCTTGTACAAGCAGTGCATTATAATGTAAGATTTCACATTTAATATTAGACAACAGCAAATCAAGTAACCCATGAGAAACATTTGGTATGTTATTAAATTGTCGAAAGTCAAAAAAATTCATTACAAATGTTTTTCTGTCAATATTATCTTGATTAATGAAATTAGGAACTTTAAAGTCTCCAACAATTATAACACTTTTCATTTGCAAAAAATCGACTTGTTCAAGATTCTCAAAAAACAGCTCAAATTCCTCAAATGATGTTGAAGGTGGAATATAAAGTGACAGAACATAACATATATTATACAATACATTTATTTACGCGCCAGTATATCAATTGAAGAAAAGTTAATATTAAAAAGTTATTCCTTAATCCATTGTTTTATAGTTTCTATTAGGCAAGATTTTTTAAAATCATTACAGGTTAAGGGAAGTTCTAGATTCGCGGAAATTACCTTGATACGTGTACGGAAAGTACTACTTCCGTCTCATACATGTACATAATAGTGCATTGATAACTGCCAATGCATTCCACAGAGCAGCATTAACCCAAAAAACTTAACCGCAGTCATTGTTAATTACATAATGACATACCAATAAGTGCGAATAACATAAACAGGATATTAATAAACATTCCTGCATCCGTGAATTACATTGTTAAGTAAGGAAGACCTTTAATTATTAACTCGGGTAAGGCACAGTACTCTAGAAAATATGTAGACCATTTCATTTGACCGCTAAGGATTTCAGATAAAATATTACTTATTACTTTAATTAGTCTGCCAAGTATAGCCAAGCGGCTATTCTACTTTACCTTAATTTACACATTATAATAAATTAATTTAAGTACATGATACAAATTAAGATCATAAAATATATCGTTATAATATATCCTAAAATATCTAACAATTAATACAAAAATGATGAAGGAAATCGTATTATTACAAAAATTACGTTTATTTTCTCAAACAGACCAGATCTGTTTTAAAATTATGATAAGAGAACGAGAGAAGAAAAAATAAATGAATCTAAGTCGTGTCATTTGAAATACTACTGAGTTCTCATTATGTGTTTAAGTACAATGTTTCAAGTAGTAATTATGACAATTTCAGCCATGATAAAATTGATTTTATTATTATTTTATCATTTTAATGTTTCTTTAAGCATGTTTACACATTAAAAATAAAATAAAAATTCTAACCTATATTAATCCAAAAAAATAAATCAAATAAACTTACCCTAGAAAATGTGAGTTTTTCCTTTTCTCGGAGGTGATTTTTTTATTTACATACCCATTTTTAGACGGGTAATTTTTAAAAAGATTTTAAATGTCGTATAATATTCTGGAATTGATGCCGTATAGGATCAAATCACCACCCTTAATAGAGGTCTAGAAAGGGCAACCCCCTTTCTCTCGCGTTTGCCACCCCATGGTCCAACTGATTTGTACGGCATAGCAAAAAAGTTCATCCTTGTTAATATAAAAATCGAATTTCATAAAAGCTGTACGTACGGTATCGTATCACCTTAGTACATAGAGGTCACTTTTCTGAAAATAGTTATTTGTTTAACTAGGCAGCAAAATGGTCGATTGAATGCCGCGGCAAGTCAATCTATTTTGCTGTTGAGTTGATCATATAATTTTTTCGTCGATTGTTTAAATATATTCTAAAATAATTAAATTATTACAATTCTCAATCTCTTTATTTTTGTTGTAATAAATTCAATAAAAATTCATTAAAAATCACAGTTGTTACTAGTTGGTTACCATGGAAGCTAAGTGTCACTTTCTCTGCCAAGGCAGGAAAATGCTCACTTTCCTGCCTAGGCAGGGAAAAGCAAAATTAGATTGACTGCCGCGGCTGATAACTCAGCCAAGGCAGTTAATCTATTTTGCTGCTTAGTTGAACATATAATTTTTTCGCCGATTGTTTAAATATATTCTAAAATAATTAAATTATTACAATTCTCAATCTCTCTATTTTTGTTGTAATAAATTCAATAAAAATTCATTAAAAATCACAGTTGTTACTAGTTGGTTACCATGGAAACTAAGTGTCACTATCCTGTCTAAGCAGGGAAAGTGACACTTTGCTTATTGACATTAGTCAGCAAAGTTAGTACTTTGTTGTTAATCGGCGAAAATAGTCATTTGTTTAACTAAGCAGCAAAATGGTAGATTGACTGTAGTCAATCTATTTTGCTGCTGAGTTGAACATATAATTTTTTCGTCGATTGTTTAAATATATTCTAAAATAATGAAATTATTACAATTCTCAATCTCTCTATTTTTGTTGTAATAAATTCAATAAAAATTCATTAAAAATCGCAGTTGTCACTAGTTGGTTGCCATGGAAACTAAGTGTCACTTTCCCTGCCTAGGCAAGGAAAGTGACACTTTGCTGATTGATATTAGTCAGTAAAGTTAGTACTTTGCTGTTAATCGGCGAAAAAAATTATTCCTGTACTGCTGTCCCATTATTTTTGTACGGCATTCACAGATATAAATACAGTCCAAATAAACGTAAGCCGTACAGAATCGTTTGAAAAAATGCAACCCCTGTGGGTTACGATTTTCGCTTTTCCGCGGCTTTCCCATGTCACACCTAAAATGTACGACATAGCGCTCAAAGTGATTTATTTCTGTAGGACTACAAAAATTATACTTTTTCAAGCGGTATTATATGACCCCCTAAAAATTTAGCATGGGCTTGTGGTCTATAATTGCAATGTAAAATTACGCATTAACTTTGATTTCTTACCTCCCCAATGACAACAAATCCCTCATGACTTATTTGTTTTGAAAAAATTCTTTGAACAAAGCCAGATGCTTGTAGGCTTGCAAGCTTTTATAAGCCTTAAATTATTACCCAGTATAATAACTATGAGTTAGTATTAAACAATTCACTAAGGGCAGGTTTATCAATACAGGGTTAATACTTAACTTTAGGATAGATGTCAAGCGAAATAATTATAATAATAAATACACCACAGGTAATAACGACCCCCTATATCCCGGAAGGCTCTAGAAGAGCCTTGTGTGGGAGGGGGCTACACATTTAGAGACAAGGGACACACACCCAATATCCGTGTATAGTGGAAAATCCCTCTCACAGTATTTTTCACTGCCACGACTGGGGATCGAACCCGGAACTTTTGGGTGAGAGGCAAGTGCGCTTACCTCTCAACCATCAGTCATACTAATGACTGAATGATGAATGAATAATGGGTATCTATTATTTTGTTTGACATTTATCCTTTTGTTACGAGTTAACTTTGCATTGATAAACCGTCTCTAAGTCCATTATGGTAATATTAGGCAATTTATAAACTTCAAGCCTGTATTCTTCAGGAGAACTATTGACAATAATCTCGATTTTGTTATGCACTTAATATCACCTCTAAGGGTTACATAATATACATTTAGTGACATCTTGGTGAAAAAATTTGCAAAAAGTCACAATAAACTCGTCTGTCCGTAGCACAACAGAACACAAAAACGAATGTAAACACACGGAAAATAATCTATTTGTGTGCCACCCAGACAAGATGGCGGATCTGTCAAAGTCACATGTTCTGGAATAGTCTATCGAATTGTCTGTTATAGTTATTAAGTTAGAAAAGTATTTGTAAGTTATTAAAATTTCATAATCAGAGAATTTAATGTCATAACTATAGTATACGACCTTCGCTGCACTGCTATGTCTTTGTCTTTTGACAGATTTAATGGTTCCTCAGCTATCAAGTTCCAAATCGTTTCTCACCCGGACCCTATATTCTTTTAAGCTTCATTTATTTTCCATTTACAGGTACCCTTTCAAAGAATCTGCTACTTATCTATTTATATTCTTTCCTTCTGGTTATCTGAAAATTCTCTTCAAGTGCTGATGAAGATGGTATATTTAATGAAGTACTTGGACATTTCCAAGCACAAGATCATATTTGATTTTAATGTATGAAGTTTTACATCCACACGCAGTCAAATCCAAACACGGTTTAGGCACAGCCTGAAAAGAGAGTTGAACTGGGCAGAACACATCATCAGTGACTTATCAACAACTGACTTCTGAATTAGGCAACACTGAGTCGATAACATTCACGTTCTTTTCTATGGAAGTTTGATAACAGGTACATAAAATATGATAGGGAAGGGAGCCTGACATTGGAGGTGATTGTTCTATTTTTTTATTTCTATCAAATAAAATTATCTTGCGTTAGGATAGTTTGTTTTATAGTTCTAGCATTAATAATTTAAATTTTTCATTATGTTCTTTCACAACAATAGGTAACGATGCTCTTTTGGTGATTTCCGATAAATAAAAGGTAACATTTGAGCCGCAATGTATGAACACGCTGAAATATTTTTTCTGAATTATTTTTTTTAATTTCACGTACGGAAACTCTAGAATTTGCTGTTCCAACCTTCATAAAAACTTTCTTGCACTTCATTTGTTTAATGTGACAAATAAGTGATATAATAACATTGATATTATGAGTTAATACAACTATTTTTCTTGCATACAGCAATATTGGCGCATCAACCTCCTCGTGGTTAGATTCTAACAGGAGAATATCCAAAGAGCTGTTCGCTGACAACCTTTTTTTTATTTGTATACCCGCCACTATAGTTTATAAATTTTCTTTAAACAAAAGATTGCTTATTTCTTCACATAAAAATCTGGCTACTGAAGTTACACTTAAAGATGTCTCCAAAGACCTTTTATTGTACCAGAATTTCATATGGTATCCAAAATTAAGTGAAAACACGATCAGCTCAAGAAAAATAATGCCATAACAGATTTAATTAGTGGTATATTATGCAGAACTGAGATGACAGAAGATTAAGCCATAAAGGATATTCTTGTTATACCAATAGAAATTGGTGGTGTGTTTTAATTTAAGTAATGCATTTTTGTTGGCTTGGTTGGTGAAAGTAAGTAAAAACAGGAATAGGACTAACTAGATAGTATAACATTGACAAAATACTTCATATCATTTAAATCATTTAAAAAAGAGAAAATAAAAGAATATATATATATATATATATATATATATATATATATATATATATATATATACCACATGAGAGGATTCACTTACCTCTCACCACTACACCATTTACATTAGTCTGTATAAGACTAGCAGGTTGGCCACTGTCATTTGTCTGCTCCATGACCTGTGGCATACTGAGGAGAACTAATAAGTTCGAAACCGGTCTATGTCTGGTCAGGGAGTAGACAAATGACATTGGCTACCAATTTTTCATGATTTGTAAGGTGTAATTCAATGCAGGTCGGGGTATTTGCCCGCTGAGTAGTTGTTTCCTGCAAATCATGTATAATAGCACCATATATATATATATATATATATATATATATATATATGTTATAGCTCGCGTTTCGTAGCTAAGTTTTTAAAAACAATTTTATTTATTTGTAGAGAGTCAACGTTGACTCTTAGAAATAATACAGTAATAAAATGTAAGTATTTAATTTGAAGTGAGTATGATAACTAGCTACAGAAATGTCTCGTGGTTCTATTTATGACATTTAGATGCAGTGTCATCTAAATGACGAACAAAGAAAAGCAAGCAAGCAATTCAGCATAATCATGATAAGTTAAAATGTAATGTAATATAATATGATACTTTGTAAGCGATAAATGATAGCGGGAATTTGTTATCTGCACGTAGCTGAAATATGATATTATAGGATAAACTGAAATGAAGCAAAAGTCACGTATCGTCTTGTATACAGTGGCTCAAATACTATATAACAACTTCCCCCTTAATGAAAAAGTTGCTGTTATACAGGAACTTTTTGAAATTGAAAGGATAATAAAATAGTGAATGAATACAATAAAAAAATAATAAAAATAAAGGTAAAAATATACAAAGGTTAAGTTAATAATGTGAATGATAAATCACAAGTGAAAGTCTATGTTAACTCGATGTCATCTTCTTCTTGGGGTCTGATAACGGGTCGCTTTCTTGGAGGGATAAAACCGGGAAGTTTCATAAATGGTTTGCTTCGTCCTGGAGAGGGTGAAGGGGCGTCATCTGTAGAATGTTGGATTTTCAGCATTCCACGTCGTCTTTTCCTATACTTACAGAGTATGTAAAGTAGAATTAGGGAAACAACGAATGTGATGGTAAAATACGTGAACCAAGATACATGTTTGTTCACAAATGGTTCGTTTATAAGATCATCCAGGTCTTTCGAATATTGTTCCAATTTGGTTTTGGCGATGTCCAAATCTTCTACGTTTAGATTGTTTAATTTGAGAGGTTTTAATTTTGGTAATTTAATTTTGTCGGGCATTTGATTGCAGCACTCATAAGGAATTTGGATGGGATGAGAATTGTCTTTAATGTCTGAAAAGTCTTTGGCACTAGCTTGTATTCTGGTGATTCCTACAAAGGCGTAACATCCGGGTTGTAGTTTGACGATTGAATTTTTGTTGATTAATTCGGTTATTGAATCTCTTTTTGGACAATTGATGGTGATGTGAAGTGGTTCGGAGTTTATTATTAACCATGTGTTGTCTTCAAGTTCTTGAACGTTGTATCCTTGACCAATGATGAAGGATGTCTGGCAATTTTCGGGGAGTTTAGTCAACTGTTTCAGGATTCTGGCTTCACATATGGCATTTTGATCGATAGGGTATGCAAACAGGTTTGAGCATAGTTTCGTTCCAAAGTATAGTGGTTTGCATTCATTTAAATTTGAAATTGGTATGTACATCAAAGAATCATCGTCTCTCGCGATAAACTTTTGTGAAATAGATAAAATGTGCAGAAGGCCAGTTCTGTTATCAAGAATTGGGATCGGGTATAGGCGGAAGGTATTGTAATTTTGAGGTTCGACAAGGGGTATTTTTAGAACGAATACTAAGTTAGAATCTACTTGAAAAGCTTGTAACTCAATAATGTCTAAATACTGAGCGACTGCTGATAATTTAATAGGTAGAGGCAAATTGTTTCTTTGTAAACTCTGAGAAATCTCTTGTAATGCTGTTACTAAATGGTCAGGAGTTATTATTGACGAATGTATAATTTTTAGTCTAGCGAATGTTATGGCATTCAAAATATTGTTTAAATTGTCTTCAATGAATAAATAAATGCCATGAGTTGTTCGCAAATTTCTAAAAATCTTAATTTTGTGTGGATATTTTCGATATCCTTAGTCATATCTAGAATTGAGGTTTCGATTTCTTTGATATCCTTATTGAAAGTTTCTTCGTCGATTTGTAATTTTTGAATAGTTGAATTAAAATTTTTGATGACTGAAGTCGTGACAGATATTTGATTTTTGATTAAATTTTCGAGTTGGTGTTCGTCATTATTTAGCTTGTTGATGCAATCAGAATAGTACTGACCATTTTCTGCGTCTAGATTTCCAGTTATCGATTTGAAAATCGTTCCGATACCGTTTAGTATTCCTCGTCTGTATCTTTTTGTGTCTAGGTAAACTTCGTTAAATTTTGATTGTATCGATTGAGAGATTTGAGTTAATAAACTGAGATGCGTTTTTACATCGCCGAAAAAGACATTCATGTAATGGTATGTTGGGTCGAGTGTGTTGTAGAGGGTTTGTAAGATTTTGTCGTTTTTGTCAAATGCTGTTTTAAGAGTCGATATGTTTTTATGTACAAGTAGAGTCCATTTCTCGTTAGAGATTACTATGTCTGTGTCTCGGTGGTAGTACACTCCGATCGTGTTGTTGATCGATGTTATTTTATACTGGGCAAGTGCTGATCCGAGCAGCAGCAGAAACCTGAAAATAAATTTAATTTTCAGTATATGGTTTCATTCGGTCAAAGTTTACTTTAGTTGTTTGGTTCGATTCGAGATTTAGTAGCGTAGCGGAATTTTGAAAAATTTCTTTAATTTCGAACGGACCGTTGAATTTATCTTGTAATTTGTTCTTTATTTGAGATTCCTTAACGTATACTTTGTCGTCAACATTATATGTGGGGCGATTTTCGGGGACGTTTTTATCAAACCGAACTTTGGCTTTTTGTTTTTGAGTTTCAGTTCGACTTCGAGCTATTTTATAATAGTGAGAAATGCGATTGTTTAAATCTCGGACATATTTAGTGATTAACTCTTTTTGATTGTATAATGTTTCCGGTGGACGAACAGATGTATGACCAAAAACTAATTCGTATGGGATAAATCCGTGAGTTTTATTTACAGAGTTATTATAACAGATTACTGCATACGGTAAAATGGTAAATGGGTGTTCATTCGGGTTTTCCGTTTTGTTAGCTCTTATCATTTCGGCCAAGGTTGCGTGAAATCGTTCAATTGAACCATTTGACTGGGGATGTCCTACACTCGAAAAAGTTAATTTTATATCGTATAATCTACACAAATCTCTTAATAAATTGTTATCGAATTCTCCTCCATAGTCGCAATGTATTCTTAATGGAGTACCATAATGTTGAAAATAAAGCAGTAGCGTATTTACTACAGATTTGGCGGATTTATCGGGGACTGCGTAAGCTTGTGTAAATTTAGTCAGTTCGTCGCGAATAGTCAGGGCATAATTGCGCGTAGGGAATTCAAATAAGTCAATGTTAATTCTTTCGAATGGTGTCTTTGGTGTTTCTGTAATTACCAGTGGACTACTTACATTTTTTCGACAAACTTTCGTTTTTTGGCATGTTTCGCAGTTTTTGATAAAATTTTCGACATCTTTCGTTAACCCTTGCCAATTATACTTGTTTTTGATTCTGCGTATTGTCTCGTTTATTCCGCGGTGCAAATTATTTTTTCCAGTGTGATTTTGATCGAGGATTATTGGGCGTTGGTCTTCGTCGGGGCATTGCACTAGATTTTGACAAATGATTAATTTTAGGTCTTTTTCCGCAAAAATGAATGAGAGAATTTCGAGTATTGGGAGGTCCAAATTATTTTCGACATAGTAGGTCTTGGAAAGATCTAGTTTATTTTGATTTTTCTACAACGTTAAAAACAAGTGTTCTATTACAGATTCGGGGTCGAAAGGTACAGCGATAATATAATAATTTCTATGTCGGGTTGATTTACTAGAGACAATATTGATTGTACTGTTGTCGAATTCGGGATTTTCTTCGAAAATATCTTCTATAATTTGGTGATGAAGGTCTGTTAGGTTATTTTGCCGAAAGAACGTAATTATGTTTTTGTTTTCTCGATCTAACAATTGTTTGTTTGTAATTTCGATTTTCGAGTAATCTATTAGGGATTTTGTCTTGTATAGTCTAGAGAATGTGTCAAATTCCTGAGCGATATGTTCGTTAGTTATTTCGTTTTCGTCATTTAGGCTTTCGTCATCGTCTGTGTTTTCGTTAGCTGCTAAAATTTTAGAATAGAATTTGGAACAATCGTTAAAGTGGTTTATTTTGATTCTGGACAAGGCGTCTGCGTTTTTGTTTATTTTGCCGGGTTTGTATATGACCTCGTAGTCATACTCTTCAAGTTTGAGGCGCCAACGGGCTAATCTGCTACCCGGGTCCTTTATCGAAAATAACCAGGTAAGTGGTCTGTGATCGGTGATTAGTTTAAACTTTCTGCCAAACAGGTATGGTCTAAAATGCTTTACTGACCACACGATAGCTAAGAGCTCTCTTTCTATCGTGGAGTACTTAGTTTCGGCATTGCATAAAACTCGGGAGGCATAAGCGATAGGTAAATCTTTACCAATGGGGCCCTGCGAAAGCACGGAACCAATGGCGAATGCACTCGCGTCTGTGGTTAATAGGAAAGGCTCGTCGAAGTTCGGGTAAATTAGTATCGGAGTTGTTGTCAAGGTTTGTTTTAAGTTTTTGAATGAATTCGTACAATCATTGTCGAAATTAAAGTGTATGTCTTTTTGTAGTAATTTGGTCAGAGGTTTTGATATTTTAGAGAAATTGGGGATAAAACGTCTATAATAGCCTGCTAAACCCAGGAAAGATTTAATTTCCTTTTGGTTTTTGGGTTGAGGAAAGTTTAGGATTGCTTCAACCTTAGCAGGGTTTGGCTTTACACCGTCCTTGGTGATGAGGTGTCCTAGGTAGGCAACTTCTTTCCTAAGAAACCCACACTTGTCGGGCTGTATTTTAAGGTTAGCTTTCCTTAAGCGTTGGAATATTTCGTTTAGTCGGGTAATATGTTCGTGAATCGTTGGGGAATAAATGATGATGTCGTCCATATAGACGAGGCAACGTTCGTTTTGGATACCTAGTAGGATATTTTCCATAACCCTTTGGGAAGTGGATGGAGCGTTTTTAAGACCGAATGGCATGCGAAGAAATTCATAGTGGCCATTCTCTACAGAGAAGGCAGTTTTTTGGACGTCTTCGGGATTAATTTCTATCTGGTGAAACCCAGAGGCCAAATCTAGGGTTGTGAAGTATTGGCATTTTCCTAGTTGGTCAAGAAGGTCAGATATGTTCGGAAGGGGATATTTGTCGTCAATAGTCAGTTCGTTAAGTTTTCTGTAGTCGACTACAACTCGCCATTTTTGTTTGCCAGAGGCGTCAAGTTTTTTTGGGACTACCCAAACTGGGGAGGACCAGGGAGAAATCGAAGGCTGGATTATGCCTTGGGCTAACATTTTTGAAACCTGTGACTTTACCTCTTGCTTATGAATTTGGGGGTAACGATAAGATTTTGTGAATATCGGTTTGGCATTGTTGGTGTCAATAGAATGTTTAATTTCGTTTGTGAATGACAAGTTATCTCCTTCTAGATAGAATATGTCCGAAAAATTTAGACAAAGTTGTGTTATTAAATCGGTTTCTTCTTCGTTTAAATGTTCTAAGCGTAATTGATTTTTAATTTCGAAATTCCTGTCTCTTTGTTGTTGGTAGTCTGAGTTTTGACAATTTAAATTAAAGATTGCCCTAAATTTTTCTATTGGTTCGAGTTTAAGGTGTGACAAATCTACAGTTTTTGGAATAGCGTTTGCGTTTATTACAGATGTTAAAAATTCTCCGTTGTTGTCTATTTTGACGATAGCGTTGGGTAAGCGTACTTTTTCGTTTTCTTGGGCTACCAGTATAGCCTCGGTATTTCGTAGGTCACATTTTAATTTGAATATTTTTTCCGTGCGCGGTTCAATGGAAATTAAGTTTCGATTTTTTATGGTGTTTAAACCGCGGGTTACGCTTGGTTGCGATGGTAAAATATCAGTAACTTTGAATATCGGTACGGTTTTAAAATTCGTCACTAATTGTTTATTTTTAAAATCTATCCTGCATTCGTAATGTTCGAAAAAGTCCGCGCCTAAAAGTCCGTCAAAGTCTATGTCTAGATCGTGAATATAAACTTTATGAGGATCACTTGTGGTAAATGGTATGAGAACAGATTCATTAATATTAATCTTTTCGTTCGTTATACCTTGAACAATCACATTTTCAGGAGATCGGCGCCTGTAGTTTTCAGCTGTCCTAGGTTTAAAAACTGAAATACCGGCGCCTGTGTCTAGCAAAATTTTAAATTTACCGGTTATATCTTTCATGTAATAGAGATTTTTTGAGTTGACAGTTAGCAATGCATGCGAAAGAATATTTACATGAACTTGTGTTCCGGGAAATTCAGGTATGGGTTGAAACTGTCTTTTAGAGTCATCGTTTGGATCTGAGTTTCCAATTCTGCAATTGGTTCGGATTCCTGGTTGGGAGGATGAGTTAATTGGTTGGAACCTTGGTAAAAATCCTGAGGATTAGCGATATAATCCTCATACTGTTCAGACTGAGAATTATAGTTCTCTGGGAAACTTTGATTGGTTTCGAAATTATAATTTTCACAATTGTCTTGTTGAAGTTGGTAATTTGGGGAGTAATCGGTAGAGTAGGTCTCATATTGATTGGAATTATCAATGTAACTATCATAAGGTTCATAGTTCAAATGATGGGCCTTTTGTTGATCGTAACGATTAAAGTTTGGATTTGGTTGGATTGCAGATGGTCTCTGCTGATTGAAATTCGGGTTTGGTCTGATGGCTGAAGGCCTATTTTGCTGTGGAAGATTAGATTGATTATTTTGTGGGAATTGCCTGTGAGTAAATTGATTATTTTGCGAAAAATTTTGGAAGTTTGAATTTCTTTGGAAGTTTGGTCTTTGAAAGTTTTGGGACGTTGATGGCATAAATTGTTGTTGTTGCCTAGTACGGCATTCACTTACAGTGTGCCCAATGCGATTGCAAAATGAACACATTTTCTGTTGGAAAGTTGAAATTGGTCTCTTTTCTTGGGGAGGAATTGGGTTTTTAGCTTGGCTATTTCTCGAGAATTTTTGCGACTCAAAATAAGAGAGTTGTAGTTCTCTTTTAATTCGATTAATAGCCTCCAACATATTTTGTGGATTGCCAGCACGTATAATTTTGCCTAAATTTGGTTCTAAGCCTGTTAATAAATTATTTAGCGTCATAGTTTCGACTAAATCGCTTTGAGATTTCTTCTGTTCTTTGGACAAAGCTTGTTTTTGGATTGCGGCATGCATTTTTGCATTGTGCGTTTGCAACCGTGATACAAAGGTTAACGCAGATTCGTTAGGTAATTGATGGATGCGTTGTAGGTCAGTGATTAGAGATGTTAGGTCTCTAGAATCTCCGAAGTGCGCTTCTAATAAGGATTTTATTTCTGCATATGTAGCCGGATTTCTAGAATTTATCAATTCGGCAGCTTTGCCACGCAATTTATTTTTGATATGAATAGTCAATAATAACAACTGGTCATTAATTGCCATTCCTTGAGCATATGTACAAGAATTTAAAAATATTTGTAGGTTGATGGGGTTTCCATCGAACTCAGGTATTATCGAGAATATCTCCGAAAGTTTATAAGCTTCAATTTGTTCTTCGATTTGAACGGTGGCTTCTTGTTCTGACATTTTGTTGCTTTTAGTTACAAACTATTGAAGTTAAATTTGAAAGATTTTCTTGTCTGTTTGTATATTAGCTGTATAATACACACAAGTACGTATTAGCAGTATAATACGCTTCGATGTCGCTTTAAAATAAAATGGAACTCGGTGAGTGTATTAGCTGTATAATACACACGATTACGTATTAACAGTATAATACGTATAACATAGAACTAATTATGTCGTTTGGGGAATAATAAGGATAAAATTGATAGCAGAACTGTTTTGTTTTCGTTGAATGTACTAGCAGTATAATACACTTAAATAATTGCGAAATGTGAAAAATAAAAATAGCAGTAATAAAACGTGATGATTCTTAAAAATGACTTACGTAAATATCTTCATATGTAGGTTCTTTCCTCCGTCGAGGGATTGGGATCCGCCACCACTGGTGAGGAAGGTCTCCTTGTTCTTGTAGATCATTCGCACTAGTTAGGCACCCTTATTGAGATGTTCTCCTTGTTCTCGAACGTTTCACTACAAGTTAGGCTTCTTGTTCCAGAGATGTTTAACAGATCCTACCGACTGCGCCAATGTTATAGCTCGAGTTTCGTAGCTAAGTTTTTAAAAACAATTTTATTTATTTGTAGAGAGTCAACGTTGACTCTTAGAAATAATACAGTAATAAAATGTAAGTAATTAATTTGAAGTGAGTATGGTAACTAGCTACAGAAATGTCTCGTGGTTCTATTTATGACATTTAGATGTAGTGTCATCTAAATGACGAACAAAGAAAAGCAAGCAAGCAATTCAGCATAATCATGATAAGTTAAAATGTAATGTAATATAATATGATACTTTGTAAGCGATAAATGATAGCGGGAATTTGTTATCTGCACGTAGCTGAAATATGATATTATAGGATAAACTGAAATGAAGCAAAAGTCACGTATCGTCTTGTATACAGTGGCTCAAATACTATATAACATATATATATATATATATATATATTAGAAAGGTAGTCTTGACTGACTAGTTAAGGTACAAACATAAAATTTATTGAGGTTGCAGTCAGTGATAAGGTATTTTGGCCAATACAAAAAGAAAACTCTTTGTTATTGTCAAGCTTTCGCTAATGTTTATTAGCTTTCTCAAGACATTAACTTGAGGTTAATTTGATAAACCTGCGTCGAAACACATGGCAGGAAAATTTCTTAAAACGTAACTAGTGGTCGATCCCACACACATAGCTACACTGCTACTGTTATAAATAAAACATTTAACTTCAGTTTAGTTACACATATTAATAAAATCTGATTAAAATTTCATTTAAAATAATTAACAAAATGGACTCAGCTGAAACTATGCTGAAGTCCAGAGATAAGAGGAAATGATTTCTCTGGACTTCAGCATAGTTTAAGCTGAGTCCATTTTGTTAATTATTTTAAATGAAATTTTAATCAGATTTTATATGTGTAACTAAACTTAAGTTAAATGTTTTATTTATAACAGTAGCAGTGTAGCTATGTGTGTGGGATCGACCACTAGTTACGTTTTAAGAAATTTTCCTGCCATGTGTTTCGACGCAGGTTTATCAAATTAACCTCAAGTTAATGTCTTGAGAAAGCTAATAAACATTAGCGAAAGCTTGACAATAACAAAGAGTTTTCTTTTTGTATTGGCCAAAATACCTTATCACTGACTGCAACCTCAATAAATTTTATATATATATATATATATATATATATCTAGGCGTTCTAGGCCAATCGCTCAGTTTTTTCTTAAATAATTTAATAGAGTTTAGAACTTTTAAATAATTCGGTATAGCATTATAAACCTTAAGACATAGAAAAGTTAAGCTTTTTTGGCCTATTGTTTTTTCCATTTTCGGTATTGCGATAGAATTTGATTTGAATCTAGTGTTATGAGAGTGGTCGACTATTTGGTTTTTGCAAATATGATTCTTTTGATATAATATCAGAGTTTGGCAAAACAACTGTCTTATGTCCAAAATTCCCGTTCCTAGATACAAGTTACAACTGGGAAATAGGTAAGGTTTATTGAATATTACTTTCAAAATCCATCTTTGCATTATCTCTAGCTGTTTTAGGTGGCAGTTCAATACACCTCCCCAAATGAGTACACCGTACTGTAAGTGAGTTTGAACCAAGCCGTAGTACATTGTTTTAAGGTGATTGATATTAAATATATTTCTAAGGTATTTAAATTTTGGAATTAGACCACGTAACTTTCGTACTATATTACTTACATAGGTATCCCATTTCAGGTGGCTATCAATAACATTTCCAAGGTATTTAATAGTTTTTGCAGATTCTAGTTCTATGACGACGTCATTATAATTGGGAATAATTTTATTATAATGAGGGAGGTTGTTAACATAACTAGTAAAAGGTAAGTATTTTGTTTTTTTAAAATTTATGGTAAGTAATTTTGAGGCAAAAAAGTCTAGTAATATAGGAAACCCTTGTTGTATAATTTCTTTTAAACTTGACCAACTTTTATCTTTATAGAATAAAGCCGTGTCGTCGGCAAAGCTTACTATATGACCAGTGATAGGGATATTAAATATTTCATTTACATAAATGTTAAATAAAAGTGGACCCAGTATGATGCCCTGAGGAACTCCAAAGAGAACGTTTCTTGAGCTGCTGACTATATTGCCAATTTTAACACATTGTCTTCTGTCTTGCAAATAACTTTTTAGTAGTTCATATGCTGTCCCTCTGAAACCAATATTTTCAAGGGTAACTAACAAATCAGGGTGGCTGACCGTATCAAAGGCTTTAGCAAGGTCGACAAAGATGCAAATTGCAGGTTCTGAGTTGTCTAAGGCTGCATAAACCCTTGACATTAACACTGCCATTGTATCTTGAGTCGACTTTCCCTCCCGAAAGCCGTATTGGCTATTAGACAATATATTATATTTGTTTATGTAGCTTAACATTCTCTTTTTAATTATTTCTTCATATATTTTTGACAGACATGACAATAATGAAATAGGTCTATAGTTTTGAAGGTACAAGCGGTCTCCAGGTTTGAATATCGGTTTAATAATAGCTGTTTTAAATACCTTCGGAAAAGTGCCACTGCTGAGGGATTTATTAAAAACATATACTAAGGGTGCAGCTAAAAACTCCACACATTCTTTGACTGTTTCGGCCCTCAGGGTATCTAACTCCGGAGCTTTGTTAGGTTTTAGCTCCATTATAATTTGTGTAACTTCTTGCATATTTCTTTGCTCTAAGAAGATTGAGTTTGATATGTGTGCTGTCGGGATTTTTTTTTTGGCCGGTTTAATCTTTTTTGCTAGGTTACCGCCGATTTCTGTAAAGAAGGTATTGAAATTTTCGGTAATTATTTTTTTATCCTGTACAATTTATCCATTTTCAAGTTTTATTTTATTAATAGCTGTATTACAAGATATATTTTCAATACTTTTAACACAACGCCAGATGGTTTTTGGACAATTTTTATTTTACGTCGTTTTTGTTTTGGTAGTCATAAAAACGCCACTTGTTTTCCGTTATAAAACATTAAGACTTTGTAAAATAATATTCATTTATAACAAAATCAAATGAGTTTTTTTACAGAATTCGATCGATGACGTCATCAGGGCGGGCGCTAACGTGACGTAGTGTTTTGGCGGTTAAATTTCAATTCAAATTTCAAAATGTTTATTTAAGGGTATTTAATTGATTGGTAGTATATTTTCAAATGTTTTTAACTATAATTAAGTATTATCTTCCCAGTCAAAAAGATTTTAAAATTTGTGAACACACCGAATTGTTTCGCTAAACATTAACTACCCCAGACGTGTCTTGTACTCGCAGTTTTACAAATAAGACGGCCCCACCAGAGATATGCAACATATCTATTAGACGTCTGTCATCTACTTGTCAACTAACATTACATTCTGTATTAAACCAAAATTATCAAAATTGAGTGGCATATTGACAAAGAAAACAGTAGTTTAACTGAATTTGAAGATGAAGGTTTATTGCTAGCTAAATGATGGAAAGGAGAAATTTTCAAAACCAATTTTGAATTTCGATCTTTGACTTGTCAACGCGAACATAGTAAATAGGATTTACTATCATGGACAATATATAACAATAAAATATATTAGACGTATTATAACTTATTTTTGAGTTAGTGTTTTTGTAATAATATGCAGCCAGCGTATATCAAATCAAATCAGATCAAATCAAACGGATTTTATTCAAGTTAATACTTAATGTTGCCTCCCCGGAGACCACCTCGGAACCAACTGTGCAACCAACGGGTTGTTCGTGGTGGCGGGTTGCATGACCGGGCGGAGTGGTACCGGTTCAGCTGAAAATGGGGAGAGAAGTCCTGACTCCTTTTGCTTGACGCAAATTAAAAATGACAATATAATTAAACACATTAAAAAAAATTTTTTTAACAAAATTAAACACAAACTTGAAACTGTAGCACTGTACTCAACTAATTTTGTTACTAACACGGGTACCCAAATCTAAACCGGGAAATTGAAATTTTGATTTTCTTATAAATTCGATAACAGAAACAAAGACAAAGAACATACAAAAATAAATCAAGAACACGAAACAAAATGGTCAAACAGAAACGAAGAGGGGGACAGGAAAGATTTAAAGATACCAAGGCTATGAAATATCAGTAAAGGCGGATAGAGTAAGCGGAAGTTATCAGTAGGTAAAGGTTTGGCTACAGTGGTTGCCGGAAGATTGTTTACGTCTGATATGGTACGGTGTATTTGATCCAAAATGGTGCATTATGCTGTCTAATTTGTATAATATTTGAGGTAAGCGGACTATCGCCCAGTTTGAAAGAGTAGACTTTTTGGAAGATTTTCTGGAAGTAGTTCGCTACTGGGTTATGTCGTTCTAAAGTGCTAAAAAATCTCCGAGGGAGATGTACCTCGAAATGAGGCGCATAAATTTGTGCTCAAGTACTTTCAATTTTTTCATTGTCGTGGCCGGTATGCTGCACCACGCCAGCACATATCGATGCCTTAAATACAAATTTTCTATATAAGCAACAAAAACATATTTCTGTAAAGGAAGCAGAGAGTTAATTTTTTATACTGTAAGAATATATAACTATTAAAATGATTAAAGTGATCAAATACATGAAATGCGTATGGGTTATGGTGCATTGTTGTTAACCGCATTATGGTGTTACTATCCTTTGTGTTTAGATCTAATAAAATCTCAGTTCTAAAGAAGCATAGGATTGTTTATATTGTTTACGACCTATTATTGAGGTATCTATTGAGCGACAACAAACCGGAATAAACAGTAATTTATTGTTAAACGTTATTGCTAAAACCCTAAGAGTAGGAAGTATACCATATCCGACAGGTTCATAACTTCAGCAGTACAAATAAACCGTAATTCGCATGATGTATGGTAGAGTTTCTGAACTGCAATTTATTACTTTTATTTGATTTACATGCTCCAATTAGAGCGATCAGAATTACTAAGCCGATAGCTCCTTGGCTAACGACTGAACTTAAATTAATGATGAAGTTAAGAGTAGAGCGCATTATAAATATAAGAAAATTAAAGCGGAAGTCTCATTAAGGGAGTATAGAGAGTTGCGTAATTTCGTAAATAAGGCAGTAAAAAACGAAAAAAGCTTTCTTGCATCAAATACTTAAAACTGATCCTAAAGATTTCTGGCGTACTTTGAGATGGCCTAATGTTGGAAAATCTGAAAGTCTAGCAAATTCTGGCGATCCAGATGAATTCAATGACTATTTTGTTAACAGCGTCCCAAATGTTAATGTTATTGGCGTTTATTCTCTATTAGACTCTTATAGAAACGCAATTAGTTTAAATGTTAACGGCACTTTTTTCAAAATTATTTGAAAGAAAACAAAGAGTAGTGATAAACAATTGTTTTCAGGAGTCTATCGATATTGAGCAAGGAGTACCGCAAGGTAGTATTTTGAGACTGTTGTTATTTTCTATTTATACTGTTGATTTTTATGGACATTTGAACCTTTGTAAATTCCACCAATATAATGATGACACTCAAATATACTACTTATTTTTTATCTAACAGATATAAATCTTGCTGTAGAGTGGATCAATTTTGATATTGTCGCAATTTCTGGTCTTATTTTGAATGAAAATAAAACGAAGGACGATAAAAACGATACCTTTAAAATAATTCTTAATAACTTCATTTTACAACCTAGGGATAAGTGCAAAAACTTGGGTATACTCATTGATGCTGATTTAAGGTTTTCACAATATATTTCACATTTAATTCAAAAGTCCTTTGCTAAACTAAAAATACTTTACGTTCACAAAGATTTCTTAAGTACTGACATTAAATTAAGATTATGCGATTAGCTAATTTTATTACATTTGGCTTACTGTGGTACTGTCTTTTAGCCAGCTCTATTACAGAGTAACAAAGACAGTCTCCAAAAATTAAAAATTGCTGTTTAAGATTTTGTTTTAATTTACGCAAATTTAATCACACCTCAGCCAAATTTAAAGAATAAAACTGGCTTAATTTTAATGAAAGGTTCCAGGTACATCTAGTTTGCTTAATTTTCAAAACTAACCTCGCTCCTTGCCAAAATATTTATTGAGTAAACTCGTTAGAGGCAGTGATGTTCATACTTGTCCTATTAGGCATTGTGATCTTTATAATATACTGACGTGATAAAAAATACAGTGTGTATAATGAGGTAATAATGAAATAGGTTAGGATTAGTTAATGAGATATTTATAAAAGAGAAATTTGTAATTAGTAATTCGAGAAAGATAAAGATAGAATTTGATTGCATATTGAAATTGTTGTTCAGAATAATATTAGAAATTGAAGTTTAGATTAAGGATACAGAATAGATTGGGTATTCAATTCGGATGATAGAAAATTGAAGTTATTATGACAAATAAATGTCATATACAAAATCTGGCTATTTTATTAGTTATAAGTTGTTGGAAATAGTTGGTTGGAGGAAGAAGATATAATTGAGGTTATGAATAATGGAAGAGGAGGAAGAAGGTATATTTTAAATTATTAATAATGAAGTGGAGGAAGAAGATATTTGAGGTTATCGATAGTTTTTAGGTTAGAAAATCTGTTATGACAGTTCTGAAAAAATCAAGATGGCGAAAAAAGGGTTCCTAGGAGAAGGAGAATAATAAATTAATAAATATTGTATTGAAAGATTGACGTCGAAATAATATTTAAGAAGAGATTACCAAGAGTATTAAGCAAGTAAATGAAGAAATAATAAAGTAACTTTTTAAAGTTATAATGTAAAAGCTGAGGAGCTGAGATAAACATTAAAAAGTAAATAAAACATAATCATTAGTATTTTATTTTAAAGCAAGAGGGAGGAGAAATATAGAAGCGACATAGTAGAATTCATAACCAAAGTTTCAATAAGGAGAAGGTGATTTAGAGGTCAAATAAAGAAAGTCAAGGAAGACAATAAAGAAGTAACATATCCGACAGGAAAAGGGAAACAGATTCAAGGTTTCTACGAGTAGAATTTAAGTTTGATTTTATAAATAGTTTGTTAGCATAGAAATTTTTAGGGATAAATATCAAAATTAAATTTGTCATAATAAAGATTTTTCTTGTCATCTGAATTTTATTCCTGATCTATTAGAGTATACCAACCAATTTATAAAACCGACTATTTAAGTCTTGTGTCTAAAAAATATTTTAAATTAATTTTTTTTTTCAAAATTTAAAAGAGTGGTAATCTCGTTGGTGAGGTTATCAATACCTAAGCATAATATGGCTCTATTTCAACGTTCATTTAGTTTCAACGTCGCCAAAATTAACCATTTACCTAATAATCTGAAAAATCTGTTCTATGTTGCTTCATTTAGGAGACAGGTCAAAGCCAATACATTTAAAGAAATGATACTTAATTTTATACGTATATACCTGTAGTTATTTCTCTTTTTTCTTACTTTTTCTTTTCCTTTTTTAACCTCTCCACAATAAAATTGTGAGGGGTTACTAAAATTTGTTCAAAAACGAAAATTGAGATAACTTCAAATTTTTACGTTTTGAGGTCCTAGGAACCCAAAAAAGTGGTTTTTGAAAAATGTCTGTGTGTGTGTGTGTGTGTGTGTGTGTGTGTGTGTGTTAGCACGATAGCGCCGAAACTACTGAACGGATTTGAATGAAACTTTGCGTGTGCGTTTCTTTAGTGCCCCAGAAGATCTGATTTTTGGTTGAGATCGGATTACGTTTATTGCCATTTTGACGCAACAAGTTGTTTTTTTTATAATTTATTCAATTTGCAATGGAACCATTGAAAAGCAGTTAAAATTCTGATTTCAACGATATATCACACTTCCACCGTTTCGATTTGGTTTCCGTAAAAAAAATTAAAAACAAAGCAAATATGGCATAGATCGCATTTCGCATGACATGATCGATGCGCGTAGCCGTTACGTCGTGAAACTCATTACATCACGTGTCAATTCACGTGTGAGGGTTTCTTCACTGCTCTAGAAGTAGAGCGGATTACGTTTAGTGCCGTTTTTAAATATATATACAGACAAATCGAAGAATTAAACTACAAATATTCCTCTAAAATCTAGTAAAATTACTGAAATGCTAATGTTTCTTTTAACAAAGACAGCCGCGAGCGATCGAATTACAATGAGCAAATTTTGTCGGTTGTCATAGTCATCGTTTGTCATCCGATAACGTTGGTGTCATGTCATGTTAATAATATTTCGGCATATGTGTAGCTTTTAGTGGATTGTCACAAACTTTAAAGGTAACAATATCAATATCATATGCTTTCTGTACCTTCGTTGGTGAATTTATAATAGACTTTACCAATTTTCAGTTTGTTGCTTTACAAATCTGTAGTATTTAGGATAACTAGACTTTCTTAGTCGTTCAAGTGATGTTAAAGTTGTTAATAATCGTAATAGTATATTATTCAACGAGCGATAATGTAGGTAATAACTCGCATAGATGATTGTAAATTCATTAAGTTGAGGTTTTTTTTTAGTGCCCCAGAAGATCTGAAAAGGTTTTGGATGAGACGGATTACGTTTAGTGCCGTTTTGTCAATTTAATGCTCTTTTCCGCTTCAAAGATCCACCGAGTGGGGAGGTTCCAGCCGCTTCCAGTAGCTGCCGATTTTTTTCTTTTCTTTTTGTTTTTTTTCTTGTATTGTTATTTAATTGCAGATAATATAGCGAATTATTAGTATATTGTTTTTCGTAGTTCTGTTCTTATTTGAGATGGTTATATGGAAGACCAACTATGTTGAATATGGCCATCTCCCTCATGCTCTCTTGTATTTCTCATTCTATATAGAAAATAAAGACATATTGTTATATGACTTAGAAGATAGATCTAGACTATATCTTATGCATATTAATTGTATTACAATATTAATATTATCTAAGAAAAAGTTGTCAGGAGGTTACTGTAATTAATTCTTTATTATTTACTTGATTCTGATAGTTAGGTCTTCAAGCACGGAAAATGCTTTTTTAAAACCCAAACAAAATTTGTTGTTCACAAGAAGCTAACATTATTACGATAATAAGTTACAAGTTGCTAGCTCGAGCGTGCTAACAATCTGAATAATAAATGACCAGCACTCCTATTTATAAACTAACTCTAGTCTAGTAAGCAAAAGATTTTATTAAATAGAACGCCATAAAGCTTCGTCAGCAAAGATAGCGCTGTACACATAACTCGATTAACGCCCCATATATAGTCCAATAAAATAGGTAAAATAAATCGGTTTTTCGCAAAGAACTCGGAAAGTATCAATTTTCATAAAACATAAAAATTATAGATAATAAAAATCCGCACAATTTAGTTTTTTTAGTTTCATACGACCTATTGGAGCCGAGATAGATTTTTGAAATTTTGAAAGTTTTGCGACGCAACGGAAACGCGCGCGTTCTTCACTAAAATCTCAAAAATAGTCGTTCGGATCGCAAAATGTTTCAAATGAAAGATGGAAAGAATTCGATTACGAATAATTTCCTTTTATATTTTATTTCAATCCGATCAATATTGGCAGACATATGAATTTTTAAACATCTTCATAGCGCGCTATCCGAACACTTGTTTCAAGATAAAATCGATTAAAACTCGAAAACGATAGATCTTACGCATATAGTGTATATAATGAAAGTTAAAGAGAATCAAATTTTGAATATGATGATATATGTACAAAATCAATCTCGGCTCCAATAGGACGTACGGTCGTGAGCAAAAAAAAAATAGGACAAGTCTTATAACGGTATTTTGCTAAAATCTAGTTGTGTACATCTATCTTCAATTTTTGTGACATTGTCAGTTAGTTGTCATAATTTATTGCAAGTGTGCAAAAAACTAATATGCCTCATATAAGCGATTTAGTTAAATCTGGAGTTATTGCTAAAGCAGAAGATAGATGGTCAATGAGACAAATTGCACTGCTTTATAATATTGACAAAAATTCGGTGTGTAACATTTTAAGAAAGTGGAGGATAAACGGTACGATTAGTAGAAATTCTGGATTAGGGCGACGTAGGATATCAACTCAACAACAAGATTTGCAATTGGTAAATGCTTTAGTAGAAAACCCATTTTACTCAGTTATTCAGGCTGCTGAAGAAACGAATTTTTCTGGATCGAGTAGTACTGGTCGCCGGCGAGTAAGAAGCTCGAGTAGGATATGCGCTTGAATTTTTAACGCATGATGTAAATTTTTGGAACAATGTAATCTTTACAGACGAAAAAACTTTCCAGTCAACACACAGCGGTCGTATTCGTGTTTACCGCCCTCCGAATACTTGATTCGATGAGAAATGTATATCTAACAATGATAAAAGTGGTAGATTTTCCGTCAATATGTTGGCTTGGATATCAGCACGTAGTTCTAGTGTATTGTGGCATATTGAGGAACGATTTAATAGTGAAACGTATATTAGGATTTTAGACAATTCTATGCTCCCTTCTGTGTCACAATTATTTCCTAATAATGAGTTCATATTTCAACAAGACAATTGTTCCGTTCCTACTGCTCATACCTTAACTAACTGATTTCAAGATAACAATATCAATATTCTCGCCTCACACATCTTCCAGCGGTTTGTATATCAGTGTATGCACGGAAGCTATACAACCTTAGGCGAGGGTTGTATAGGAGATATACCATCCTTCGGAGGGGATGTAAAGCCGTCGGTCCCTTGTCTATTAAATGTTAGGCAAGTAAAAGATCCCTACTCTTCTTAAGGGAAGAGGTTCGGCAAAATTCCTGGTTGGGGGTAGCTCGTCTACAGGCGTCGGTGTTAGGCCTCAGTAGCGGAAATAAGCCGACGTTAAATAAATGTATAAAAGAAAAACTGGCCCAATCATAGTCCAGATCTTAACCCTGTGGAAGAAGTATGGGGACTACTCGTAAGATATATCCAAAAACGAAATCACGGAATGCCGAAGAATTACTGGAAACTTACTGAATTACTGGAAAAATATTATTACTAATGATTATTGTATAAGGTTATTTAATTCTATGCCAAACAGACCTATAGAAGTTATAAATAGAAATGGTGCAATAACGAAATATTAATAGTTAGTTTCTTGTTAAGTAGGATATTATTTGTCCTTTGATCCAGGATTTCTACTAATCGTACCGTTTATTCTCCACTTTCTTAAAATGTTACACGCCAAATTTTTGTTAATGTTATAACGCAGTGTAATTTGTCTCATTAACCATCCATCATTTACTATAGTGAAACGCCCAGTATATAGGGCATTTACAAATTTAAATTTTTCCTATTTATGTTTCCAAATTCAAGCAATTATTGCAGTTTAATTCATGTTATTTCATCTTGTCATTTATTTAGTCATTAAATATTAAACACAGTAAAGTTAGCAGAAATGCAATTTTAAAACTATATTCTTTTAAAGCAAAGTTAAACGCTACAATTTTGAGACATAATTTACATAAAATCTAGTCGAGTCGCAGGGTTTGTTTATCGTATATTCAGATAAACGTCGAGTACTTCGTGTATTCCCATAGTACGGAATCGCCTACACGTTTCTAGCTTAACCATAGAAAAAGATAGAAAGTTGAGCGTCACTCTAAAGTGACGTTGTGTCGAATATTATAATAGCGTTAAAATAAACATATTGCCATAAGAAACAAGCGGAGATGCATAATCCGGGTAGAAGGGTGACATCAGGAACAATATAAAAGGAAGACGGCGTGGTATTGAAAAGAGGAGAAGCTAGACGGCATCTGAAAACAACACCTTTTAAGTTACGTCGCGATATTTTCGCCGAGTTTTGGAAATTAAATTGGAAACACCTCGAAGTTACGTCGCGATATTTTCACCGAACTTTACATTTGCTTTTGAAGTCATTCCAAGCTTCATCGCGAGTTTTTCGCCGAGCCTAACAAATTATTTTGTGGATATTTTCACTAAATCAGCCGTCTAAACTACTAGCCAAACAATATTATAACTTACGTCTTATTTTAACGATTTCTTCTCAACCACCGACATGCCCTGCGAGGACATTAAATATGTAGAATCTGGGGGAGAGCATTCACGGGCGATATAACGCTATACAGGGCGCGCAGAACTTCAGTAGGCACAAATTTTAAAGGTGATCGCTTGCTTATTTCGAAACTCTATTTTATTATTTGCAGTTGTCTTCATATTCTGGTTTCGATGGGGTGTAATAGGGGAAATTGACGCATTTGTGGTACTAAAAGAATATTAGATTTTTTTAATATTAGCTTTGATTTTCAACAAGAAAATATATTATTATATTACCAGTTATTCAGTTATGATTTCATTCACGATTTCAATTCATAAAGTTGAATTTTCTGAATGTTTTACTAGGGAAGTTTGCGTTTGCAAAATAACAAGTTTATATTCAAGAACTATATATTTAGAGCTATGTAATAACAAGATACTTTATCACAGACTAGCCAAACTTCATGTCTCTCATTAATCTGCAGTTTTTATAAAACAAATAGTGGTCTCTCATTTCCACCACATTTCATGTAAGGTTTTTCAAGAATGCTTTATATTTAAAGTACACTAGGAATATTTTCCTACTGTAACCACAAGGTTTTCTGATTGTTGGACATTTACCTACAATAAAATATTACAGTTATATGAATTCGCCGTACTTTGAGTTCACAAAGGTTTGAAACAGTGACTACGGTCAATTGGCTGGTTCTGTTATCAAATTGGGTTCAGTTACAACGAGGGATGTCAAAATTTCAGGCAGTTGTTGTCTGGTCACTTGTTTCGATTGAAGGGTGATGCAACCGCACTTTCTTACCTTCGCGGATTCGCGTCTTCGTATGTTTGACAATCATAGGCAATTTTCTGGTTGCTTTTCTATTTAATTATTATAGGGAGATTTCCCCAGCAGCATTCTAAAGGATTTTATGTGAGTGTAAATTCTCACCTCTACAAGATTAATATGATTATCTGAACGATTGTTCCTACTCTAATTTCAATCACTAAACTGTGTATAATTAAAGGATATTTCCTCAACACTCTATGATCTTTTACATGAATATTTAATGCTCATTTCTCAACTTAATTTTGATAATGTATAAACATGACATGATTCTTGACCTTTGTTTTGCATTCGATTCATTATTTGGCTATTGCTAACAACTTTAATTATAAATTATTATTATCTAGCGATTGCTAACAAATTTCTTTAATTATAAACCAGTATTACCTAGCGATCGCTAACAGCTCTATTATAGATTCTCATTATCAGGCCATTGCCACAACTCTAATTAGTATTAACATAACACAGCATACTTTTGCATAAGTTCTTGTTATTGCATCAAAACACTCAGGATATCTATAGTATGATCATTACTATAGCGACGCAGATTTTCCTATTATAATATTTAGACAATTGTCTCAAATATTTGGATTACTTTTGGTTTCATGTTCGACTATTGTTGCATCAATTTATATAAAATAAAATGGTTTTTTTTTTACTATTTTTTCCCATCAATTATTGTCTTATTCTTTCACCTTAACCTTATCGTCATATAAGTAATAAACTAAATAAATGTTTTAATTTCAAAAGCAACATAAAAAACAAACTTCAGATGTACAGTGCAATCTTGAGTAATAAAATACTACATAAATAACATATATAATTGACTAGGTCTCTCAATTAATAGACAGTGTGTTCAAGTTTACCAGGTGTTCAATTAACAGAGTGATTAATTTTCTAAGGTATATAGCATCAGACAGATACAAGTAATATTAAACTTTATATAAAAGAACCTGGGGTAATTGCAAAAAGGTAACTACACTCACAGCGAAATTTGGGTCCTACACTAACAAAACTAGGCGATCACGCAAATGGCCAATTTTATTTGTTTATCCTTCAGACAAATAAATAATAATGAATTTACTGGTGACCTAATTACCAGTACTTTCTTTAGTAATTAAATAGGGTACCCCATAAACATTACAATAGCAATAACTACAGCATTAAAATAAAAAATAAATTAAAAGTGATATCTGTTTTATTTCGGCTACTCAATACATATTCAAATAGAGACAGATTTAAATTAGAAAAAAAACTTGTCCTATTTTTTTCTGCTCACGACAGTATGTGTATACTGCTCCCATCGAATTAAAATTAATTTCTCTATAGTTATTGATAAAAAGAGTGAAAAAGTCATGGTTTGTATTGTCAATTCTTCGACAACTGCAGTAGTACCATTGCTTGAACTGTGTCAGTTCAAGACTAGATATAAAAGCCGTGTAAAAATTATATTACATCCCCAAGGATAGAAAACCTTCATTGCTGTTGATCTAATCTCATGCATAAAACAAATTTCTTCAAAATGAAAATGATGATGAAACTGTTGGCTTTAATATCTCTTCAAAGGTTTATCTACACCATTTAAGAAGGGTTTTATGTTTGAAAACATGGTAGCTACAGAAAGTTATTTAGAAATATTAGCATCGAGAGTCTCAATTAAATTTTTTATAACCACTTAATGGAGGTCAATTACCTGCTCATCAGCCGGACGGAACTGTATATTATGTTTCGGTCAAATCCGATGAAAGTGTGTTATATAATTTATGCAAATCTTGGACAAAGCTGTAATCGAAATTAATGTGTACATTGTCTAATAAAAAAACATTGTCATTAATTTGTCTAGCCCACAAATGTAATTAAAAAAAAAAATGAATATCCTAATAAAGAATCAAATTCAGAAGTATAAATGTCGTCAAGTTATCTGCTAAACCACCAACAGTTGGCCGGAATATCACTCGTTAGCAGGTGCACTTGCATTATGAATTTCCTTTCCCAATTAAACTTCATTCTGTGGCGTTTAAAAAGTATAGTTGGATTACGTAATATTTAAAAACTATAAGACTGGAATTGTAAGGGCAGCGTATTCAGAAAAGATTACATTTTTACCACAAATATTACTTATTGCTTAAATATTTAGATGGCATTAATATACACTATGCCATTGTGCGTCTTCACAGTTATTTTAAACCAGTTTTTATAAAAAATTAGTTTAGTAACTAAGAACATTCTTGTGTAATTTTGATCAGAGAATCATATTTTGGTAAGTAACCAAATATATTATAAGTAGGATACGTCCATTCTCTCCGTGATTGAATTTCCTTTTAGTCAAAACCATTAAATAGCAGATCTTATTGACGCTAAATAACGTGTCATTGCTACAGAGGAAAGAATTCCCGAAATATTGAACTGTAGACTACTCTACTGTATCTCCTTCAAACGGCGAAAATGTGAAAGGTTTGTCTATCCAATTTATATACAAACTATAGACGACGGGTTAACCATTAGCAGAAATCTTGTTCACTTTATTGTATACTTCAAGTTTTTCTAATGTGAATACTTATTTCGCAAAATCTACACATATTGCAGAGCGGAACTAAGGGGAATGATTTATATACTCAGTTGAAAATAATAAGACTAGTGAACATGTTTTTCCTAAACTTGCAGCACAGTGAGAACTAAGGAATCATCTGTATGTACGTTGGCAATCATCCACAAAGCGATATCTATTTACCCGATTAGAACTTTTTTACTATAATTACTATAATTTGTTTTCCTTCACAAACTCTAAAATTTGTACATATACAACTTTTTCCAGATTTTTTTCAAATGCTGAAAGCATATTTATTAAGCGAAATTTTTCAGCTTTCACGGCTTTAGTAACTTTTCTCAATACAACAATAGTTGAGACTTTCAATGCATCAGGAACAATACCAATTTGGAGCGAGGTATTAATGATATTTAGTAGAGGATCAGTCAATATATGGAAAAAAAAAATTTGTAAATAAACATGGCAATATCATCTGGACTACTTTTGCTTGCTACTGAAAGGGTTATATTTTTAAGCTCATTTTTTGCAGTAATTTGAAACTAGAAAATTTGCTATGATCATTCCTTAATTGGTATTGTCTATTATTTCTAGGTATATCATTGACTATTTCACTCACACTATTTACATAAAACTCATTAAATTTGTCTACTATATCATTCATATCCTCTAACAACTCGTTATCAAACATTATCTCACTCACAACCTCCTTATCCTTAAAAGATATTATATTTTTTAGAGATTTCTACATCATTTTTGAGTTGCCTCTAGAAAGATCAATCTTACCCTCAAAGTCTCTCTCTATTTCTCAGTTCTTATAACATCTACTTATAGATCTACTTATAGATTTTCCAATTATTTTGATTGTTTGTTGTTTTATATATTTTATAACTTTGGACTTTTTGCTTTATGGTCTTAAGAACTTTATCATTAAACCATCATTTGTCTCTCTTATGTATCATAACTTCCTTCTTAGGCATGAATTCATCCATAATTTTTTTTAATTCTTCAGGTATAAATCATATTTCTGATTAATATCGCTAACTCTACAGTCAAAATTGCTTACAATTTTATTCATTTCTGTTTGAAACAAGACTACATCTTTAAGTTTACTTCTAATTGCATATGTTTTATTTTTATTTATTTTAAGAAGACTTATTTTTATAATATTATAATCACTTATATTTGGCTTTCAAAATTCGCCCGTAATACACGATTTCTAGGGGTCAACATTGACATCAATATAACATATTAAAAAATATATATATTATTGTATTACACCATAGGTAATGACGACCCCCTTTATTCCGGAAGGCTCTAGAAGAGCCTTGTGTGGGAGGGGCTACACATTTAGAGACAAGGACACACATCCAATATCCGTGTATAGTGGAAAAATGCCTCTCACAATATTTTCCACTGCCACGACCGGGGATCGAACACGGAACTTTTGGGTGAGAGGCAAGTGCGCTTACCTCCTGACCATCAGTCACAGGTTGATTATATTAACATACTCTGTAACAAATTGGATAAGTCTATTTTTGCAATTAATAAAATTAAAATGAGTGTAAATGTACAAGCTGCGATAACAACTTACTATTCACTTTTTCATTCAAAACTGATTTACGGAATACTGGCGTGGGGAAATGCCCACTGTAACTTACAAAAAGTCTTCATACTACAAAAAACGGCAATAAGAAGTATAATTGGTGCTAAATGGAATGAAAATTGTAGACCACTTTTTACATTTTAAAAAATAATGTCTATTTTACCTATAATAGCATTCTTTAATATTCTAACCATTAAACAAAACTTAGATAAATATCCTACATATGCTGAAGTTCATCAACATGATACCAGAAATAAGAACAACATAGTAACACCCCAAAACAGGCTGCAGATAAGTAGTAATATTGGAGCTAGCATACTGCCATTCAATGCATTTAAAAGATTAAAAGAAATTTTAACTGAGCATTGTCGTCTAAAACTGCTACTTCAATACCACCTTTATTATTAGTGATGACTAAATCAACAATACCACCAGTTTCCAACATAGGTGTATATGAGTTAACCATTTACTTTAAACCAAAGTCATTAATTACATTTTTTAGCGATTGCAATGTCCTAGGTTAGAATTTCAATTACTGTTACAACCACCATTAAAAATGTGTGAGGTACATTTAACATATTTTGATCTAACCATCTTTCCAAGAAATTTAAGAATTCCACATGTGAATGATTTGGTGAATTGTAAACTCCTGCCATAGTAAAGTATTCATTATTTACTTTTATTTTGATCACAAGGAACCATTTTTCAATTGAGAAACAAACGTTATATTTAATAGCTGAACAAATATAAAAAAATATCCCCCCTAGTGTGTCTATTTTCAGAATTTACTCTTTCAATAATGTAATTTGTAATGGCTATTTCAAAATCATCTATCTCTGACGTTACATGAGTTTCAGTTAAGCACATAACCAATGAATTATTTACAGATAATAAAATAAATATTTTATTTCATCGTAATCTTTAATAAACTCTGCGAATTTAAGACAAAAACGCATCCTTCTAATTGCTATTGTGTTGATTTTACTGCTCTTTTTTCAATTTCAACTTTTCTTCGCGGTACAATGCAAGACGAATCATATATACAGGGTGTCTCACCGGGAACTGAATCGATCGATATAGAGAAAAGTACGCATCAGAAAATTTTGAAAATTTAGATAATTACTAATGTTGGTGTGGCCAATCCAACTAAAGTAATTACAAGCAGCTGGCACTTCTGCTTATACCGGAAGTCGATACCGACTTGCTTATTTCAAATGGAACACCCTATATATTTTAGGGTTTTCGAGAAGATCATCAAATTCTGAGTCGAAAATATATAGCATATCCTATACCTAAACCTAGCCGTTTCAGAGATATTTGACATTTTATAGAAAATTTGACAGGTGCAACAGTTTCCAAGAACCGTTATAACTTTCTTCGTGTAAAAGATCCTCATTTGCTTCTTGTCACGTAAAAAGAACACAAGGAGAACTACGTTCTGTAACTGAGATAAATTCAATAATATCATACCAAGTGTTCCGTTTTTCGCGTTACATTTTGTCAACTTCAAACCGTGAAAACTTGTTTAGGTCAAATGGAACACCCTGCATTTTTTTACGTCAAGTTGTGTAAAATTGAATTCTCCTTTTTCTGATATTAGCATTGTGGGGGTTAAAGTTACAACTTTTTGAAATATTTTCGATTTTATTAGAAATTCATGAAATGTTGTAATCATTTCATCAAAATAGCCATGATTAGAAACAATCACTCATTATCTTATGTCAAAAAATGCCAGCACGTTTAAGTTACACCCACGAAGATTTTTTAAATTTGTTTATTATTTATGGAGAATGTGATAAAGTAATATCAAGAACTTGCAGCACATTTGCTATTCGATATCCACAAAAACTCAAAATAACACTAACACTGTAACATGAGAATTAATCGAATTGAAGATATGGCATGAACTAAAATAGCAGAGATAAGATCAATTTAAAATATTATTTCGTTTTAATTTAATAATTGCTCAAAATTCCGCCCTCGAACCTCGACACATTTTTCGCACCTTCGGATTAGTTCCTCATGGGTAGCTCTTCTGATTGAATCCTGTGACATGTTTTGAAATGCATTTCTTACTCTTTGCATACAATCTTCAATGGTTGTTAGTGGGCTCTCATAAACTTTATTTTTAATAGTTCCCCAAATGAAATAATCCCGAACTGATAAATCGGGCGAGCGAGGAGGCCATAAGAAAGGTCCATTATTGGAAATCTATTGATCATAAAAAGTTTTTTGTAAATAATTATTAATTAAATATGCGTTATGTGGGAGAGCACCGTCGTGCTGATAAAAAAGGTTTCTATGTTCGGCGAGAGGTAAATTTTCTAAATAGTTATTATACAAATTTTGTAAGATATTCAGATATTTTTCACCAAAAAAAAAAAACAAAAATTTACCTATACATATTAGCAGAAAAGAAAATTTAATTTACCGTTTAAATTTTCCCGATAAAATTGTAATGCCACCACTCTATCGTTTCTTATGGCACAGTAAACATTGAACTGCCAACTTTCCTGAAAGTTTCGCCCTGTGGACATATGAGGATTTGAGTCACTCCAATAATGCGAATTGTGTCTATTAAAAAGTCCATTTTTAGTAAATTTTGCTTCATCTGTCCATATAATATTTCCCAAATAAGAACCGTGACCCTCAGACCTTGTTTCTTCTTTTAATCCTTAAACCATATGGAATGAAAACGGGTGAAACTTATGTCTTAATAAAATTCTGTGAATTGAATCCTTGTATGGTCCCGATTCCAGAGCAATTTGTCTTAATTACATCCTTGGAAATGCATGAAAATATCCCAGAATGACTATTTCAATGTTTTCGTCATCAACAATCGGCTTTCTTCTTTGCATTTTTGCCTTGACAGAGCCATAATTTTTAAAATTTTCCAGTATGCGTTTTACAGTGTTTGGTGACGGTTTCCTTTTTTCTGGATGTCGAGTAGCAAATGTGCTGCAAGTTCTTGATATTACTTTATCACATTCTCCATAAATAATAAACAAATTTAAAAAGTCTTCGTGGGTGTAATCTAAACGTGCTGGAATTTTTTGACATAAGATAATGACTGATTGTTTCTAATCACGGCTATTTTGATGAAATGATTACAACAATTCATGAATTTCTAATAAAATCGCAAATATTTCAAAAAGTTGTAACTTTAACTCCCACAACGCTAATATCAGAAAAAAGGGAATTCAATTTTATACAACTTGATGTAAAAAAATATGGGGTGTTCCATTTGACCTAAACAAGTTTTTGCGGTTTGAAGTTGACAACATGTAACGCGAAAAACGGAGCACTTGGTATGATATTATTTAATTTATTTCAGTTGCAGAGCGTAGTTCTCCTTATGCTCTTTTTACGTGACAAGAAGCATATGAGGATCTTTTACACGAAGAAAGTTATCATGGTTCTTGCAAACCGTTACACCTGTCAAATTTTCTATAAAATGTCAAATATATATAGGATACGCTACATATTTTCGACTCAGAATTTTATGCTCTTCTCGAAAACCCTTAAATATATAAGGTATTCCATTTGAAATAAGCAAGTTGGTATTGACTTCCGGTATAAGCGGAAGTGTCAGCTATTTGTAATTACTTTAGTTGGATTGGCCACACCGACGTTAGTAATTATCTAAATTTTCAAAATTTTCTGATGCGTAATTTAGATTAAGTTCAGGGTTACCTTCATTTGCCACTAAGCAATTTCCGCACTTCAGTAGAATTACAGTCTTCTTCTTTATGGTCACCAATACACTTTTTATGTTTCACACTTAATTCACAATTACATGATATATGGTTAAAGCTCCTACACTTGAAGCGTCGAAAAACTCTCACGTGTTCAAACACTATGCAACTTCTCCCGTCCTCAATGCCAGGAAATCTACTTAGAAGTCACATATAAGGTAACAAGTAACGTAGCGGTGACTGTAGATTTGTGAAATGAAGTATTTATACGTCAAAGCCGCAAATTTAATGCTGGTTACTCATTGGATGTTACCGTCTCAGTTACTGTTACTTTAGATCTATCTGAGTTATAATTTCCGGTAATGGAATCTTCTCGGAACCATTACTAATCAGGTTATCTACCATTTCATAGTAATCACCTGTATCAAATATAACCATCTTATTATGTTGGCAGTTGCTAACATCAGCGATCCGTAACAACTGCTGAGATTGCTAATGACACAACTTTGTTGGAAAAATTGTGCTGCGGTAACCACGACACGGCGTTTTCGTCGTAGGCCAGTGATATACAGAAGACGTATTATAACGTTTCCGCTACAGTTTAACAGCAATTGTTAACTATCGCAAAACCTTCAACGTTTCCATCACAGCTCAGCGGTAACCAACAATTAAGATGCTCGGATAACTAACAGTGGAGTAAATCCAGGATTCAAATAAAAATCAAGGACGATAATATCAATTCAACAATATTTATTAATTGATAAAACAGATGATAACATGAAATGGTGATGTCTATTACAGACGTAAAATACTAACGTACGAAACCTAATGTTACGAAAGATTACCAAGAACCATTGGTAACGCAACTAGCACCTTTTACTAAAATAAATGGATTTATAGACAGCCCTTAATTCGGAGATGTCGAATTACGATGAATATGACATTCGTTAATAATATATTTGTAATTGTCTATCAACTGTGACATATCAGACTCTGACAACTGAAATCTGACAACTAATTGTCACTTTGACAGTTACTTTGACATCTGTCACTTCGGCTGTTAATATGACAACTTTTGAAACACCCGTCCTTTGACAGTTATTTCGACATATGTGACTTTTGACAACTATTGTGTCACCTGTCACTTTAACAACTGCTATGATAACTACTATGGCATATGTCACTTTTGACAAATGATATGACATCTGTCACTTTGACAACTAATATTTCTAGCGTCAGCGTGGTTACACTCAACAGCTGGGATTCAACTTCACTTGCAGTGCAAGCTTACGGTAAAGGACGATAACTATAGCTTCAGGCATGAGGTCGATCTCCCATGCCTGAGAGACTACCGAGCATTTCTCGGCCATAGTCATAACTACATTTATCGCAAACTAATATCCAGCAAGCGACGCTCCAAAATCTCCATAGCTCCTGCTGGGTTATTGACCCGACATTGACGCAACAAATAGTGTACTCAACTCTACAAAAGATAGTACAAGCTTAAAATGTGGACTGGCATAATAAGTGAGGGGGGTTCTCTTTACTGAATTTGCGACATCATCCTATTCAGCAGGTATAGCACAAAAAAATTAATCTATTGTTTGGATTTTATTTCTCAGGGGATAATTTTTTGATCAATCATGCAAGTGCAACACGCGCCGTTCCGTCATGTCGCCGCGGCGACAAAGGTCAGTTGACCAAAGGAAAACAACTTGGCCAAAAAATCTTAAAAAATTGATTAATAAAAATTAAGCATCGTAGAGGGGTATTTCCCGTATCAAATTTGTAGAGAATTTCTTTCTCTACAACGTGATATTTCTTTTTTAATTATTAGAAGTATATTATGGCCGTCGTACCGCGTTAAAGTCGAGCAAGGCCAATTTGTTGATAGTTTTTATTTATTTACAAAATTGCTACAACACCCAAGTCTTTAACATTTCAATATGTTGTTTCTGATATTTTTCCCTGTCTATTGACCATAAAGTTATTCCTTGAGAAATAAAATCCAAAAGATGTGAAAAATTTGTCTGGATTTATTGTACCAGTATTAATCATATAATTGTGTACTAACGTTGAGGTTAGGAGAAGGTGTTTCCCGGTCAGGTCGCGGCACTCTTCTCATCAAACTAAGCTCGTGCATCGCTTTATATAGTAGAGGGTTGCTAGGCCGTTATGTTGTCTTTGTTACAATATTGTCTTGGATACCTACAAATGCTGTGTTCGTTACGACGATCCCAATTTATCTTCGTTTATACATACTCAACTTATTTTAAATTACTAACAATAAGTAAAATTAGGATTCATCGTTACAGTATAAGTGCAAATCTTCCTAACTGATCCTGCTTCTACCAGAATACGCTCTAGAGGCATTTTATATGATTTCTTTTACATTTTTATAAGGCCATATGCGTTTTCTTTGCCATTGCACACTACGGAAGAGTTCAATGTACATTGAAACAAAACTAGCAATGTTCTTGTTAAATTGTTTTTAGGGCGCCGTAAAACGGGGAAAAAGTAACTTCCTTCTTGAAAAAAAAAAAAAATTAAGGTACAACCACATGGGACTTTCACAGCATGATAGATTAGGTCCTTGGCCATCTGTAATGGCTAATTACAACATTTTTTTGGGAGGTCGAACTTTCTTTATTACGAAAAATGCCATAAATTTTTCTCACTTTTTCACAGATCCCTCCTGATATCTCCGGAACCAATTGAGATAATTATATTATATTCCTGCAAATCATGTATAATAACAATTATATATATATATATATATATATATATATATATATATATATATATATATATTGTTATTATACATGATTTGCAGAAAACAACTACTCAGCGGGCAAATACTCCGACCTGCATTGAATTATACCTTACAAATCATGAGAAATTGGTAGCCACTGTCATTTGTCAATTCCCCGACCAGACATAGACCGGCTTCGAACTTATTAGTTCTCATCAGTATGCCATAGGTCATGGAACAGACAAATGACAGTGGCCAACCCGCTAGTCTTATACAGACTAATGTAAATGGTGTAGTGGTGAGAGGTAAGTGAATCCTCTCATGTGGTCTAATGCTACTATACACCAGACATCATGGATGTCTCCATGGTGCATAGCGACTTGCCATTTTGCAAGTACCGAGAGCGGTGACCTTCAGCTCTTGGTGGACTTAACCCATATACTGTTATTATACATGATTTGCAGGAAACAACTACTCAGCGGGTAAATTTATACCTTACAAATCATGAAAAATTGGTAGCCACTGTCATTGGCTACCAAATGATTTGTAAGGTATAATTTAATGCAGGTCGGGGTATTTGCCCGCTGAGTAGTTGTTTCCTGAAAATCATATATAATAACATACATATATATATATATATATATATATATATATATATATATATACATTTAACTGATACAGGAAATGTGAGCAAAGGTCACTACTTTCTGTGAAATCTGGTAAAACTTAAACATTTACTTTCCCTGCAGGATTTTTTTCAGTAAGCAAAAGCTTTTTTATTTTAAAGAATTTTGTCATATCATCTGTGTACGAAATAAAGCGTACACCTCAAGGAAGGTTTTTAAAAAACTTCAGTTCTCTACGACTTATAGTTTTCGAAATTTTGTTATTTAAATCTATGAGTTCTTCGATCCTAGGTGTGCCCGCCGCGGCACCACGCAACTATTCAATACAAGTAATCTTATATTGCCGTTGGAAACAAACTTTTCTTTGTGTAATGGGAATGCGAATGAGAAATATTTATTTTTATTAAGTTTTATATATTATTTAGTGCTTAACAATAGAATGTTTATTTTATGGATAAACTTTGCAGGAAAATGACAAATTGGTGACACAAAATGTTAGATTGAACGAATTAAGAACAATTATATGTGCCGCGGAAAAAGCAAGACACTTGTGCCGAAAAGATTTTGCAACAAAAGGAAAACATTTTAAGTGGAAAAGCTAAACTGGAATTTCATATAGCCTGCAGACCAACCTATATTAGTTTGCAAAATCCTAAAAATCTTTCCCAATTCAGTGGAACTGAAAATGCGTCACCGTCTTCGTTAAGATGCAATAAAGATAAATTCAATATTCTGACAATGTTCTTAATATGCAATAAATTAGGAAAGAAAGGCAAAAAACCTTTAATATCTTTACAGACAGGTATAATCGGATGTATATTTACTGGGCAAAACGCAACAAAAACTTTACGACCTCATTAAAATACTGCTACTCTCTGTACTATCTCGCCTGCAAATTGGTTCGGTTATATAGGTTTGTCGGCTTGTTTGATAAGACCATGCCAAATGGTTCACTGCCGTTAATAATTAGCTTGTAAAGTTTTTGTTACGTTTTTTGAGTGCCCAGTAAATGTACAACACCCGACTATAAGTAATCAATGCACAATTTTAGTTCATTAGGTTGTTGAAGTGTTTGAAAAGTTTCTTTCCAACGGCAATATAAGATTACTTGTATTGAATAGTCCACACACTTACGTGAACTTAGTTGATGTGGTAGCTTCATTTCATAAGCATACACTATTGCAAAATTCCTTAAAACAAAAAAGTTTTTCGTTTACTGAAAAAAGTGCTGTAAGAAAAATAAACTTTAAAGTTTTACCTAATTTTACAAAAAACTAGGTTTTCCATAAAGACTAAATTAACTCAGTGACCTCCGTTCCCGTTTCCTTTATCGACTAAAAAAATTCTTGATTATCTCAATTGGTTCCGGAGATATCGTGATTGATATGTGAAAAAGCACGAAAAATTAATTTTGACTGATTTGCCATTTTTCATAATAAAAAAGTTGGATTTCCCAAAAAATGTTGTCATTGGCCATTTCAGATTACCAAGGGCATAATCTATTATTCTTTGAAAGTCCCATGTGGTTGTACCTTAAAAAAATTTTTTGAAACATTTTCGTCGCTTTTCTAGCCGACTATTTCTAAAGTATCGCATTTCTTCATCAACTTCTTGCTCATTATTAAACTAGGGTAACAACATCAATGTTTTACGCTATTGAGACAATACTATTATAAGATCTACACAGACCACCTGACATTAACAACTACGGTGAGATTTAAATAACCATGTCAATCTAGGCATCGCGCTTTCACTAACATGGGATACTTGAATCTAATTTTGAGCACTCAGTATGTTATAAATTAACACATTATCACTAAATTGTTTCTTTAGGTTTGTTACATACTAAGTAACTTGCCCTTGCACGAAATAAATCTAATAAGGTAATTTTCTGATTGTAAGATAAAAATAATTTGAATTTTTTTGTATACTGGTAGTAAAGCAATTATGATCGTTAATGCTAATCAGAGATATCTCTATGAGATTACTCACTAATGGTATAGCGAGTTGTTATACTCTGTTTCCGAGATTTCTGCTTCAATTATATTATACCTAATGAATTTTAGATAAAAGAGAGATGGGCATTCCTAAATGATATAATATTATATTTGAAGAAATTGTTTAATTTGCTTCATTATCCACAAATAATGTATTGTATAAATATAATGATTAACTGATGCTGCAGAATGCATCAAACTTTTAAATTATTAAGTACCCCAATTTATTTTGTTCATAAAAGACCGTTAAATTAATTTTAAATACATTTTTTACATAATGATTGGTGCGATATAAAAAATTAAGAAATTATACACTTGCCATGGTTAGATCTGAAGAAATGGCCTACCTTAGTGCAGTATGTAAGGAAAATAACTCTCAAAATACATGGTCAGTCTTAAAAAATCTAAGTATTCGATCTGATAAGAATTTTACAATTCCTGAACTATTCTCCAATTCCGATGAAATAAACAATTATTTTGCGACATTTTTACAGTGTTAATAAAATCGAATTTTATAACAATAATGTATTTGATACTAACAAACTTTACTTTCGGTTTACTAGAATTAATGAAGTTAATAAAATTATAAATACATTAAAGTCTAAGGCTTATGGTATAGATGGTATTTCTGCTTCAATGTTAAAATATTGCAGCCCTTAATTGATAAGTTCCTAACTTAAATAAACAATTGTTGCATTGAGAAACATTACTTTCTTGCAGAATGGAAATTTTCAATAGACAGATCCTTACCTAAAAAAGCAAATGAATGTCTTATTCAGATCTTAGAATAATAAGTATATTACCTACAACCTCAAAAATATTTGAAAAGGTCCTACAAAATCAGATTTACGAGTACTTCGTATCAAACAGACTTATTCCTGACTCTCATTGCGGATTTAGAAAAGGCTATAGTACCTCAATTGCTATAGCAAATGTTACAGATGATATCATACATGCATATGATAATAAATTAGTTAGTGTGCTTATGCTTCTAGATTTCTCCAAAGCTTTTGACACAATTAATCATCAAGTTAGATGTGCAAAACTTAAATATTTTGGTTTTAATAACGAATGTGTGTCTTTAATTAATTCTTATTTAGCAGGCAGATCTCGAAGAATTTCATTTAACGAATCACTCTCTCCAAGCTTAGATATATTATGAGGAGTGCCTCAGGGATCAGTCTTGGGTTAAGTTAAGATATCAATTGTATAGGTAATCCTATACAACTGATATCTTAACTTCCATTAAATATTGTAAAATACAAACTTACGCTGATGACACTCAAATGTATATTCATTTTAATCACACAAATCACCCTGGGGCATTTGAAAATATTAATAGTGACTTAGCTTTTATTATTCAAGTGTCAAAGGAACATGACCTTAAACTTAATTCTAGTAAGTCTTTCATTATGTTATTTGGAAATAAAAATAATATTAGCAATTTAAAACACAACTTAAATATTAATATTGAGGGTGTGCCTTTGCCTACAATTTCCAATTTAGGTACTATTTTAGATAGTACTTTACGGTTTTGATGGAAATATCAAAAAGTTAACGCAAAAGTCGTATTCGTCTTTAAGACTCATTTATGCCAATCGTTATATATTAAATTTTAATGTAAAAATACTGTTATGTGAGATATTGGTTTTGTCTCACTTTAATCATGCTGACTTCATATACGGACCTTGTCTAACTGTATTAGATAAAAATCGGGTTCAAAAAGTTCAGAACTCTTGCTGTAGACTAATTTTTGGATTACGAAGATTTGATTCGGTTTCTGAAAAAATAAACCTTAAATGGTTAAAAATGTCTGATAGAGTACTACATCATCTTGGCACGTTCATACAAAATTTGTTAAATACCCCTCATTCCTCCTCTGCCCTAATAGTATTAAACATGCAATTTTCTAGATCATGTAACTTCAAATAGAATATTCAATTTAATTATGGAACTATAAAAATCCAATTCATGCGGATTAGATACTATTACAACTATTCATCTACAGAAATCTGCAAAATTGATTGTCACTCCGATTACGTATTTAGTAAACCTTTCTATTAGAATGGGAATTTTTCCAATAGTCTTAAAATCAACAAAAATTATTCATATTCATAAAAAAGGAGATATTCTACTACCTGAAAATTACAAACCCCCTCTTATCAAGTGTCTCAAAAATTTTAGAGAAGGTAATTTACAAAAAAATATTGTGTTTCTGTACAAAGGAGAAATTGTTTTTAAATTCTCAACTCGGTTTTCTCAAAGGTTTGTCTACTGAGACATCAATTATGAAATTATTAAACACAGTTTTTAAAAATCTAGAGCAGAATAAAAAATGTATCGGCATTTTTATGGATTTGAGCAAAGCGTTCGATTTAATCGATCATAAGTTACTTATTAAAAAACTTGAACAATATGGACTTAGAGGAAAAATATCAGACCGGTTAACTTCATATCTTTCCAATAGACAAGAGTTTGTTGAAGTGAATGGAATGAGGTCTGAATATGTAAATGTTGAGATTTGTGTACCGCAGGGGTCGGTCTTGGGGCCCTTACTATTTTATAGTATAAATATATCCAAGACTTTGTTCATAAATTTTACACCCAGATATTCTTCTTTTGAAAATAGTTATTTGATAAAAATAAATGGGCGCTCTATTAAGCAAGTTACAACAGCAAAGTTTCTTGGAATATATATTGATTGTAGTATCTCCTGGGAAATGCATGTCACTGCATTAGCAAATAAACTGTCATCGATCTGTTATGCGTTATATAGACTAAAAAATGTATCCAACATGTTCACTGTAATGTCTTATTACTATGAAAATTTTATACCAAGGGTAAAATATGGTATCATGTTTTGGGGGGCTTCTTCCCATTTTGAGCAAGTATTTAAAATTCAAAAGAAATCAGTTAGAAGTACGACAGGTGTATCTAAATATTGCTCATGTAGAAATCTATTTAGAGAACTAAAAATATTGATGTTAGCATGTATTTAGATTTTAGAAATTGTATGTTATGCCAAACTAAACGAGAAGTCTTTTGTACTAAATGATTTTAATCATTATTATAATATACGCAATGCTCAGGGTTTCCATATTCCAGTACATAGATTAGATAGATAGATTAACATCATTTGAATTAACTCCTAGATATATGGGAATCAAATTATATAGAGTTACTGGTAATTCGATACATTCCTTTGGAGATGTGATGGGGCATGAGCTAAGGAGTAAATCTAGCCCTAACATACATTATGCAAAACTCAATAGTTTTTGAGCTATTTCAATTTTTTTGTTTTTCTCAAAAAAGTAGATCTTAATGTCTTAAAAGTTAATTTCCGAAAAATCTACTTGACATTTTTAATTTTTTTTTACTGGATTACTTGTCCAATATTATAGATATCCGCTTGGAATGAAAAATATCCGGAAACATTTCGATCATGTGAACATTTAAAATAAAAACTTGTAAAAATTTTTTTTTTAAAATCAGTTATGAAATTTACCTATTAGTTTTTTTCAAAAAAATATTAATGTAGCACGTGTACAAATTATTATAAAAACTTCCTTATTTCAATAACTAGCTAACTAGGTATAAATGTTTAATGTACCCTTGATAGTTCTAATAAAAAATTAGTAAAGATAATGCTGGTGGCGGAATTTTTTTTTTTATACATTTATTTAACGTCGGCCTATTTCCGCTACTGAGGCCTAACACCGACGCCTGTAGACGAGCTACCCCCAACCAGGAATTTTACCGAACCTCTTCCCTTAAGAAGAGTAGGGATCTTTTACTTGCCTAACATTTAATAGACAAGGGACCGACGGCTTTACATCCCCTCCGAAGGATGGTATATCTCCTATACAACCCTAAGGTTGTATAGCTTCCGCGCATACACTGATATACAAGCCGCTGGAAGATGTGTGAGGCGAGAACGCGGTTTCCGTTGGAACGGTCACCCATCCAAGTACTAACCACGCCTAACGTTGCTTTACGTCGCATATCGAAGTATGTACATAGTAAAGACGCACCTACGCTCGCCCCTGTGGCGGAATTTATTAAACGACTAATCAATCGTTCATTTTCATTTAAGTCAGTCAGTCCTTGACTTTGACGTTTGTGCATATAATGTCATTAACTGACATTCTTATCTCCGTGTTCCTTAAGTTTGTTGGTCTTGTTAAATTAGTTATCGAAGATTTTGATTTTGCTCGTAATTGTTGTTATTAGTTGTTGTTATTTTATTTTCTGTGCCATGGCCGCGTATGCCAACGCAGAATACGCTGATATCTTGTTTGTCTATGGATACTGTGGCGGCAACGCTGCTGAAGCTCGCCGAGAATATGGTCTTTGGTACCCTAACCGCCGCTTACCAAATGCACGTATATTCAGTACGGCATATCGAAATATCGCTGAAACTGGCTCCGTGAAATGTAGAAGAAGTGACGCTGGTGCTCCTCCCGTTTATGAACCAGATGATGAGGAAGAAATATTGAGGTATTTTGAGGAAGACCCAACTATTTCAACTAATAAAGTCGCAAGACTAACCAGAGCGTCACAATGGAAAGTTTGGTCAACGATGCCTAGAGTTGGATGTCATCCTTACCACTATAGCCCTGTCCAAGGCTTGGAGGAAGGTGATCCTGGAAGGAGAGTGGAATTCTGCCGCTTTATGTTAAATTCAGATGCAGAAAGTGCAAATTTTTTAACAAGTATTTCATGGACGGACGAGTCGAAATTTAATCGCGAGGGTATAACAAATTTCCACAACCTACATTATTGGGCAGAGGAAAATCCCAAGTTAACACGTGAAACTAGTTTCCAAATGAAGTTTTCTATTAATGTGTGGATGGGAGTCATTGGCCACTATTTAATAGGGCCACACTTTCTTCCTCAAAATTTAAACGGGGAAATCTATGAAAATTTTTTAAGAAATGATCTGGCGGTGATTTTAGAAGATGTTCCTCTCGCCGTCAGACAGCGAATGATGTTTCAGAACGACGGTTGTCCAGCACATTATCGGCTGACAGTACGACAGTTACTTGATCAACGTTTCCCTAACCGTTGGATTGGAAGAGCGGGCCCAATACGTTGGCCAGCGCGAAGCCCTGACTTAACACCTCTTGATTATTACGTATGGGGTCATATGAAGGAGATGGTCTATGCCACACCAGTCAATACTATAGAAAACCTTAGACAAAGGATAGTCGATGCTGCCCAACACATAAGGCATAATCTGACAACCAGAGTAACAAGGACAGAAATAAGAAGACGCTGCCGTGTCTGTATACGGAATAGGGGCTCCCATTTTGAGCAAGACATATAAAAAATAAAGTACAACTTTGAAATTAATGAAGAATAAACTCTACTTTTAAAATGTTTTTTACTGTTTATCTAAAAATAAAATTCGTACTACTTGTGTTATTTTTACTAGTATTTTCTTAGAACTATTAGGGGTACATTGAACATTTGTACCTTGTGAGATAGCTATTGAAATAAGGCAGTTTTTATAATAATTTATACGCGTGTTACGTTAATATTTTTTTGAAAAAACCTAATAGGTAAATTTCATAGCTGATTTAAAAAAAAAATTTTAAAGTTTTTATTTCAGATGTTCACATGATCGAAATGTTTCCAAATATTTTTTATTTCAAACGGATATCTATAATATTGGACAAGTAATCCAGTAAAAAAAAATTTAAAAATGTCAAATAAATTTTTCGAAAATTAACTTTTAGGACATTAAGATCTACTTTTTGAGAAAAACAAAAAAAAATAAATAAAGAACTATTGAGTTTTGCATAATATATGTTAGGGCTAAATTTACTTCTTAGATCATGCCCCATCACATCTCCAAGGGAATGTATCGAATTACCAGTAACCCTGTATAATAAACTACCTAAAGACCTGAAGCTTATAGCAAATTTTAAATCATTCAGAAAGAAAGTAAATGAATTCCTATTGCAAAAAAGTTATTATAATGTTAATGAATTTTTTTATTAATGAAAACTGTGATGTTCACAACATTAAGTAGAGTTAATTGATTTTATAATTATTGTGTTATATATTTGTATTTTTATGTTAATTTTTACCATTATGATTATTGTATATTTAGATTTTAATTAAGAGCATACAACTCTTACAGGGGTGCGCTCAATTTGCTATGACTAGTCTTATATCACATGTAAGTGATCTTCTTAGACAATAAAGGTTATTATTATTATTAACTTCTCTTCATTCTTCAACTGTTACTTCAGTACATGATTCTTTAATTCTATCATATAGTTTCGCTCTATTTTGTAGCCTATTTTTATAGATTTTATTTTTTATGATACTCATTGGGTTGATGTCTGGTGATCTTGGTGGTCACACAATTAAAGCAATATTTCTTCCAATCCAACGCATAGGGAAGTTGTTACACAGTCAATGTTTAACTATTACTGCATTAGGAATGGAAGGTTTTATTGTACGGCTAAAAGTAAATTTTGAACGGCATCTCGAAATTCATGAGTTAGGAAATGTAGGACCCTCACAATATTTAAAGTGTCATCAAAGAAAAATGGTCCAATCGAGGTCTCATTTAAAATTCCACACCAGTTATTTACTCTTTCGGAGTATTGCCGTTTACAATTTATAATCCAGTGTGGGTTTACCGTTGACCAATACCTTGAGTTTTGCGATGAGACCACGCCATTTGTTGTAAAGTAGCCTCATCACTGAACACAATTTTTTTCAAAAAATTTGTGCCATTTAAAAACAATCTTTGTGCTCAGAAGAATTGTTGATCGATTTAGGTCAAATTTGGTATACTTCTTGTGTTTCAGATTGTGATTAAAAAGTTATTTATAAATTTTTTTTCGAAATTAAATAAGCCTACTACGATGAAAAGAAATTGGCAAACATTAGCAATTTATATTAGCGACTGAGATAGGGTTTTCGTTTTTACAGAATTTTGTTCGGCATGACCTTTTAGGTCATGCGGGGGGTGATTATATTATTGAAATCTGAGATTGATTTTTTTTGTAAAGGAATGAATATTTTTTAACGAAATTTGGTATACAGGGGTTCATCCCTTTACAAAAAAAATCATGTGTGCAGCCAGTATCTTCAATTTGAGACATCAGTTAATAGAATATTTAATGGAACTGGAGATGTATCCAAACTTAGAGCTAAAAAATACAACGTTGCCGATCGTTCATTGGATCAAGTAATATTAGATGCTGTTAATGCTGAACAATGTGTTCGTGTCAGAGATTTGGCTCTAAACTTAGATGTAGACAGAAATAAAATTTGGAGGTGCCTTAAATGTCATAACTAAAAACCTTATAAGCCCATTTTACGCACTATGGAAGAAGAAGGCGTAAAGAGGAGATTGGAGTATTGTTTCTGGGCACAATGTTTGTTTTTAAATGACACACATTTTTTTGAAAAAAATTTATTTTCAGTGATCAGGCTACTTTTACAACAAATGGCGTGGTCTCATCGCAAAACTCAAGGTATTGGTCAACGGTAAACCCTCACTGGGTTATAAATGGTAAACAGCAATACTCCGGAAAAGTAAATGTCTGGTGTGGAATTTTAAATAAGACCTAGATTGGACCATTTTTCTTTGATGACATTTTAAATATTGTGAGATTCCTGCACCTTTAGCCGTGCAACAAAACCTCTATTTCCAACTAGATGGGGGTTTCCATTCATAATGCAGTAACAGTTAAAAATTGGCTGAATAACAACTTCCCTATGCGTTGGATTGGAAGAAATAGTCCTTTAATTGCCTGGCCACCTAGATCACTAGAGGTCACCCCTATGGATTTTGATGTCCCATAAAAAATAAAGTCTATAAAAATAGGCCACGGAATAGATGTGACGGAATCAGAGAGGCATGTAATGAAGTAACAGTTGAAGAATGAAGAAAAGTTGTTAAAAATAACAAGAAGATAATTGGAAAATCTATCAGAATTGACTGAGGACTAATGGAGAAAGATTATATTTAATACTTACTTTTTAAAATTATATTTTTGTTTAAGTAATAATTTTAAGTGTTGTTTAAGTCACAATGACTTTACAAAAATAAAAGTTAAGTTATTTGATATTTTCTTTAATAAAAAAAATGTGTCCTAATACTTAATTAGTGTCAATATTACACGACTACTATAGTACAGTCATTCAACGTTGAAAAGGGGCCAAATCTCCTAAATCTGAAGTACTGCTCCGATCTTCCTGAAAATTTAGAATTAAGTTCATCTTACCCTCCTCTTTAAACCTGACGTGGTTGCAAAGTGTGTTCTTTGTTTTTAAGGGGTGAAAACTACCCCTTACTCCAATAAATTGAAAACTAATAAATTAACGCAGTGATGTGCTATAATTATGTTCAAATATGTTAAATATCAATTGATTTTAGTCATGGATCTAATATCAACCCCTCACACGAAAATTAATAAAAAAATGTGTTTGAAAAGCATGAAACCATTTTATTTTGGATCATAATAGGAGAATTTTTCCCTTTAAGTATAACAAATCTGATACTTAATTTTTTTAATGATGCAACCCCCAAAAGCCACCCCTAACAATAAAACTTAGGAAAAATTGAAAACTAATAGATGGAAGCAGTGATAGGTTATCATTATGTTCAAATATGTTAAATATTTGTTGTTTTTTATAATATAACTAATATTTCGATATTTTACTATGTAACTACCCTTAAAAACTGCCCCTCACACAATTATTAAAAAAACGGTTTAAAAAGCATAAAATCCTTTTATTTTGGATCTTGAATAGAAAAAATATATTCTTTAAGTGTAAACGACCTGATACATCATTTTTCAATATGATTTAACCCCTAAAAAACACCCCTTACAATAATAATTAGGGAAAGCTCCAAGTAGTGGAATGCCGTTAGCAGGTGTTCATAATCCAAGAGCCCCTTCCTCTGTTGAAGGTCGCCTTCAGAGGAATTTCGCCTAGAGAAGCGCACCCTTCCTTTTCTATTTTTACTCACATTATCTGTATAACATCTTTTATGCATGTGTTTATACATGTTGGAATCCAGATATGTATGTATCAAGAAGACACAGCACGTACAAAAGAATAAATGCTCCAAAACGTACAAAGTTTAGGCGCTTGGCGCTCCGTAATTTTCCTACGTTATCTCTAGAAAAATGTATTTAGTTTTTTAATGATAACTCTGCTTCTTTTTAAGCTTTTTGCATTCGCCTACACATCATTTTGTAGGGAATTTCATAAGCTATAAAGTCATGATGATTGCAATATTTCTACACCCTTTCGTTTAGAGAATTTTAAGGTTGAAAGGCTAAAAAGAGGTTTCCGACGCATAGAAATCAAAGATTTAAATGCCCATATCTTGCTTAATTTTTAAGCTACGTGAATTTAAAAAAAAGCAAAATTTTCAGTAAAAAGAAAACTAAATTTTTTTTAACACTTTTTTTCGTAAAACCATTATTTTTTGATTATTTTGAAAAAACAACGTATTTTTTGAAAAATTGAAAAATAAAAATATTTACTTAAAACAACTTTTTTCAAAATGTACATTCTCTAAACCATTCAAACTTTTGGAACGTGTTACTGGGACATAAATAATGTTAATTTTTCATGGGCTACGATTACTTTTAATTTTGCCGCTCATGGCGCCAATTTTATTGTCAATTTTTTTTCAAAAATTCCAGAGACTTAAATTATTTTCGTCATAACTTACTTAATTTTCATGCTAAGGGCTTTTATAAAAGCTTATTTTAAAGGTCTAATAACGCACTTTACAAAAGGTTATGAACATTTTCTCTGAAAAATTACTCATTTTTCCGTTATTTGAGTTTAAATCTTTAGATAAATTTACGACAAACAAAAATTTGTCTTCAATGGTTTATAAGTTGCCTAATATGACCTAAAACATTAAAGAAAAACCAACGAGTCGCTTTATTTTTTTATAAGCTTCAATGTTGGTAAGAATAGTTTTTTCCAGAAAACGTTTAATTTTCGAGTTATTCACGAAAAACTGGTGAAAAACGTGTTTTTTATTGGAATTTTCAATCGCGAATAACTCAGAAATTATTAGGTTGTTGATAAAATTTTATACTACATTTTCTTCTTAAAATTTGATCCTCTATCGATTTCGAATTTTTAAATTTCCACCCCCGAGAAAGGGTGGCATTCACCCCCGGCGTGGAAGCACATATCGGCACTAAGTCAGGTTTGTTATTTACATCATTTTTGAGCTACTATCAAAATTTCAAACGAATCGGTTGAGTTGATCAGATTTCGGAGGTGAATCGGTTCATTGATTGTACTACTAAGTTATGTAAATATTCGACAATAAATAACTCGAATAGTAGGGTGATTATTATTGACATCTTAGATATGATTTTTGGGGCGCGCGTAGGTGCGTCTTTACTATATACATACTTCGATATGCGATGTAAAGCAAGGTTAGGCGTGGTTAGTAGTTGGATGGGTGACCGTTCCAATGAAGACCGCGTCCTCGCCTCACACATCTTTCAGCGGCTTGTATATCAGTGTATGCGCGGAAGCTATACAACCTTAGGCGAGGGTTGTATAGGGGATATGCCATCCTTCGGAGGGGATGTAAAGCCGTCGGTCCCTTATCTATTAAATATTAGATCCCTACTCTTCTTAAGGGAAGAGGTTCGGCAAAATTCCTGGTTGGGGGTAGCTCGTCTACAGGCGTCGGTGTTAGGCCTCAGTAGCGGAAATAGGCCGACGTTAAATAAATGTATAGAAAAAAAAGTTATGATTTTTTTTTGCCGAGGATTGAAAATATTTTAACGAAATTTGGTATGCAAGGGTTTCAGGTCATGCCGAACAAGATTCTGTAAAAACAAAAACTCCACCTCAAACGCTAATATAAATTCCTAATTTTTGCCAATTTCTTTTGATCGTAGTAAGCGTATTTAATTTTGAAAAAAAATAGTTAAACACAATCTGAAACACAAGAACTATACTAAATTTGATCTAAATTGATCAACAAATGGTCGGGATATTGGGGTGAAGTGATGAAAAGTGAGATACACTGTATATATTTTTTAAATTTTTACGATCAGAAAATGCGGCTGAACGCGCTCTATCATATCTCTGCCTGTCCAAACAGTAAGCAAGAATGTACCGAACTTTTATCCTGTAACGCCAGAGCCATTCGGTCGGACATATGTTCCTGTAGAGTTCCTCCGGATCTGCTCATTCAGAGTCGTTGCCCTTTGGTGTCTGCTCACCATCACTCCCGCGTCTGCCGTCGGTCCCCGCTATTCACCTGCCGTAACGAGATGGGATTGGTAGACGACTCACCTTACCAGTCGACACGCCGGCCACAGAGTCCTCGTCGTCTTCAGTTACTGACCAACCTGCCGAAGAGATCTCCAAGAACAGTCTTCTTATTGTCGTACTAGTTGAACACGCATCAGTGTGTTTGTTGCGCGTGCCGTGCTGTTCCAAGATAACATGAATGGTTGATACCACCGTGTAATTCCCGGATACCTTCTCCGTGTCAGTGGACTATTATCAGTGTATCCGTTATGGAATTTCTCGTGCAATTTGATGTAATTTTAGTAAGTACTGTTGTGCGCGACTGACTGCAGATCTCCATGTGTCGATTTAACATGTGTCGTAGCTCGGTGTTTTGAGGCTGATGATATTCCGCTCTTTTACCGAGAGGTAAGTTGTTTTTGGTTCGCCTTTTTTAAAGTTATGTGTATTCGCCTCGGGGTGCAATTTTCGATATGCTCCCCTCCAATCCGCCGCTCTTAAACTCGTGTCGGGTTCGACGTCTACAGAGTTTGTCTACCCGAAAATTTGCTCGTATTTAGATGAAATTTATGAAACGGTAATTAGGGTCGATAAATCTCGGTTGAGCTTCTTGATTTAAATAATATCATGTTTAATATATGCCCACTATTACAAAAACAATGTTGTTACTAATTTCAAAAATTTATCGTACGTAATTATCTGGTTCCAAAATGAGAATAATTTTCTTAATTGTCAATTAAAATATTTTACAATGTTGATTATTTTTTCTGTATAAATATGCAGATGTCTATTGTTTATATTCGCTTCTGAATCAGTTGCTTCTTTTGCAACAAAATCCTTGCCTCCAAAGAAAAAATAATATCAAAATATGTAATGCTGAAAATAATAAATAATACATTGAAGTAATTAATAAACGTCGAAATAATAAAATAAAAAATTATTATTTAATAAATGAAATAACGACGACGTTACATTTTTCTTAAATTATGTTTCAATACGGCAAATAAAGCTTTGTAACGCATGTTACATAATATGTCACATACAAGACGATTGAAAAAATTCACATTGTTAGCTTTGTTACCAAATCGGACTAAGTCCGCATATAGATTTACTTTCGACTTTCAATTTTTTTTATTAGATTTCCATGGAAACAAACTAGTAGAATTAAAAGGCAACTTCGATTTTTGTATCAATATTTAGTAAATACGTTTAGCTGAAAAAATTGAAATAATCTATATTTTCATTATTTTAAGTTATTTAAAAAAAAACATGCTTTTCTTAAAGTCGTACTAAAAAGTAAAAAGTAATTGCAAGAAAAGCGAGGCGTGCGCACTTTGTATGACTGTACGCATCATTTTCTTGCAATTATTTTTTACCTGTTAGGACGACTATAAAGCGTTTTTTAAAAAAATAAAAAATATTTTCTACTTCTTAGTCATACTTTAATTATTTATAACGTATAGAACCAATTTACATAAATTAATTCATTGGAGTTGGGTTCCGAGATATAAACCTAACGGAATTCCATTATGTCACCGAAACTAATATCGTACCATTTGTACAGAAAAAAAACGGACGTAGAAGTCTCCGATCAGGCGAAAAACCTTTTGTATTCTACGTTTTGCCGGAGGTGCCGCTTGGATAGTATATTTAATCAATTTTCGCCCCTGCGCCCCCTACGGATATTTGCAAAAGTAACGGCAGAATACTGTATTGTCTTCCGATCTTAGTAACTGTGCAAAATTTCATCAACTGATTATGTCAGGAAGTGTACTAAATAAAGGATACAAGATTTGACAAACGTAAAAACTGAAAACTGAAAAATGCTACATTGTGAGTTAAAGAAGAGCAAGTAAAATAAGCTCCGCTCGTCATCTGCAAGCGACCGAGTTCAAGATTGACCCTTGAGCGGACATGAATTTTTCGTATATTCAACCGTCATGTAATAAAGTGAACGAACAGATGGAAACCTTCTGATAAGTCTATAGTAGTTAAATATATTCGTATAATTTCCAATAATAAAATTAAATTCAACGCAATGTGGACGTAGCCGACTTGGTACAGTATTTTTGGCAAGTGACAGCAATGCCTACCTTACTCTGGCCAATTAATCAGGCATTTATGATAAAAATGAATTCAACAAAAACGTGCAGTTATAATGCACTGGTTGAAAAAAAAAAAAACTACGAAAAAACTGTTTTACAAGTAAAAAGTAGACTTGTTAATCATTTAATTAATTTATAAATACTCAGATGTTATTAATAATAACAATATTATATGCAAATTTGTACCTTTGTGGCAAGCCGGGACAAAAAAGTATTCTATTATTAATGGTATTTCAACTATTGTGAACGATTGTTGTGCGTACAAATACACAAATACATAAATTTAAGCACAAAACAGTATAAAAATTGTAATTTTTTTTGTTTTAAGGTAATATCTTGTTATCAGTTACTATGAGGACATGATTTAGAATATATTGGGGTGATGTTCCCAAATTATCATCAACGATTAGAGAATTGATCTGATATAAACCTCTTAATAGTGTATTTAAAAAGATGTCAATTTGATGGTTTTACTTGTGATAATAATTTCTTAGTTATGATAAATAAATATCCACTTTTACAGGAAGCTATATTATAGTTAGACCTCGCGTTGAATATGCCTCCAACATATGGTGTCCTCACTACAATATTCATGTGCAAAATATAGAAAGAGTTCAGAGACGTTCTTTAAAACATCTCAGCTTCAAGAATGATAATTTATATCCGCCAATTGGATTTCCGCATAAAGAATTACTGTCTAGGCACTCTTTCGATGCTCTTGACAATCGCCGTGTTATTGCCCAACTAGTTTTCTTACGCAATCTAATAACTAATGACATTGACAGTGAGGAGATTGGAGATTCTCTGCCTGTTGAATTTCTTAATTCCTCATGTAATATTACGGCAATCTTCTACTTTCAATCTCCAAACACCCCGTATTAATTCTCACCGCTTCATCAAATTAGCAACAATTATAACTGTCCAAACCAAGTTTGATTTGTTCAACTGCAATGTGGCCTTGATAAAAAAAACCTAAAACTATAGTGTGTACCGACGATTATTATATCCGAACTTCTAATAATTTAGCGGCACTTAGTTTTTAATTCTCAGCACTTTCCGTATTCTTTTTTTAATATATCTTTTGTTACTGATTATTGAGTATTGTTAGTTAGTATTGTTATAAATAGCATAACTCTGTATTGTACCCATTCAGTAATTGGTGTTATACTGTTGAATGGTGTAAGTTAAATAAAATAAAATAAAATAAAATAAAATAAAATAAAAATATATTTATATACATATGCATATTCTAAATATTTGATTCTTGGGTAGTAGCTGTTCGCTAATATAACATTATTATTTATGCATTTTTTGTTTTCAAGTTGTAGCACTTAAACAAATTTTTTTCCCGAAATGTGGCATTCATTCAGTGTTTTTTTCTTCTTCTTTTCATTATTTAATTTTATCCAGATTGGGTACTTGAAATATTTGATGAAACAATATATTGTTAAAATGACTGACCTTCCCGGTTGACAGCAGAGAAATTAAGAAAGGTGTAAACTAAAATTTACTGTTGAACTTTGCCTCGGGTTCATGGATGTCATACGATATTTAAGTTTATTAAATAAATACTCGGGGCACTTAAAGAAAATGTTAAATAGAAGACAACGTAGGTGTAAATTTTGTCTCCGATTCATTCTTAGCCAGTTCACTTAATTTATATATTAACTGGTAGGTTCTAGCTGAAAGCTTTAAACAGTACCTTATACTAGCAGTTTTGAACTCTCTGAATCCTATTTCTAGCATTTTAAATTAAATAAGGGATGTACACACAGTATACTAATTATGTAATTTGATACTTCCTTTGCATATGAAGATCGAATTTTATAGCATCATGTGGTGGTTCCTAGTACTTATATCTAGTACTGTAACTGTGTATATCAGAATGGGTGTCGCAATAATAAACGACGGATTCAGAGATATCATTTACGAGTAAATATGATTAAAAATGGTACAATTTTAGAACGATCAACATCAACACAAGTATATTTTTGAGGTGGTGTCTTAACATTCAAATACCAATTTCAGTTGGCGTAATATGAAAATTACTCATGTAGATTATTTTCTCAAATTCTAATTAAGATTCTTAACGAATAATACTTTAATAGTTCCTCTCTTAATGGTGGTTTTGTTTAAGAGTAACACATTTCTGTGATCTATCAATGTTAAGTTTAATTTTATTTGTTATAAATCATTTCCCAGAATATTTTTCGATTTGATCTAACTAATATTGGGTCCAGTATAGATTATTGCGGAACTTCGTATTTTACGTCACACATCTCTTAAATCTGAATATGTATCATTCACGCTCTCATATTGCGTAATATTTTTGAGATAAGCTGCAAACAGAGATAGAGGCAATGCTCTTATATCATAACAGGTTAATTATCTTAGTTGCAGATCATGAGAAACACAGTCGAGTGCTTTATAGAGAATTGACCGCGTATCTTTTCCCACCTCAAAATTACGAGTTACATCATCCACTATTCAATGCATAGCCCATATCTTAAATAAGTTGAGACGGCTAACCAAAATTATAAATTATGTTCACTGCCCTGAAACTATGCCGGCTTTAAAGGAATTTGAGCAAATTTTCCAAAAATTAGAATAATTATTTTAAATGTATTCGAAAAAATTTGTTTACTAATACCTATACTTCTAGTAATCATTAAAGAGTGGAGCTTTTGTTGAGAATTTATTTAGAACGATGCAAGGAAATTTGTCTAAGAATAACAAACATAAATGCGACAGGATTTTTTTTTCGTTATATCATTTACAGCTATATGTCTGTGTTTTAAATTACCTTTCCCAATATTTTTGAAAGTTTTATTTAGTATCCTAACTACATCGAAAAAACAGGAACTTTTACAATTTTGATTTTGTGGATTTTGATATGGGTAAAAATAAACTAATTTTGCAAATTCATAGATTTTCTGTTTGTATCACCACTGAAAAGATTGTTTCATACTTTATTTATGGTATATTATTTTTAACGTATAAACATCTTAGAAGTCGTGCTCTCACTACCATCCATAGAGAGAAGAAAAAATACATTAAGAGTATTTGTGACCAAGGCGATATTAAAAATACATGGTCAGTTTTGAAAAATTTTGAAATAAGTAAAACCAAAATTAATGTAATACCCAATGGTTTATTATTATATAATATAAAGATATATTTATAGCTCAAATAATTAATTGTTTTCTAGAAAATAGTTACCTCCCTGATTCATGGAAATAAGCTCGTATCATACCGTTGCCTAAAACTAATAATGTACAGTCTGTGTCTGACTTGCGACCAATAAGCTATAATATCAAACATTTTGGAGAAATATATACCAGCAGCTATATAAATATATATGTGACTTCAATATAATTGTCCAATACTAGTTGAGATTTAGAAATGGCCATAGCACTGCTACTGCTTTGACAAGGGTGACTGGTGACATTCTTACAGATATAGACAATAAAAAAATAACTATTGTTGTTATGCTTGACTTTTCGAAAGCATTCGACAGTCATTGTCTCTTTTGTGCAAAACTGCAGCGCTATTTTCTTTCTGAAATATCGGTTTCCTTTATTAAATCATATCTAGCTAATCGAACCCAGAAGGTTTTATTTGATAATAACTATTCAGATAGTATTTCAGTTCTATCAGGCGTACCTCAGGGATCAGTTCTTGGGCCTTTATTGTTTTTCTATATATACCACTGACATATTACACTCTGCAAACACATGTAAAATTCAGGCATATGCTGATGATCTAAAATTAAATGCAAGCAAATGTAAACTTGTATTATTTGGCTGTAACAAAAACCTGGACAATTTTGAAATAAAAATTGATGACAAACTTTTAGCACCTGTGAATGATGTAAAAAATCTAGGTCTCTATGTTGATAATAAATAAAAATTTTCTCAGCATACTAGCTCTCTATGATTCTAACGCCTATGTTGCATTAAAGCTACTGTGCGCCAGTAGGCATATCTTGGAGCTAGATCTAAAGAAAAAGCTCAGCGAATCTTTAGTATTGTCTGTTTTTAAATGCTGTGACGTTACAGTTACTGTATAAATAGTAATCATAAATTACACATTCTTGCTGTTGATTTATCTATAGCCTGAGAAAATGTAATCATATATCGCATACGTTCAGTAGTCTTAACTGATTGAACATGGAAACTGCAGGAAGTTACATTTTCTTCTACGTTCTTCGAATACTTTTATCGAGCACGCCTCCCTATCTTTTTGGCCCACTTAAGCTTAAATTATATATTCATTCAAGAAATATTAGATCTTCTCATATACTGCACATTCCAAGACATAGGTCTGCATTGTTCAAAAAAAGTTTTTCTTATTGTGCTGCTAATTTTTAAAATTAATTGCCAGATGAAATGAAAAATCTATCAGCTAGTACTTTTAAGATAAAATTAAAAAAGATCCTGTTAAATGAGCAACGCATTGAACTTTGGTTAAAGATAAATTAATTGAATTAAGGCATATGTTTATTAACAACTGTTTAAATGAGTAATAATTTAAAGTCCTATTGTTTTGTTTCTCTCTTCTATTGTTTTTTATATATATTTTTTTTACATATAGCAAATTTTTTTGTATCTATGACATTAGTGATAATAAGGAATTTGCTATGAAATATTTATGGGCATGTAACGATTTCCTTAATTATTTTTTTTTCTAATACTTACTATTTATATACAGCAAAAAGAAACCTAAATTTCCCATAAGTTATGGGCTTTTCAATATTTTTGTAGAGCACATACTTGAATGACACAATGAAGTTAAATACAAAATTTTAGTAACACTACACTACACAAATGGCACTAGATGTTGAAATGATGCTTCTTGTACTTAATTGAATTTTGATGTATTTTACAGGATAGTAACTAAATATCTAAGAAAGTAAGATTCTTATGTTTTAAAAGAGTTATTTACTTTTAATGAAAAAACAAAAAAATTGGTACCAGTTGTGGAAAGTATATAAATTTGATTTGCCCTCTGAAGATGCTTTCAAATTTTTAAATATTATTTATATTTCAAAGTTAAAAAAAGCACCAATTTTACATTTTGTTATATATCTAATTTATACATTGAAATGCGTCATAAAAAGTATATTTGCGATAATTCTCTTCAGAATTTTTAAAAATGCTGCAATAAAATGAATGAAATTTCCGTTGATTTACTGAATAATGATTTGAGACCAATTCGACGATCCCTCTTTCTTTACGTTGAACATCTAGAAACAAAACAAATATATGACCCAAATATGTATAATTCAACATTATCTTCCATTTTTTGTTTGCCTCAGAACACGATATCGATAAATAACTTACGTGTCTTGTATAATTCCTAAATACAACGTTTGCATCTTATCCATGCATTGAAGTCTCCATGAATATTTGAATTTAAACGGAATAAAATCAGATTACGATAAGTTCGTGAGTTCATCCAGTATTGAAGACTCTTTGTTGTAGATATATGAACATTTAGAGCAATATGAAGACGTGATATACAGGGTGTCAAAATAGTGGTTAAAGTCCAATATCGGCCTAATTAGAAGGCTCTGGAAAATTATTTTTTATGGAAGTCGTATAGTATCAAAAAGGCACACATTTTAAAAATATTTTGAAATATACAAGATGACTCGCTATAGTGGAGCATCTTCGAGGGCATTTTTTTAAAATCTATATATTTTTACATTACCTTAAAATAGAATAGAATATTTTATTGATCCAGTAGGAGCATTACATATATGCTATTGGACAAGTCAAAACACACAAAATATAAACAAATATTAAAATATATAAATATACACATAGATTTACGTATAAAGTCAAAACCATATATACACATACACACATACATATAAAAATGTATACACATATATCTATATAACTAGAATTCACAAAGATGTATAGAAAATAATATACCAGTAAGATATACTAAACGTTAATATCACTATCAAGGTATTCTTGAACAGAATATGCACATATTTTTAAAAGACATTTTTTGACAAACTTTTTAAAAACCAAGGTGTTTTTTTAATTTTTATATGACAAAGGTAAATGACCTTTCCAACGACCTCCAGATTTTTGGCTCTTTTGATGTGGCGTTGCCAAGTTATTCGAAAAAATATAAAAATATTGGTTGGAACAAGGTTTAACAAATTAATTCGCTGTGTGCGTATTACTATTAATTAAGAAGATTTATTTTATAATTATGTAAACAAGGGATGTACTACAACGATTGAACCCCCAAATATTGATTATTTCCAATATAGGGTGGATTTTATACTAGCGCTAATTCAGAACATTTCAAAGAGAATTTTCTCAATTTTCAAATGGAACACTCTGTATATGTGTGAATTGACCCGTTAATTCTCTACGATTTTTGTGAGTAATTTCATATACCTAAAATCGATATATCCAGAGATATTTTTATTTCTCATTAAAAACCGTTAAATTATAATACTTTTTATTTCAAACTGATCTAGTAGCCATGATTTTGACATAAAGTGAAAATAATTAGTAAGTATCAAATCTTTTTCTGTAAGTGTCTTTGTTGCCTCAGTAGTACTTTTTCACAGTTTATTTAAATCACATTTGAGTCTATCTTAAAAATTTATAAATAATCGTTTAATATTACAAAAAATAATAGGAAGGGAAAATGCGGTATTAGGCAATACAAAAATTGGCACTATTTTAAAAATTCAAAGTTATATTGAATCTAATTTAATGAAACGAATAATACCTAGTGTTTATATGAACTGTTCAAAGTGGCCTCCCAGTACGTCTATGCATTTTTGTAGAGGATTTTCGGATAATCTACCGACATTTATTAAGATATCTACAGCAATTTCCTGAAAAACTTCCCTTATTCTTTCTTTCATATATTCTTTTGTAGTTATATGAGCTTTGTACACTTGCTCCTTAACGTAGCCCAACAAAAGAAGTTTATTTTGGTCAAATCAGAGCTTCTGGCAGGCCAACTATGGGGTACTCCTCTTCCTATCCAACCATTTGGAAAATCGTCGTTTAAATGTTTGTGAGTGTTGTGCACAGGTGCTCCATCATGGAGGTACCATATTCTCTATCTAATATCCCTGGGGATGTCCTCCAGTAATTCTTCCAAGCTGTCGTGAAAAAATTCCAAATAAATTTTGACAAATAAAAATAAAACAAATGAAGTACTTACGATGTAACTCTCCGAGAGCCATCCTTTAGCAGAGGGAAGTTGACCCACACACCATGCACCAAAAAAGATTTTTTTCTTTATATTTCCAAAACCTAACTTCTCTATTATATTTCAAAGACCCAATTCCTTGTTTCACCAAATTCCTCTCAGCTGTTGCCTTAATCTTGTCAGCATTTCTATTAATTGGCCTAGTTACTGGATGGCATGGTTAAACGTACTAGCTCGCTCGGCATTGCACTACATTTTGAAATATTATTTTATAATTTAAATATATTAATTTCTTCGCAAAAATAAAGTAACGTACTAATGGTTCAAATAAATAATAAATAAACAACAATTACTGCGTGACAATATTCGTGGTGTTTTAATTGACATGAGCTTATTAATGACTGTCATTTTTTGTAGCAATGCAATGGTGTTATTACAATTAAATCTTTTTCACAAATGATGAATCATCGTGTATTCTTTTACTCATAAAGAGTAGTATAAACCTATACATTTCCTAGCCGAAATTTCGTACTTAGTTAACTCTATAATTGCCTTTCGAACCATAAATTGCCTTGACATTTCATTTTTTAAAAATTTTTCTAAAAATTAGTTCAAAGTGAAGAGTTACATTATTTTTCTCTGAAAAAACAATAAATTTTCGACATTTATTGTGCAAAATTGTTTTGCTTCTTTTATTCCGCATACTTCTAACATCCCGTGTATAGTAAAGTCTGCATTACATAACCTCGATATGACCTGATGAATCCATTAGTGGTTGTGGTCTGCATCCAATGTTCTAATATAAGCAGGTTTAAGTTAAGCCTGCTTGCCTTTGACTTGGCTGATTTCCTGATTTAATAACACTGAAATGTATTTATTTGAATTAAAACTTTTGTCTGTACAGCAATCAAGCTGACACGTTAATATTGTTAAATTACACAGTATTGTACGTACGGCCAATCGAACATATTTTTTTGGATATTTGACTTAAAAGTGGTATACTAAACAAATTTCGGTCTAATATTTATTTTTGTGAGGATTATTAAACGTTCGGACGACTAAAAAAATATATTAAACAAAATGGGTTAGGCTTCTGCTCTTGTATTAAAATCTCCGTGCTGCATTTAAATTCCAAGCGAAATAAAACTATAAAATTAATAGCGGATAGCTGTAGGTAGAGTAAAAGTGGTGGGTCTGTGATAATATCGTCAGCATGGCCATTAGATACACATATTTATGTATTTATTTGAGCCCATTAAAGAGCTAATCACAGTCACGCATAGGCAACTGCGATTTTTTTCTAACTTAATCCACGAGAAAGATGATACCTACATTCATATACGTTATTATTTATATCAACGAGGTGTACAACCAGTTAAGTAAAATTATAGTCATTTTAAAGAGCTAACAGATGAGTTAAAAGTAATAATATACCTAGTGGTAAAGAAAAAAGGTAACTATATCGAATATCTCTATATCTGTATCATTTAAATTGAGTTTTCTAGTGGAATAAGGTATAGTTGATACACAGTAAAATACACTGTATTTGTCGAAGAATTTATGCTGTGATCTACTATGTCATTATGTGAAATTCAAAAAGTGATTTATAAGCTATGCTGTATACATCCTCTAGTAATAACAGGGTTTACTTAGAAAGAAAACGTCTCCGTGCCTGTGGCAAGGCAGAAACTGATCATTTTAATATGGTGGGGTGTTACTGTTTAATATTTTCGCAGGAAATTCTCTTTTTTGGTCTTATCCCTTTCCTCTTAAGAAACTCGAAAACTAAAGAAAATGGGTATCTTTATAGAATTTCCTGTGTAATTATTTGAATATTTTCCCTCGTGTTATCAGGTAACAACACAAAACAACATTGTTATCGTTGTAAATTTTCCTAGAACACTACGATCTAAGATTGATTACATAACCCAAAAAGAGCCGTAGAACATAATAGTTAACTTTCGAATTTATGTAATAACGAAGATTTAACACGAAAAATAAGAAAACTATCTATCTATTCAAATCCTGATCATGCATAGACAATATCTCATTGTTTGAAAAAAGCATTATTGTATAAAGACTCCCCCACAAGTAGTCACTATCAATCTCAAAAAAACTTATTGAGCATTGTTTAGGAAAGATTATCTAGAGACCAAACCGCCTCTAGATGGTAAAATATCTAATTTCTAATATGAAAAACATAAAACATTTATCCTTTATCTACAGTTGATCTAATCTGGTGACGTCAAGTATATTGATAGACCAGAGAATATTGCGATTTAGGCGAGATTTCTGGTCCTAGCCTTTTTAAAATTAGTTATGGCGAAAGAAGATTGTCCCAATTTTTTGCACAAATGTTATACTTATAAACTGAGATTTGCATCAATTCCATTTAGATTTAGAAATGCTTTTTCCATTTTTCCATTTCATGAAATTAAATTTGTCATAACTCCAATTTATCAAATAGTACCCTGTATGTATTATTTTTTTATCAGATAGAGTGGTAAATTTGCTTTAGACTGGTTTTTACCGATTAAAAAGTGAATATAAATCAAAATAAATATTAAGCTCATCTGTTGTTCATGGCTTACTGCAAGATATGGACACAATTCGAAACGTTTCTACAAAAAGCTTAAATTCAAACTTAATGAAACAAAGTGTATTTATTGAACAGTGTGTTTTGGTTACGTTTTAATTCTGTCATTTACGTCATTTAACCATTTTATTTTGTTCTTGTGTTCCCTGAGCTAATTTCTTTAACTTCTTTATTTACAATGCACAGACAATAATTTTATTAGGGAAATGAGGGATATGATATGTGTTTATGCACAAAATAATTTTAACGGACGTACTGCAGCAAGGAGATACTTATTGCAATATCCAAATAGAATACAGCCAGACCATAAGATTTTCAAAGATCTGTTTTACCGTTTAGGAGAAACGGGTTCATTTCGCCATAAAAACGATGTATGACGACCGAAATGGATGAAGATCCTCGAGTCAGCTCAAGTCCTAAGAGTTTTACGTAAAGAACCCTTCTACCCATATCATCTCACTCCTGTAAAAGGACTTACTTCGAAGGGATCTTCCACAAAGGCTACAATTTTGTCAGTTTGTTCTAAATAAACACAACAGGAATCGAAATTTTGTTAAGAACACTTTATTTATCGACGAAGCAACTTTTACTCGCCGAGGCGTTTTTAACTGGAGAAATACCCATTACTGCGAAGTAGAAAATATTCATGTTGTTAGAGAGATACATTTTCAGCAAGAATTTAAGATTAACGCTTGGTGTGGTATCATCGGCTATCAATTATTGGGACCATTTGCCCTTCTTCCAAATTTAAATGGACAGTCATATCTGTTTTTTCATCAAAATACTCTTGCTGATATATTATTTGCTTTCATGCTAGAATATGGAACAGATTGTGATTCATGCAAGCTCCCCTTTATTTCTCTATTGAAGTCAGGAATTATCTTGATGAGACTTTCCCACGCAGATGGATCGGTCGAGGAAGTGAGTTTACTTGGCCATCAAGAAGTTCTGATTATAATCCTTTGGATTATTATGTGTGGGGACATATAAAGTCCTTAGTATATGTAAATACTATTAACTCAAAAGAAGAACTGTGGGATAAAATACAAAACGCAGCGAATTTATTTTATTATAGGAAGAGAAAATGCAAAACGCAGCGAGTTTATTTTATTAGAGGACAGGAAAATGTATTTTTCAATGTAAGAAAATCTTTTATGAATACTATTAGAAAAGGCATAGAAGTAGGTGGAGACCATATCGAACAATTACTCTAAGTTGCAGCAATTGGGTTTCAGCATGGGGGAAAAGTTTATAACGTCATTAAGTCAACTTTTACGTTATTTTTTGGTCTACTAATAAAATTAGATTCTTATTTCAGACAATCTTTTGATTTATGTATTTATCTCAATACCATGAAAAATTTTTAACTTTGACACCCTGTATCTTTTTTCACAGCAACATTTTATTAAAGCATATTCGGTTATATCCTCATATTTTGGCCCAAAGAATCTACCCCTGACCTATGGCCTATTATTAATGGTCCACCCTGTATAGTAAGAAACCTTCGTGATGTGCGCAGTTTGAATAGTTTATATACAAGGTGCGCCATTTAACTTGAGGCAGCCATATATTTCGAGAACTATGCATTCTATAACAAAATGTTTTAAATAACAGTTGTTTGGATATAATTTACTTTTGCTTTGGCCAAGTTTTCAAACTTTTCCTTTACCGTTGCCTTTGTCACAGTACACACAGTACTACATGCTCACCCTTGTCTTATTTCGTAAGGCATAACTGTAGTATAATACTGTTATTTCAAACGTTTTGTTATCGAATGCATAGAGATATATAGTTGCCTCAAATTAAATGGCCTATCTTGTACATAAACTATTCAAACTGCGCACATCACAAAGGTTATGTAAAAATATAAATAACTATAATATTTGGGATATTTAACAATATATGGTAATGCACCGCCTCATGCTCCATGAAATTAATAATCCGATGAACTCGTTTTCCTCATGTTTGACCCCCCTGTAACTCGAAAACTGTACATTTTTCCATCTCGCTTCCATAAGACTTTTGATCACGACATCATAAACTACATTATACCAAGTTTTCATCAAAATCGACTGGGACTCATTTTCCCTTAAGTTTAGTGCGGGTCCTTTGATCCTGAAGTCCAAAGCCAACTAGAAATAGCAACTGAATGCCATTTCCAAGATTACTTTCCATCCGATTTTGAATCTGAAAAAAGCGTTGGAAAGAGAAATTATAGCTTTATGAGAAAAGTGATTTAAATATACAGGGTGCTATTTAAAATAAGAATGTTGTGGCAATTTCCGGCCATATGGAAAGTGATTCTTTACCATCGAATAGTCAAAATGTGGTCATTGATACCTATATTTGATTTCCCAAATTTCAGAATTTTATTTTTAAAACTGTAGAAAAAAGTGTGGGGGTAGGTACTTTCTGGGTGACCCGATATGTTAGACATAGCGAAAATTCATATACATAAACTTTCACCAATTTAATGGGAACTTCATGGATGCGAATTGCTTTCTTATTAGCTAATTGTAATATAGTAAAAAGTCCACAGGAAGTGCCATAAGAAAGTCTTTTTTTCAAAAAAAGCCAAAAACAAAATGACTTCGTTGCCGGGAGAAAAGTTTTATGTCAGAAATAAAAGAAAATAGGAAATTGTTTATTATTTCCAGCTTCTTTTTAAATAGAAAATATGTAGTGTTGACTCTCTGCTACGATTTACACATACATAAACAAATAAATACGTTGGATATTAATGGTTATAATATATTACATAAAGGAACTCATTTGGGCTACTGTAGCGTAGCAGATATCGCAGGCACAACTTACCCCGGATAAGTGATGTAACGTGCCCATGATAAAATTTCACTAGCTCAGACTATCTCAGGGCGTTAAGCCCAAGTTTACATACACTATAACAAATTATTGGTTTATTTACTTACACAAATCACTGAGGGTTCCATACGTAGTGGTCGCAGACGAAATAATGACACTTTCTTTAAATATGAAATGCACTATATTACGTAATTTACAAATATTGATTCTCTAGCATGCAACCTGGCTATGTTCAAAAGGTGTGGCAAATTTCTTGATTAATAAGTTACAACATTGGGCCGAGCGTAGGTGCGTCTTTACTATGTACATACTTCGGTATGCGATGTAAAGCAACGACAGGCGCAGTTAGTACTTGGATGGTGACCATTCTAACGGAAACCGCGTTCTCGCCTCACACATCTTCCAGCGGCTTGTATATCAGTGTATGCGCGGAAGCTATACAACCTTAGGCGAGGGTTGTATAGGAGATATACCATCCTTCGGAGGGGATGTAAAGCCGTCGATCCCTTGTCTATTAAATGTTAGGCAAATAAAAAATCCCTACTCTTCTTAAGGGAAGAGGTTCGGCAAAATTCCTGGTTGGGGGTAGCTCGTCTACAGGCGTCGGTGTTAGGCCTCAGCAGCGGAAATAGGCCGACGTTAAATAAATGTATATATAAAAAAAAAAAGTTACAACATTAATAAAATGCCCCGCGTAGCTACACATCGGTTTACAACGTGAGGATAAATGGTAATAAATTCGGCCACAATGGGTCTGATTTAGAGAATCTCCTTAAATAAATATAAATGCATAAAATTTTTAAATATGTGCAAGTTAAAATACAAAAGTATGAATGGGTATAACCGCGCAGAACCACTGAAGGTGGTCCCCGGTAAATAAAAACAACCACACACTTATCTAGGGTGGTACGATACCGACTTCAACGTTGAAGAAACTGTAGCCGTACGATGGCGTCTTCAGGACGAAAGAAATTGACCCGAGGATGGGGTTTGATTATAGTCTCTCCAGCCCTGGAACTTTCTACTGTGTGTGGACGCCCCGTCCGTGGAACTTCACTGATGTGTGTAGAAGCCCCGTCTGTGGAACCCTAAAGATTTCCTGATTTAATTTGCATGGTCGAAAATGCACGTGAAGCGTGCCTCATGAGAGCAATTTAAATCTGACATAACCTACAAAAGAAATATAATTTACCTCACTGATGAGGGAACAATCCACCAATGTTCCTAGAAAGCCACAGTTGGTTGAATGGGGTCGAGTCCACCTTTCAAGTCGATACGATACTTCCAAAGGAAAGCCTGTAAATTTGTGAAACACGTGGGTAGAGCACGGGTAAGATGGCGTGAAGAGGTTAGCTTACCTTGTATACTTAAATATCCTGCTTCCGCAGTTAAAATTTACTCACAACAACAAAATATTCCGCTAAACGGAACAACAACAGATGGAGAAAATTTTCCTGTGTTGACAATCCCAAAATCCACCAGGATCCTTGTATAAACCGAGTTTTGTAGGATTATCAACTGTATACCACCATCTCTCCTTTTCACCAACTGGAAGTATCTCGCGCCTCTCGTGGGCAATGGCGAAACTCTGCTACGGACGTAGCGGTTGTTATTATGCGGCCCACAAAACGCTAAGGCGTATGGTGGGTCGCATACGCTAGAGGTCCGCAACATCTCTATTAAGTTAGTTGATGGTAACTAATTATAAATAAATGTCATAGTTAACAGCTAATTCACATGAACAACATAGAATAGTACAACTTAGGGCCGGTTTTTCAATGCTCAGTTAAGCTAATCTAACCAACAGCTAACTCTTAACCTCCAGTCAAACCGTTTTTTCAGATTACAGTTTCACCTAACCACCAGTCAAATTCTCGGCTAAAGTAGCTAACACTTGAATGTGCCTGTTTGCTAATCTAACTGATGGCTATATACTTAACGCATGCATTACGCCGCGGTAATGCTTTTATTTTTATTTAAACGAGAGGTTTATTTTTAACCTAACATAATAATATTTGTTTTTAAGTTTTATTCGAATTAAATAGTAAACCGTGATAATATGGAGGCGTTTGATTTTGTAAGCGATGATGAACTAGAGTTTATGGATTTTATAGAATATGAGAGAAGGCCGTATGTCATAAGAGAACGAAACAATTTGATGATATGGATTTCTTCATGAGATTTCGTTTGAGATAAGAGACAGTTTTATTAATTTTAGAACCGATAGAACATACAATTGAGACCATCTCAGACCGGTATTATCTCTTATTGTGTTATGGATAAAATTCTGTATTATATAATTACCCAGCAAAGAAGAGCATTTTGTTATTTATTTGGAACTAATACCTATTTTATGTTACTCAACTTTTACTTTGCTACAAACTCGACTATACAAAAACGATTAATATATTTTATTTACATATAAACACTGTCACTGTCTGTCACCTGCCAAATTGTGCCAGTATTTATAGGTTATAGAATAGGGCTGAGCGTCCAAGGTTTGTAAAGTAAGATAGGTAGCATGGTAACTTTCGACCAGTCAGAGATCACTATTTGAAATGCGGGAGCGCGTCACTCTGCCTGCTCATTCGTATTTCTGGCATTCAAACCATTAGTATAGAAGTATAATTAGTTATGAATTTGAATTCCGTATTTTGTATTTTTTAATGTACAAGCACAAATTAATAAATTAGCTTTTTTGATTAATGATTATTAACATCGATAAGGTTTTCCTTGGAATTTCAAATTGTCATTACTATATATAAAATTTATAACTAATTAATGTATGCAGCTAAAGAAGTACATTTTATATCAAGGGACTGAAGTAGGTTCTTTTAATCTTGTGTGCAATTTCTTGCCCGAGACTTCAGTCTTGATTTCATTGCTTTATATAACTCTTAGCGAATTTAATAAGTTATAAGATAGATCAAGAAACATACATGATACTAATTTTCGCCCTAACGAAAAGAGTTACTTAGAAAAGTTTCTTATTTTATGACGCACTGAGCAGAAATTTTTCCTCCAACCTTCACAATTATGTAGTATTAAAAAATGTTAATACAAATTTTTTATTAGAATTAGATGTGCATACGATAATTTATTAATAAAATTTAACAAGAGGGCCATTAAATTTTATCATGTCATATTAGACAGCAGTTAATAAGAAAAAATCATTAATTGGTTTTTTCTAATATTTCTTTGTATCATATGAAAATAAATTTTATTTCCTGTATTAAGTAATTTTTTTAGGGAAGGAAAAAAGCATCAACATCTCACCACTCTCTTTTGCATTTTTTAGTTGTTTTTGCAAACAGCTACACTACAAGCCTTTCCTCCAGTCATCTAATAATTGCATGTAACATTGTTATTTGTTATTATTATGAACGGAAAATAATAAAAACTGTTTACCTTAAAATTATTTCTGTAAATAACACAGGTTACAAACTTCTATATGCTATGAGTCTTTTCTCTTTAACAGTAATTGTCAATTAGATTATACACTAAATAACTATAACTGCACGATTATAAACACAAAAACAACAAATATTTCGAAATAACTCAACAAATATGCGCAACGTCTCAAAAAATGCATACGTACAATTAAGTTTCAGCAGGCACAATGACGCGTAAGATGGCCGCCTTCATCGTAACCCCTCCATTCCGTTCAAGTTACCATGCTACCTATCTACTTTACAAACCTTGCTGAGCGTCAACACTTACGTTGATAAGCTATGAGCGCATGCGTTTGATTTTCCAGCTGTCATGATTGCCAATCGTTGTAATAAATTCGCTAGCTAAAAGTTAGCTAGCCGGAAGCTAAATATTGCTTAGAAAAACGGTCACAACGTTAACTAGAACATTAACTGACAGGTAATCTTAACTACTAGCTACGAATCAGACACTTTTAACTGAGTATTGAATAACTGGCCCTTAGTGGAAATGCCAAACATATATTTTTGTTGTGAAAGGGCCAGTCGCAATGCGACCGCAGCCGGCAGAATTTATAATGATTTGCACATATATTAAATGATAGCTTCACTAATAAACAAATGTCTGAACAAGTCGACTAATCTCATTTTATAACCTAGCCAAAATTATCTGATATACGTTTTTTATAATTAACTGGACTTTTGTAAAAGATTTATATTTAATAAATGACAAAGTAGTTAAATACTTAATATTATATATACACTTAGAAAAAGGATTATTCCATATAAAAATTCTCGAAACAAGCTGAGTAACTTCTCTTAATTTGTATGCCTGTAAAGCTAGTTTCTATTCTCTCTTATATTTAAGGTTCTTATTAAACCACCAAGTAGCCTTATTAGTGTGTGGTCCTCTAATTTGGCTGACAAATACACCAGCGGGAGTTATTAGAATATCGACTTAAAGAAATTGATGATACGAACATACTATGTACGCATTCATTTTTCCCTCATGAAATTGTATACGTAAATACAATGTATTATCCTGAGAAGTTTTACGTGTATATAAAATGCTCATTGACACTTTAGAAGATTTAATAGAGCGAATAGTTGCCTCGTGTGGAACAATACGGATTACCCCGAGAATATTTGAATGAGTGCGCAATTCGATGCGATGGGCGGGGAATGCCTCTTAAGTGAAAATGCCCATTTCCAACAATTGTTATATAAAAAAAATATTATCAATGTTAACAATAATTAGTTCGTGGGTTAGTTATTTATTGTTATTATTTTTACATACATAATTATACATATGGTACTTATTTGAATGCAGTAAATTATTTAAAATATTCATATGAATAATTCTTTTATTGTGGCCAGACCCACAAATTGGTGACCCCGATAAAGAAAAAAATTAAACCCAAAGAAAAAATAAATAGATTTAACAAGAAAAATTAAACTCGACAGGAAAAATATTAAACCCAAAAGCAGCAATTGGAAATTTGACTACTGGTCCTGGAATGATGTCACGCTAGATAAATTTTGGAAAACTAAAACGCAAGGAAGAACAACTTGAAAGAGTAATTTAAAAACATATTTTACAAGAAAGAACAATTTGGAGAAGAAATGAGAAGTCCCATACAAATACGTTATATGGAATTTATAGCGCAATTTACAAACAACATTCAACATATTAAAGGTAAAGATAATATCATTGCTGATACGATTTCATGTATAGATGACTTATCTTCACTCACTCACTGGTAGATCGTATATCTGCAATAAATTTTTCAGATTTTAATTTAAAATCGCTGAGCGATGAACAAATTGGAGATGTGGGACTAGAAACATTAATAAAAATCAATTATCTAAGAAAAATAATATTAAATATGCATTATAGAAAGTTAAAATTTCAAATTCGCAAGATGAGATTTGGTGTTTCTAATTCTAAATTTCGACCTTATATACCCGCCAAAATGAGACGAGCTATTTTAAAATTTTTCGTAATTTAACTAATTCAGGAATTCGAGCAATTAAAAAATTAATTAACAGTAAGTACTTCTGACCTTAAATGAATACAGACTTCATCTTATGGATGTATTAATTGTCAGATAGCTAAACATAGAAAAACTCTAGTTGGTAAATTTGAAGTTCTTAGAGAACGTTTTGAGCGTATTGACATAGATATTGTAGGTCTCCTTCCTGAGGTTGCTGTTACATTCGTACTGTAGCTGAACTTTTTACTCGTTGGTTGGAAGCATATCATTTATGAAACATTACAGCACAGCAGGAACAGTTGCTGAAACATTATTCCGCCAATATATATGTCGTTTTGGTGTTCCGCTTTACATAACTACACATCACTGGGCTCAATTTAAATTATTTTCACAATTTTCAAAATTTCTAGGATTTCATAGAATGCGTACTACTGCATGTCAACCTCAAAGTAATGAGTGAGTTGAAAGATTTCACAGAACTCTAAAAATTAAGTTGATTGCCAGATCTAAATTAAGGAATTGGCGGCGAGCAATGCCAAAAGAAGATTTACAATGTTCTTCTGTGGAACTTGTTATTGGTCAACCATTACAGATCTGCCGATTTTTATAGCAAAATTATGTGAACATTTTAATAACCTCAAAGTGATAAGATTCAAAACATTATATTTTAGAAAAATCATTTGTCAACTCTGACATGCAAACATGTGATTATATTTTTATTGGGTAAGAGAGATTAAAACCTTCTTTACTGCCGATGTACGAAGTAGATAAAGTTATTTGTATAAATAAACACGATGCAGCGTCTACAATTAGTTATAGACTATAGACAGAGTAAAATCTGCTTATCTTTTAAATGTTGTTAACCCAGATGTGGCTAGTTCAATTTCAAAAGAAAGAGTTAGATTCGCCATTGATTGTTTGAATGTTTGGCTGCTTACTTTTAAGAGTCGAAGTATTGTGGCGTAACTACCACTATTACTAGTTAGTTATTTATTGTTATTATATTTATATTAAAAAGATACCTCTGGTATCTAGGTCCGCTGCAAATGATATCTATGACAGAAGAATAATATTTCAAGATTGATGTACATACGCAATTATGGTACTTATTTGAATACAATGAATTATATCAAATATTCAGATGAATAATAGATCTGTCCACAGAAAAAACTAATATACATTAAAAGTAGTAAAATATAAAGATTTTACCAAATAATAATAAGATCAGAACTGTGGTTGAAAAAAGTCAATCCGGACAACAGCAGCAGCCATAAAAATAGTTTGCTTTATTTCAACGTGACGTCCACATTTTATATCCTATTAACACATATCAAAATTGAAAATAATATCTAAAGCATTTTCTCAGATATTAAAAAATAACGATTTAAAAAAAAATCAACACCCTGCGGTAAAAAATTTAAGCCGTTGCAGACGCTTATTGAAACGAACTTTTCTTCATAAAATGAACTAAGAGATCACACCCTGAAACATTCTGAACATGCTTACCACATCAGCTCCTGTGGACCTTGAAATATTTTGTCGTTCTAATAACAGAGGTATATTACAGTAAATACTTTCATGACATAATCGACAGATTCAAACTAGGAAACTGTGTAGATTGGAATGTGGATAATAGAGATGAAGCGTTAACGATAGTAACTATTTTTATCCTTTTTTCCTTCGAAGCCAGAGCAAAAATAGCAATTGGCGAATTCGCCGGTGTTCGTGTCCTTTTATGTAATTTTTAATATTTTGAGTTCTATATTGTTTCTAGATTTGTAAGATGATCAGTCATAATAGGTCTCTAATAAATAAACTAAATAAGTAAATCTTTATTGTGTTATAAAAAAAATTACACACAAAAGGAAGAGGTTAGCCTAAGCAATCTTCCACGTCTCCAAGAAAAAATAATATACAATATGTACGTGGTTTAATATTACACCAAGAAACCCTACACGATAAACTCTTTCTAAAGTAAATAATAATTGGTAAAAAGATGTACAATATATATTCATGTAATAAACGATAGTAATAACTGGTAAGAAAGAGAACAAAAAAAGAAAAAATAATATTATCAATTGAAATGGAAAGGAAATTTATCGTATTAGCCTTAAATAAAAACTAGATCAGTTAACAAATCTGTTACACAATGCTTATATATTTAATAACCATAACTACCCCTAAGTATTGTAGCTGAGGAAAACACAAACAATAATAATATTTAAAGAATAAAAAGGGAGAATGATGATCATTCATTGGCAGAAAGAATTGAAACTGAGTTTCTGTATTTTCCTACGCGTTACTAAATTAAAAGTATATAAAGCACTCATATGCAGGTACATACATATAAAATATATTTAATTTGTGTTTGATAAAGAATTTTTTACATTTTTTTTTAAAACCGATTATTAGATAAATCCAAATGAACAATAACTTTATTTAACAAAACAGGTGCCAAGTAACAAAAACTACATTCATATTTACTTGTCAAATGTTGTGGAATTGTGAACGTATTTGACCTTATGTTGACAATATGGATATCAGGCTATTTATAATTAACGAGGCGTCTTGTTTTTTTATTAGTTTATATAAAAATAAGGCAAATAGATAATAAATTCTGTTTCGGACATTTGGTTCATTTAGAGCCACCAGATAGGATGTTATACGCTCCCGAAATGGTATACAGCAAACAAATGTCATACAAGCATTTTGTATGCGCTGAAGTTTTAATTGGTTATATTGAGTAACAAAATTGTAATACACAGCACAACAATATTCTATAGGTGGATACTTCAATGTTTTGACTAATTTTAATTTAACTTCTTGACTTAGCTGATATTTAAATCTGTATAGTGTCTTTAATTTTAAGAATATGATTTGAAAAATGTGATCGAGATGGATGGTTATCTAAAATTACTCCCAGATTTTAGCAGATTGTACCGAGTTGTATTTAATATTTAGTATTTGTTCTCTCATAATGTGATTTATCTGCCTCTCAGGTCCTATGCACAGTACCACTGTCTTATTCGGATAAATACGCAAACCATGATTTTCAGAATATTTTGCTGTATTATGTAAATCTATGCAGATGTTTCTTATATCATTTACGGGGTTACTTATCTCACTTGGCAATGAGACAGGATCAAGATAAAGTCAAAAATGTAAATTGAAAATAACATTGGTCCTAAGATACTCCCCTGTGGAACGCCTGATGGAGTTTCCCTTATGGACGAACATCCACTATTATCAATTAACACTCTTTGACATCTGCCTCTGTCCTAGCCTACTTAACCAATTTATGACCCTATTTTCAAATCCAGTATGTTTTAATTTTGTAAGTAAATCAAAATTTATTAGGTCAAAGGTTTTGCTCTGATCCAGTAAAACCAATATCGATGAAAACGATTTGTCCATTGCAGTACTAATGTCATTTACAACTTTCAGTCGTGCCGTTTGCATTCCATGTTTTTGATGAAAACCTGACTGCATTTCTAGAAGGATACTGTTAGCTTAAATATAGTCTATTATTTGAAAGGATACTATTTTTTCGAGCATTTTGGAAAATGTTGACATGATACTTATTGGGTGTAGAGCGTTAAAACAAGATGGAGTACTTATTTTTGGAATGGGTATAATGTTAGCTGTTTTCTATAAGTTTGGAAAATACCCCAATTTAAACACTCGTTAAATATGTGCTTTATAACATCAATGCAGTAGGGAATAATGAGTGAAATAATTTTAACAATTATACCATCCGTAGCAAAAGCTTGACTTTTAATAGATTTTAAAGCACCAACCATCTGTTCGTCATTTATTTCCACAAATTTAAAATATATATCTCTATGTCCTGTAACATTTAAGAAATAATATAATCATTAAGCTCTTCTGGTTTTTGTAAATCAGCAGGTAAAATATTGTTATTTTTTTTTACTGCTCCCATTCGGATAAATTTCTCCAATTTCTTTTTTATCGTTTTTATTTTTATTTAGGATTTACTGCATATATGCAATTTTTTTCGTTATATTGCCTCATTTACATAATTACGTAATGTAACATAGTACTCTATATCAGTTATTGTTCTGGATTTTAAACATTTTTTATGTGTTTTGTCATGCATTTTATCATTAATTTCAAGTTATACTTTATATATGGCTGGTGTTTATGTTTTTTTATTATTGTACATTGTAAGTGGCTTCAATAGAACAGCTGTTTATGTCAAATTTATTATAATTTCTGTAAGTAATAGAATCCTTACATACCTTAGTATATTAAGCATATCCATTGTATCACAACTCTTTACCATAATATCATTACATGTAACATTTATCAATGACTCTGTAGTAGCAGTTATCCGAGTTGATTTTTTTATTATTTGACACAATTCAAAATCACAAAATCGGGTAAATTTATATTTAACAAGTTTATATTTATATCCCCCATAAGGATTACCCAATTAATTTCCAAATACACACGTTCTAATATATTATTTAGTTCATATAAATAGGTTATAATATTTGCACTAGGAGGTTGATAAATAATGCCGAATGCTACTTTCTGTTTATTAAATGTAACACAGTTGTTCTAACTCGTTCTCAGACGTACATGAGTCATACACATTGAATGTATATGTTACCCACAAATAACAGGCAACGCTTCCTCCTCTTTCAACCCGATCATTTCTTATTAAATTGTAATTAGGGATCGACATAAATTTGCTTGAATAAACTTGCATTAACCAAGTTTGTTGAAAGAAGAAGAAGAAGAAATCCGAGAAATAATTTTCAAAATCTATCCAAATTATATACAATTTGCACATTCCACATTTAACACTTTATAATTTATTCAATGATTCTGCGGTATTCTGCGGTAAATTTCAAATAGTCTTAAATACAAACTGTAAAGGTTGGGCCAATAAAAGTTATCGTTTCAGATCTACATGACTCATTCAATTGAGGAAATATCATCTTAACACTATTAAGATCCTTACGCCTAAAACATTTATATCTGAATGTATCAACATTCCTAATACCTACGCACCCATAAAATAATCGAGAGTGGGTCAGAATTCTCACAACCAATTATATTTTTCTCAGTATCTTTCATTAAACTAAGCGTCGGAAGAAAATTAAATAAAGACATGGCCATATGAAATTCGAATCGTTAAAGAATAACGTATTTTATGCTCTGAGTAATTTGTAAGATGAAGTTGATGTTGGATAATTGTTATTCTTCGAAACGACACATCAGATACAAAACCAAGCACAACGCCCTGATTGTTTCTATATCACTATTATTTTCGCAAACGTAGTTATATAAAATCATTAACATTTCTGAAAAGGAAATGCCACACATTTTTGATAAAATATCAGTATCAGATAAGCGGTTGATTGCCAAACTGCCGCGATCCGGTCCTGCTGCCCGAGATTAGTTATTTCGCGGAACAAAATGAAGACGGGAATGTGGTTCGCCCGAAGCCAACTCCACGCTACTCTAGAAATTACAGGGCCACGCATCGTGATATCGCGGACAGTTTTCTTCGACTGATGCCCTGGGTTATACCTTTGCAGTTTTTGGTAATCTGGTAATCTTTATTTTTGTTCATTTCTAGACGGATTTTCGAAATAAACTCATAGTAGACATTATCGTTAAAAATCTTTAATTGTGATTTTATAATTAAACGAACTATAAAACTGTTTTTAATTTTGGAATTAGATGGTCCGCAAATCCTTCTGCTTCTGCTTACCGCAGGTGTTTCATAATATTATATAGAGTATATGGTACTAACGTGAAAAAAAATGAACTGCAGATTCATCGACCCAAATTAAGGGCCGATAAAAAGAGTTCGTATAAGGTTTTTCAAGATAGTCCTTCGCTACCAACCTAATGGGATAGAATAATTTATTATTTTCCCTCAAGAAAGCTCCATATTCACTTAAAATAATAGGTGCGAAAATTAATAATATAATACATGTGCGTCATTTTTTAATACACGCGTATGTTAGAGAAATATCGATAATAAATGCTATTAAGTTATGAAAAGCTGAGGAATACAGAGGCATCTGGCAAGTTGCTCGCGGAAATTGGACGTGCCATATTTTATTGTCAACAAATTATTAAAACTATATAAAATCTAACAGTTTCAATATTAAAATACGAATACTGATTCAATTAACGATGATTTTATGTAATGTACCCCACTTGTCGTTATCGAAGAAACAGCAAATAATACTTCGTTAAATCTCCCGTAACGTCGCAACAAGTACGAGTAAATTAAATTTGTAATTGAACTAAAAATGTTTTTTCTTCGACTGTGGGAAAAAAATTGTACACAGCTGGCTTGGAAAATGTCTTACACATTTGTGTGACTCCTCCACTAGGTCTGCGTCCTGGTACATCAACTTTACCACTCGCGTGTTAAGTTTCATTTTCCATGCTCGTTATGTAATATAGTATTAGAACAGTTTCATACACTTTTGATATGACAAGCATTAATGGTTCTGAAATAATTTAATGTTATTGGTCCACTTTTATGAATAAGTATGGCTGGAAATTTTCAAAAAATCAGGGTGTTTACTATTGTCGATATTCGCATTTATTATTTCGGTTAACGGTTTCAAAATCATATATTTTACATATTTTATTATAATGACAGATATACAAGAATGATCGAAACTGACTCTAACTTTAATTTTATCAATTATATATATAATTTCTGTATGACTGACATGTTCAAATATAAAATCCGGATAATCGGCGTTGTTAGTATAAAAGTTAGTTAAAGTAGCATTAAAAGAAGATAAATTATTGATATTTTCACCTGTTAACAAAATTATCGTTCAGAGCTTCAGGACCTGATGGTGATTATATTAGTATTCCCATATGTGTTTCTTCTTCTTGCAGTGCCGTATCCGTTCAACGAATGTTGGCGATCATGTTCGCTATTTTGAATTTACTAACCGCCGCTTTGAAAAGCGCGGTCGTTGACTTCCCAAACCACTGTCTCAAGTTCTTCAAGCAGGACGTTCTTCTTCTTCCTGGGCCTCGTTTTCCATTGATTTTACCTTGGATTATCAGATGTAGTGTATTATATGTTTCTGGATGTCTCATTACGTGGCGAAAGTATGATAGTTTCCTCTTTTTCACAGTATTAATTACTTCCTTATCTTTACTCATTCTACGCATTACTTCTAGGTTTGTAACGTGGTCTACCCAACTTATCCGTAGCATACGTCGGTATAACCACATCTCAAAAGCCTCAAGTCCCTTAAGGGTGTTTTCTGTAAGAGTCCAATACTCCACTCCATACAAGAGGACGGAGAATGCATAACAGCGAACCATCCTTATCTTCAATTCCATATTTAGGTCATGTCCACAAAAAATCTTCTTCATCCTCACAAATATTGTTCTTGCTTGCTCTATTCTTCATTTTATTTCAATCGAGTGGTCCCAGTCATCAACTAGAAGCTGTCCCAAATATTTCATTCTATGCACCCTTTCTAAACGTTCTGTCCCAATCCACAGTTCTCCATTAATGTTTCTTTTGTTCACTATCATTAGTTTTTTTTGACATTCAGTTTGAGGCCATAATTTTCGCATACGTTGATTATTCGATCCAAGAGAAGCTGGAGTCCCTCAATATTATCTGACATAAGTACTGTGTCATTTGCATAACGCAGATTATTCACTGTAACTTCGTTTATTATTATATCCTCTGAGACGTTGTAACGGTGACAGTATGCATCCTTGTCTCACGCCTCTTTTTATTATGATATTTTCCGTTGTTCTGGCCCTCATTCTTAGATTTATCTTTTGTACCCAGTAGAGATTAGCGATGAAGAATAGGTCCTTGTCATCAATTCCAGTTGCTTTTAGTATCTCAATCATTTTATCGTGTTGTACCCTATCAAATGTCTTCTCAAAGTCAATGAAGCACATGAAGGCGTCACAATTTACGTCTCTACATCACTGAATTAGTGCTTCTATGCTAAAAAGAGCTTCTCTTTTACCCATTACGGAATCCAAATTGAGTGTCCCCAATATACTTTTCAATTTTGAGATAAATCCTTTGATGGATGATGCTTAGAAATAGTTTTAATACATGGCTCATCAAACTTATAGTTCGGTGTTCACCGCATTCTTTGGCATTTGTTTTTTTGGGGATGGGGATGAATGTTGATTTCAGCCAGTCAGGTGGAATTATTTCTCTATCGTAGATGGCATTGAACAGTAGTAGTAGTGATTTTATTGCTTTGTCTCCCAAGAGTTTCAGGATCTCTGTTGGAATTTCATCTGGGCCATTCACTTTTCTAATCATGGCCGTTTCAATGGCCTTTTCAACTTCTTCTCTGGTGATTGGGGGTCCGTTTGTTTGTTCTTGTATTTCATGAAATCTACTTCTTTCGCCATCAAACAGTTCTTCTATATATTCCTTCCATCTTTTCAATTTCCGTTCTGTGTCTACTATTATGTTCCCATTTTTGTCTGTAACCTTATTACTGTGGCTGTTGAAATGTTGTTTTTATGAAATCCTAATAGGCATTAAGTATGTTTCCGTTTTTTGACATGTGATAACTACAGTATTCACTTTTAGTCTCTATTACTTCTTAGCGATACCTACTTTAAAGCTGCGTATATGACTTTTAATACAGGATCAAGAAAATTATTATTCATTTCTGATAATAGAGCTCTATTGTAAATCATTTCCGTTTAGGATTTTTACCGAAACTAATGTTTCGTTCGACCAACGGAGACAACTAGCGTATTTTTGTATAAATATTCTAACAAAAGTATTAGAATTCACAAACAAGTACTATTCACTGTCTTTGCTGGCCACTGGATAATAAATGTTTGCAATCAGCACTTATGGAGTGATGAAAATTTACACTGTGCGGTAGATAGATAATTTCAATACAACTTTTCAATTAATATCTAATTTTTTTACAGAACTATTTGTTCCTGCTTGTCAATGGCTTATCCATTTAATTAAGACGAGACCTATGGTTTATGCAACATTAAGCTATCTATATGTTTCACTAGAAGTTTGGTGATGGTACGCACAAACTTTTAGAAATCGTTGGATTGGGAGTTAAAATGAAATGACTTTCTCGATCTCCAGATTCGAGTTTCGCAGATTTCTATTTTTAGAAACATATCCCAAATATTGTTTACACTACAGCTCTTCCAAATATAGACGATTTATCTTTGCAACGACCTCCAGACTTTTGGTTTTTGACGTGGTGTTGCCGAGTTATTCAAAAAAATTTGAAAATATTGGTGGGAACAAGGTTCAACAAATTAATTCGCTGTGTGTATTACTATTAATAAATAAATAAACACCACAGAAATTAGACAACCCCCAATTCCAGAAGCGGAAGGGGTTTATACATTGAAAAAAACGCGGACATACAACCATTTCCTCCGGAGCTAGGATTCGAACCCGGTGGTGCGATGTCCGTGTGATTAATCGTGATTGCCACCTCGCGCTTTGACACACTCGGCTATCGACCAGACAATGAAGAAGATTTATTTTGCAATTATGTAGACAAGAAATGTACTACAATGATACAATCACTAAATATGGATTATAATTATACAGGGTGGAATTTATACAATTCAGGAGTCAAAGTGAATTTTATCAATTTTTTCGAATGGAACACCCTGTAAATTATTGTATCTTTGAATTCGCACGTTAATTCTCTACGAATTTGGTTAAGAATTAGAGATCCCACTCTGGATTTCTTCTTTTGGGCTAAGAATTGGAGATCCCCTCTGGATTTCTTGTCTTGGCCAAGAACTGAATTTCTTTTGTACTTGCTCTAGGCAGGACGCTGGTCGTACCTAGGCCCTGAGGTCCTTCAGAGTTAGCGGCACGCTCTACTTTGGGGCTCATACGTGTGATAGTGTCAAGTATTTTCCCCCTTTTTGCTGCCCACCCCAAGCCAATGCCCCCTCAGGCAGACATCAGCCTAACATCTTTTCTACTAGAAAGTGCTGGTGGCAGGCCGTAAGTGTCTTCCTTGAAAATTATAGCCCCAGTGGCTCGCAGTGTATACTCCTCATGTGAGTTAAGTCATTTTGAAAATATGTCAAGCAGAAAATCATATTTGGCACCATGTATGTAGGAACTCTTCCCTTTAGAATTGTCCAAGATATAACCTGAAATTATTTTACACATAACAGTTTTCCGGTAGAATTAATACAATAGACTATTTTTTCAAGTATTCTTCAGGTTAAAAATTGTTTAGCGCTTGGTGGAATATATAGAAATTTTCAAATATTATTTATAATCATACATGCAAAAATACAAATAATGAACATTTTCTCTAAGAGCTTCAATATATTTCAATACATGCTAACTGCATTATTTAGGAAGAAACAAGGTACCACGTCTAATAAAAGTTATCATAACCCTAGAAACCTTTTGGACAATTGAAGGTGAAGATTTAAATAAACACCTCTCTGTTTGAATGACGTAACTTACCTAATAAGTATTGCTCTTATTATTATAAATACATTCAATTGCGTAGATGGGAATGTATCGCGGTACGTGACGATAATATCATATCTTTAATGGGTATGTGTTAATTGATAATAATTTTTTTGTTTATGAGTGCAGATTGTATTTAATTTATTAGAACATTGAGATGGTTAGTAAAAACAGTTATTACACTTTTTTTTTGATAGAGATTATAATTCCTAAATAACTGAAAAACGAATACTAAGTAGCCCAAAGAAAGGTGGTCTGAAATTCTCAGGACAATAAAACAAGTTGTTTCACCGCGTTTCGATCTATTAAATGTTGCGATCTTCAAGGCTGCAAATTAACAACCAATTAGGATTCTTTTCAAGTAGTGAATAAATTAAACATATAATTTTAAATGAAATATTAAATGTTGTGACGTGCCATCTTTCGCTGGTTTCCACAAATTAATAACAATAGGATTTTTAGTAGATTAACTAGTCAATCATAGTAATAAATTATCCATTGAGCGATAGATGTCACCACGCTCTAATTTCCTATCCAAACCACCTTTAAGCTTTCGCCTGCAGATGTTTCACTAGGTAAAGTTTTACCAAGTTATAAAGTCATTGTGAATGCCATGGAAATCTAAAATATAAATTATTACTATAATTAGTATATAAAAATTATCTACATGATCGAGAAAGTCCGTAACAATCGATTTAGTTTTTAAAATTTCTCAAGTTGGTACTCTGATAGCCGAAATGCCGAACTGTCAGTTTAAGTCATTTCCTCTTGTTTGTGTGAGTTTAAATGGTTATAAATAAATTTTACCCAAGTACCGTCAAATTTCCTTTTTAAATCAAGAAATTGAGTCGAAAACCTTGCTAGTGAGTAATTTAGTAAAAGGCACGTGGTTGGTAATCGGTTTGATACCGGATCAAAAACTAAATTTTACCTATTTTCAATTAATATTTTGGTTTGTTTAATTGAAATTTCGATTTTTTCGGATTAATTAGTGGGTTTATCGTCCAGAAGTACCTATTATAGGTGAGTTTGAATTTCTTAGATTTGTTATATAGACACGTGCTCACGTTAGAGGTTAGTTTTGAGATTAGTTTTGTAATTTTAATTATAGACGATTTTGGTAAGGCCAGATTTCGATTTTGGTACTGCTAGATTTTGATTTGGTACAGCTAGATTTTGAGTTAAAACTTGCCAACTGTTTTATTTTTGAATTATTTGGATTTTGGACGTTTTGGATCATTCTGCTATTCCTTGGTACACGACTTTTGATACATGATTTTGCCCTCTACGTTAGAGAAATTTTATCTAATTATTTGTGAAGATTTCTGAAAGACCCTGTTGAAGCATTTGTGAAGTTTTTCTACAACCAGCAAGGACCAAGAACCGAGGTCGAGATCAACAACCTTCAAGTCTGGAGTGCTTGGAAAAGTCTCCAAAATTACTTTAAAGCTAAGCAATTCAGATATATTATTTTTTCATTGTAAAATTGCTTAAATTAATAATTCTTTTCCCTAGCGTTAGCTTAATAACCCTAGACTGATACAGGGTGCGCCATTGATATGCTGAATGTGGATGATTTTGATAGACGACAGCAGTTTTGCGGAATTATGAGAGAATTGCGGATGCGAATTTTCTTTTCAACATTTGTTTTTCTGACGAGTGTACTTTTTTCTTAAACTCTACTGTAAATCTCCATAACTATCGGTTTTGGTCGGACGTGAATCCAAGTATTTTCCACGAAGTGCATACTCAACATCAACTAAAACTAAATGTTTGGACCGCTATTTTTGGTCCCATTTTTCTTGATGGCAAATTGACGGGCGAACGTTAACCGAAGTGTTGGAAGATCTTGTCCAACCATTATTTTTAGATATCGTTGAAAATGATGATCGTTATGTAGAAGACCATTTGACTTTCCAACAAGATGGATCTGCATCTCATTATGCGGTTGCTGTTCGGGAGTATCTGGACAAAGTGTTCCCGGAACATTAGATTGGACGAAGAGGTGCTCTGGAATGGTCGGCTCGCTCAACAGGTTTAAGTTCCCTGGACTTTTTCCTATGGCGTCATCTGAAAAGTAAAATTTACGCAACGGAACCAGGGTCTCCAGAGACCCTCCAAAATGTAAGGAGACGTTTCGAGCAAAATTCATATTATTGTATGGAAGTTGGTGGCGCACAATTTGAACATTTGTTGAACTAATAAACATGCACTCGCATAGAGAATCAAAAGACGTTTAAAATGAGGGGTCACTCGATCACCTTACCGTAATTTGACATCAAAATGTGCCGTTCAAAAGATATAAGGTGACGTATTTCATGATTTTTCCCAAACAACACCCCCCCACCTTATTTAATCTAGAGGGTGGTTTTCATGGGGACGAAAAAAAATTGAAAAAAAGCATGGTGTCGCATAGAAAACTGAAAGGCACTTCAAATGAGGGGTCGCTCGTCCCCATTTCCCTATTTAAATTCTTGAGTTAGGGTTTTCTGACGTTAGATTCAAAACTAATAATTAAATATAAATATAGGTGCAAAAAATCCTTAATTTATAATATTGCATTCATAATTCATAACAAATAAAATTTACAAAATACTGATACTTACGACAAAAAAATAGACTAAAGAAATGAGTTATAAAAAATGACTGTAGTGAACAAGTTTTATTTCTAATAATCCGAAAATTCGTTTTTTATATTAATTTTTAGAAATATGAAAAAGATTAAAAAGTTATGAGGAAAATACTAGCGGTCACCCTCTAAAACTACCCCTTAGCAGAAGAGAAGATTTGACTGATACCATGTAAACTAGTGTCCGCTCGGCCTATGACTAAGTTTAAAATATGAATGTGATATTTTAAGAGAGCCGGAAGATATTGCAGAAAAACTGAAATTAATTGTCCCCCTTTTAAGGGGTACCACAACTTTCAAATCTCTTTGTTGGCCCACTGCGTATATTTAATAAAAATGTAAAGAATAAAATGTCGCTTTAACCTCCTAGTGGTACGTCCATGATACCATTTCCCTTCACAATTTAAAACGTAAGCATCTCTATTACTTCCGACACTCTTCTTCATATGAGCTGATTTCTAACTAGAAAATAGGTAAATGCGTGAAACATCATATATTAATTTCATAATCGTCTTTATAAGACAAAAGCGGAATAGCATCTGCAAGGCAGTGAATTCCTACACAGCAACCAGTTTTTCAGGATCACGAATAATCAGTATTTGGTGCTGAACTAGTTCACATCTGCACCAATATTCTGTGGACGTCAAAACTTGTTAAGAATTTCCTGTACGTCGCGTCTCTCTACCACTGCTTTCCGTTTTATAGGAATTTCAGTTTCTGTTTTCATATCTCTGTATATGCCTTCTTGTGTTGCGTCATTAGGTACCAACCTTCCATTTACTGTTAATTTTTGATGCATTTTAATTACCTAAACGCAGAGTTTTAAATAAACACCTACAGACTGGGCAAAGTCTAGTTGCTTTGCTACTTATCTAAAGGATACAGTTAGTAGTAAAACAATTATATATATTAATTTTTAAAACATTGAGAAATATTTAACTTCAACAAAAAATATAAGTGCATTGATTCTGTAGTTCCTTAAAACATGTAAATTAATGGCTCCTATATTACAATGAATTTTATTCCAGATGTCGATTTCTGGGGATTGAATGGTGAAGTTTCACCTTCTGTAGCTTCAGATAATAATAATAATAATAATAATAATTTATTGACGTCAGAATACGTGATAATGCTTACACAAGTCAAAACATCAGTGAAAAGTACGATGATAATATTAAAATTAAATAACTGTAGATATGCACAAGATAATAAGAATAAGCAATATAATATATTAAAATAAACAGAGAATCTTTGACAATTCCTGCTATTTCCGAAGGCTTGGTCATGACCTTCAGAAATTGTCGTCTAGTCAATTGTACGTCATGACCAATGATATCGTTAATATAATGTTCAACAGTGTCTTGCTCTAAATTGTTTGGTGTATCGAAATATGTAGCTAAGTCGCGCACCTTTTGAGTATCTGTCATCGACGTCTGCCTGTTTTAATAATTTTGAAAGATTAATTCAAATTTAATGAAACAAAGTGTATTTATTGAAAAGTGTGCTTTGGTTACATTTTAGTTCTGTCATTTACGTCATTTAATAATTTATTTTGTTCTTGTGTTCCTCGAGCTAATTTCTATAGTACTTTATTTACAATGCCTAGATATAATAATTTTTCAAATAGAGAAATGAAGAATATGATATGTGTTTATACACAAAATAATTTTAACGGACGTGCTGCAGCGAGGAGATACTCATTGCAATATCCAAATAGAATACAGCCAGACCAAGAGATTTTCAAAGTACCCTGTATGTATTATTTTTTTATCAGATAGAGTGGTAAATTTGCTTTAGACTGGTTTTTACCGATTAAAAAGTGAATATAAATCAAAATAAATATTAAGCTCATCTGTTGTTCATGGCTTACTGCAAGATATGGACACAATTCGAAACGTTTCTACAAAAAGCTTAAATTCAAACTTAATGAAACAAAGTGTATTTATTGAACAGTGTGTTTTGGTTACGTTTTAATTCTGTCATTTACGTCATTTAACCATTTTATTTTGTTCTTGTGTTCCCTGAGCTAATTTCTTTAACTTCTTTATTTACAATGCACAGACATAATAATTTTAGTATAATAATTTTTCAAGTAGGGAAATGTGGGATATGATGTGTGTTTACGTACAAAATAATTTTAGCGGACGTGCTGCAGCAAGGAGATATTCATTGCAATATCCAAATAGAATACAGCCAGACAATGATATTTTCAAAGATCTGTTTCGTCGTTTGGGAGAAACTGGTTCATTTCACCATAAAAACGATGTAGGACGACCGAAATGAATTACTCCAGATCAAGAACTAGAAAGTCAGCTCAAGTCGTTTAGCAGCGGCAACAGGGGTGACTAAACAACCTGTCCTAAGAAGTTATGTAAAGAACGCTTCTATCCATGTCATATCACTCCAGTCCTTCAAAAGGATTTTCCACAAAGGCTACAATTTTGTCAATTTGTTCTAAATTAACACAACAGGGATCGAAATTTTGTTAACAACACTTTATTTACCGACGAAGCAACTTTTACTCGCCGAGGCGTTTTTAACTGGAGAAATACCCATTACTGGGAAGTATAAAATCCTCATGTTGTTAGAGAAATGCATTTTCAGCAAGAATTTAAGATTAATGTTTGGTGTGGTATCATCGGCGATCAATTATTGGAATCATTTGTTCTTCCTCCAAATCTAAATGGACAGTGTTATCTGTTTTTTCTTCAAAATACTCTTGTTGATATATTACATGCTAAACATATGGAACAGAATGTAGTTCATGCAAGATGGAGTTCCCCCTCATTTCTTCATTGAAGTCAGGAATTATCTTGATGAGATTTTCCCACGCAGATGGGTCGGTCGAGGAAGTGAGTTTGCTTGGCCATCAAGGAGTCCTGGTTATAATCCTTTGGATTCTTATGTGTGGGGACATATGAAGTTCTTAGTCTATGCAAATACTATCAGTTCAAGAGGAACTGTGGGACAAAATACAAAACGCAGCGAATTTCATTAGAGGACAGGAAAATGTATTTTTCAATGTAAGAAAATCTTTTATGAATAGAATTAGAAAAGGCATAGAAGTAGGCGGAGACCATATCGAACATTTACTGTAAGTTTATAAAATCATTAAGTCAACTTTTACGTTATTTTTTGGTCTTATAATAAGATTAGATCCTTATTTTGGACAATCTTTTGAATTATGTATTTATTTTCAATCAAGAATAATAATAACTTGAACTTTGATTTGGTTATATCCTTATATTTTGGCCCAAAGAATCTACTCCTGAACTATGGCTTAATATTAATGGTTCACCCTATATATATATATATATATATATATATGGCTTCTGTTAAGATGGATTCTCTTTATTATATTTATTTTACTGTAGAGTAATTTTAATCATTCTGCTATAAATAAAAGGATGTGTTGTTTTAAGGCACATTTTTTGATCCTCTACGTTTAAAAAACCTGGTCCTAATACAAATTTTATACTGGTTTCTATATTTTTACTGGGTCACACTTTTTAAATAGTCACATATGAATAATATTTCAGTGATTGCATCTAATATATTTATTTACTCTTTCCATTGTTAAAATATGTTTTGCGCGCGTCTCGTGCAAATTATATTTAGAAGTAGAACGTAATCAATTTGTATCTGGGAAACAGGCCAGACATAACGGTTATTCGCTTAGAATTTAAAATGACTTTTAATTAGAAGTTTTCTTCATGTACTTTATCGCCCGCCATATGTGCAAATCTCCATCAAGCAGCATTGAACACCGTTTTAAGAAATCGCTAACATTTAGCTATCCACGAAGTAATTACTATATTTGAAAGCTCTCACAACAAAAGGTTGGTAAGTGTGGTATTATTAAAAAATAATATCTTGAAATTAATTACGGAATTTGTGAGCATCTCGTGGGAACTCTGATAAAACTTTTAAACAAATGGATACCCACGTTGTATACTCGTACTCGGAAAAGGAGGAATTGGCTAAGTAAATCTGTAAGTAGTGTAAGAAGAATATATAAAAAAATACAACAAAATACGAACAAATCAGATTTAGTAAGTAAGTAAATTTGTTCTTTAACAAAAAGCTATTACAAGTACATATACCGTCTGTCTATTTTATGAGGGCCACACTAAATATCTGGCTTAATATCTATTGTAGAAGGGTAAATCAGTTATCCCATTTTTTGTGAGCTAAATTTTAGTAAAAAGAAATTTAAAATTTTTGCTTCCTTGTAAGATATATTATAACAAAATCGAAAAACGCAGTTGGCTTAGACATACGCTCTTGTGTAAAAATGAAAATAACAAAGTAGGTCATGACATACTTAATTCTGTTTATTTTTTATCTCCGCAGATATTGCGGCAATGGTTTATTTTTAATTTAGCAAATAAGAAGTACATTATACAGGCTACCCATTTTATCAGGGCGCTCGAGAATATCTCACTTAATATCGGTGGTACAAAAAAAAAAAAAATTTCACAAAAATTGTGACGATTCATATAACCTACAAAATGGTTTAAAGACATTTAAAATCCACGGCCTACTTTAAGAGTTATGGCGGAAAATATCGAAAATGCGGAAAACGTCTAGGCCAAATATCTCCGTTATTTGAAGAGATACGAGAAAAATTCTGAGGCGAAAATTTTTTGCAACACAGAGTGTTTCAACGAGGTTTTATCTAATTTTTTCCAAAACCGCTATATTTTGAGATTTACTCTTCAGGCCGTTAAAAAAATTATTTTGAAACGGGCGGGAAATGGCGCCATTAAATAGAGTATTTTCCTCCCTTTTCAACGATATATCACATGCCATATTTATTCATTGGTAATACGTTAGTAATTATAAAAACATTTTTTAAACCAATAAGTTTTTTTAACAAGCATTATACTTGCCGTGGAGAAGTATGATTAAATAAAACGATAAAATAATTCAATAAGTTGTTCAAATCTTTGCTATAATAAAACATTAACACAATTAAGAAGAATAAAGTAAATTCAGGTAACCAAAACAAAATAATAATCAAGACAGCAACATGGAGCAATTATGGAAAGAGTATTCGCAGTTATGCCAATGTATAGAAGTCCTCCATAAAAGCGTCACTCCTTGCTCAGAAAGTTAAAATGTCTTTACCAATTAATTTGAGTATAATATCCATTTGTTTGTATTTCATGATTTCACTATTATTTCAATTATTTTAAAATAGTTGGCTATGAACATACTTGACAATTTAATTTTTTGACAGTTCATCTCAGTTAATACTTAAACTCTCACTCAATCACACTCGTTTAAGAATTTAGAATTTTCAAATATGATTTTCACTCACATTGATCGTTATAATATGATCGTTACATATTGTCAATGCAATTTTAACTCTGGATTAGCTCAAGTAGAATATAGAAACAGATTTCCACAAGCACTACAGCCGAATAAAACTCTGTTCAGAAAATTAGCTACGAAACTGAAAAATAATGGTTAATTTTTAAAGAAGAAAACAAGGTTGAACAGTATTACTGATAATGTAAATAAGGTAAACCAAATCATTAATTATGTATGAAATAAAAATATAGAAAATTTGGAAACATCATTAAGAGAAATTCAAATTACTTCTCATATAAATACAACAAGTGCTAGAAGAATTTTGAAGAAAAATGGTTACCGGTGTTATAATGCCAAAAAAGTTCACAATTTACAAGCGGGGGACAAACCAAGGAGGCTGTTGGAAAAGAAGCGTGCCGATCAATTAATATGTAGTAAAATACTTTGGTCCGACGAGGCAAATTTTTCCTATAATGGATTTTTTAATCGCAATATTCATTACAAATACACATTGGCAAAAACCGACTGGGTTTCAAAATCGTTTTTCAATAAATGTGTGGATAGGTATTTTAGGCACCAATTTAATAGGTCCTTATTTTTATGATGGTCACCTCAGTGGTCAAAGGTACCTAAACTTTTTGAGAAATGAACTTAATGAATTTTTAAATGGCCTACCTTTAGAGAATCGACACAACTTTCAATATTTTCAATAAGATGGAGCTCCTCCCCACAATTCCCAGATTTGCTTAGATTATTTAGAAGAAATTTTGCCTCAACATTGGAGGTACCAATGGATTTATTCGATGGCCCCCTCGTTCTCCAGATATAATCCCAATGGATTTTTTTCATTGGGGGTATATTAAAGATATGGTGTTTTCGACGACATTTTGAACATTTGATATGATATCTTAAAAATTATTTTGAGGATTAGATAAATATTAATGTTCTGTGTGCTATATTCTCTTTATTATTAATTTGCTATTGTTACCTGAATTTACTTTATTCTTCTTAATTGTGTTAATGTTTTATTATAGCAAAGATTTGAACAACTTATTGAATTGTTTTATCGTTTTATTTAATCATACTTCTCCACGGCAAGTATAATGTTTGTAAAAATTTTTCGATATTTTCCGCCATAACTTTTAAAGTAGGCCATAGATTTCAAATTTCGTAAACATATTTTTTTTTGTACGACCGATATTAAGTGAGATATTTTCGATGGCCCTTATAAAATGGACAGCTTGTATTGGTGTATAGTTACTTTATCCGAGAATTATTCTCATGGATTTATTCTATAATAGGAGGCTCAATAGGCAATATGAGGATGAATTGTGGTATTATATACTAATAACTTACACCACTGTGGAAGTTATTTGATATTTGATAGAAAAATCTCATTTTCGTTCCGATTATTTTGCACATGGTTACAGAGAGTTAATTGTTGAACTAACATTACTCCTAAATTTCTGAGACAAACTTTCTTATTTTGTTTTTAATATAAACGTCAAAGTTGCTGTTTAAGTATTAATGACAATTTTGTTTTCAACCTAGGACCATACATTTAGTTTGATGTGCATTTAGCTTTAATTTGTCATTATATAACATGCTCGTTGTTCATTGAATTTCTACATGATCGGTTCCTGAGATCGATAATAAGGTGTCGTCAGTGAACAAATTTATAAAAACATTCTTATTTAACATTTAGCTTAGGTCATTTATATAAATTATAAACAGCAAGAGCCTATTGTCCACTTCAGTCTCGTAGTTTTAATTCCGTATAAGCTAAGTTTCGCCAAATGTCTTTGGTGATCAATCGTCGCAAAGGTACGCTGAAGGTTAATAAAAATACTTAATATCACCTTACCGTCATTTATATCTTACCTCCACTTGGCACGCACAAATTGTAGAGTAGATTCATATGAGTGTTTCTCCCTAAAACCTGACTGGCCATTGTAAATCAACTGATTAGTTAGTTGTTCAGAAACCGCAATTTCAAGAATGTTGTCTACAACTACGAGTAAATTATTTGGTCTATGATTAACTGGTTGAGACGGACATCTAACTTTGGGTGCTGGAGTTATTACACTAGTTTTAGTTCTGCTGGAATTACGCCCTTTGATATGGATGTATTAACTAGGTATAATAAAGGTTATCCCGCTACATCAAAAATGTCCTTCAGTAATTTTAGTGTTATATATTTATCAGAAGTCGACTTATTTTTAAAACATATGGTAAGTTTACGAAGTTTGTTCAAGGAAATTGCTTTACCTTCCAGTAACTCTTTATCTTATTACTATCATCATTTCCTCAGCTTTCGATACTGTTTGCTATGTTTTTTAAACACACTGCATAAAACGTATTAAAATTGTCCACTAATCAACCCTTATCATTTTATAAAACTACTTTCTCCATGGTCGTTCTGTCCCTTTTTGCATTGGTTACTAATTGTTTCAAAGTTTTTCACATATTTTTACTGTCTTACTTACTTTACCTTATTTCAGTAGATATTTTGCTCGTAAAACCTTTTCGTTTCTCGTTTTATCAGTGGGTGACTTGGAAAGTACAAATTTTTTATTGGCTATCCCTTTCTTTCTGCGCTAACCGTACTTCATGATTTACCCAAGGGATATTGTTTATGAGTAGAGTATAGTTCCATGATTTTCCCAACAAATCGCTTTTCAGTTTCTCTATATTTTCTTTACTCAGGTTTTGAAAGGACAAACAGCGTAAAATATTTAAGTATCATTTTTTTATATTCTAGGGACGAAGTTCTGATGGGGGTAAAAACATGGTGTAAGGAGTTCTTACCTGTTTACTCTCTTTTTATTTATTTTTGGAAAATAATCGAGGCAACACATGAGAACGATTAGCTGGTTTTAGCTAAAGCAAAGAGTCGTAGATTCTGAGAACTTTCAAAAGATGTGAAACTTATACTTTTGTGTGTGTGACATATAAGATAAATTTTGTTTTATTTAGGAAAAGGAGACAATGAAAAATTGATGTTAATTTTGCACCATCTATAGTGAATAACTAGTTGTTTTGTCTCTTTTTCCCTTAAAACCCGTTTTTTATAGACAAGATATAACCTCCTTGGATGGATCCAGAGTATTCGGAAGAGTGGGGAAACTTACCCTTTTTGAAATGTACAGCATAAACGACAGATTTCTTAGTTCGAGAAAAGGAGACAAAGAAAAATTGATGTTAAATTGGGCACCATCTATAGTGAAAATAAGTAGAATTGTCTCTTTTTCTCGAATAACCAGTCTACTACTGATCAGGCTGAAATTGTTGGTAAGAGAAATAAAAAGATAGTTTAAATTGAATGATAAAATATATTACATGAATAGATAAATCGGTTTGTATAAAGTGAAATTTTGAAGTTACTTAGTAATATCGGTTAACAAAGACTAATTAAAATTTAAAAGAAAATATATAACAAATTTGTACCAGGATCCTAGATTCCGGGATTGAGTATTGTTGAGGTAACTGGTTCTGGAACAGCAATCCAGGCCCACAATTGTCTCTTGCAAAAATGGAGTCTAAGGATTTCCTTGGCAATTTAGGTTACGTCTCTTATTGAAATGAAGTTTAAAAATTGTGGGAAAATTGTCCGACTATGTGGTTTTTGAAAAGTTAATGAATGAATGTGTTTTTTTGTTTCCGGTGTAAACCGATTATTTCAAACTTACGCATTTATGTTAATTTTTTGCGATTGCAGCGCCATCTGTACCGAATACAAAAAATGTTCCAGACGAACCTTACGTAATTCTAACCATACAATCCGTTCCCATTTAATTTTCCAAAGTTGCCCCCTCCCTCCTTGCAAGGGGAGGGGGGAAGGAGTCAACATTGGTGTCATTGGTTAGGTTTTTAAAAATATTGAACATGTGTTTTTTTGTTTTCCGAAAAGATTAGCAGTTTGAGATATATTTGACCATTCCGGGACTTTTGGGACAAATCGTATAAGATACACTATATAATAGGTGTGAATGAAAAAATCTTAAAGGTAAGGGAAATAACTACATATCCAAAGTAAACCAAATAAAAAATGATATATATTACAAAAATTAGTGTTAAAAATACATGACTGAGTTCCTAAGATATAAAGATAAGTATATAATACAATGTGATGATATTTAGCAGTGATACACATAATGCTGCTAGATTGAAATAGTCTCACTTACAAAAACCAAATCAAGGTGCTACCAGATCGTGCTTTTTTAAATACATTTATTCGGCCTATTTCCGCTATGAGGCCTAACACCGACGCCTGTAGACGAGCTACCCCCAACCAGGAATTTTGCCGAACCTCTTCCCTTAAGAAGAGTAGGGACCTTTTACTTGCCTAACATTTAATAGACAAGGGACCGACGGCTTTACATCCCCTCCGAAGGATGGCATATCCCCTATACAACCCTCGCCTAAGGTTGTATAGCTTCCACGCATACACTGATATACAAGCCGCTGGAAGAGGTGTGGGGCGAGGATGCTGTCTTCGTTGGAACGGTCACCCATCCAACTACTAACCATCGTGTTAAACGTAAAGAATATACCAGTTATTTTAGCAAAGTTGTTTAATGGACATAGGCCATGTAACAGAGTCCCATTATTCGGTGAGGAATATATCTATTTTGAATAATGTCTAAAATAATGGCCACTTATTTGAATTTGGCAAAGCCGACAAAGTATACCGGCCACTAATTTCGAGATATTACCATACTAGTTTAAAGATGCCAGGTGGTGGTCATCCAATGTTACTAAGGGATATATCGAATAGCCTCTTTATATTATATGCAATAAATACTACCATCCGAAGGACAAATTTAGTATTTCTTTTATAGCGAAATAAAGTCAATGCAAAGTGAATTGAAGTGAAGCTAATGTCCGTATGGAGCCTGTAGAAAAAGTTGAACAGAAATTCTTGAGATCCCTGTATGTTAAATAGTACAATATCTCCCCTTTCTCAGTATTCTATAAAGGACTGCTGGTGAAATTTAATATGAGAAATATTAAATGATAGAATAAATTTAAACTCTGCGATATTTATTTAATGTGATAATAATGACAACTATAAGTTTGCCCAATAATTAACTCTAAAACACTTAATGAGTGAAAAATATTCTAAGGACAAATAAAAATAAATTATTTTATGCAGATCTGTGTAGCTGGTTGCTAATGAATATTAAGCTGTATCGGTGCAATTCGTTTATTAAAAAAAATATATTGATTTCCTCAACAAAAACCTGAGAGAAATTTAAAGTGTTAAAGAAAAAAGATTCGGTAGTAGCTTAAAAAATGCTATATTGTGAAATTTTCCACTCGTGCGCCGCTGTCACGTTGTGTTAGTAAATTAGTGTATCTTAAAATTGCGGTTAAAGTCACGCTTTATAATTCAGCGTCAAAAAAACACTCATATAGGTATACCTGTAGGAGATAATTATATTGGAGATGGACTCAATGACTATATTTACTCAATTTGACAAACGTAAATTGGCAAAAAAGTCTGTTTCAACTGAATCCTCTTTAATTCAATCATTAAAAGTAATAATTTGATTTAAAATAAGTATGATTTCCACAGTGTGTGCTGAGCGTAGATAAAATGGCTTAATTATACGAGAATACATTGTAGTTCACTTTCTTTGTATGAGTTGATTCGAGAAAAAGAATCACCGTCATACATTGAAGTTCTAAAATGTTTTTAGTAGAAAAAGCAGTATGATAACAAAAATTATGAATTAAAAGATGACACTATGAAAAATCAGCAATAGTTACACAAAAATTTTCTCGCTATTTGGCCCCATTGATGTGTTTTTTCTCATTTTTATTATGAATATCATCGTATATATTTTTTCATTAACTATAGTTGAAATCACGAATTTTATTATGCACGGCACCAATTTATGTACTTATCAACGACATACGATTATTCTATCTTTGCAAATAATATTGCCTCAAAACCAATCAGGATTTAGAGTAAATCACAGTTGCACTACAGCTTTGCTGAAGGTTACTGATGATATTTTATTGGAGTGCGATAAAGATAACTTAACTATATTGGTCGTGCTTGCTTGATTACTCCAAGGCCTTCGATAAGATTAATGATGAGACTCTATTATCAGTGTTTCATTGCTTGAGATATGATAGAAACGCAATTTTACCCATTAAGAATTATTTGTTAAATAGGTAACAGATGGTCAAATTTTGTAACAGTATTTCAAATCCATTAAACACGTACTCCGGAGCTCCTCAGGGCTCCATGTTAGGTCCTCTACTGTTTACTTTGTATACATAGGCCTTCCGAGACAGTTTACAGTATTGTTCTAGTCACTTCTATACAGATGATACCCCAAATTATTACTTGTTTGGAAAAAAAGACTAGACTGTCTTGAGATACGTGTACGAGTAAGTCATGATGTACGGGCACTAGCACTTATGTCGAAAAAATATCGTCTAACTATTAATCCCACCAAATCCAAAGTATTGATATTTAGACGCAAAGCATCATGCGGTTTGTATGATAGTATTCATGTTAATATAATTGATCAGGACTTGTAACTTTGCAACATTTCTAAAAATCTTGGTCTCTTTTTAGATTCCAAATTGAAATTTTCGCAGCGTGTTACACATATTGTTAAAAATGCATTCAGTAAACTAAAATTAATATATAGCACTAGGCATTTGTTATTTATTAATATCCGAATAATACTGATTGAGTAATTGGTTTTGTCACATCTGAATTATGCAGATGTAGTGTATGGGCCTCTTCTAAATTACTATGGGCATACACGTCTGCAGCGGGTACAGAACACCTGCAAACGATTTATATATGGCTTAAAAAGTATGATCTTATTTCGGCAAACTTTCATAAATTAAAGTGGTTAACAGTTAAACAAAGAAGATATTTGCATATTTGCTTCCTAATTCATAAAATTATTAAAAATGGGGATCTGCGGTATTTGCTAAGTAAAATCAGGTTTAGGGCAGATGCACATAATGTTAATGTTAGACATATACCAGCACACAAAACATCACTCTTTCAGTGCTCCTTTTCCTGCTACGTTGCAAAATATTATAACAAAATTCCATCTATTTTAAAGGATTTGTCTTTAATCAAATTTATGAAAAAAATAAAACACTCGCTGCTCGAAGGTCTGATAAATTTTTCGTAACTCTGCAATGTCATGTAAGGTTCGATTTATCGTAATTTTAGATTCATTTTTTTTTATGTAAACATGAGTTTTGTAAATATTAAATTTCGTTATTTGTTGTGTACCAGTACAAGTTGATGAACTATTTGTGATATATGAGACCTTAAAAGGTTTCATCATTACGTTTCTTTTTATGTAATCATATATTTATGCACTCGACACACATTGCACCATAATTATGTAATAACTGACATGTTTTTACTCTTTGTTGCTAATTTTGTATTTTCAGGCTTGAGTGGAAGAATGGAACTTAGTTCCAAACTCTGCCTTTTGGCGCAGTAGTACTTGAAATTTATTTTATTTTTGTAAAGTACTCTCTTGACGCTAATAAAAACCCATTATTATTATTATACAAACAGCATAGGATGTGAATAACAGAAAGTCACATCTGCTGAGGCTATGACAGAAGTTCTGAGCGTAACGATTCGTTTTACAAATGAATGACAAGCATCGTCTGGTCGATAGCCGAGTGGGTTAAGGCGCGAGGTGGCAATCGCGATTAATCACACGGACATCGCATCACCGGGTTCGAATCCTAGCTCCGGAACTGGCACTGTCGGAGGAAATGGTTGTATGTCCGCGTTTTTTCAATGTGTAACCCCCTTCCGCACAAGCCCTGGCTTCTGGAATTGGGGGTTGTCTAATGTCTGTGGTGTTATTTAATATCTGTGATGTAATATACCATTGAACTTTTATAAATCTTACTGATGTAACTAAGTTTCTTTATATTCACCCTGTAAATTCACTTGGATATTAATTTCATTCATTTTAGTGCCTACAGTTACTTTATTTCTATAAATCAGCCCAGACTAAATTAATTAATATCTAAACATGTTGCGTTACAGAAAAACCATCATTTAGAAACTGAAATTTATTAACATATCATCTATTTACCATAAACATCCTAATTTGAGCGTTAATTATAAGTAAATTAAATCTTTAAGGTATCTTTATATGCGTTATCAACTTCTCATGTACTGCATTATTTTTATTATTTTAAAATAATTACCTATACATAACCAATAAATAACGCAACTGAGTGAATTTAAACAGTATCAATAACGAAATTTTACGCTGATATCAGTTTTTCTTTTGTTTAAAATGCTTTCATGAATTCAATAAATCTAAAAAATAGGTAACATTTCATTACATACAAAATTTTTATTGATTTTGGTGTAGTATAATTAATTCTGAAATGCCAAACTTTAATGTTATGAAATGAGTCAAAAATGCCATAATTTTCTGACGTTTGAAGAAAATAGTGTATTGTTTTATTAGGAGTAAAAGTGATACTTTCGTGACGTTTGCCGGACGAATGAAAAGTGGGGCAATTACAGGCGAGTCACAACAAATGGCTTTTACGCACTTTTTCTACCGCTCATGGCGCCGGCGTCAGAAAAAGTACTTTTACCTCCGCTGTTAATAGCAGCGCAAAGGCATCTGAAATGTCAAACTTTAACGCCATGAAACGTCATGTTCTTCTGACGTTTGAAGAATAATATATTGTTTTATTAGGACGAGTTACAAAAGTGGCTTTTACTCCGAATAAGACATGTTATTTTTCCTTCAAACGTCGATTAGCTATAAGAAAGTAAAGGTTAAAAATGTAGCTGTGCGCTGCCATTAGCAAGGGAAGTAAAAGTCCGCTCAAGCGGGAGAAAAAGTACTTCTACTTCCGTTGCTAATGGGAACGCACAGCTGTCGGAAATGTCAAGGAATGACTAAGAAATATCATGATTTTCTGACGTTTGAAGAAAAAATAATATATTGTTTTATATAGAGTTAAAGTGATATTTTTGTGATGAGGATGTACTTGACGGACGAGTGAAGCAGGAACAGTTGACTTTACTCTACATATAATATGTTATTTTTTCTTGAAACACCGAATACAAATTAAGTAAATGATATTACTTTCCCCCCAACTACTTTTGGTGCCGCTTGTGAGCGGCAGTAAAAGACTTTTACTTTAATACCAGAGTAATGATAGTTTAAGTTCACGAAATTTGTCTTAAAAATCTTGTTTCTTTGATGTTTGAAGAAAAAAATTATTTATTTACCTAAAAATATGTTTTCCTTGTACAGTCTGTTCGCGGATGTGGTTAACAAGAGGTGTAATAGCTAAAAATAAAAATGTAGCAAAACTGACTATTTTACTAAAAATTCATTTATCTCGGAAACATTGCAATATTCAAATTAAATTTTGGAATTGAACAGATCATATAATTTGCAACAACTTTTCTATTTCACATTTTGTTCCAAAATAAAAAATAGAAGTAATTTACTCTTACGGAATTTTAAGTTTATGTAATTTTTGATTTAATTTTTTTCACCATCACTACTATTTTTTAGGCAAACAAAAACTTTTATAAAGAATAACATTTTCTCGAAAAGTTAAAATTTTTAGCTATTACATCCCATACGCGGACATACTGTGTGTAAAAATCCATAAGGAAAAATCATTCTTTAATAAATGTATTTACCACTCTGAACCATAAAGAGGTCGGCTTGGTGGTGTGATGGACAGTGGTGCGTCCTGGCACGCAGATGGCCAGAGTTCAAAACCGAGTCACAGCAAGTCGATGAGATATAGTGGATGAGCTGATCTGCTCGCGTCACCATCTTTCGAAAGAGATATAAAACTGGTTCCGTGTATCTACCCCACGACAAACTGTGGGGGTTCGGCAAAATTTCCAGGTTAGGAGTCCCAGTGCCTACACAGACACTGATGAGCTTATCCCCTGGTGTCGGTGATTGGCTTTGGTAGCGGAAATAGGCCGACGTTAAATAAATGAATTAAAAAAATCATAAAGAAAATAATTTTGTCATTTGAATCGCTGTACGACGCAGTGTTATGAAAGTGATTTAAAAAAAGTGTAAAACTATTTTCACGTTTTATTTTGTACAGAAACAACAATGTAAGCCGCTTATAAATATTCTTAATGATTACCATAATAAAATACTGTTCTGAACGTTTCCGTTTATTTTGGGAAGTCAATAAAATTTCTATTGCACAATATCTTTAAACAACTCCCTCCTTCTCTACTGATGTAACTAATTTTCTTTATATTCACCCTGTAAATCCACTTGGATATTAATTTCATTCATTTTAGTGCCTACAGTTACTTTATTCCTATAAATCAGCCCAGACTAAATTAATTAATACCTAAACATGTTGCGTTACAGAAAAACCATCATTTAGAAACTGAAATTTATTAACATACCATCTATTTACCATAAACATCCTAATTTGAGCGTTAATTATAAGTAAATTAAATTTTTAAGGTATCTAACCAGTTTTTTACACACCTCTTTCAAGGCCTTACATTATAGTTTCAATTTAAATTTCAATGTGAGCCCACCATTTAATCATACTGTAGAGAATATTTTTATAGAACTGTTAATAATATGTCATGGTTTTGAACAACATTCTACAACAACTGTAAATTTTGTAGTGTAATAATTTGTGAAACAACCGTAAATTTCTCTTTGGAGAATGCAGGACACTAATTATAATGACCAAATAATTATTCTGCTAAAGAATATATTATGTTGTTACTAGAGCGAGAATGCTGGAACATAATTAGTCAGAAGAAGGGACTGTGCAATAGATCCTATGTTTGATTTTGTTATATTTTTTAAAGTTTTACTTTGGTAGGGCTATATAGTGTTATTTTTATATAGGTGGATAAAATACAAGTAAACTATAGTAAATTTAGGAGCCATGAATATTAGAACATTTTCAACATTTACCGGGTTAGGTATACATTATAAATTACTCACCCCTTATCATCGTTATTACTACCTATAGAAAAAAGTTTTAAATACAAGTTGTGTGGTTATGACTGAATTTTGTTAAAATGCTATCAAAAGTACAGTAGCGTGCATATTTCGGGGGATACACAAAATAATATATTTTTCTAATTGGGATTTTTGGAATGTTTCTCTTTTCCTGATTTTAAAAATGTGTTTCATGACATTTTAAGCCTATTTCAACCAACACATATATATATATATATATATATATATATATATATATATATATATATATGAAAAATACTAGGTTCTCGGGTTGAACCGCGTCTGAGATTGTTAATGTCTCGACGTTTCGGCTCCCGTTTTGGAGCCATTTTCAAGAGAAAAAGTGGGTCAAGTAAAAATTGTCAAAGAAAATAATGCTAGGAGTTCGTGGAACTGGTTCGATTCCGGGGTCTCAACCTGCCTACTCCCCAGATCTCACCACGATCCGTCTCTAAGACCTCAACCTGCCTACTCCTTAGAGCGAACTCGCTGGCAGTATCGGACGAAGTGTTATTTATACGAAAGCTGTCTGTGGGTGGGAGAGTGGTGGGGGGTTGAGGGTCTGTTGATGGAGCCATCAGAGCAGAACGGCTGCTATCAGGATTATGAGGTGTGGATGAATATTGTGGGGCTAGCCTGGAGATCAATGATTTCCAGGCGACTGGAAGACGAAGACCGTCATCCCTTTTGTTTAGACAATTGGGACGTTTTTCAATCTCAATTGCTTCGCGGATTATTCGCGGTTTCTGGAAAAATGATGGTGCTATGGTTTTGGTATTATCGAAGTCTATATTATGGCCTGTTAGAAGGCGGTGTTGGGCAAGTGATGATGTGGGATCGGATTTTCTAACTGCAAGACGATGTTCATATATTCTATTGTTAATCCGTCTGTTGGTTTGTCCAATGTAGGTTTGGGGACAGTTTGAGCAAGGTATTTCGTATACACCGTGGGAATCATTAGGTATTTGGTCTTTTGGGATTCTGATTAAATTGGAAATTGTTTGGTGTGTTGTGAATATGGTTTTTATGTTATTGGATTTCAGGACTTTTGAAATTTTGTCTGTGACACCTTTGATGTAGGGTAGGAAAGATTTTTGCTGAGGAAGAGTTTCTGTCTGTTGAATTTGGGAAGGATTTTGTGCTTTGTGTATGGATCGCGTTATATGTCCTTTGTCGTAACCGTTTTGTAGAAGTGCTTCTTGTAATGTTTGTAGTTCGGATTGTCTGTTGTGATTGTCTGTTAGTCTGAGGGATCTGGTCACAAGAGTGTTGACAACGGAATTTATTTGTGATGGATGGTGGTATGATTTTGAGTTAAGGTAACGGTTGGTGTGGGTTGGTTTTCTATACACAGAGTAGGAGAGTTGATTGTTGTTTTGTTTTGTAATGAGGACGTCTAGGAAAGGGAGAGAACAATTGTTTTCGATTTCAATAGTGAACTGGATCTGAGGGTGTATATGATTAATGTGAGACAGGAAGTTGTTTAGAGAATCTCTACCATGTGGCCAGATAACGAAGATGTCATCTACGTATCTTAGCCAGCAAGTAGGCTTCAGTTCGGATAAATTCAGGGCTTGGGTTTCGAAGTTGTCCATGTAGATGTTGGCTATGACGGGGGACAGGGGTGATCCCATTGGAGCTCCTCTCACTTGTTTGTAATAGTTGCCTTGAAAGAGAAAATAGGTGTTGGACAGACAATATTCTAGAAGGGTCAGAGTGCTAGGAGAAATATTGTGTTTAGTTTTGAGAACGTTTAGGGCTTCAGTGAGTGGGATATTAGTGAATAATGACACAATATCGAAACTGACTAGAATGTCGTTCTGGGAAATAGAGTAATTTTGAAGAAGGTCAATGGAATTGGTGGAATTTTTGACATAAGAAGGGGCTTGTTCAGCAATGGGTTGTAGAGTATGGGCTAGTTGTCTCGCTAATTTGTGAGTTGGGGAACGAAAAGCACTAACTATTGGTCGTAAAGGGATGTTGGTTTTGTGAATTTTAGGAAGACCGTATATTCTAGGAGTTCTAGACGATTTTTCTCGAGGAATGAGGGCTTTTCGAATATCTGAATGGAGGTCCAAATTGTTGATGATGATTTTTGTTCTCTTTTCTAAGTATGTGGTGGGATCGCGCTGGATGCGTTTGTAGTCTGGGGTATTGAGTAAATCGTTCATTTTTGTTAAGTAATCGGAGGTGTTTAGTATGACAGTGGAGTTGCCTTTGTCGGCTGGGAAAATGATAAGGTCGTCATTGTTATTGTGAACGATCCATGCTTTGATGGAAGTCTGAAGGACGTATTTTCTGCTCGAAAAACTTAGAAAAATTAAAAAAAATAGGAAAAAGAAAAAATTAATTTTCTTTTTCCTCAACCTTTTCTTAATTCTAAAACGTTCACCAAATTTTTAGGGTTCAACACGACTGTTCCAAACAGAGAATAATATAATAAATCATACTTACTGTCGTTTATGCTTAACTGCTGCTCTGATGGTATCAATTGGACGACGTCGTAACACTGTAAATCTAACACTGTCTGTATCACACTCTCTTAAAATTAAACCTGAAAAGGAATTTTGTTAGAAAACACAACTAAAAGACAATATGAAGTTCAAAATGTATATATTAAATCTTTTAAAAATTTATGTTTTTACAACAACTTTTTTCAAGAGAAAATGTTAACAAACAATGGTCTGACCCGTGTACAACACATGGTGAGGAACGGGACGATTCATACGGTACCAACTACCATCCAATATGCAGTTTGATAAGCTAACGATGCACAAAAAGATTCAAGAAAAGTTTCATGTAACTGAAATTTTGGTGGGCATTTGCTTGCCTGTCTTATAAACGTATTTATTAATTCACATTAATTTTGGCCGCTCCTCGGAGCTTAAAATTGCTTGAAGCGTCTCTACTTCGTTTGTATTATGCAATAACAAATTTTACGTTCAGGCAAGGCAGATCCCATGCACGTGTGAGTACATGGTATAGATACTTTTTTGACTCCGAATCACTGAGGAACCGGTTTAGGGCAAACCCCGTCAAAACACATCATTTCCCCGTCAAATCCGACTGCTAGGAAATGATGGGGGTCCCATGTCGCTAAGGGCTATTTTCGCTATAACTTCCGATATACTTTGAATAGTCGTTGGACTAACTTGTCCTCATATTCAATACCTCGTAAGAGTTGCAGTGCTTGACAACGTGGATTCGTAAAAGGGTAATCTTGGAAATTTTGAAGTTCAAGTCCAATTTTAGTATACTTTCTAAAATTGGGTGGTCGGGGCGACATTACGTCCCTGTGCAGCGACATTTACTACACTTTCTAAATTAACGCTCCTTGAAGAGTTAGCGAAAATTTGGCATAAAAAATGCTCCGAAGAGCAAAAATATGTTTCCAAGAATTAAAAACCTCCTCCACGGCGTTTTTACGTGAAGCACGCTTTTCTTACGAAGTATTTCCTAAGTCGGATTTTGTTACAACGTCGAAAAGTATATCGGGGTTATAGCGTTCTTTAACATTATATAGGTCTTTTAGGGCTTGTCTTTCTCTAGAAGGTAGGTTAGAAGTGGGAGGTTTGGCAGTTCAAAGTGTTCTAACGATATCTTGTCTGGTGTCCTCAGCTTGATTGTTTGGAAGGTGGGATATAGAATCTTCGACTTGGGAAATAATGGTTTCAACTGGGATAGTTTTGGGAGAAACTGCAAAATTGAAACCTTTAGCTAAGCCTTGAAGGGCGGCATCGCTGATGGAGAAGTCAGAAAAGTTGTGAACTACCTTGTTAGGATCTAATGTGGAAGAGGAGTTAGGTTTCTGTTGGGCAATGAGTTGTAAGAGTTTGTTTTTCTGTGTGTTGGTCTTCTGTTCTGAGATATGTAGAGCTTTGTCGTTGGATAATCGGTCAAAGGTGTCCCAGAGAATTGGGTGAATACAGGAAGCGTGAATCTGTAGATAGGTTTTGTATAGACGTGTGCTAGTAGTGTTGAGGTTCGTTCTGGTGTTATGTATGGAATTTTGAAGTAGGACAAAACTTGCTTTGTTAAGAATTTTTGAAATAGGAGGGGACTTGGAGTGATATTTAAGTTGGAGAGATTTTGGGATGACTTGGTGATCTCGACACGCTTTCAGGAAAGTAAGGTCACAAAGAAGTCTGGTTTTACGAAGTAGAAGTGTACTATAGGATTTAGTCAGAGAATGAATTTCCTCCCTGTAGAGGCGAATAAAATGTTCCGAGAAGCTTCCGCGGTCGTTGGTATGAAAAATACTAGGTTCTCGGGTTGAACCGCGTCTGAGATTGTTAATGTCTCGACGTTTCGGCTCCCGTTTTGGAGCCATTTTCAAGAGAAAAAGTGGATCAAGTAAAAATTGTCAAAGAACATAATGCTAGGAGTTCGTGGAACTGGTTATATTTATAATTGCACCGGAAATTGTTTCATTATTTACATTGAAATTGCTTATTTCAAGTCTTTAATTACTTGAACTGTAGATTGTAGATTCTTTCAAGGGTCGTTTGACTCTGAGTAGCCTTACTTCACTTCGATCTAAAAGATCTTTTGTGAATTGTGTACTTTAGCCTAGTACGGACGGATATGTTGCAGTATCTGCATTTGTCATCTACCGCCTTGCCCATATTCTTGAGATGATAGCTCAAGATGCAGTGGCCAGTTAGAAGGCCTGTTATCAGCCTTAGTTCGGACTTTTCAAGTTCGAGAAGCTTTGTGGCATTCTTTGCCGAATATAAACTTTTTCGCTTGTCTTTGGCCTGGAGTATTAATCCGGTAGGACTTGTTTGTTCCCTTTTCCATTTATGGATCTCCTCTATTATGCGTCCAGGTCACAAAACGGTTGAGGTCCAATGAATTGTGCTTCAGCTCCTTTTATCGCAAGGCTATCAGCAAATTTGTTACGTTGTACTCCCTGATGCCCTGGCACCCACATTAAGGTAAACTTATTATTATTAGACAGTTGCTTCAGGAATTGTCTACATTCCCAGGCAAATTAAAGACTCGAAGGTATAGGACCTTACTTTTAATGCTGCCTGACTATCTGATAGTATATAGATTTTTGCTCTTCGAATACCTCTATTTAAGCATTCCTGTCCATACAGCTTTTGACATGTGGTTACTGAGAAGAATGCTCCGCATATCCTGGGTAGATAGAATTCGTAACGACGACGTACTGCAAAGAGCGAATGTGAAGAGGCAGCTCTTTAACTTGATTAAAAAACGCAAGATAAACTACCTGGGGCACATCTTAAGAGGTCCGAAATACAGAATACCACAACTAATCCTACAAGGAAAAATTGAAGGCAAGAGAGGAGTATGGCGTAAACAAATGTCCTGGTTACGGAACATTAAACAATGTACTGGAATAACCACGCGGTCACGCGGCCAAGGAAAGAACCCTTACTCTGAGATTGTCACCTACGCATAATTGCATGGTAGCAGAAGAAGAAGTCCATACAGATCTATAGCATAGATTTCTGCATGAAAGATGGTTGGGGTGTTACCGAGCGCTCTAAATAGCCTATATTTAGGCCCTGCTACGCCCACTCCTACCCCTTCAGCCCTTTTAGATCCAGCTGTATATCAGATGAATTATCATTGCTCCAATCGCAGTGCCTCCATCTTGCTTGTCTGAAGGCACTTAATTAGCACGTTAAACGGACAATCAGAGTCCTGTTTGATTGGCATTGAGCGAGCGGGTTTGATCATGAACTCAAAATAGATCAGCTCCTAAATCCATAAGTGACCAACCAGATCGCCTGGTTTAAATTTAAGTGCCTGGTGCAGTCTTAAGGCATTAAGTGCTGCCTCCTTACTCACATGTAAGTGCAAAGAAAGTAGGTCAAGCATTGCCTCCATAGCCGCTGTGGACCACTAGTACATTGCTCCTGTAGTCCCTAAACAGGCAAGGCATTGCAGTTTTTGCAACTTTCCCTGTGCTATTTTTTCTTCTATGTTTGGACATCATACACATGATACGTAGGTCACAATAGGTCTGACAACCAATAGGTAGGACCAATGTATCATTTTCGGCTTCAGACCCCAAGGAGTAATCCTAGATACTTGACCTCACTGGAAAGTTTAGGATCGTCCCTTTCAGCATAGGAGTTCTAAGATTAAGTTTTCTCCTTTTGGTGAATGGAATAATAACTGTTTTGCTCGGATTGACAGTGAACCCCTGTGGCGAGCACAAATTGGATATTATGTTTAAGGCAGTTTGCATGAGGTTATGATCTTAAACCTCATGGAAACTGCCTCTCACAGCACCACCAGGTCATCTGCATAATCCTGGACGTTGAAGCCGGAATTACTCAATTTATAGAGGAGAATATCGATCACCTCCACCATGTGGACTACCTCTGAATGCAGTCGCCGTAGCTGAACTTCCATCACATTTGTGGTAATTATTCTGAGCATGGACTATATCCACTTAATTGTAGGGAACTATATTCACCTTTTTTCTGCGGCTCTTCGTATGGATTCATAGGAGGTATTGCCATGCGCATCCTCTATGTCTACGAAAGCACACATAGCCACTTCTTTAGCTGTAAATGCCTTTTCAATGCCTTGGACAAGGCAATGTAGAGCATTTATTGTTGATTTGCCAGGTCGATAGGCAAATTGTTTGGAGTGAAGCGGTATTCCCGTAAATATTTCGCTTCTGATCTGTTGATCTAATAGCTTCTCCATTGTTTTCAGGAGAAATGAGGTTAATCTAATGAGGCGATAATATTCAGGCTCTTCTTATGGTCGGCTGCCTATTTTTGGAAGGAACGCCACCTTAACTTTCCTCCAAGATTGGGGAATATAGCCAAGTGAATAGCTTGCTATGAATATACTTCTCATGCTTGGGATAAGCTCGTCAATTCCGTGTAATGACTTGAATACTATTATTATTGTTAATGACAATGTTTTTTAGAAATTCCTAAAAAAAATAATTCATAGGTGTTAAATCCGGACTGTTAGGTGGCTATTTAATCGTTCCATTATTTTCTATCCTTATTGGAAATACATTATTCAAATGACCTCGAACGGGTAGGATACTATGCGGTGTTGCCCCATCCTGCATTCTAATTATATCAAGTTCGGCTTCCGAAAAATTCTGCAAAAGAATATTTTCTGCTTCTGGGATAATTATTTCCAGATAGATAACTCCAGTTAAAGTATGATGATAATATATAGGCCCAACAATTTTGTTTCTGAAAATTTTACACCAAACGCTAACAGTTTTCTTCCTCATTTTTTAATTAGTTTTACCAATCTTTTTCTCTTGTGCTTGTTTTCCTACGACCTTCGATTTTTCCTATTAAAAACTTCTGCCATAGAAGATGATGATTCATCAGTTCATAATATTTTAGTAAAAAATCGGGATCTTCATCCAACATTCGAGTCATCTGGCGGCAAAAGTCCAGCCTTTTCCTTTTATGAGTCTCTGTTAAAACTTGTATGGGTAAAATTTTATATGATCTATAGTTGTTATTTTTTAACTTACGTTGGATTTTGAAATAACTTTTACCTAATTGATCGACTACATTATTTGTACTACATTCAGAATTTTCTAAAAAATAATACAATATTTCAAGAAGTCTTTTCGCAAATAAATATGAATGGACTTACCTCCGAAATGAAGCAGTATATTTAGCTGTTCTTCCTGGTTTGGTTGAACTACACGCATTCTTCTACTAAAACTGGAGATATTATTCAACTTTCGGTAAATATTTTTGAACGTATTTTCTGATGGTGTTGGACAACTTGAATAAAACACCCCGTATGCTCTTCTTGCTTCACGTTTATTTTTGTGACTTTGTATATAACAAGTAAAAATTTAGACTTTTTCTTCCTCACTATGAACCATTTTGGTTATTTCATTAAAGAAATGTCGCTTAATAGTTGTCATTTTCATAGATCACTTTAATCTTAATTTTTCCATATTTACAGTAACTAGTTGATCTAATAGTGATGTAAATATAGATTTGTAGAGAGGATTTTACATGGAGCAACGCGATATACAAAAATGAGTTTGTTTTGATGAAACTAAGAATACCCTGAGTTTTCTACTTCTAGCAGGTGGGGGAACCTTTTTTTTCGAAGAAAAGAGGTAAATTGGTCATTTTTAAGGGTGGGTTTTCACTTTTAATTTATTTTGGACCCTTTAAAATGCTAGTTAAGAAACAAGAATAGTTCTTTTATTGTCGATGGTCAAGAAACCTTGAGTTCAAATTTCGTGAAAATCGGTTCACCGCCTCCCACGATATGTACATATATATTAGAAAAACGTAAAAAATTGAATTAAGGCTAATTTGGCCAAAATTCAACCGAATTTGATGAAATTTTATATGAAAGTAACTTATATAACAGAAAAATAGCCTGACAAATTTTAGCAAGAAATGTCCAATAATTTTCCATCCTGAGCGATTATTCGAAGATTTCTTTGATTCTACGTAAACTTATTATTATGTCCTCCCTGGGGCCGGCCCTGTCCTTCTAGCAAGAAATTTGAAAATGTCTACTTCGATACTTTCTATCCTAAACAGTTTTAATTTGAAAAATTTTTAGATGCAACGAAAAATATTAGCTTTAATTAGAGTTGTCCCTGGTGCACTGATGTTATGAACGATCCATCTTTTGGAGTCTGAAGGGCTTTATATATATTTCAAAAATGAATGTTAACGTTCGCAAAATTAGGGTTCAAGATGACTGTTTCAGACGGAGAATAATATAAAAATTTATACTTACTGTTCGTTTTTGCTTAACTGCTGCTCTGATGGTATCTATTGGACGTCATAATACTATAAACCTAACACTGGATGTACTAACACTTTCTTAAAATTATATCTGATAGGGAATTTTGTTAGAAAACACAATTAATAGACAATATAAAGTTCAAAATTATATATTGAATCTCTTCAAAAATGTATGTTTTTACAACAACTTTTAAGAAATATGTTTAACAAACACTAGTCTGGCCCGTGTACAACACATGGTGAGGAACGGGACGATTTATAATGTACTAACTACCATCCAAAATGCGGTTTTGTGAGCTAACGATTACACAAATAGATTCAAGAAAAGTTCAATGTTTCTGAAATTTGGTGGGCTTTTGCTTGCCTGTCTTATACACGTATTTTTATTTCAATACCAATTTTGGTCGCTCCTCGGAGCTTGAAAATGCTTGAATCGCTACTACTTTGAATTGTATTCTGCAATTACAATTTCATACGTTCAGGCAAGGTGGTCCCATGCACATATGAATACATGGTAAAGATACTTTTCTGACACCGAATCACTGAGGAACCGGTTTAGGACAAATCCCGTTAAAACTCATCATTTCCCCATCAAAATCGACTGCTAGGAAATGATGGGGGTCCCATGTCGCTAAGGGCTATTTTCGATAAAACTCACGATATACTTTGGATAGAAGCTGGATTAACTTGTCCTCATATTTAATACCGCGCATGAGTTGCAGTGCTTAACAACGTGGTTTCGTAAAAGGGTTTTTAATTTTGAAATTTCCGAAATTAGTCAAATTTTGTTATACTTTCTAAATTTTAGTGGTCGGGGCGACATTACGTCCCTGTGCAGCGACATTTACTACACTTTCTAAAATGACGCCCCTTGAGGAGTTAGGGAAATTTTTGCATAAAAATCGCTCCGTAGAGCGAAAATATGATTAAAAATATTAAAAACCTCTTCCACGATATTTTTACGTGAAGCACGCTTTTCATGCGACATATTTCCTAAGTCGGATTTTGTTACAACGTCGAAAAGTATACCGAGGGTTTTACCGTGTTCTTTAACAATATCACCAATATTCGATAGCATTCTTCCTTAGGTATCACAGGACTGGTCTCTAAAATTTCAGCTTTCTACGTTGAGCCGTGTTCGAAAAAAATGTATCACAGACGGGCTGACAGACTGGCGGCATGCCGATTAGTATATATTTGCTATTCTTAGGCTTCAAAACAACCAGAGATATACGAAAATTCATTTTAGAAGTTAAAAATCTCGATACTTCCGCAAATTTAGATCGAAGCGACGAATAAAAAATTCATTTGTGGTTCATAAAATGTATAAAAAACAACCCTTTGGAAAATTTTGTCAAAATAGTTGCTACAAATTAAACTGAGATTAAGTATAGTTTGAGCCAATTATGAGTAAAGATAATAAAAATTATCAACAGTCAAGGATATAGTATAGGTTTAAGTTTACTGCAAAATTGTTTATTTGCACAGAACATTAATTAAAATGTAAAGACAGCTCAGTCAATGGCTTAAATAGCATTTACACATTAAATAGGTGCTAATTATACTTCACAACATTTGTTTGTTTTTTCATTATTTTCAAACCGATAATAGACTTAATTATACATGGTTTTTCCATTTTTTCTTCCTAATAGAAGCAGCTTGATTAAATATTGGAAGAGTCTCAGGTGTTTTTTTTATTAAACTCAAGACAAATTATTATGTTTGACCAGACATCGTCCTTGATCATTTTAATGATTTAAATTTTCTGTTTTATCATGACCTTACGGTTATTTATTTATTTATACTATTCTCAATAATTCGAACACCTAGAATAGGAAAAATACAAAAAAACAATATACACTTGACAATACATAATTAGCAGGAAAAATGTTAAATATAAATATGCAACAGAGCAAAATGGGGATAACCCTCATAATAATGCATGCTCGGTGAAAATATCAGAAGATCCGTGGATACCGGAGGATGAGCATCACCTAGTTTTAAATATCGTGGTACAGAAGTATATCAATAAATGTTCGGAAAATAAATTTCCATCTGATTTAAAAAATTGTTTTAATTTTCGCAAGCAAACTTTCCCCTGTTATATGATAGGCTCCTAGATACCGATTGGTCTGACCTTAAAAAGTGTGATAAAATGGAGGAGGCCTGCTTTAATTTGTATATCATACTAGGTGATATTTTTTTACTCTTGCGTACCAAAATTCGGATCAAAAACAGCTAAAAAGTATCTTCCATGGTTCACTTCCAATACATATACAAAAACAAATTCAGCTGAAGGCGCAAAAACTAAAGGAGTTTTAAAAAGATTGCGATATAATATATTACAACGAATTTAAACAACTGAGAAGTAAAATTGAAACCGATATAGACGTAGCATATAAAATAATTATGTTCGTGGTGTGGAAACCAGAATAAGTGACGATCCAATGAAATTTTGGGTCTTTTTAAAAAATAAGAAAGTATCAGCTACTATATCAAATGTCATGCAATACAACGGCAGTGAACTGATTAAACCCGTCCAAATATTAAATGCGTTTACGGACTTCTTTGGTATTTAATTCATTTACTCCTCAAAGTGACAGTGTGTCTGATGTAAATAGTGAACATAGTTTTAACAACATATCTCTAGTTCTTGTATCAGAATTTAAAGAAGATGATGTGATAAAAGCACTAAAAAGAATTAAAAATAAAATGACCACTAGCCCAGACGGTATACCAGCTTTCTTATTAAGAGACTGCGCTTGTATTTTTGCTCCACCCTTAACGACAATTCTTAACTTAATATTAAAGAATGGCAATTTTCCAGAAACGCCGAAGCGTTATAAAGTATGTTAGATTTCCAAAAAAGGAGACAAATCTGACATAACCAATTTTCGGGCCATATAAATAATATGTAATTTTGCCAAAGTGTTTGAATTTCTTCTGCATGATGCTATACCTATATGATAAAATTGTTAATGACATCACTATTCATCAACACGGTTTCATGAAAAGACGCTCTACAAATACCAATCTACTTTGTGTTACGCAATTTATTTCCATCGATCCATCGATGATGAGTCTCAAACTGACATAATTGATGCTGACTTTTCCAAGGCATTTAATAGACTTATCCATACTATGCTGCTTAAAAAATTGAATGATACTGGCCTTTCGGGAAATTTGATAACCCTGGATCTGGATGAATTTAAGTCTGTCGAATACGTTGCTATCTCTGGAGTATCGCAAGGTTCAGTTCTGGGGCCACTGTTGTTCATCATATTTATCAGTGACATAGCGGGCGAATAAACACACGAGGTTAACTACTTAATGTATGCTGATGACTACAGCTTTTTTCTAGAATTCGTACTGTTAGTGATTATCTTCAACTGCAGGATAACTTGAACAGAATTTGTAATTGGTGCACTAAAAACAACCTTCCATTAAAGTCGGAGAAATGATATTTGACTTAATACATTGGCGTAGGTGAAAAGTTTAAGAAGTCAATGAATCTATGTTCTGCGTTAATATACAATGGCTGAGATGAAACAAAAATGTGGAAAATGTAAAATAAATTTAAATGATGACGACAATGAAAATAAAATTAGATGTGTCGGAAAATGTAAAAATGATTTTCATCAAAAATGTGCAGGTATAACACCGAAAGAATTCAATCTAATACAAAACTGTAAGGGCCTAAAGTGGTTTTGTGGAAATTGCTTAATATACTTTGAAATTATTACTCAATTTAATACTGAAATAAATAAATTAAAAACAGAAGTTGCTGTTTCAACTATTCCTCTGAAAATATCATAGAAAACAATAAAAAAAGCTACGCGAACGTAACTGCAGGAGAAGCTGTAATTATTAAACCAAAAAATAAACAAGAGTCTAGAAAAACTAAAGAAGCTATACAAAGAAATCTGAAACCAGCTACACTTGAAGTTGGCATTACTCAGTTAAAAGACATTAAGGAGGGTGGAGTAGTAATTAAATGCAAAACAAAGGAAGAACAAGAAAAAATAAAAAAAGCGGCAGAAAAGAAATTGATAAATTACCAAGTCACAGCTCCTGAATTAAAAAATCCGTGTATAAAAATCGTAGACATTGAAGAACATTATGAAAAAGACCGTTTGCTAGATTGTATAAAGAAGCAAAATATTAATATACAGCATGATTTATTTCATATGGCAGTAAAAGTGTTTAAAAAAATGAAAACAAAGTACATGGCTATAGTGGAATGCGATCCTTTAACATTTAAAAAGATATTGGAAGAAAGAAGTTTATATATTAATTGGTCAAGGTGCAGAATCTTTCAATATGTTGGTGTATTTAGATGCTTTAAATGTGGAGGTTTCAATCATAATGCAGAAAAATGTGATAGAGAAGAAAAATGCCTACACTGTTGTGGATCTGATCATAAAACAGCGGATTGTGAAAGTGACAATAAGAAATGTGCTAATTGTGTAGAGGTAAATTCTAAGTTTAATCTTAATTTAAGTATTGAACATTCTATTTTTGACAAATCATGTGCTGTATATTTGAAAAAATTAGAGACTGAAAAGCAAAAAATTAAGCAAGTATCTGGTGAATAGCAATCAATGGGTAATATGTTTAAAAATAAAATAAATACTAGTGAAACAAAACAAACAAAAAAACTTAAAATATTACATCAAAATATACAATGTATCAGAAACAAAATAGAACAGCTCGAGTTGTATCTGAATTTACATAATGTAGATATTGTTTGTTTGACAGAACACTGGCTTAAATTATCAGAAATTGATGCAATAAAAATAAATGGTTATACAAGGGCAACAATAGTTTGCAGGACTAAAAGTAATAATGGAGGTGTAATCATATACTATAAAAATTATAGTGAATTTAAAATTAAGGAACTTCCACTTGTGCTTGAGTCATCAATTGAAAAAGATATTGAATTAGTTGGTGTTGAAATCAAATTTTCAGAATATTCAGTAAAACTCCTGACAATATATAGATCACCGCAGACTAACTTTAAAATATTTATAACAACATTAGACGATGTATTAAACAACATTATAAATAAAAATGATCTTATAATATGTGGGGATTTAAATATTGATTATCTCTCAAATTCGACCGAGAGGAATGAGCTATGTGATCTACTACAAACCTACAATGTAAATATGTTAATAAATGAACCTACTAGAATATCCTATAATTCTGCTACTTGCATTGATTACATTTGTACCAATTTTTATGATAAATATTGTAAAACAACATGTCAAGTTATAAACAATGGTATATCAGATCATAATCAGATCATACATCTCAAATATTACAATACGAATTTATGGTACCATCACATATTAATGTAGACTACAGATATACCAGGGTTTATAACGAAGAAAATTATAAACATTTTTTTTATAATCTAGGCAAGGAATCGTGGAACAGTATCTACAGCGCAGTAACGTCAGAAGAGGGATTCACTAACTTTATTAATATTTTAATGTATTATCATAATATCTGTTTTCCCGTCATCAGAATAAAAAATAAAATTAATTCACAAAATGGATGGATAACCCGAGGGATTAAGATATCTTCACAAAAATTGAAATTACTGCCCCAAATAAAAGTTCAAACAAACGATCTAAATGATAAAATTTTGTATAATAAATATAAAAATATTTACAAAGAAGTAATAGTTGCTGTTAAAAAAATGTACAATGATTCAATTTATCTTAAAGCTACCAACAAACCTAAAGCTGTTTGGTCAATAATAAATAACAACTTGAATAATCAAAAACCTAAAAATCAAATTAATGAAATTAAAATTAATAATAGTTTAGTAACTGATGCCTATCTTATTGCACAACATCTAAATAAGTATTTTATAGATCTGCCAGCTAAACTAAATCATGATCTTGGAGAAAATATTACTGAAATCAATTTCGATCCGAATTCAAATTTTCCCACTCTTTTTTTAAAACCAGTATCGGAATCAGAAATTTACAATATCATAATGAAATTAAAAAATAGTGATTTTTTCGGTCTAGATAATTTGAGTTCTAATTTGATCAAACAATCAGTTAACTACTTAGTACTTCCACTTACTTTTCTAATAAATTTGTCAGTATCAGAAGGAAAGTTTCCATCTATTTTAAAATCAACTAAAGTTATTCCATTGCATAAAAAAGGAGATAATACATTATCTGAAAATTATAGACCCGTTGCTCTATTGTCAACTATTTCCAAAATATTAGAACGAGTTATGTTTAACCGTATTATTGAATTTACTACACAACATAATATCATTTCAGACTCGCAGCATGGTTTCCGAAAAAATCGTTCCACTGAAACTGCCATATTGTCATTTTTAAATAACTTGTATGAAAATTTGGACCAAAATAATAAATGCATAGGACTCTTTATGGATCTAAGCAAAGCCTTTGATCTAGTAAATCACACAATACTGATTGAAAAATTGAACAAATATGGTTTAAGAGGCAAAATAAACAACTGGATAATAACATACCTTACAAATAGAACACAAATAGTAGAAGTAAATGGAGTAAAATCTGATAAATTGAATATTAAGTTTGGAGTTCCACAAGGATCGGTCCTTGGGCCGTTGTTGTTTTTACTTTATATCAATGAATTACCTGGTTTCTTTGATGACTTTTTAATTATGTTTGCGGATGATAACTCCTATTTATGTTGCAGGAAAACTTTTGAAACGGCTATACTTGATATACAAACTTCTATAACAAAATTTGCGGACCACTTTAAATCAGATAGGTTGTTCTTAAACATATCTAAAACTGTTTTTATTATATTTTCTCCGAGGCATTATGTACTAGATAAAAGTCACTTGATAAAAATAGCTGGCAAATCTATTGAACAAGTAAGTTGTACTAAATTTCTGGGGATATATATAGATAATGCATTAAATTGGGAAACTCATATTGACTCCGTAGCAAAAAAACTTTCTTCCGTCTGTTATGCGTTGTATAGATTATCCAAAATATCAAGTAGGATAACTGTTATGGCATATTATTATACAAATTTTATTTCAAGGGCAACATACGGAATTCTTTTTTGGGGCTCTTCATGCCATTTTGAAAGATTATTTAAGCTTCAAAAGAAGGCTGTACGTAATATTGTGGGAGCATCTAAATATACGACCTGTAGAAAGAAAGAGTTGCACATTTTAACACTGCCAAGCATTTATATATTAGAAATACTTATATATGTTAAAAAAAATCTAAGTAACTTTTTACAAAACAATTACAATCATAAATATGACACTAGGGAAAGTAATAACTTAAGCACACCGTTACACAAACTATCAAAATATGAGGAATGCCCAAATTACATAGGAATAAAACTGTATAACAAGATGCCAGACTTTCTAAAAAGCATTGAAAATATAAAAAAATTGAAAAATGAAACAAAAAAATACCTAACAGTCAAATGTTTTTATTCAATTAACGAATATTTAAGTTAACAAGATATATGATTTTTTCTGTAGTTTTATCTAGTATTAAGCACTAATAAGAGCACTTGATTCATTGTAAGGTGCTCAATTTCTTTCTTTGTGACTAATCCTATACCAATGTGGTCTTTTGGATAATAAATTATTATTATTATTATTATTATTATTATTATACAATGCTATATGTTTTACACGTAAGTCTTCTCCTATTTCCTACAATTATACCATAAATAATAATATACTTCGCCGGCCTGAAACACTGCGTAAGTTAGGCGTTACCTTTGACAAAACCCTTACTTTTAATGTACATATTAACACCATAGTTTTGGAAGCCAGCAAGACATATGAGTTTATAGTTAGAAATTGTCGTGATTTTTCAAGCCCTGATACATTGAAGATGCTCTATTGTTGCTACGTTAGATCGAAACTTGAATATGCGTCACTTGTTTGGGCCCCACACTATAATGTGCATGTTAACGATCTAGAATTGGTACAACACAAATTTCTGAAATTTTGTATTTTTGTATTATCAGATGGTACTTATCCAGCAATCAGTTTTCTGCAAGAACACCTGCTGGTTAAGTTAATTAGTTTGCATCGTAGGCGAGAATGCATGTCTCAAATGTTTTTTCAAAATTGATAAAAATATTATTGACGCACCACTATTACTATCAGAGCTGTCTTTTAATATTCCCAGAACATCCTGTCATAGTTTAGTATTTTATCTAGCTACGCCGCGCACAAATGTCTTGAAGTTTTCACCTATTTATGTAATATGCGACAATCACAATGCAATCTGCGGTGATATAGACATTTTCAATTGCTCCATAAACACTCTAAAAACCTATTAATACAGGCACTGATTTAACATGTTTGTTTTTCTTTTCTATGATCTCTCATAAAATAAAATGTAGAAAATCATGGTGTTTTCTTTTATTTTTAAATATGTCTTTGTTTAGATACTAGAGTCTTTGTTTTATATATTTTTTTTATATATTTGTGTTATTGTTTAATTACGTATCTGTATTAGTTTACTGTACCTCCCTGTCCTCTAATTGGGTCAAAAACCTGTTGGACAGTGTAGCAAATAAATAAAATAAAATAAATAAATAAAAGAAGCAAAAAATGCATCAATAACGAATTCAAATTTCTAATTGACGGAATATTACAGAACGTAATAGAGCAATTTAAATTATTATAATTGTTACATACACTATACAGTGGGGAATCGTTCATGTAATTAGTGTCGGACTGGCCATATTATCAAGGTGATGTTTGCCATCCAGGCCCTAGCTTGCGCGGACTCCCCAGGTTTACTACCTAAACGAAAAATAGTTCATGCACAAAGTGAAATGAAACATAAAAATGATAAAGCCAGTCTAAGGAAAATTACTGTTCCGCGTGGTAATCTCGTCCCAAGATCGCAGTATATGAAAAATTCACATCTGTCCCACAATGATTCTAATGCTAGAAAAGTACAATTGACTATCCTATACCACTATTTTTCCATTGAGTTATTTTACAGGCATGAAAAAAACTTTACTATCGAAGAATACGAACCTATGTCATGTCCCTGGTGTATATGATTCGAAGTTCAGCTCGTTACGACAGCGGCGCTGTGATTTTTAAGAAATTCTTGAATAAAACATTGTATTAATGTTACAAAAAAATTTTACAATTAATTGTTTTATTTAATGAAGCGTCATACGAGAATAGGTGCTAAAATTAATTTTTCCTCCTTGTTACGCGCATGTTTTGAATTTAGTGATGGAAGGCACCAAGTCAAGCTGTACTGAAGCAATGAATTTATTCGACCTCTTGGAGCCTACAAGTAAGTGTATTTGTTTACAAATCATTCAAGCACACCTCTGTGTGGGTTCACAAACTCGCGGAAATAACAACTGATAGTGACAAGCTGAAACGATTGCAGAATATCGGAAAACGAGATGGTCGGCCAAGGACAAAGCCTTGATGGATCTCTTTTTGAAATTATTTTGACTTCGCATTCAAAAAAAATGCTCGATTTATCAACCCTGGTAAGCCAATACCACACAACTCCTACACTGAACTACCTTAAAGTTTAGTAAACGAAGAAGAATTTACGGAAACACCTATACCATCTTGATGACGTTTCCAGTGCTTCTCTTTTTGTAGATTAAATTATATTTTATGTTTTTCCTCTGTTTAATGTTAAAGAGTTTGCGGTGAACCACGTGTTTGCTTCATGTAGTACATTTTGATATTGTATTGTTAACTCAATTTTATTTTTCTTTTAGATATAAAAGTAGTATCATCTGCATATAGACAGACCCCATAACTTTTGACATTAAATAATAAGTCGTTGATATATATTATAAATAATACCGTCCCAATACCGAGCTTTGTAGTACACCTTTGGTGATTAAAGTTGGTTGTGATTTTTTATTATTCCACCACGTTATCCGATGTCGACTAGTCAGATATGACGCGAATAATTTATGATCAATTCCTCTAACAACTCTAATAATATAGTTTGTCGAGTAAGGCATGCTGACTGCTATGCAATATTTTGTATTTTTCGAGAAAAGTTATCAACCTGTTCTTCAAAATAATTTCAAATATTTTTAACATTGAGATGGGTCTGTAGTTATCTATGTTGTTAATGTCTCCCTTCTTATATATGGAAATAATTTTTGCATGTGCATAGGTCATCGGGAAATATGCCCTCTTGAGTGCATTTGTTTATTGTTATAGTGATCGGCACCACCAGACTATCCCCAATTTTCTTTAGGATATAGGTTGACATCCCATATTTGTCCTCCGTTTTTACAGTCTTAATGTCTCTTATACATTTTTTTCTCATTTTTATCTACTTCTTCTAAATATATGGACCTAGAGATGTCTATTATGTTATTTCTCAGTAATTTATCTAGTTGTTCAGATGGTTTTGGTTGAGCAGCAACATTTATTCCTATATTTGCGAGGAAAATGCTTATTTCTTCGATTGCTCGTGATTGTTATCATCGTTTTGGTTCTTCCTAGTTTCTGACTTGATTACAGTCCAGATTGCTCTTTATTAGTTTTTGGGCTCATTATTACATTATTTTAAGAAGTAATAAATATACATCAATTTATTCGTTCCAACTTTTATCTCCATAATATCTGTCAATCTAAGGACCACGCATAAATTTTACTATTCTGATTCATTCTTTTATATTCTGTACGTTGCTGACAGTTGAATTAATTTGTACAAGTTACATTGCACATAGTGCTTCCGTTACCACCTAGTAGTATCAGTCCTCGCTATGTGGGAAAATTCATTGTTATTTAAATAATTTATTTCCGGACAATACAATTCGATGACGTTTCCTTAATTCAGCACTGAAACCTTTACAAAAGCTACTCGCCGTTAGTTATTCAGGCATCAATTCTCACAAGCGTCCAGATCATAAATCTGACAACTGTGAAATTTCTCCGCCTCGTGTATTGCACCTATGTGTGCTTTACAAAGTGACACCATAAACACAAGGTATTAAAAGTATCAAGAGAACTGTTTCGAGATAAAATATTAACGCTGTAGTCATTCACTTATCTGAACAATACCCTATACATATACGTAATGAATGTATTGAATGAGGTGTAATTACAGCTATAAAGTATAATGAGCTCCGGTTCGAATTAATTAATCCACCGCATTTACTAACTATCGGCAACTGGTATGTATCTTGTAGGTGTTCGGGCTGTTTGCAAAATAAAATAAATTGATTTCTTGAATGGATTGAAATATTTCATATTCGCAAGTCAGTACAGTTTTATATAAATAATTTTAAAAGAACATAAGTATGAAGTAGAGGGTACACCAAGGTGTTGAACAAGCAATTATTAATTCATCATGTGGTATCAAGATATTCATTAGAGTAAATACACGAAAAACATGTACAGTTTTAAACAAGTATAGAGCATATTCTATAACAAATGGTACATGATTTCCTTCGAAATGCTAAACAATTGGAGAATCTTGATGGATATCCTGGAATTCGCATATTGCTTGATCGCACTCCGAGGCAAATCGAGTACTATCGCTCTTTGAAAGATGTACTAACAAACGAACTGCAGAAGGGGAAACTAATTTGCGCATTGAATATATAAGGGGATTACCAAAAATCGTTTCTTTAAATTAAGTAAGCCCAACAAAATTAATAATCATAAAGTTTACTTTCAAAATGTTAGAGGCTTGAACACGAAAATAAATTATTTCTGTCCTTCCGTAAGGGCTGCTGATTACGACTTTATAGCACTAGTAGAAACATAGCTCTCATGTGATGTTAAAAATGATGAACTTTTTCCTAATTTTTATGGTGTACTTCGTTGTGATCGGAACTTTAATGAAACTAATACATTTCGAGGGGGTGGTGTTTTGTTGGCATTTAGATTAGATTATAAGGTTGAGCCCCTGGACTTGTCTGAAATTAACAACATTATTTCGTTCATCGTTATTCTAGAATGTAAATGTACAAGCAATTATTCTTCCTTGTTTATTTATGTAATATATATCTCTCCTCATGTGACAAATAATGAGTTGCAAGTATTTTTGGAGGCTTTTGAATTGTTTGTAATCAACCAAAAAAACATACTTATATTGGGTGACTTTAATGTAACTAATTTTGTAAATGAGGATTTTAAGTCTTAACTTACTCGTAACTTTCTGCTATTTACAAGTATGAAGCAAATATTGTTAATATGCATGGTAGATTATTAGATTTAATAATAATGGATATACAGAGCTTTTCAACTCGTGAAAACTTGCCACTTGTTAATGAAGATGTTTACCATCCTGCACTAATAATTACTTTAAACTACGCACTAGAGAAAAACAACGAATTCCCTGCTAATCTAGAGAGTAAAAGCTATAATTTCAAAAAAGCTAATTATCATGGTCTATATGCCTCTTTTCTTGATACCGATTGGACTTTTTTGAATGAGTATTCTGATGTTGATATTATGTGTGGTGAGTTCTATAAAAAACGGTATTCCACCATGGACTTACACATTCCATTATATAAAAATGGTAAGAAACTCAATTATCAAATCTGCTACACTTCTGAGATCGTAAATAATTTGAAACTAAAATCTCATTATAAAAAGCAACACAAAAGTCATGGCGATTATTATCATAGAGAATTTTCAAGACTGAGAGCGCTCATTAAGAATCAAATTAAAACAGCATATAAAGAATATCTCTGTAGAGTTGAAAGAAGTATCTCTGATGACTCCAAAAACTTTTGGTCATATGTACAAAATAAAAAGGTACATCGAGAATACCTAGTAATCTATATCATAATGATACAAATTATGAAAATCCAAATGATATAGTCAATGATTTTGTTAGTTTCTTTAGTGATGTATATCTTCCCAAGTCTGATGTTCGAAAGGATTGCTCCACCTTATATCCAACTAATATATGTATCAATGTGGATAATTTTACTGAAAATAATATTAAAGATGCCATAAAAGACTCCCTAATAAAATGACCTCTGGTCATGATCAAATTTCTAGTTTCGTTGTTATAGATTGTGCAGTTGCTTTTATTCCCTCATTTATTATTCAATCTTATCCTTAAAATAAGTACATTTCCCAAGACTTGGAAATTAGATAGAGTGTGTCCAGCTTTAAAATCTGGGCTTCCAAACAATTTAGAAAACTATCGGTCCATATCTGTCTTATGTAATTTTGCCAAGATCCTGTAAATAGTTCTGTACTCTCAGATTCACATATTCACAGATTAAACCATTTATTTCACCTCATCAATATGGACTTCATGAAAAACGTTCAACAACATCAAATCTCGCAATAATTAATCAGTTCATCTCTGATTCGATGGATAACAGAGAACAAGTAGATGTGATCTACACAGATTTCTCTAAGGCGTTTGGCCGAATTTACCACTATATTCTGTTAAATAAATTAGATGGCTATGGATTTAGTAACTCACTGGTTTACGTCCTACTTCTAAGTATCCTATTATCTATAATAGGATACAAAATGTAACATATAATGGATTTAAATCCAATTTGTAATCCTCAATATCTGGGGTCCCGCAGGGGTCTAATCTAGGGCCACTATTATTTACAATTTTCATTAACGACCTTTCTCATATTTTAGAGTGCAATGTTTGCTGATGATCTGAAGTTATATACCACTGTTATCGCTATTGATGACTGTGCTTTATTACAATTGCAAATTGATATTGTGGAAAGATGTAACGAAAATAAACTTTTCATGAATATATCTAAATGTAAGGTATGCTCAAAACTGTACCAATAACTTACGATTACACGTATAACAGTACGCTACTATCTCGCTGTACCTCAATTAAGGACCTTGGAATGTTCGATAGCAAATTGTCTTTTACTGATCATATTTACCAAATTACCTCATCTGCATTGAAGATGCTTGGTTTCATTATAAGGAATTGCGGATGTTTTACCAACGTAGTCGCTCTAAAAAGTTTATATTTTACATCGGTTCGCTCTAAACTTAAGTACGGCTCGCTGATATGGTACCCCCATTATAATATATATAAAGATTCGCTTGAACGAGTTCAAAGACGCTTTTTGAAATTTTTAGCTTTTAAGTTAGATGGCACATATCTTGAGACAGGGTACATTCCTGCAAATCTGCTTTCCCGATTTAATGTTTTACTCTAGAACATAGACGAATTACTGCCAGTCTCACGTTTTTATATAAGCTCTTGCATAACTTAATTGATTCTACAACTCTACTGTTCCAAGTGCACTTTCATGTTCCCAGACTAAACTCACGTCAAGATATTACATTTAACTGTGCCACTTCTAGAACAAATATTGTCATTAAATCTTCATTAAATGTCATATGTTACAACTATAACCTAATATCTGATTTATATGATATTAATTACTGCAATTTGCAGACCCTTAGACAGGCCTCTGATCATTTTTTTTTCAGTTTATATCTGCATAAATTCCACAGAACTTCTATTATTGTATTGTATTTTTATATGTATGTATGTCTATGTGTATAAACATGTGTATGTGTATATATATTTACCGGTTGCTATTTTTTAATTGTGTGTCAATTTACTTATATAATTGTATTTTAAGTCTATTATTTTTCTTACATAATTTTGTCCTGTAATTGGATTAATTTCTGTTGGGTAATAAATTGATATTTATTATTTATTTATTTATTTATATTCTGTAGCTTTGGAATTTCCATTCATTCACGTAATCTTTTGGTATTTAGATTCATATTTAAATTATTTGTGCTTGGAAAAGCTACAGTTATTGCAAGACTTTAGATCTTTAACAGCAATCAAGAGAACAATAGATCTCATGCTATTTTTTACTTGCTTGAATAGCTAAGACTATAGAAAAGTTCAATCATTTTCTCATACATTTCAGTTCAGTATAGTATGAAAGAATTTACGATTATAGCAAATTTTTGTGGACATGGTTCAAAATTTTTTAATTTTATTACTTCATTGTGTACAAATAAGAGGAAATTACTCGATGCAAGAAAGAAATTGAAAAGTATCTCATGAATTATTGAACTGCAAAGATTGTCGACGGGAAATACGTTGGAAATACATTTTAAGATATAAATAACTCTCAAAAAAAAATTCTGTACCATAAAACTATATACCTACCATTTATATATTTATCAATGTAATTTATATGGAGATTATATGGCGCAGGAATGTAACATATTATCAATACAAAGTAAAAAAAGTCAGTATTTTCTTTCATTTGACTTATAAAATACTAATAACCATTACACACCATAGTTTTCATTTTTCCGAAATGGCCGCTCATAAAAGTAGGGTCATAAAATTGATGTATACATGTCGTATGGAAATCCTTTTATACTCTTAGATTAATTTCTACACGTGCAAGAACATGCCATTTTTATTAAATTTCTATATAACCAACTATTGTTCTTGACCCATATCTAAATGCATTAGTATAACAGAAGAATATTTGGTATCTAAACAAAACTATACGTGTGAATTACTTTGTGAAACCACACTACCTTTAAGATGCTCCTTGTGATTACTTTTTATTGAACTTTTACATTATCAGGATCCAATACGAGTTGTTGTTGATATAAATACATTCTTGTACATATACATACAGGTGTAATGTGTTGCCATTTAAATGATAATCTTTTACTAGTGAATTCTGTTTTCTATAGTAGACATCACGTTGCACTTCTCAATAATTAATGGAAAACTATTCAGTGAGAATCAATCATTCAGCCTTTGCAAATCATTTTGCAGTTTCTCGCAGTCTGTCTCAGAGCTAATATTGGAATACAAGTTCATGTCATCCGTATAAAATAAATAGCATACATCTAAATTATCTAAAATATCACTACTAAATACTATGAAGAGGAGAGGCCCCAGAACAGAGCCCTGGGGACCCCCTGATGTATCCGATATTTCGAATGATATTACACCCCGATATTCAGCATATTGTACTCTTTGACTAAGATAAGATTTAAATAAATTTGACAGTAGTATAGAAAGCCCAGCGAGATCTACCTTATGTAATAATAGATTGTGATCAATTCTATCAAAGGTTTTGGAGAAGTCCGTGTAAATAATACCTACTTGGCCATTTAGATCCATACATTGACCGATATAATGCATAACACAAAATAAGTTTCACACCATGGATCTATTTTTAACGAAGCCTCTATATGAGGATAGAGCCATTTCAAATACTTTGGTGAAATTACAAATTAGAGTAATTTGTCGACATTTTTCTACGTTATTTTTTCTCCCTTCTTGTAAACCGGGCAGGCACGAGATTTTTTCCACATGTCCGGAAATATAACATACTTCAGCGATATTAACAAGTATACGGAGGGGTTCTACAAAAACATGTGCACAAATCCTAACAATAGAAGCTGGTACAGTATTAAGTAAAGATACAATATAATTAACTTTTCTATATACCTATTCTTTTAAAAGTCTTATGAACAAATTATAAAGTTAAAAATTGGACTCTGAATGTTATAGGTGGATTTGATGGTCTCAAATACTAAATTATTACATATATTTTCCCTAAACTTAACTCATGTCAAGGAAAAGGATAAAGACGAAAAAACGTTATCGAACCTTAATAGTGGTGAATTAAAGGCCTTGCTGGACGAGGCCATCACCTACAAGAATCCCAAGTAAATTATACTCTGCAATTTAATTTTTTTTTTTTGAGAACTTGCGCGCTCGAACACTTAAGCCGATTGCGCACTAGTTCTGTGCCACGAAAGTGTTACTTTGCGAGCTATTTGGCGAGTACCTTTATCTAAAATAATTTGCCGAGACCTTGAGGATACATCGCGTCTAAGGATGTTAGGTATTTGAGGTAATATTCTTTTTTGCCAAACATTTTAGCAACCCTTGGCCATCCTTCATATATTCAATATTCGTTCCACATCATGATCTGGATATAAGTTGGGATTGCTGTCATTTCTCTGTGATGCTGTTTGAAATGGGTCAGATTTATGCTGATATATCTCCTGTGCATCCTGGTTTTATTGCCTCTCCCCCCCTTTCAGGTGTCATTATTTTGAAAAGTTTTTGCAAGTCGAGAGTGCAACATAATTTGTTAGACCATATATCAAATTCACAGTTTTCCCTTTGTTTAAAATCTCGGTATAATACCACGTTCTTCAGGTGTTTGCAATGATCGTTTGCTTTTAGCCTATATACTATGAGTATGGCCTCTGATTCCACAACTATCAATCAATCAATTCAAATTTCTCAGCTGACGCAGCCACCTCAATTCAAACGAGGAGCCTTCCGCGAGGTGTACAAACTCCGGGCTGCGCAAAGGCTGGCCTAAACTTTGATTTTAAAAAATTTTGATTTCACAAGGTTTTGATTCTATAAAAATATTTACGATGAAAAATGTATTTAGAGACAAAAATGTACAAAAGGAAAACAAGAAAAACCAACGCAACAAAATGTTACAAACAATAAAGAAGAGGGGGACAGAATAGACTTAAAGATACGAAAGGTATGAATAGGGTGAGCGGAAGTTATAATTGGTGAAATTTGGCTACAGAGGGTGCCGGAAAATCGGTAACGTCTGGTATGGTAAGGGGTGATTACTCCGAAATGGGGCATTATGCTGTCTAATACTATCGGGGTTATGTCGTTGCAAAATGCGTATAAGTCTCTGATGTGTCCTCATTTGAAATGGGGCGCATAAATTTGTACTCAAGCACTTTTCGTTTTTTATTGTCGTAGTCTATATGCTGCACCACCATTGTGTACAACAGTTTTTTATTCTGTCGGTTAAGTCTGATACCCCTGACCATGAGCGGATACAGAATTCTGGACAGGGAGTAGATGGTCCGTCTCATTGATATGGGTACTAAACGTCAGTCGTTGGTCCAGTCTCACCCCCAAGTACTTCAAGCACTTCTTGGTAGGAATTTTGTTTCCCCCGGATCAAGATTGGCGTTAGAGTTTTATTTTCTGTGAATCGGCGCGTGAAAACTATCGCCTCCTATTTTTCAGCGTTCACCCGAATCTTCCACTGGTCGTAATAAGCCATGACATGAGCCATGTGCGCCTTCAGCAGCATATTCGCCGCTTGTGCAATATGCGAATGCGCATAACTAACTCCACAACTAAGTGTATTTACGAAAGATCCAACATAACCCATATAGCCCTAGTGGATGTAGTGGCCATCGCTCTTGTTATTCATAGATATGCTAAATTTTGTGTTTTGGTTGGTCTTTATGTGGAAATCCCGCTTCTGGTTATGTGCCAACAATCTAGATCACCACTTTGGTGTGTAACTGTATAACTAATACACTATCTTGGACTTAATTACTACATTTTTCTAATCAATTTCCTACAGATTCATAAGGCTCGTGGTGCTTTGATAGCAATTCATTCTACAAATCAACTTGATTTAACTCCTATTTTTCTGTTGTTTTTCTTGACATATTTTAAGTTTCTTCGAATTGTGCGGAATTTTTTCGTGTAAAATCTATTTTTAAGAATTTTGTCTCTGATTTATTGAAAGTTGCAAGGGCGCAGAGAGAAAGTAGAGGTGGTAATTGCAACCCCCCCCCCCCCCCCCCAGAAGGACTAGAACAGAAGAGTTAGAGTGACTTATCTGCAGATACTTATAATTTTTTAGTTCTAATGATTTAATAATCCCTAATTAATTGTCCTTTTATTACAAGGAAATCTATTTACGTCCTTGGAAAAATGCTCCCTCACGAAAACATTTTCTACAATCCTTCTACATTTTTTATTTTCTAGATGGGTAGGTGGTACCTACAGCTTTATGCATAAACTTAACTCATTAAGTCGTTAAACTCGTTAATTTCCAAGTCGGCTCACCACCTCATGCATGCCGTGGGGTATCGTGTTGATTGAATGATATTGCTCGTGATAATAATACTAAGAATAATAATACTGTATTTACAAGCAAACGGGTGACAGAATTATGGTAGTACTGGATTATTTAATTTTGTTTTTTAGTGCAAAGAAGTAAAGTAAAAATTCACAGATTCGGTAACATTTGCAATCATCGGAGGCCATTCAAAATCATACCTTTACGCAATCAATAACTTTAAGGTATGAATCATTTTGCTTTAACAATTTATACTGTTGCATCATGGGTATTTAACGAATCCCCTCGTATAAGCTCATTCAACCACAAGTTATTAATCTTATATATATATATATAACGGCCATCACTGTTCACTCAAATTTTACTATTTAACAAATTTATTTAAAAAATTTAAAAATTATAAACCCATTGTATTATCAAGCACAGTCATTACCGTACTAATTCAACAACCCAAACTTCAACCGAATTACGATCTCTAGTAACTATATACCTATTTAATCCGTGTATCTGTTTCACACAGCGAAACTTCACTCACTCACCAGTTCGTTCTTCGAACAGCTTTAGCACAGCAACACCCTCACTACGTACTTTCGAATCCCACCGTTCTACGATTCTCTTAATAAATTAACTTTGACACGTGATTGGTCGGATATGTCGCTGCACAAAACTGCGAATCGAGAGCCATTATCGCAGCACTCGTGATCCTATAAGCATTTTCAATGCTAAAATGTTTCTTACACTACTGGTTGAATTGTTGAAGTATATTTATTATTTTTTTAACATGCTAAGAAGGCCTCTATTTCCAGTCAGATTTCTGTATCGTTGCTATGTAATATATTAGATCTGAGATATATCTTTCTTCGTGTTTTTTGCTTGTGCTTCTGTTTATGTTATTTTATTTTTTATTTATATTAAAATATTGGTAAAGGGTGGGTTGTCAGATATTTCACCACCAGATAATCAATCCCTCTTGCACGGAATTAATAACGCCGCAAAAATATAAATAAAATATGACAAACAACTGGAAATACTTAGTAGGTAAGTCCAGAAAAATATTTAAACATTATTTATTAACAATGGCTGACGGATATCCTCCAAATGTATATCTTTCTTTTTTGCCGGTAATTTCATTATGGAAGCTTCACATGCACTTAAAGTTATTGTTAATTTCGCGGGCACAGTGATAATAACTTAATAATGATTTGTAGGTACGAATGCTAAAACCATGACATCCTGTGTTAAATTTAAGCAACCCAATTTAGTTCCTGAATTTACTGTTAACATTTTCGACTTTTTTACTTCGTATATTAATATTTGCCTCAAAGTACGCATTCATTTTAATAAGAGACAGCATGACGTCCCAACTTTACTTACAAATTACACGAAACAAATGTCAACATTTCGCCTTTACCGTTACTTATATTTGAGCTATTTCCATTGTTTAAACACCGTGTTACATGAGTTTGTCATGCGGTTATGCAATTTCAAGAATATTAATTGACAAATCTTGTTAAAGCATTTGGTCTCATAGAGGTATTGTCAATGAATACCTTTAGTTTGAATTACTACATGAATGTCTGTGTTATCCGTATGTAACATATGCGTACGTTGTAAAACATGTACAGGTGTTTAAACAAAAAATTAAAGTAATTTGTGTGTATATTTAGTCATTAGGAAGTACTGTGAGAACCGTTCCCACCTAATCTCCGGATTTTATGAAAAGCGATAGCGTATACCTTTATTTAGGTTTTGTCAGTGGCGGATTATGTTATACTTGTACAGAGGATAAATATTTGTTAAGAATATTAACAATAATCCAAGAAGTAAAGATGTGCATGACAATAATAACATAAAACTGGTTCATGGATAATTAATGAAACTGAGAAAATCCACTTTTCAGAAATCCAGTGAAGAACTATTTACCTACATAAGTTGTACCAACGCAACGAAAGTCCTGTTTCAGTAATCCGTTATTTTTTAAAATATAATCTTCTGTAAAATTTTCAATTTGGTTTTTGCTTCAGCAAATCTTCAGTTGACAAAGAGGAGGTAAGTATGATTGTGGCATTTGAAACTAAAAATATTACATCTATGTATTTGTGATCTGTGATTTACCTAAAACATTTGGCTGTGTACAGAATGTTATCCTGGTGCATAAAATTCGTAATTTTGAAATTATATAACTGTCCAGCTGCTATCAATAATTATTTTATAAGTATCTGTGGGAATTATTTGGGCCTGAAGCAGTTATGAGAGTTATTAACTGCTTACGATCTAATACTGCTTATAATTCATCTAATAAATGAAAGCTTAGAAAAATGTTACTTTCCTATTAAATGGAGAGATCCCTTAGTCTGTCAAGTCCCTAAAGTAAAAAATCCTACAACTATTCAAGATTTGCGTCCTATCAATCTTTTATCAACCGTATCCAAATATTAGAGAAGATTGTGTATAGTCAAATTGTTGATTATTTAATATTGCATAAAATTTTTCGCTTACAACAATCTGGCTTTGGAAAAGTCTCACAGTACCATCAGTGCACTTCTTTATATATATGATAATATTATAAGCAACTTAGATAAAGAGAAGGCAGTTGTCTCAGTATCTAAGACATTTGATATTATTACTCACACTTTACTATCCGCGAAATTACCATTTTTGGGGTTTAATGAAAATGCTGAAGCTTTCTTTAAATCGTACTTATCCAATCGATGTCAGTCAGTACCAGTCAATAATTCTATGTCCTCCGCCAAATTAATATCAGCAGGTATTCCACAAGAGTCCATTCTCGGACCTCTAATACTTTATTAAATCACGACATAAATTCTATTTGCAGATATTCTACGGAGCATAATTAAAAAATTTATCCAAACAAAGTTTAAATTATTTTTTTTAAATTCTAAGTTTGTTTAATGACCCTTAAAGAGTATATTGCTTTATTTAGTTTTTTACTTAATTTTTGTATTTGCATATTCTAGTTTAATTTATTGCCTACATATATGCCTAGGAATTTTATATTTTCTTCCTGATTCCTTTTTGTCGAGGTTGTGACTGTTTGCGTCTTATCTTCATTTAATAATAATTTGTTGCTGGTAAATCAAGTATTTTCTCTGATGTTTTCCCTTTATTATTTACAGGTTTGTTTAGAAATGACATGCTCCATAGGCATTTATGTTAGATATTAAATCATTCGTATAGATTATAAACATTATTGGACCTAGTATCGATCCTTGCGCTATTCCGTGTTCCATTTCTGTGGCTTTTGACAATTTTCTCTTCTAACATACTGTTTGTTGTCTGTTAATGATAAATGATTTTATGACTGGTCGTCGAGAGGTGAGCGCACTTGCCTCTCACCCAAAAGTTCCGGGTTCGATCCCCGGCCGTGGCAGTGGAAAATACTGTGAGAGGGATTTTTTCACTATACACGGATATTGGGTGTGTGTCCCTTGTCTCTAAATGTGTAGCCCCCTCCCACACAAGGCTCTTCTAGAGCCTTCCGGGATAAAGGGGGTCGTCATTACCTGTCGTGTTATTTATTATTTATTAATAGTTTTTGCGCGCTTCCTCTTATGCCATAATAATGAAGTTTGTCAATTGGTATTTTGTGGTTAACAGTATCGAATGCTTTACTGAGGTCACAGCACATAATGTCGACTTCTTCTTGGTTGTCTAGGGCTGCGTTTATGTTTTGAATTGTCTCGTTTAATGTTGTTATTGTAAATTTATTTTTGCGATATCCGTGTTGGTGTGGGGTAAAGTAGACATTTTGAAGTATTTTAGTAACCTATTTTTTATTACGACAGAATATCTTTGAAAATAGAGGTAGTATTGATAGTGATCTATAATTATTCGCTATATTAATGTCCCCTTTTTTGTGTACCGGAATTCATTTTGCGTTTTTTAGTTATATAGGGAACACTCCTTCATCTATACATTTGTTTACTAATACAGTGAGTGGTGTTGCTATGATATCTGCTTTTTTAAAACAGATCCATTGTGAGTCCGTATATATCTTTGGTTTTCTTTTTCTTAATTGATTTTATTGCTTCCCTTATTTCTGTTTCGTCTACTTCTTCTAGATATATTGATTTAGAATTATTTATATTTATTTTGTTTAATAGATAACTGTAGGACTGCACTGGTTTACCGAGCGACTCCATCATTTTATTTTCCACCCTTCCAAAGAATTGATTTAGTTCTTCCCTTGTCAATTTGCTTTCCTCTGTCTTGCCAAATTTATCTTTACCAGTTTTTGATTTTATTACCTCCCATATGCTTTTGTTTTGCTGTTTGCGTTGTTTATATAGTTTTCGTTGTGCTTTCTTTTAGTTTCGTTTAAGTGTGCAATATAGTATTTTTCATATTCTCTATATGCATTTGATGATTTTTCATCTCTTCGCACGTTGTATATTGTGTTTAGGCATCTAGGGTGTTTTTCATATTTTTTAGTTCCTCTGTATACCATTTTAGGTTTATTTTTAATTTTTTTGTGATTTTGGGGAATGATTCTTCGATGAATTATATAATCGGTCTATGGAATTCCGTGAACGCTTATTGTGCTGTTTTATTTGTTATCGTTTGCGAGTTTATCAGGATAAGTTTATTTTTAAATAGGTGGATATTTGTTTCACTCATTTCTCTGACCTTGACTGTTTTTATTATTTTAGGGCATTCACTTTCACCGCTTACCATAAGAAGTTGACTAAGATGATCGGATATATGTGGGTTAATTGTTATTGTTTTATAATTATATTCACTTATGTTAGAATATATATTATCAATGCATATTGCAGATATGCCTTATATTTGCCATATATACTATATGTAATAATATAACAATTTTGTAATAAATTTGATTGATTGTACACATATATGGTGAATAATAAATATATTATTATACATTTGTAATTCGTGATGGTTCATTGTGAGTTTTGTGCAGGTTAAATAATGTTAAAAAAAATTCTAATACCTCTTTTTCTTTTAATTCCATTAGGATATTAATGTTGAAATCTCCACCTTATAAATATTCTAATTTTTATTCTTTTTATTAATGTAAATTAGAGCTTCGTTTAATTTATCCATATAAGTATCTAGAATTGCTTGAGGCGGTCTGTATATAGAGAATCTATGTTTCGTTTTTATTCCTACCATTTCTCTATAGAATGATTTTTAACTTCTAAAATTCCTTCATGTTGTATATGGTTTTTTATTAGTATCATGATTCCACCATATTCTTTTCTGCAGTAGTAGCTTCCCATTTTGCAGGTGTTCAATTTGTGCCTCATTTAACCAGTGCTCAGTTATGGTTACTATGTCTATGTTATTATTTATGAGACAGGTATTTAATAAAGCTGTTTTACTATTTATTGACTCTGTGTTAATATTTAAAATTTTTATGTTATGATTTTTATCTTTATGCTCTTCTTCTATGAAAAAAAATCGTATTTCTTTATTACTAGCCCTTCAATCCAGTTGTTTGGGTTTTCCATGTCTTTCTTTCTATCCATCTCTGCTCCTACTTTGCATGCTATATTTTTACTTGAACTCATGAACTCATTGTTTGGATACAGTTTTTCTAGGTATTCCTTCAAATCTCCCACTGTGGTGTTAGGTTTTGCGTGACCCACATAGAACCATGCCTTTCTATTGGCAGCTTTAAAACTTTATTGTTCATTAGGTTTGGCTATGCCTGTAATGTTAATTCTATTTTTCTGTTGAACAGTTTTCCACGTATTTATATTGCTTTTGCCATAACCAAAAATTTCAAAAGTTATTCCGATTTATAAAAAAGGCAATATTGATGATCCCTCTAACTATAGACCAATCTCCATAATACCTTTTCTCGCTAAAATTTTTGAGATAGTCCTAAAATTGCAAATAACATCTTATTTTGAGAACTTTAAGTTGTTTAATAATCATCAGTTTGGGTTCAGAGCCAAAATGTCCACTGCGTTAGCTATAAATACCCTAACTGATATGATAAACAGGGGTTTTAAACAAAGTGAAATTTTGTGTGCTGAGTTTTTAGATCTAAGTAAGGCTTTCGACTGCGTCTCACATGATATACTAATAAAGAAATTAGGTTATTACAAATTTTCAATTACCAGCCAGAAGCTACTAACATCGTATCTCCAAGACAGAATTCACTTTGTTAATTATTGTAATATAAACTCCAGTCCCATAAATGTGAAATTTGGTGTCCCCCAGGGCTCCGTCCTGGGCCCAACTCTGTTTCTTATTTTTATCAATGATCTTCCATATAACACAGCTTCTGCAAGATCTGTTCTTTTTGCGGACGACACAACATTAATATATAATAATAAAAATGTAAACGCTTTGATTTCTAGTGTGCGCGATACTCAGTCCACCATTCATGACTGGTTCTTAGCAAATAAATTAATGTTAAATGAAAATAAAACAGAATCGATGATTTTTAGTTTGAAACGTCACACATTAGATAATATGATAACCACAGACAGTGTTAAATTTCTAGGTGTCTATCTAGACCATAAACTAACGTGGGAAAAACACGTTCAATTTATTTGTAGCAAAATGTCCAAAAGTATATATTTACTACGCAATCTTGCGAGCTGTGTCACACAGAAAACTTTAATAACAGCATATTTTGGTCTAATTCACTCTGTACTTATCTACGCAATTTTGGTCTGGGGTCACTATCCACATGCTGCAACTGCTTTTGCGATACAAAGAAAAGCAGTAAGGGTAACTGCGGGTTTAAGTTACAGAGAAGATTGCAAGGAATCTTTTAAGAAACTGAAAATCCCAACTGTGTATAGTATTTATATTTTGCAATGCCTCCTATATATCAAAGATAATGAAACAAAATATTTATCACGCGCTCAGCTACATTCCCATCATACCCGAAGTATTGGGAACTTACAAATTGATTTCCTACGTCTGTCAAAAACACGCAATGGGACAGCATACCATGCAATAAAATTTTTTAATGCGTTACCACATAATATTAGGAAACTAGATTATACACGTTACAAAATTGTAATAAAATCGTTTTTAATTGAAAATGCTTTCTATTCATTCAACGAGTTTTTTGACGCAGATTTTTCTACTTTATGTAAGTAACATATTCTTATGTTTTTTTTTGTACCTTAAATTATAATTGAATGTTATCTATCTCAGATCTGTTTGTTTTTTATCTCATATTTGTTTATTCTGTATATCATATTTGCTATATATTTATTAATTTCTTTTGTATACATGTAATATGACTGCAATTTCTTGTATTTTGGGTATATATATATATTCACATTTTTTTCTCATTTTTTTATATCTGTATTGCTGACTTGTGTAAATACTCATGTATAATGCACCAATAAATACTTACTTACTTACTTACTTTTATTATCATTTTGTTCCATTACTTCATTCTCTTCTTGTTCTTGTGTTTATTGTATTCAAATAAGTACCACATATAAAATTATGTATGTATATCAATTTTGAAATAATATTCTTCTGTCGTAGATACAATTAGCAGCAGACTTAGACAGCAGAGGTAACTTTTTAATATAAAAATAATAACAATGAATAATTAAGTAATAGCACAATTTGCTCCATAAATATTGTGGAGAGGACTTTATTCATATTAATATTATTAACATCTGCATTACTAAAATTATTAGTTAGCATTAAGGGTCGACGTCCTGTGGTTGTTTTATTAATTTCATTACTTTTATTTAAGTTAATAAAAGAATAATAGAATAATGATTAGTTATATCTACTTTTGTTTTACATAAATGCAGTTTATGCAAAACATTTTCTTTCCTAGGTGTAAAAATCATTTGAAATATTCATTAAATTATTAGTCATTATGTAGTAAAACGTTTACCTCGAATATGGTTATCTTATAATTTTCAAATCAAACAATCAATTCAAATAGATAAATTATTTAGAAATTCAAAGTTAAACTAAAACTAAAAATATTAATAGAAAAAGACTGACAACTAATTTAATTTGAAAGAAACATTCATTAATTTTTAGCTACGCTTATTCTTGATTTTTTAAATTATACACTTTTCTTCTTATGGAATTCTATTGAAGCTAATTTACATTTTATCAAATTTTGGATTCTCGGTAACTTAAAAATACTCTACCGGTTTTTTGACGGTGATAGATTAAATTCCTCGTTGTAGCTAGACCACATACTACGAACGCCTCTAACTTATTTATATTATCAACTTATTTATATGGCATGGATACATATGTTGTTCAACCTCTTTTATTTATAATTCCAGCACTATGCAAGTGCTCAAGAGGAAATTAAATGTAATGGTCTCATTAAGCAGACGTATACTAGTACTGCTGATAATTATATAATATAATTAAAGCAGCTAAAAAAGTGACTGTTTATATTATGGAAGTAGTAAATTATGTGAAAAGGTTTATTAGTATCATTACACAAGGTGGTAAATACCGATAATAGTAAATGGTTTAATTTAGCAAAGCTTTCTGTATTATTAAGTAACATTATGTTACGAATTATCACATTCAGATACGAGTATACTTGAATACTTTGTACTCGTAAAATTAGTTATTTATATATTTCGATACACTATCCTACAGAATAGAGTTGCAATTGTAGGATAGGATACAAAAAATAGTGAAATATATTAGAGATATTGAGTAAATACAACGGTAAAAACAATTATAAACTGACAATAATTAATGGTATAATTTTAATACAGGGCGTATGTGGTTATCTGCCATAACAGGAACTAACTTGTACCTAATGTTCCATAATAGAAAATGAAATGAAGTTAATAAAAAGTAGCAGTAACATTAATGTGTAAAATTATCTTTGTTTTTTAATATTTATCGTCGGTTTATCTCCGCTGCTCAGACCTGTATCATCGACGCAAAGAATCTTATCACTAAATATATTTTTTAACAAATTTGGGAATTCGATAATCAGAAATTTGTCCATAGATGAAAATAGTAAGACGGGAAAAAATAGATAAAGAAAAAATGAAATGAGTAATGTAGAAATGTAGTTAAAACCGAAAAAATCATTTTACGTACGAAGCGCGACTGTGAAGGCACTCCGGTGTCCTTTTTACTTGATGGTGCAAGAAATCAGTAACAACGACCCGGTTACAGGGAAGCTCACTCCCGATGACGAGGTAATGAATCAGGTACAGAAAACGTACTGGACAGGTCGGCACGTAGACCAAAGTTCATCTAGAAATAAACTGTCTTGAAGTTTATCAAAACTCACTCGCAACGACAACTACGAGGTGGTGAATAGCAGGTACCAAAAATATACTAGGCAAGAGTATTAAAATTGATACCAGGATTACATCTAGAAATACGCTTTTCTGAAATTTACCAAACTACTCACTCGCGAAGATATATAACAATTAATAGGTCACTGAAGACTGACTTGCTGGAGTGTAAAAATCTAGGTTGAGTAGCGTTTCGTTTAGACGGGAACAGTGCCTTGCCAAAAGATTTTTCCCCATTTTTTGTTTCGTTTGCCGCACCCCATCCATTCATTGAGCTAGGAAGCGATTTTCTCATGGAAAACAAAATATTTTGAACTGAGACTTACATGGAGAAGTGGGCACTGATAAGGGGCATTTATTGAAGTATGAATGAAGACAGTATCTAAAACAGTTATTGAATTATTTAGGATTAACTGCCAGGCTAAGCGGACGGACGTTTGAGTGGTTTCGTAATATATCACGAAGGCCATCATTTCGATCTCAATGGCGAATTTGTAAGTCTCGTAGAACTTTGTTGTTAACCCGCGGACCTGGAGTTAACGCGAGAGCTTTAGCGTATAGACATTTGGTCTCCATTCGTTGAAGTAGAAAGTAGTTTTGATGAAAAAAGTTAACTTTTTGGGAACAGCGAGTTTACGATGTAACTATTGAAATTAGATAATTTGAAATGATGTGAAATAATTTGGACGTTGAATGATTGAAGGAAAATTATTAGAAATAAAAATAAAATGTTGTGAACATAGACTTGGAAAGTAATTTTGATATGATCAAAGTTCATGCGGTGGAGGCATTTTTTAAAACGTAATTTGTAACGATTTTATTGTAAAATTGTTATTTTGACAGTTTGAAAGCTATTATCGGTAATTGTAGTTTATTTGAGAATTATCGAGTGATCGTGAATTTTTTCAGAATTTTATGCGGAAAATTTGTATTTTTAATAAATTCGAGGGTTTTAATGGACTAAGAATGACATTTATTTTGAAAATTGTGAAATTTGTCCTTGATTTCATTTAATTTGTAGTAAAATATACCGATACTGCTTTTGACACTTGAATATCTATAAAGCAAGCTTAAAGTGTTCGGAATTCTTCTAGTACGTTAGTATAGAGAGTGGATAGGTGGACTGTCGCGATGATAATCTTAGTATAGTGAAACTTAAGAAATACAAAATTTGTGGACAATCAGGCACACAATTATATCATGCAGAAAAAATGACAAATTGAACGTGTCTTCGTTCCCTCAGCGACAAAAAACTGTACGTATTTAAAAGTAAATCATCAGTTAAAGCAGTATCTGGGTAAACTCTATTTTCCTTACAATATATGAAGATCAAAAATTTACGTTAGATATTAACTAAATTATCTATGTATACTGCATATGATGGACATCAAACTATTGAACAGTAATCCAGGAGTGACCTAGTAAAGATAATATACAAAAAGATTGCGGTGCTAGGGTAGGCAAAATCTCTACTAGTCCGTATTATAAACATAACATTCTATAAGCAACTTCTTTTGTCACCTGTAATGTTCGATGAATGACAATTTGTTATCAAATACTGCCCTAAAATCTTAAATGAAATTAGAAAGTACTAACTATTCGTTGCCTATGTGATAAGCAAAAATTCATTTGCTTACTGAACGATAGATAAAACATTGCATTTTTTCATATTTAAAGGTAAATTATCTGCAATAAACCAAAAATGTATGCCAATGTTGCCTGTAACCAAGCACAATTATCGTATGAACACTATACGATAATCAGAAAATTGGTATTTATAGAGGTGGTAATACCATCGGGATATATATTGAATGAATGTCCGGTCGATAGCCGAGTGGGTTAAGACGCGAGGTGGCAATCGCGATTAATCACACGGAGATTGCACCACCGGGTTCGAATCCTGGCTCCAGCACTGTTGGAGGAAATGGTTGTATGTCCGCGTTTTTCCAGTGTGTAACCCCCTTCCGCACAAGCCCTGGCTTCTGGAATTGGGGGTTGTCTAATTTCTGTGGTGTTTATTATTATCATTATATTATAATGTGGTCCTAATATTGAGTCCTGTGGGACTCCTGAGAGCACTCTTACATTTTTTTATAATAAAGGTATTGCACGTATTATATTCTGTTTTCAAGGTTAGAACTAAAATGGCTTAAAGCATCTGCTGATATACCATATTCACCTAGTCATCTTAAGAATTCATGATAGTGTGGTTAACATCAGCTCAAAATGGCATTAATAGCGGCTTAAGTACAATTAAACAAATATCTCAAAAGCACAACTTAAAATTGAATCCTAACAAATGCAAACTAATATTATTTGGACCTAAGAAAGAATTAGAATTGTGAAAACCTTAGTTTAAACATTGACGGTGAGATCTTATTTCCTGAAAGTATAGTAAAAAATCTAGGATTGAATTTAAATAAGCATCCCAAGTTCTCTGGCATGTACATATCCTACTTCTTACAGTTATTGTATAATAGTGGATTTCTCATTAACTGCAATTTGAGAAAAATATTATATTAATCACTGGTCCTATCTCTAACTATTGTGATGTAATATATAGTAGTTTCACCGATACTATAGAAGAGACTTCTGTTGTTTCATATTCAGCTTAAGGAGATATTATCACATATCACACTCTTTCTCTAGTTTAAACTGCTTGAATATGCAATTTCAGAGAAAACTAAAATTTTTAGTCTTCATTTATCAAGTTATATTAATATCAGCACCATCTTATCTCTTCTGTAGGTTCAGTGCTACGTCTGCAGTACATAATAGAATTATTCACTTTGGACACTTGTATCATATACAGAGACACTCTACTGCTGCTTTTTAAAGCCGTTTTACTCTGCTCTGCTAAATTTTACAACACCTTCAAGCCTAGATTCAAATTACTGTCGGTATCTTCCTGTAAAACAAAGTTAAAACGATTACTTTTTGAGCAGCAAAAACGCACGAATTTTACTTTATCCTGAAACTGTTTTGCTCTTCTTTTAAATTATTGCTAGACATCACGTTCATTTACATTTTAGATACCGGTGTGATTAGTTTACATTATTGTCGCTTAATGAATAATGACAATCATAGCAAATTAGTCATTATTTTTCAATAATAAATTTATATATCGTCCATTATTCCTTTCCTTTATTATGTATAATCATTTATTTGTAATTTAGAAAGTTTGTAGTCGATTGTTAAATGAATATATTTGGGTAGTTTTTTTTGGTTTGTTTAATTAGGATGTAGTAAATAATAAAGTGAATTGAATCAAAATGAACAAAAAGATTTACAAACATTAATCAATATGTGTATCAAACAAAATTATTTTAAATTCAATAATAAAATGTGTACACAAGTAAACGGCTTACCTATGGGTAGTCCGTTAAGCCCATTATTAGCTGAAATAATCATGACAAATTTTGAAAACAATCTTTTTACCACCAACAATAATTTCCTTAAATACATATATTTTTGGGTAAGATATGTTGACGATGTGTTTTGTATATGGATCGGTACTGAGAGACAATTGTCACATTTCATTCATTTTATTAACTACCCAAACAACAAAATTCAGTTTACAGTTGGAATGGAAAAAGAACGGTCAATAAACTTTTTAGATATTACGCTGACATGTAAAGAACATGGGCTAGAATTTGATATTTAAAGAAAGCCAACTTTTACTGACACTCTTACACATGAAAATTGTAATCAATCTTGGAAGATAAAAATGTCACCGTTTCATAGCTATGTTCAGTAAATTTAAATAGGGAAAAGTCAGAATTCTTAAAACACTAGCAAAAAACAATGACTATGATGAGTTACTTATTGACTAAAAAAAAAACAGAAAATTATTACAAAAACATTTTTATAACGTACCAAATATAGAAAACAAGAAGTGGCATAGTATAAATGATGTAAATAAGGTTAGCAACTCAGTATATAATAGATTAAATAAATTAGGTATATCAATGAATAGAAATAATTTAGGTAGCTTGTTGGTTAATAATAAAGAAAGAAGAAGAAGATATTAAAAAATGGGGGGTATATGAAATAAAGTGTGATGACTGTGATGCCGTATAAATAGGTCAGAGTAGCTGTAGCATAGATGTGAGGTTAAGAGAACACAAAAAGTCTATTTTATACAATAAAAAATCAACTGGTTTCTCCGAACATTGCATTGAGCAAAATCACTTTTTTGACGGTAGTAGTGTTAAACTTTTGCATAATGCAAACAAAGGAAAAATCCTAGACATGCTTGAAATTTTAGAAATTAAGAAGGCTCTAAGAAACCATAAAAACGTTACAAATACACAAACACAATTTATGAACAACCCTGTACTAGACACCGTAATAAAATTTAAATTAAGTTCGTAGTTCCGGCCTGTATTGTTAAATTTAAAGAAATAGCAAATCAAGTTATTATCCCCCTCTAAGTAGGTAGAATATTTCTAAGATATATACTGTGAACTACCACTTTCAGGTCAGTTTTAAAGACTCTTTGATAATGATCGCAAGGTCGAAACATATGTCAGACAAAACTGAACAAAACTCAGGAAACAATAAATTCTTTTGAATATTTATAATTATTCTTATAATAAGTGTTCTGCAAATAGATCAGTTTTTTGTTTATCGCTTTTTGCCAGAGCTTCAAAGGGAGTATAATATATCCGGATTTGATGTAGTTTTTGGCTTTTAGCATTCTGTATAGATTTCCAGATTGATTTGTCTTGTCTAGTGAGGTTTGATACGTATTTTTCGAAGGACCCGTTCCTGCTTTCGTTGAATTTGAATTTAAGTTCGTTACTTTTTACATGTATTTTCTTCTGTCGTTCAATTAATTTCTTGATTTCAATTGGTATTTGAGTATTTGTCAGTAATATGTCATTAAAATTTTGAATAAGAAATAGTTTTATTTGTTCTTTATGACTTTACAATCCATTTGCGTTCCACTGAGCCAATTTTATAAACTTAGCCATTAGCTCAGTTTGTTCTTTAACATTGTAAGCATGTCTAACACTATGCTGTTTTGTTGTAGTAGTTGATTTCTTCTAGGAATTTTGTTAGTAAAGTGGCTGAATCATCAATTTTGTTTGTTTTACCTTTTGCTGCATCTGCATAGCTTCTTGATCCTTGATGTCGTGTGGCAGGATATTGTATTAATTAATGCTATTGAAGTTGTGTATTATTTCTAGCTACGTTGTTTCCCCTTATTAACTTGTTATAATTCTTGCATCCTTTATAGTTGGCTGGGTGGCTTTTTCCGCAAAGCTCACATTTAGCTGGTGTTTCTTTGCTTTTTTACAATCTATAGAACTGTGAGCTCCCCCACATTTCACATTATGGTTTGTTGCAGTAGGTTTTTGAATGGCCATACTGTTGACATCTCATGCACTTTATGATGTTTACTGGTTATATGACAATTTGTTTAAAACAAAATAGTTAATGTAGGACGTAGATCTCTTCCAGTTATAGAGACATTTTTGAAACCTTGTACAATTTTTCAATCTAATATGGTTTTTCCATAGTCGACTTTTTTGACAAACAATATATTTACTTATTATTTACTCACCTAATACATAAGGGGGTAGGGAAGAGGATGGTTACACTTTACAAGAAATGAGTTTCGTTGTATGGATATAATAATTGAACTGATATATCCATCTTTACATATTTTCAGAAATAGCTAGAAAATTAATTTAAATAGTGATAATATTATTATTATTCTATTATTATTATTATTATTACTACAATTTTAGTTGATCGTCTTTCTCTCTTGGCTGTCATAATCTTTAATATGTTTATCGGTACGACTTGGTATTAATTAATGCTAGGCATTACGTGACCTCCAGGGCGGCCAATGAATGTATAAATTCTAATGCTTTCTCATAGATTTGCCTGCAGAAACAGTGAGACGTTGAAATTTAATTAAGTCGTTTCTTTGCATTTAGAATTTACATTATTATTGATACAAATCCGATAATATCAGCTGTTTATGTCATAGCCGTTGGCTCTTCCTCAACATGCATTTCTTTAACCATTGACAATGATCATTACGTAACGCAATGACAGTGTTACATAATAAATAATATATCATAACAATATGCACAGAATTATATATAATGAATTACTGTTAAGAGTTTTTTTATTGATGCTTATTCGTTGACAAATTCTATTAGACTATTCACGCATTCTACATCTTATTTAAAAAATTATATTGTTTTTCTTAATAGGTATAAAAAGTAAGACAAGAGAGGCCAATTCTTAATGCTGTCAAAACAACCTTGCTCCTTCTCCGATAGTTTTTAGGTATTTTCTACGTGCATATTTTTGGTATTATATTACCCAGTTTTTAGTTTATTTATTTATTTAGATACAACCACCCAACAGATAACCAATTACAGGGTGGGAATATTACAGTGAAGTAATTGAAAACATTATATATTATAATAGAATACAACATTTGGAAATCAGTAGAGGAGGCCTATGTCCAGCAGTGGACTAGAAAGGCTGGGTGATGATGATGATGATGGATAGAATAGAACCACAATAAAATTATGGGAGGATACAACAGCAAATGTTGTACTATGTAATTATTATAAATCAACCTGTTTGATTGAGTTAATACTGCAGTTGAATATGTCAAGCCTGTCTTGCAGTAGATTAAAATTATTACACCTAAAATGCAAGAAGAATACTTCTTTAATACATTAGGAGTAGGTAGATAAAGTGTTTCAGAGTTCCATGCATGAAAATCCAGTCGCCCCCAAATAAGATGACAATCATGCATGTTGAGCATAATTTTATAAAGAAAAATTATTGAGCGTATTATCCTTCTATTTTCCATACTTGATATGCGAAATTTTTCCAACAAAACATTTTACGAATACCCAGGTATTGGATAGATACCGTCTTCCATAAAACAAATACTTAACAAACCGGCGCAGAACAGTCTCAATTTTGTTTATATTAACGAGAAGTATTCCAGTTTTGATCGTACAAATGAGTAGTACAACAGTTTCATAATGTCAGTATTGTTGAACCCTTTGCAATTTCTTATTACAAAGCCTAAGCTTTTTACCGCTGCAGCAATAGTGAAATTAATGTGTCCTTTGAAACTCAGACACTTATCAAAGATAACTCTAAGATCCTTTATTGCGTCTGACCTCTGCAACATTTGATCGTTTATATGATAATCGTACTCAATAGTGTTGCGCATTTTAGAAAAGGTGAATATATTACATTTAGATATATTGAGAGGGAAGTGATTAGACAGGCACCAGTCATTAACCATATTCAAGTTGTAGTGAATGTATTTTGCAGTCTTGTTCGGTTTCTATTGCACAATATATTTTCGAATCATCAGCATATAGGAGACTCTCTATATTGACATAACTGACTATATCATTTATAAGAACAAAAAGCATAAGCGGACCTAGTACGGATCCCTGGGGAATGTCGGAAGTGGACAGGATATCAAATGATCTGAAACCATGGTGTTCCACGTATTGACGCCTATTCTCTAGATATGAAGAGAAAAAATCTAATTGCGACACTGATAACTCAAATTTACTCAATTTCTCTAATACATGATCCAGGCGATCAAATACCTTGAAATAGTCCATGTAAATGGAATCAATTTGTTTGTTTGACTCCAGTACTTGAGAAATGAATTGTGTGATACATGCGATGTTAGTCTCAGTAGATCTGTCAGGAGCAAATCCATGTTGATTATGTACAATTTAACCCTTTACGTGATTGGATAATGACGCATGCAAGGTAATTTCCAAAACTTTAACGGATAATTGTGATGGGCTTATAATTTTCAGCTGCGCCCTTGTTGTCATTTTTAAAAACAGGACAGAGACTAAAATATTTCCATACATCAGGAAATGTATGCGTTTTCAATGATGGATTAAATATTATTGTGAGGGGACCAGTAAAGACTGCTGCGCAGGATTTGACTATAAATGCAGGAATATTGTCCGGTCCTTTAGTAAATTTAGTTTTGATTTTCTTTAAGGACTTAAATACCTCTATTTTTGAAAACGATGTTAATGATAAACTGGTGCTCTTACTGGCATCTTTACACGAATTATATTTATTTTTCAAACTTAATATTATTTGGAATAAAATAATAAAGTTGTATGCAAATAGTTAATATTTATGGACCATATCTTAAATAAGATCTTAAGACTTCAAATAACATACACAGCAAGTAAGGGTCCTTTACGATACCTTTAAGAAAGATAGAAATTTTGTTTCCTAAACATTGACAGAATACATTATTTTTGTTTTTATTCTGATATTTTGAGGTAAACGTTACAGGCGTACGTAAAAAAATAAGAATTTAATCATGTCAGTTTAAAACCACCACTTTTGTGTTAAAGGATTGATCTTATGATTTTTCTCTTTTCCAGGGCCACGGGAAGATGCGGATCCCAGTACGCCATCTTAGGCGACTATTATCAGTACCTTCACTTTACTTTCTTTCCTGTATATTTTCGGTAAGTATTTTTTATTTCATGGTTATTTATAATTTAGTCTGACATTACAATTAGTAGATAAAATATCTATAACGGGTGTCCCAAAAATTACCTACCCTCCCACTTTTTTTACAGTGTTAAATATAAAATTCTGAGATTTGGGAAATGAAATATAGGTATCAATGACCACATTTTCAGCATTCGGTGGGGTACGGTCAGGAATTGCTACAACTTTCTTATTTTGAATAGTACCCCGTACATTTAAGTCACTTTTCTCATAAAGCTGTAATTTCTCTTTCCAACGCTTTTTTCAGATTTAAAATCAGATGAAAAATAACCTTGGAAATGGCATTTACTTGCTATTTCTAGTTGGCTTTGGAATTCAGGAACAAATTTAAAAAATTTCGAAGTAGACTTTGGATTTGAATAAAAGGGTATTTCTAAACAAATTAAATGTAAGATTGGCTTATTTTGATCATGAATTTAGAAATGTTTTTTCCATTTTCGAATTATGTGTCCATATGTTGCAGTAAGCTATAAAAGACAGATGAGTTATTTGTAATTAGAGAAAATTTATTTTGATAAATATAACAAAAAATATGATGAATCATTAGCAAAAAAACATAAATTCACACAATCAAAACCAATTTATAAGTTATGATACCTATCTGGACAGCAACTTACTAAATTTATAAATATTATAATTAGAACAATACAACACAACTAAATACCGAACATATAACAAGTGCTCAAAATAACGCCCACCCATTTCAGAACACTTGTTCACTCTTCGAATAGTTTATCTCATAACGCTTTATAACATGACTGGAATTATGGATTCAAAGGCATTTAAAATTTTATTTTGGAGGAAAATAAAGCCCATTTATTGTTATTATTATGAAATTGGCCATAAAAAGGGGAACTTTTTGATGTATAAATTAAATTTGGATCAATTTGGGTATAGAAGATATTCATAATAACTGTCGAAAGAATTAAAATTGGAAATGGTCCCGTAATGGATTTCGAAGGTCTTTTAAGCTATGTTGATCTCATATGAGAATGTTCCTGCAGGTATGCAGTGAAATGAATTGGAAGTAAGTTTTGATTTTAATGAGCCAGCAAGCGGAACATACGAAATGGAAATAAGTTTTGATGTCAATCGGAACATACGAAATGGAAAGGAGTTTTGATGAATACTCTGCTGATACATCGGGAAAGTGAATGAAGTGTATTTTGATGCATGAATTGAAACTTGAATGGGAAGTTAAAATTGAGAGAAAAATGATTAATAATAATTCGTAACATTGTGGCTGAGGGCATGGAAAGTGGATGTGATATGAATCGAGTTAGTGAGGGGGCTGTATTTTTTAGGGCGATAGTTTGTAACTTTTGAGCTACAAATCCGTTAATATGAATGTTGGAATGGTATTGTTGATGAATTTGGATTATTGGTGAATTATCGGTGCTACGTTCTAATGTTGCGGACGGCGTTGAGTATACTTTGTACTTCAGATAATCCCAAAGAAAAAATCAAGTGGAGTTAGGTCTGTGATCTAGTAGGCCTCCTAATAGTTCCATTAGTAGATATTACCCGGTTGTCAAACTTTGCACTAAGGTAATTTCCCATAAAACTAGCATTATGCGGCGGTGCTTCATCGTGTTGGAAGTACATATTTCTGAAATCTTCCAAGGAAAGTTCATCCATTTCGTTTTCTATACCATTTTGACAAAAAAAGTATGAAGTATGAAATTTAATAGTATGGGACCTATAATTTTTATACCAAATATTTCAGCCCATACATTCACTCCAAATCTGTACTGATGGTTACCTTCAAACATTTCGTGTAAATTTTCTTTAGACCAATAATGTAGATTATGTCTATTGTATATGCCATTGTTCGTAAAACGAGATTAATCACTAAATAAAATTCTATTTATTAAGTATACGTGTTGAGTAAACCAATTACAAAAGATCAATCTTCTGTTTCCGTCATTTTCATGTAATTCTTGACGCAACGGATATTTGTAGCATTTAAAACCATATTTTTTAAAATATACGTCTTACTGTCACAATACATTTGTCTCAATTTCTTCGCTTACTATAAATCTGTCCTCTGCCACCTCAATATTTTCTGCATTTTGGAATGACTCTTCTAGAATTTTAAAATACTGCCGACATGGCTGACGACGATTGGGATATCTTTCATAATATAGCGACCGCATGGGTATTTTTCTGACATTAGCCGTAAATTAAAAGTAAATCTACCTTTTCATTTTGTGTATATAGCATCTTAAATCGTATCTTTTTTTGAATAAAGCACCTAATTGTAAATTTACAAAATAAATACGCCTCTATTTCACTCAATAATAACATTTTGCCACACGCTGTGCGCAATTTTTCATGTGTTTTTCATGGCTTACTGCAAGATATGGCCACAATTCGAAACGCTTCTACAAAAAGCTTAATATTTATTTTAATTTATATTCAATTTATAATCGGGAAAACCAGTCTAAAGCAAATTTACTACTCCTGATAAAAAAATAAAACATACAGGGTACTATTTGAGAAATTGGATTTATGACAAATTGAATTTTCATAAAATGCAAAAATAGAAAAAACATTTCTAAATCCATGCAAATTAACAAAATAGGACAATTTTACATTTAATTTGTTGAGAAATATCCTTTTATTCAAATTCAAAGTCTACTTCGAAATTTTTTAAAATTTGTTCCTGAATTCCAAAGCCAACTAGGAATAGCCATTTCCAAGGTTACTTTACATCCGATTTTAAATCTGAAAAAAGCGTTGGATAAAGAAATTACAGCTTTATAAGAAAAGTGACCTACATGTACAGGGTGCTATTGAAATAAGAAAGTTGTGGCAATTTCCGACCATACCGGAAGTGATTTTTTTACCATCGAATGGTCAAAATGTGGCCGTTGATACCTATATTTGATTTCCCAAATGTAAGAATTTAAGCGGCTTGTATATCAGTGTATGCCCGGAAGCTACACAACCGAGCGAGGGTTGTATAGGGAATATACCATCCTTCGGAGGGGATGTAAAGCCGTCGGTCCCTTGTCTATTAAATGTTAGGCAAGTAAAAGATCCCTACTCTTCTTAAGGGAAGAGGTTCGGCAAAATTCCTGGCTGGGGGTAGCTCATCTACAGGCGTCGGTGTTAGGCCTCAGTAGCGGAAATAGGCCGACGTTAAAGAAATGTATAAAATAAAATTTAGTGTGCTTATTTATGGCATAAATTTAATTTCTGTAAATTTCTAATTAATAGCAAGTCCACAAATAATCCAATGATAAGTATGTATAATACGTTTGGATCTGATTGCAGTGAAGTAATTTACGATTTTATCCTTAATTATTCAAAACTACTTAATAATTCATAATACCGATTTTTTAGAAAAAATCTAAACACTCCACTGTATTCAACGCCCCTCAAAGCGGGTCTGTACTAAATTTTTACGAATGTATTCTAAAAGTTAAGTTATCCATGAGAAAATAGAAATTGTACATCTTGTTGGAGATAATGTGCGTACGACAAGAAAAGCTGCGATTGAATTCAATAATAAATACTCAAGTAGAAGAGTAAGTCGAAGTAATATTTATATATACTCGACTTTAATAATAAATAATAATAAATTTTTCAATGACATAGGTTGTGTTTCAAAAAATTTGCTTAGAATGAGACATACTGGACGTCGTGACTTTTTGAGAAATAATGACAAAATTTTAGAATATCTTAACTACAACCCCCGGCTTAGTATTAGAATGGCTAGTTTAAGCTATAATATTCCCAGAGAAAGTATTAGAAGATACCTGATAAACACAAAATAAAGGCTTACAAGCCAAAAATTTTGCATACACTGGAAGTGGGAGATAAGGAAAGACGATTAGAGTTTTGCTATTTGCTATAGAGGGAATTTCTAAATTTTCCTAATTTTTTGAATGGAATTTTATTTATCGATTAAGCCACATTTAACAACAACTGCGTGGTTTCAGATCAAAATTGCCAGAGACAGTATTCGCAAAAAATTAACGTTTGGTGCTGAATACTAAATGACAAAATAATTGATCCTTTCTTCTTTGAGGGTAATATGATTGCTAATGTGTTTCTAAATTTTCTTGGGAAATCAGAATCTTCTTAATTTAAAGCATTAGTTAGATGGAATTTCTGTTTAATTGAGTGGCCGCCGAGATCCTCAGACTTGACGCCACTCGATTTTTTATTCGGGATTAATGAAAAAAAAATACATCAAGGTCATACACTGTACAGGAACTACGGGCTAGGATAATACAAGCCCGCGCAGAAATTACTCCAGAACAAATACGAAAATTTACTATGAATGTGCTTAAAAGGATTGAGAATAGTCTTGAAGTAAATGGTGGATTGGTAGAAGTGACGATAATCTTGTAGTTTTGTGACGTAATTCTCTATTCTTTTGTTTCTATTTCACTTTTGGTTTGTTAAAACTAGGCATAAGAATAATAATACCCTGGGGCGAGCGTAGATGCGTCTTTATTATGTACATACTTCTATATGCGATATAAAGCGCGGTTAGTACTTGGATGGGCGACCGTTTCAAAGAAGACCGTGTCCTCGCCTCACATATCTTCCAGTGGCTTGTATATTAGTGCATGCGAGGAAGCTATGCAATCTTAGGCGAGGGTTGTGTAGGTGATATACCACCCTTCGGAGATGATGCAAAGCCGTCGGTCCCTTGTCTATTAAATGTTAGGCAAGTAAAAGATCCCTACTCTTCTTAAGGGAAGAGGTTCGGCAAAATTCCTGGCTGGGGGTAGCTCGTCTACAGGTGTCGGTGTTAGGCCTCAGTAGCGGAAATAGACCGACGTTACATAAATGTTTAAAAATAATAATAATAATACGGTGATACTACAGTTTAATTTTATTTCAAGTTTTTTCTCATGGACAACTTATCTTTTAGAATAAATTTATGAAAAAAAATCGGCAGCTACTGGAAGCGGCTGGAACCCCCCCACTCGGTGGATTTTTGAAGCCGGAAAGAGCATTAAATTGTGTGACAAAACGGCATTAAACGTAATCCGATCTGATCCAAAACCTTTTCAGATCTTCTGGGGCACTAAAAAAATCCTCAACTTAATGAATTTACAATCATCTATGCGCGTTATTACCTACATTATCGCTCGTTGAATAATATACTATTAGGATATTAACAACTTTAACATCACTTGAACGACTAAGAAAGTCTAGTTATGCTAAATACTACAGATTTGTAAAGCAACAAACTGAAAATTGGTAAAGTGATAATCTATAATAAATTCACCAACGAAGGTACAGAAAGCATATGATATTGATATTGTTACATCTACCTTTAAAGTTTGTGACAATCCACTAAAACTTACAAATATGCCGAAATCTTATTAACATAACATGACACCAACGTTATCGGATGACAAACGATGACAATGACAACCGTCAGAATTTGCTCATTGCAATCCGATCGCTCGCGGCTGTCTTTGTTAAATGAAACATTAGCATTTCAGTAATTTTACTAGATTTTAGAGGAATATTTGTAGTTTAATTATTCGATTTGTCTGTATGTATATTTAAAAACGGCACTAAACATAATCTGCTCTACTTCTAGAGCAGTGAAGAAACCCTCACACGTGAATTGACACGTGATGTGACGAGTTTCATGACGTAACGGCTGCGCGCATCGATCATGTCATGCGAAATGCGATCTATGCTTCATATTTGCTTTGTTTTTAATTTTTTTCACGGAAACCAAATCGAAAGGGTGGAAGTGTGATATGTCGTTGAAATCAGAATTTTAACTGCTTTTCAATAGTTCCATTGCAAATTGAAAGTAATTATAAAATAAACGACTTGTTGCGTCAAAATGGCACTAAACGTAATCCCTTCTGGGGCACTAAAGAAACGCACACGCAAAGTTCCATTTAAATCCGTTCAGTAGTTTCGGCGCTATCGTGCTAACACACATACACACACGGACATTTTTCAAAAAACACTTTTTTGGGTTCCTAGGACCTCAAAATGTAAAGATTTGATGTTATCTCAATTTTCGTTTTTGAACCAATTTTAGTAACCTCTCACAATTTTATTGTGGAGAAGTTAAATATATTGTGCATTTTTAATAATATTTACAAAAACGTTATTCCTTAAAATTTTCTTACTTATACTTAATATGTCTAGTGCTTATTATTTCCGGAAAATTTTTCGAGGTCATGAATATTTTCTTAAAATATTCATGAACGAAGAAAAATTTCTGGACATTAAATTAAACTCGTGGGATATTAGGTAAGAAAATTTCACACCATTATTTTATAAATATTATGCCAAAATTGTACATTTTTATTACGAATGATAAAAATTCATTAATCGTAGTTGAGCTATGGAATAACAAAAAATGTCTACAGCTGTCAAGTACGGAACTTGGTCAAGTTCCACCACCTGCCATCGAGTCATTGTGTTTGTGCAATTCGTTGATTTATTAAATTGTAAAAAAATAATGTTTCACCACTTTTAGTAGATTAACGTTGATAACGAATAAAAATATAAGATGTCTTTAAGTTATTTATAAAAGTTTCATATATCTAAATTACGGAAGTCCAATTTTATTAAACTAAGAAATTGCACCTTAAAAATCATGGTATTGCGGTATTTCTTTATTAAAAATGAGTCTAGAAATATAGATCTATTTTATTCAAAATCTTTGTTAACATTTTAAAAAACAAAAACCTATATTTTGATATTAATATTTCATTTTTAGAGGTAAGTTGTATTAATAAAAAGGTACTTTAATTGACTACTTTTTGACAACAACAATATTTGAGAAAACTTATTCTCTAATAATTACTGACAATTATTAGTAATATTAAAGGTACGATTATTGTAAATGTTGCTTTGCTGATTAGAATTAGTACTTTCACCAAGAATGTCACTTATTGATGTACTGGGAATTCTGCCTTTCATCGTTTCAATTATGAAAAAAAAAAAAGAACTCCCCCGCCTTTATTTTGACACTTGAAATGACAGAAAAATGTCCACTTATTAATTTCACACAATGTTAAAAACTTCCGGAATTTTTTTGGGTTTCTATGGTAACTTAACAAAAGACAAGCCTCTGATTCGTTAAAAATAGTGTTGTGAAATTTTAGACATAATTTAACACAGGATCGTTTTGAGGGTGGCGAATCCAGTGGCGTGCATAGATTTCCTCTAAAAAATATGAATTAGTAAAATTTTACTCCTAAGAATTGACGCGGATGGCCTTGGATTTCGTAGGAATCTGCCGCTTTTTGCTCCAAAAATTCAGTTCCACAAGTTTTATAGAATGGGTCACACTGATGAGTGCTAAATTTTGTCAACATCTGAATCAATTGAAAATGCTTCTGAATTTCAGAAAAATTATCATCTTTATTGAGATATTTTCCATAGAACAAAATTTCTATTTTATCTTAAGGAATGAATATTTTCTAATATTAGTTATAACGAAAAAATGTCAATATATTCGGCTCCTTCTAATAGCTTTATATATCAAAATTTCACAAAATTAAATACATACATCATCACTCTACTCTCTCAATAAGTCAAATGTTTATATAAATACTTTTTACATGACTTTTTGAATAAACTAGCCTTCCAAAGGTAATTAGAGCAGATATTTTCTTACGTTAATTAATTACTACAATAAACTGACATATTACCTACTAAATCTCAAGGATTTTTCGTATGTGTATTTAATACTACAGGATCGGTGACAAAATTTAAATGAATTCATTATTTGTTGTCATATTTTTCCAACCGAATACGAAGTAAATCATAACTAAAACTTTCTAAATCTAAAAAATATTGACAACTAGATATCGCCCCAGGTGTCGTTAATTTTCCCTTACATCTTTTTGCAAATTTTGCCCAATAACATTCTTTAAGCAACATTTGTTTATGGCAGTTTATGGAATGAGGTAACCATATTAAATGTTTGTGAGGTTTATGAATTTGATGATATACGGCTTTTCAATATAGATTTTTAGTAAAAAAGATTTTAATTCCCAATGAAAAAGGGGATTAACAGCCGCTAACATCTGTAAAGACGTTGAAAGATGATCGAATAAGCCTTACATTATAAAGAGGCCAGAAGCCGTTACTAACAGCTGTAATGAATGACTAAGAGAAGGCCATTCTTTGTACTGGTGTTTGATTTGGGTGTTCCCGCGTTTTAATCTTTAAAGATGTCTCTTTATTTTTGCAGATTTGCCGACTTACCGATTGTTATGACTCTTCACTTTGTACCTAAAAACTAGTTGCTATTATAATTATTTGTTAATAACGGCAAGTTTGCAATTAGTCTAATTATTCCGCTCATTTGGCGTCTGCTGTCTGCGTCCTATAATATACGTGTTGCTGTTATCCCTACTTATTACTATCATTCGGAGAATGAGCTGCCCCAGGTAGAACATTAATATTGAACCAATGTTGGTTTAATATTATTTGGCTCAACGTAAAAAAACAAACATTGAACTAATAAAAAATGTGAACAATTCTTTATATAGATCCAATATTGGTTATAGACCGGCAGGCAGCGTGCAACTGAATAAATCATTTCATAAAATCAAATTCATGGTCCAAATGTTTCTTCTCACATAGTTGTTTAAAGATTTGAGCGCCAGCTGCATGGATAGTGATGGAGGTGGTTGTGAGAAAATTCGAAACGTAAAAAAAAAGAAAAATGAAGTCAATTCATCAAACTTGGAATTTTGTAGAATTTATATTTAAGTACAAGTACAAGTACAATCATACAATTCTAATATAAATTAATATTTTAAATCATACATTACCTTAGTATTTAATGTAAAATTTGGCCTAATGTCCAAATTGTAAAGCTTCTTATGGTTTTCATAAAGCACTTGAATAACTTATAATTTTAAAACGTACAATATCAAAACCTAAAAATGATTGGCAGTGATATGATACATCAGAAATAATTAACCTGTTTTATAGGTTACACTACTCCATAATCTGTATACTATATCAGGGCTTCTTGGCCTCTGTTAGTACAGAAGAGGTCAATATCACGGGAAGTGGACTTTTCTCTTATCTTTACAATATTATATTATGCAAACAACTAGTTAGTCCCTAAAATAGTGACTGTACAAGCAAATTATAAGGAGAGCCATCTATCGGAACTTATTGCAATCTGCCTAAGTTCAAAACTACTTGCCAATATGGATGTAAATCGGTTAGACAATATTATTTAAAAAAAGTGTTTGCCATTATAATCTCAGTATGGATTTTCCAATATTTTAATATTAACCTTTGCCATTATCAATCGACGTTTGTTGTATAATGTTACTAAAAAATACGATAACAAAATAAAATATATACTTTTCAATATTGTAAAATCAATGTTTATTGGCATTAGAAAATATTGCCTAAACAATATCATTTTACAAAGAGCTAGTCAGTATGGGCTGAATATGAATTTTCCAATATTTTGGAATCAATATTTGTCACTATTAATCGGTATTTGCTGTACAATATTGTCAAAAAAAAGTTATAACAACGTGACGCGAATATGCGCTTGTTTATTTTGTAGTACTGGAATAAAATCGGAGGGTAATCGCTGGCGCCATTTTTAAGACCAGATTGAATCTTATTTCTTCTAAAAGAGAACGAGAGGAAATTGCTGTTAATGGGAAATTAAGAATATAGATATTATATAATCTCTGGCGCTTAAGAGTGTAACACCCTTATAACTTTTTCCGGCTTGAACCAAATTTTACAAACATATTCGCCCCCATACAGATACAAACAAAGTCACCTGCCATACCAAAATAAATTAAAAAAATAGAAAAACATATTAGGCATTTTTCTCGGAAAAGTTTTCTATCGATAGTTGTTCAAAATTATCTAAAAACTGTATAGTAGGTAAGTTTAAAGTTTTACTAAAATTAAGAATTACTGACATTTTTTCAATAAATATCAATATAATGGGTTTTGTATTTTAAATTCAAAATGAATTGTAATATTCTATTTCTTATGATAAATAAAGCAAGTTTCTGCAGCTAAAAACCTATTAAACGATATTTTTGGACTTGGACATGGAGAAAAAAATCAAAACTATTTGATAAAATTTTTGATTTGAAATTTTTTGATAAATCTGAACTTTTGTTAGCCAAAATTTTCGATAAAATGCAAAAGATATATTTTTAAAACTCTTTGATAGAAAAGTATTGTGATTGTGCAAAAATCGATTTTGAGTCTTTGGTGAATTTACACGTTTTCAGATTTCTTGAAGCCGAAAAAAGTGGTTTAAAAAAATGGCCGTCTGTCATATGTGGTCGCACCTAGAGCCCAAACTGCTAGATCGATTTTGCACAAATTTTGTAAGCGTATTCAGGACGACCAAGACGTTTGTAGTCGCAAAATCTATCCTATCTCAAAGTAATCAAGTTAACCTCTAAATACCGATAAGAAAACGTAAAATGATTTTTCTCTCAAAAACGGTTTTAACAATTTTAATCAAATTTAGCAAAAGGATACTTACATGTCACTACTATGAGGTGACATACCCATTAATTCCTAAAATGCAAGGACGGAGGCTGTAGGGGGAAAGTTTAAAGCAATTAAATTATTCTCTTCCCCTAAAGCGGCTTTAACAATTTTCCTTAAATTTGACACATGGATGGATGGATTCTTTATTATCAGTATAAAATTCTAGAAAATTCAGGGGGAGATGTATGGCTTAAGCATTAAATATTTTTTTCATCTATTGCTCTAATGATTTTGAGCAAAACTAACGCATGAATACTCTATTAATACTTGTATGAGATGGCACGGTCCAGAAAATGTAGGAATTGAGGCTGTTCAGGATGAAATTAAAAGAATTACATATTTTTTCTGGCCTATTTCCATCATATTTTTTTGGTAGAACTAGAACAATTAGAAACATAGGTTTGGCTCCGATTATTCGAAATTCCTCTTTTCATTGCCAACTAATATTTTTGTTTAAACAATTATGTCTTTTTGTTTAAATAATCAATTATTCGTGTTAATATTTTTAATTATTCAAACCATTATGTTTTGAAAACTTCACTACGTTTTTCAATGATGAGTTTTCTTCTTCATTAATATTGATAATTTAATGTATTATGAATAATTAATAAATAATAAAAAAATTAATATTTCGTAACTATTTAATTAATAATGTTAGATATTAAAATTATTTATAAATTTTTTATGCTACATTGAATACCAAATAATGAAGAAGAATTTATTATTAAAAGATGTAAAATTTCCAAAAATAATGAGTTTTTTTGGAATAATTTAATCGCACAACTTCTGATGCTAACTGGACTTTCTATAAAAACTTATGCAACCATACCTTATCCATAGTCAGAAGTGAAAATAAGAGATATTTAAATTACATTGCTCTTAATATTCGTTAAAAAAAATATTTTTCTCTGTCTAAGGAACTGTCGGATCCGTATGAAATTAACAAATATTTTGCATCTTTTTACAAGACTTTTCAGATAATTGTAATGAAAAAATAGTTTTTATACTTAATAATAATATTTAGCATAAGAATATTAATTTCAACTTCACGCTTACTTCAGTTGAAGAAGTACACAATCTCCTAAATAATATACCAACTGATGCTTTTGATATTGATAACATATCTTCTTCTATGTTGAAATACAGTAGCTCATTTATTGATAAAATTATCACTCACTTAATCAACTGCTGCATTGAGCAAATATACATTCCACGTATGTGGAAGATTGCAATTGGTAGACCAATGCCTAAAAATAATGATGTTACAACTTTTTCCGATTTAAGAATTATCAGCATCTTACCTGTTATGTCTAAAATTCTTGAAAAAATATTGTACAACCAAATATCTTCATATCTCGCATTTAATTTAATTTGCTGTCACATTATTAATGCAGCTTTAGGAAATGTCACAAGTGTTTTGATACAAGCATATGACAGTGGGAAAGCTAGTGTACTGGTGCTGCTAGATTTTTCTAAGGCATTCGATACAATTAATCATGAGCTCTTATGTGTCAAACTTAAATACTACGGTTTTGATATATATTCTGTTTCACTTATCACCTCATACTTAAACGATAGGGCACAAAGAATACGTGTTGACTGTAATTTTTCTTCTAGTATAAATATAAAATCTGGTATCTCGCAGGGATCTATCTTAAGTTCTTTATTATTTATACTATACACTGCCGATATTTTATCTGCAGTAGGTATTTGTAAGGTAAAAGCATACGCCGATGACACTCCGTTATATATGCATTTTAATATTCAAGAATTTGCCCAAGCGTCTATTGTATTAATACGGAGCTTAAAAATATTAAACGGCTTTCATATGAGCATGACTTAATTCTATAATCAAAAAAATGTAATTTACAGATTTTTCGCAATAAAGATAAAAGGGCATTTTTAAATGAACATTTAAATATTAAAATTGATAATGTTTCCTTACCTATAGTGGATCATGCAAAAAATTTAGGGATGATCCTTGATTCTGATTTACGCTTTACAGAACGTATTAAGAAATTACTATAAAAATCTTACGCATCTCTTAAACTAATTTAGTCTAATAGGGAAATACTACATTTTATGTTATATAAAACACTTGTTTCATCTTATTTTAATTATTATGACTTTATTTATGGCCCGTGTCTTAACCAAAATGAATAATCTAGTATACAAACGGAGGGGGACGGTACCTCAGTGTGCTAAAGCATCTGGATAGCAAACTGAGTACGCCTAGCGAAGTGGATTCGAGGCCCACAAGGCTAAACAACTTTTCATTATAAAAAATTGCCCCAAGAGTGGTTCGGACTCCACAATAAACCGTAAAGCCTCGTCTCTCTTCACCTAACACAAGGTCCTTGAGACCTTCCAGGGGGTTAATTCAGTAACTTGAGAGGAGAGGCGGTTAAGAAAATATTTTCAAAATGCTTGCTGTAAAGTGCTTTATGAAATTAGAAGATATAATCACATTTCTCATAAAAAGAGTGCAAATAACTCGATATGAAAAATCGTCGAAAACATGACTTCGGAAATTTTTTTCACAGTTTAATCACCCCCTCCACCGCCTCTTTCATTAAATATAAATTCATTACTAGATCAACTGTTCATTGAATAAATGTAAGAAAAAAAATAAATTTACAATCCCACACCATCGGATAGCTATGTTTAAACGAAGTTAATTATACAATGCAGTATCTCTTTATAATTCTCTTCCAGAACAATTCAAATTATTTAACATCAACAAATGTAAATATAAGTATAACATTTACCTCTTCAATAAGTAGTGAAAATTTTTTTAGCAGATTACCAGATATTTTTTAAAATACATGTGTACTGTGTATATATAAAAAATAACATTTTTATGATGAGTGAATATTTTATAGTCTACCTACCAAATATTTTTAAATTATGTTCATTACATACTAGTTGTATTGGTAATTCATAAAAAAAAACATAAGTTACATCTAACGAGATTTACATTGTAATTGCTGAATTCTATAGAATTTCCTCTCCATCTCATGGTTGAGTATGAGTTGCTTTTAATGAGATTTTGTCCATGGTTGGAGTAAGCAACATTAATTGGAATTATAATATCTTGTTGTGTTAAGTGTATGTACATATGTGTTTTATAATAAAATCGATTTATTATTATTATTAATTTAAAATATTCACGCGAATACCCTGAGCCACTAATCTTTGTTGTTGATGCAACAGCCGCGTCAATATTTTTCGAACTCGGGTTCAAGTGCTGATAAATAATTCTTTATTAATACTTGAAAATCCTTACCACAGCTAATAAGCAGTTTTATTTGTGAACAATCTAACAAAAAGTCGGTACCTAATTTCGATTATTACATTCTATTTGCTCATAAACGTTTAGTGCTATTTATAACACAGATTTTTTTCTGTTATGACTGCCGTCAATTGTCTGCCGATACAACCATTTTGTATTAAATTTTATAACTTTATTATTTAATTAATAGGTTATTTTGTAATAAAAGTTGAAGTAAAAATGCTGTTAACGACCTATAACACAATGGAATATTTCATAGACGACTTCCTGTTTTCTCGTAATTAGTAATAAATCATTTTTAAAATATTGCTAAAAGAATCAATTATATTTAATTAACTATAGTATTTGTATTATAAAGCTATTCAATTTTAAGTTCGAACAACGGTATATGTTTTAGATAAATCAAATATTATCAGATTAAAATATTACATTATGCTACATAAAACACGAGTCGTATTTGGTTTAGTATAATTTGGTGTACCTCAAGGATCTATACTGAGTCCACTATTAATTTTATTCTGCCTGAATGATATAGTGATTGATATTTTCCACCTAGGGCGACAGAGGACTATTAATTCGCTGATAATTCTGTATCGTAGCTTTCCTTTCCTGTATGTACATTATACATCTTATAGTGCACCGATATCCCTTGTGGCTATCTGCTATGCAAACGCTTTAGCGAAGTTCATTTACATCAGATTCTTGGTCAAGTCAGCCCAATGTTTTGAAGGGCGTTCCCTCTTATGACGCAGATCCTATTAAATACTCTGTAAAATGATATTAACACACGATTATTGTAATTCACAAATTTTTCATAAAAATTAGACTAAATGCATACTTAGAACGGTTTCTTGTGGTACTCCAGCGATTACTTCGAACAAACATCACTAGAGCTAGAAATTATAGAGAATCCGCCGTATAGTAAAGATAGGGAAAATGGAGCGTTTCCAAAAAACATTTTGATCTGAGGTATTTAATGCATAGTGGATCAGAAGCTGTCAACTATCTAAAGTAAGTACTTTAGCAGAATATCTGACTCTGATCGCTCTTATAACAAATATGTTGTTATATCCGTGCCCACGTCCTTTTACGAAGAGGGGTTTAATCTCATAATAAGAAGAAGCTAGCCATATGATAATAGCTCATCATTTAAATTATATAGTATACATTTTGTTTCATAAAAATGTTTAGTTGTCTTTTAAAAGTTACTAGGTTATCAATATTTTTTTATCGTAGACGGTAGGTTTTAAAAAAACCTTATACCGGCGTACAAAGGCCTTCTCCTGGTAATATTGTAAGTGAAATCTGAAAAAGAGATGAATTTCCTAGAGAAAGTTTTAAGTTGTGTGCATTTTTGAAATGTCATAATTGCCAATTTATGGATGTACTTGTTTATAATGGTGAATATACCGAGACTATTAAAGAATGGCCTGCAAGTATCTAGTGGTTTTAGTCCCATAAGAATACGAATAGCCCTTTTTTGACATTAAAATTTTTTGTGATAAGCTACTTCCACCCCAAAAATTCCAGACCATACTGTAATAAGCTATGGAAATATGCACAGTAAACATTAAGTGCGCATTGGTAAAGCTGATGATACTGCTTGTAGTTCTTACGTCTGCGTTCTTTTCCAACCAATCAATAATTTTGTTCAATAATATTTGACTAAGTCCTATTAAGTCCTCGTAATTTCTATTATTTAAGATGATACTTGTATCGTTAGCAAATAAAGAAAAATGTAAGTAGGGACAACTGTGGACAATGTCGTTTATGTAAATCAGAAAGAGAATTGGATATAATATGGAACCTTGTGCAACACCGCATTTTACTATATTTTCCGGGGAATTCACTAATAACTAATAAAACCATTCTTCTGATGTTAAATTTCTACAAGAATTTTGCTACCCGTTAAGTAGGACTCAAACTACTGCAGTGGTATCCCGCTTATAAAGTAGTAGTTAAGTTTTTAAGGTAAAAAGTATGGGCCACGCAGTCAAAGATCTTTGACAGATCACAAAAGATACCTAGAGTAACTTCCTTTTTCTCCAGCGTCTCAGATATGTTTTTCATTAATGAGGATATAGCGTCACTGGTATTTTTCCCTTTTTTCAAGCCAAATTGCGTGGTACTCAATACACTGTGTTTGCATAAATAATTTACCAATTGCTCCTCCACATGATTTTCCAAAATTTTGGAAAAATCCGGAAGAAGAGAGATTGGTCTACAGTTATTTATTTAAAATTTTCCACATTTTTTAAATAATGGTAATAATTGCTAATTTGAATTTATCAGGAAACTGGCCTGTACTTAATGACAAATTGATAAGGTAGGTTAGCGTTTTTTCAAATAAATCAATATTTTCTTTTATTATTGTAACGGAAATACCATCAAGACCGCTAGGATTGTTTGGTTTTAATATCTTTACAATTCTCGTTGTATCGTCTTCAGTCACGGGCTCAAAGAAAAAGGAAGATGTGTTGTTAAATTTTGAATTTGCCAGATAATTTTTAAAGGATGTATTACTTTTTAACGACGCGGTTAAGTTTGTAGCTTGCGGGGAGAAAAATATAGAAAATTTGTTTGCGACAGAATCTGGATCTGTTAATAATATATTGTTTTCCACAACTGAAATGTTTTCATAACTTTCCGTATTATTTTTTAATAATGAGTTAATAATGAGTTTAAAATCCAGGTTGTTCTAATTTTATTATATAACTGATTTATCTTATTAATAAAATACTTTTCTTTAGCTATTTTTATTAACTGCCTTAAAACTTTGCAATATCTTGTTACATATTCAGAGGTTGGCCTCATCATTACTGCACTTTTTGTTAAAAAATAAAGAGCTTTTATATTTACAAGATGTCCGAATGCCCGAATAGTTAACAATGGTTTTAGAGGGTTGTCTTTCATCAAATTAATCTTAATTTCTGGGAGCTGATTTCCAAGGACGAGTTAAAATTTCAAGTGCATTATTTACATCATATTCAACGTATAACTGTGTCCAGTCTGTAGACTCCAGTAGATAACGAAATGTTTTTTATTTTTGGTATTAAAAAGTCTGCACAATTTGTAACAATTTTTTATTTAATTTTCATCAGGATTTGTAAGCTTTATGATTTGGTTATTATGATCAGACACTCCAATTTCTATGAAATCAGCTATAAATTTACTTTTTGTATTGGTTAAGGTGTAAAATAGTAACTGTACTCTTATTAGTTTCGGAAATACAGATAATTTAAAGTCGTGGTGACATCCTGTATACATAACAGATTTTGTAGCACATCACCACATGCCAAGCTACTAATTATAAAATAAAATTCGGTTGTTAAAGAAATCAAACACGTGCAACCATTTGTATCCCCGCCTCTGGCGTAAAGTTTCCATAAACAGTTAGCGTCTAATACGTAGAAAATAAAAATAATAAATGTGAATTGAAACTGAAATAGCTGTAATATTCGTGTATCATACTTATGGTTATGGGTCGGGCAATGGAGTGCGATCACTGCTCTGTAATTAACGCTTCGCCCATTTCTCATTATCACGGCCGCCACGCAGTCTGACTAACTTTTACCAACAGGGACGGATTCAGCCACGATTGCAACCCTTGCAAGTTAGTTCTGTAGATACATTAAATAGAAACGTCATCCAACCATTCCTTCAGTTATGCATAATTTCCAACAATTATGCAATTTTATACAAAACAATTTATTTCTTAAAAAATGTAAAATAAAAAAAATTATGTAGGTATGCTTTATTGAGGAACTACCGGTTGTTAGAAAAGTATGGGAACGGTGGAAAATCTCGAACAGTTTGCATCAAATCGAAAAATAAAAAAATACGTGTCAAACATTTTTCAAAAAACTATCTACTCGTACCAAAATGACCTCAGCACCCACCACCCTGTGGGTGGGGCGAGGGGCAACTTTAAAATTTCAAACGGAAACTCCTATTTTTCTTTACGGAATCGGATTCTACGGTAAAAAATACGTAAATTTTATTCCGAACATTTTTTTAGATGCTTGCATAGTGTCGCTGTAATCGTAAAAAATGAAAAGAAAACATTACTGTTTCAAGAGTAGCGTCTTGTGCCCATAAAAAAACGTCCAATTCAAAAACTGAAAAACACGTATTTGTTATTTTTACGAAAACTATCCAATGACATTGGTTTCGACTTACCCACCCCTAACCCAGTGGGTGGGGCGGGGGCAACTTTGAAATTTGTAATGAAAATCCCTATTTTTTTTATACCCGATTCGGATTCTACGGCCAAAAATACGTGAATTTTACATCAGGCATTTTTTTAGATTCTCGCAAGGTATCGCTGCAATCATACAAAATTGAAATAAACCTTAAGCGTCCATAAGTTTGTAAATATTTACAAACTCTAGCTACTCGTGTTGACAAAAAAACATTCAGTTTAAAAAACAATATATGTGATATCTTGGTTTTTATGAATGTTTTTTTTAAAGTGTTCTTAATAACAGTACTTGTTTTGTGAAATTTCTACGAGAACGTTCAGTTCCTTCCAACGTTTGTAGAGGCAGGAGCGCACTTTTGTACGGAACAAGTTATTTCATTTTTCATTAGTTCTCGCGTTTTTTTCTGCATAATGCTACTTTAACAGAGGAAGAGAGAGTTTCTCTTTTAATGATGCGAGGGTGGGGCGATAAAGAAAGGTCCTATGATGAAGTTGTGATTTTATTCAACGAAACTTTCCGTGTAGATCAAGTGGGAATTTCGAAATCTACTGTGTCCCGTACCATCAAACGATTCCTAGACACAACGACAAATAAAAATCGCCCAAAATCTGGAAGACCAAAATCTGAAACATCGGAAACATGTTTTTTCCATTTTTTTTAACAGAATGGTCTACAACAACCCCTTTTTTAATAACAAGACTAATAGTAGAAATCGGAATTTTAATGCATTCAAATATTCTTTTCATAACACTTGTATGAGTCAGTCACTTGATTATTTCCTCGCTTTAAGCAGATATAAATATTTAAAAGAAGATGCTGTGTTTGCACGTGTAAATCTTGGTTCTTCATCTCCCAACTCGATTCGATCGACTCCGTTACCTAGTCTTCTACATTCTCATTATGTAAATTTTCTTCTATATCAAATGATCTTCACCGAGCCATTTTAAAAATAATTTTCTGAAAGAAATATTACGGTTAATAATAATTATTTTATTCTTTTTGTCTGGTCGATAGCCGAGTGAGTTAAGGCGCGAGGTGGCAATCGCGATTAATTACACGGACATCGCACCACCGGGTTCGAATCCTGGCTCTGGCACTGGCACTGTCGGAGGAAATGGTTGTATGTCCGCGTTTTTTCAATGTGTTCCCCCCTTCCGCACAAGCCCTGGCTTCTGGAATTGGGGGTTGTCTAATTTCTTTGATGTTTATTATTTATTATTATTATTATTATTATTGTTTATTATAAATATAACACAAACAACTTACGTTTTTTTATAACTCTCTCCATTTTTAGTTTTAACAGAAAAAAAACAAAGGAATACGAGGAAGCATATTTTTTCAATCGTCTATCTTTGATAAAAAGAATTGCAAATTGTCGACTGTCAGCAAGAGTCAGAATAATTTTTGTATGCTAAACATATATAAAAATTATTGACATTCATTAGCAATTATGAAGAAAATTACTTTGAACGACAAAATTGTAATAATTCCTCTTTCTTGTTGATGATAATGTTCGTTCAGTAAGAAAAGTAGTTAGTGCATTTAATACTAGGCATAGATCTTGTTATAGTATATTCCATAAACGGAAGCTAGAAAAAATTGCAAAATTCTCAAAATTTGTCAAAAAATCAACTCTTTCATCTCACCTTGACAAACTATAATAAAAAAGTTCTTAAGACACTTAAATTAGCAAAAAACTACAATTTATTATGAACAGTTCTGGAAAAATTCACATAACACAGATAATTCACAAATAGTTCAAATTTATCAAAAACACCGTTCAAACATTCATATTAGTCATTTTACAGCAAAAAATTACAAACAACAGCCCTAAAAAATACAGCCCCCTCACTAACCCGATTCATTTCACCTTGACATTTCACACCCCCACCTACAATATTTTTCTCTCAATTGCAACTTTCCATTCATGCTTCAAAACACACATCATTCACTTTCCTGATGTGCCAGCTAATCAATCATTTTACTTTCCTTCCATTTCACGAGTTCCCATGTACATCTAACTTATTCCCATTTCATTTCCGCTAGCTGGCACACAAATTTCAATACTACTTTTCATGCCCCCCGTATAATTTTATTTGAATCAAACAAACTTCTTATAAATTATTCTTCCCTTCAATTTCGCCTCTTTCATTTTCATATTCAATAAAACTTAAAATTTTAAATAAAGTACTGTTACTTTCGTCCCCATCAATATTAAAACTCACTTCCGATACATAAGCTACGTATCAAATGCAATTGAATATACGTCATTCCATTCACCGTGAACGCATCGGCACAATTTCAGATCATATTCAACTCTTTGTGCACAGGCCTTCGGGACGACTTTACGGGGTCATTCCAATTTTAATACATACTTTCAACAGATTTTCGTTAATAACATCCAATAACAACATCCATAATAAGGATGATACAGATTAACTAACTTGATCACTAAATGTGAGTTTGGTGTCAAAAATTACGCCTAGGTCTTTTATGACTTCACATCGATTTAAATCTATAGAGTTTATTTTATATGTAAATACGATTGGTTGTTTTTTTAGAGTAAAGGTCACAGTTCTACATTTCTGAATATTGATTTTAATGAAAAAATGTCTAGAGTAAAAAGTGTTTAGAATGCGATTTTGAATAAGAAAAAAGATTTCCCCCATCAGTTTGTAGTAAAAATTTAGAAAAATCGGAAAAAATCGTATTTTTTGGGAGGACACTCTATGTTCACCCCCCAGTAAAGTGTTGAAACGATTAGGGTTATTTTTTTTTTGTTATTTCAACTTTATTGGACCAATATTATGAAACTATAATAAACAATTTAAGGAAATAGTTTATATCGCAGTTTTTGCAAAAGAAAGGCTCAGGCGTAGGACGCGAAAGGGTTAAATAATGATGACCAAAATGATGTATTCTTATGCAAAGTGGCGTTCTAAACACTTTTTTACTCTACATGTTTTTCAGTAATATCAATAGAAACGGCGTAAATCAGGAATTAATTCTTAAAGTCCGCCATTTAAGTCAGCGATTTTGAATTTTCCAATTTTCGTTGAAAACTTTGCGAGTTATTGAATTGAGGGTGTAAAATGGGGGTTGCAACCCCCCCTGGGGTGAATACACTAATTTTCAAAGGTATACATTCTATATGTTGCCGAAAGTTAACAAAATACAAAAGGATTCAACCCTTCACATTGAAGTAGTAACGATTAAAACCGAAATACATTGAACTCCTCTACTAATAGACAGCATTTTAGTAATAAAATTTAATCTTGTAATGCTCTCTACATCTGATGCTAGATTGGACTTTATTTTTTTATATTACTACTTAATTTGATCTAGTAATTTGCATTTAACTTTTTTGTATTAACAGCACTTCTGTTATTTTTGTTATTTTGATGTGGTCACTATTTACTAATTTCTTTTACTTATTTGTACTTATTGTGGCATTATTCTTCTCTCTAGTATTATTATTATTATTATTGTCATTTTCTCTCACCTAAATATTGCTTAATTATATTTTTGTCCTGTAATTGAATTCTGTAATACATCGGGCAAATTGATAAATACATAAGTAAGTTAATATTTTGTTAACTGCGTTTACCAATTTTAATATTCCGTACAAAGTAGTAATAGTTTCTATTTCTTATTTAAATGTTTAGAGTTGTCCTCATCCCGTAAAAGACGTTGCTGGATGGAGTAAACAGATAAATAAATATATAAGTTAGTTATTTTTTATTTTCAAACTACCGAATTACATTACCAAGAATCTTTTCCCCGTACATTTAACCAATTATTACATCAGGCATAAGAACTGCTTGATGCTTCCAATCCGGTCCTGCTAGCTCGTGTATTTCGTCTTTTGAGACCATACTACTTGTTTAACCGCTAGCCAACTTCATGTCGCTTATTATCCCATTATTTATACTCCGATGGATTTTGAATACGTTGGCCTACAAATAATATCCCACGAGGTACGGTGGTATTTTACTTGATGGGGACTCACGTCGTTTATGTTGCACGTTATTATCTTTATATAGAATAAAATGGAGGAGAGTATCGAGGACGATGAACAAGTTGAAATTATAGGCCTTTTAAAATTTCTGAATTTAAAGTGAGTAGATGTTTTCCCTTTGAACTGTAATTTAGTCATAAACTGTGGGAAACTTAATGCAACCACGGACAAAGTATGAATATGTAGCTAAATTAATTAACTTCTTGTCTATACATTGTTTCCGCAATATTGAAAATTGCGAGGTTCGTTCGAACTGTTCAAGTAAAAAATTTCCGGGCGATATTCAATATCAAAAATATATACCCGTAAAATATAAAACGTCATACGTGTGTACGTCTCTAATATTAGTAGAAGATTCGCTATCCACGAAGTCGCTTAAATGGTTTAGTTTATTAACGGGCAATCCATTGCATATACAATAAAATGTTAATTAGTCACATGTATAATTTAACGAAACTGCTTAAAAAGAACAATATAGAAAAAAAGGAAGATTCTATAGTACGTGTATAAAATAAAACAAAAATATAATATAACCAAATAAGATGTACAGGCAACAATAACACTAAAACACTAATCAATATTAGAAGTCAACATTTACACTTCATTAATTGTAATTACGTTCAGACATGCATTTTAATGCTTTCTTAAATGAAGAAAGAAATAAACTAAAAAATATCTAATGCCATTTTGTTATATTCTCTTGGAAAACGCGCCAGTGAACTATTATACCCATAATTTCTTACATATGACTGAATGTAGAACAATGGACCATTTCTGTTCACTCTTAACCCGATATTAAGAGAAAATTCATAACAGTTCAAGGCAATTTATATCACCATTTAGCAATTTGTACACAAATACCAAATCCGCGTCTTATCTGCGTTTCTGCAAAGATTGTAGGTTAGTAATATTTCAGACGGTTTCATAATTAGTCTCACTACAAATATATCCCAGTCTAAAAGCATAATCCCTAAGAAACTTATTTTCCATCTTCTCCAACATATCGATATCACACTGGTAAAAAGGACTCTATACTATAAATCCATATTCAAGACCCGACATAACAAAGGATAAATGAACCAATCTTATGCTATTCAAAGCTAGATCTTTACTATTTCTATGTACGAAACCAAGATTCCTAAAACTCACAGAGGTCAACTTTTTGATATGACTTCTAAATGATAGTGTTGTATCCACAACAATGCCAAGATCTCTGATTCCTTCGACCCTATTAAGAGCCGTACCATTAACATTATACTCATATAGAATAGTTGATGTACGTGTTGAGATACGGTAACATTTGAAAGTATTCAAAGCAAGGGCATTATCCACAGATCATACATAGAAACTATCTATATCAACTTGCAACATGTCAGAGTCACATCTTGAGATATTGACCTACATATTTTTAGATCATTGGCGAAAAGAAGATACAGAATGATTCAAAACCTGGCCAATATCATTGGTAAATAAAATAAATAAAATTGGCCCGCAATGTGACCCTTGTGGGATTTCAGATATGACATCAATTGCATTCCATACATAATTATTAATTATTACACATTGAATCCTATCAGATACGAAGCTATAAATCTAATCTAAAACCCCCTTACCTGCTCCAAGTGCCTGAAGCTTATTTATTAGTATATTGTGATTGACTCTGTCAAACATCTTTGGGAAATCAGTATACAGGTTGTCTCACTGGGAACTGAATCGATCAATATAGAGAAAAGTACGCATCATAGAATTTTGAAAATTTAGATAACTACTAATGTCGGTGTGGTCAATCCAACTAAAATAATTACAAGCAACTGGCACTTCCGCTTATACCGAAAGTCGATAGCAACTTGTTTATTTCAAATGGAATACCCTATATATTTTAGGTTTTTCGAAAAGAGTATAAAATACTGAGTCGAGAATATGTAGCATATCCTATACTTAAACCTAGCCGTTTCAGAGATATTTGACATTTTATAGAAAATTTGACAGGTGCAACGGATTGCAAGAACCGTTATAACTTTCTTCATGTAAAAGATCCTCATTTGCTTCTTGTCACGTAAAAACAACACAAGGAGAACTACGTTCTATTTCTATAACTGAAATGAAATCAATAATATCATACCAAGTGTTCCGTTTTTCGCGTTACATTTTGTCAATTTCAAACCGCGAGAACTTGTTTAGGTCAAATGGAACACCCTGTGTTTTTTTACGTCAAGTTGTGTATAATTGAATTCCCTTTTTTCTGATATTAACATTGTGGAGGTTAAAATTACAACTTTTTGAAATATTTGCGATTTTATTAGAAATTAATGAATTGTAATCATCTCATCAAAATAGCCATGATTAGAAACAATCAGTCATTATCTTATGTCAAAAAATGCCAGCACGTTTAAATTATACCAACGAAAACTTTTTAAATTTGTTTATTATTGATGGAGAATGTGATAAAGTAATATCAAGAACTTGCAGCACATTTGCTACTCGATATCCACAAAAAACGCAAAATAACACTAACACTGTAACATGCGTATTAATCGAATTGAAGATATGGCATGAACTAAAATAGCAGAGATAAGATCAATTTAAAATGTGATTTCATTTTAATTTAATGATTGCTCAAAATTCCGCCCTCGAACCTCGACACATTTTTCGCACCTTCGGATTAGTTCCTCATGGGTAGAGCTCTTCTAATGCAATCCTGTGATATGTTTTAAAATGTATTTCTTACTCTTTACATACAATCTGCAATGGTTGTTAATGGGCTCTCATAAACTTTATTTTTAATAGTTCCCAAAATGAAATAATCCAGAACTGATAAATCGGGCAAGCGAGGAAGCCATAAGAAAGGTCCATTATTGGCAATCCATTGATCATAAAAAGTTTCTTGTAAATAATTATGAATTGAATATGCGATATATGGGGGCCCCGTCGTGCTGATAAAAAATATTTCTATGTTCGGCGAGAGGTAAATTTTCTAAATAGTTATTATTCAAATTTTGTAAGATATTCAGGTATCTTTCACCTAAAAAATAAAACAAAAATTTACCTATACATATTAGCAGAAGAGAAAATTTAATTTACCGTTTAAATTTTCCTGATGAAATTGTAAAGCCACCACTCTATCGTTTCTTATGGCACAGTAAACTTTGAACTGCCAACTTTCCTGAAAGTTTCGCTCTCTGAACATATGAGGATTTGAGTCACTCCAATAATGCGAATTGTGTCTATTAAAAAGTCCATTTTTAGTAAATTTTGCTTCATCTGTCCATACAATATTTCCCAAATAAAAATCGTGACCCTCAGACCTTATTAGAATAAACTCACAAAAATTCTGTCTTCTTAGGAAATCTGTTTCTTTTAATCCTTCAACCATATGGAATGAAAACGGGTGCAACTTATCTTTTAATAAGATTCTGTGAATTGAATCCTTGCATAGTCCCGATTCCAGAGCAGCTTGTCTTAATGACATCCTTGGAAATGCATGAAAATGTCCCAGAATGACTATTTCAATGTTTTCGTCACAACAATAGGCTTTCTTCTTTGCATTTTTGCCTTGACAGTGCCATAATTTTTAAAATTTTCCAGTATGCGTTTTACAGTGTTTGGTGGCGGTTTCCGTTTTTCTGGATATCGAGTAGCAAATGTGCTGCAAGTTCTTGATATTACTTTATCACATTCTCCATAAATAGTAAACAAATTTAAAAAGTCTTCGTGGGTGTAATTTAAACGTGCTGGTATTTTTTGACATAAGATAATGACTGATTGTTTCTAATCATGGCTATTTTGATGAAATGATTACAACAATTCATGAATTTCTAATAAAATCGCAAATATTTCAAAAAGTGGTAACTTTAACCCCCACAATACTAATATCAGAAAAAAGTGAATTCAATTTTACATAACTTGACGTAAAAAAATACAGGGTGTTCCATTTGACCTAAACAAGTTTTCGCGGTTTGAAATTGACAAAATGTAATGCGAGAAACGGAACACTTGGTATGATATTATTGAATTTATTTCAGTTGTAGAACGTAGTTCTCCTTGTGTTCTTTTTACGTGACGAGAAGCAAATGAGGATCTTTTACACGAAGAAAATTATAACTGTTCTTGCAAACCGTTGCACCTGTCAAATTTTCTATAAAATGTCAAATATCTCTGAAACGGCTAGGTTTAGGTATAGGATATGCTACATATTTTCATTTTACGCTCTTTTCGAAAACCCTAAAATATATAGGGTGTTCCGTTTGAAATCAGCAAGTTGGTATCGACTTCCTGTATAAGCGGAAGTGCCAGCTGATTCTAATTATTTTTGTTGGATTGGCCACACCGACATTAGTAATTATCTAAATTTTCAAAATTTTCTGATGCGTGATGCAGTTCCCGGTGAGACACCCTATATTTTTAGATCATTGGCGAAAAATAGATACAAAATGATTCAAATCCTGACTAATATCATTAGTAGATAAATTAAATAAAATTGGCCCGCAATGTGACCCTTGTGGGATTCCAGATAGGACATCAATTGCATTCGATACATAATTATTAATTTTTGCGCATTGAATCCTATCAGATATGAAGCTATGAATCTAATCTAAAACCCTGTTACCTGCTCCAAGTGCCAGAATTGCCAAGAATTGTGATTGACTTTATCAAACATCTTTGGGAAATCAGTATATATACCATCAACTTGAGTACGATTTTCAAAGGCGTTCAAAATATAATTCTGATAGCAAAGAAGGTTGTTGTTGAAGATTTCCCTAACGAGAAAACATGTTGCTCTGCAACAATTACTTGCTGCGAAGACTAGGCCAACACCTTGAAATTAACTTATCAAAGAGTTTAAGTTTTTCGGATTGAATTGAAACTCCACGGTAATTCATTACATCCTCCTTTTCTTCAGATTTATGAATAGGAGTTATGAAGCTATTTATAAGGTAACCCATCGGGGATGAAAAATAATTTGGATTTTAATTGACATATACCTTCATCTTGAACAGATATGTGAAAGTTATTTAGATCCATGACATGGTGTCTTAAGTTTCAAAATACTGAAAGCTGGCATTTGGTAAAATCGAAAGTTAATGCCTTACAGCTTAGATTCTTTATCCAAGAATTGTTAAGAATTTGTATTAAAATCAATTCATTTTTGCTATCTTTTTTCCTTCCTCACGGATATCATCAGAAATTCAAAATATTTGTCTTGTAACGTTATTTCATGCGTCGTGCTTACTGTGATGTTTTGTTAATATTTTTATTATTAATATTAAGCATGATATAGTGGCTAATAAGAAATAATTACATTACTTATTGCTTCTACTTACGCCTTACGTCTAGTCCACAAGTTAAAGGTATACTCCAATTGTAATACTATTGTCAGGTTTGAGTTTGTAGGGCTGGTTTAATTCCGCGGCGTCAATCTGTCTAGTCCTCAGGTCTCACCATGGTCCACCTCTAATTCCTCAGCCTACTTCTTAGAGGGAAGTTGCTGGTAATGTGTAATGATGTGTTATTTATATGAATGCTGTCTGTGGTTGGGGAGTGGTGGAGGTCGAAACTCTATTACGGGGTCTATATAAATGTTCTGGGGCTAGTCTCGAGATCAACGATTTCCAACCTACTAGAAAATGAAAATCGTCATCCTTTTAATTCATGTTTTTTGGAAATATGAGTGTGATGTGGTTCTAACATTGTCGAAGTCTATATTATGACCTGATATGAGGCGGTGTTGGGCAAGTGATGATTTAGGATGGGATTCTTTAGTTGCACAATGATGTTCGTATATTCTGTTGTTTATCCGTTTATTGGTTTGTCCAATATAGGTTTGCGGACAGTTTGAACAAGGTATTTCATATACAACATAGAAATCATTAGATGTATGGCCTTTTGGAGTTCTATTTAAATTAAAATTTATTTGTTGTATTGTGAATATGATTTCTATGTTATCGGATTTCAAGACTTTGAGATTTTATCTTGACAACTTTGATGTATGGTAGGAAGGTTTTTTATTGATCAGGAGTTTCAGTTATTAAAATTTATTTAAAATGTATCCCTGATCAGAGAATATAATGTTTTAAAAGTATGGTATACGACCTTCGCTGTACTATTATGCCTTCGTCTCTTGAGATATTTTCTTCCTCCTCAGCTTCCAGATTTCAAACAGTTTCTAAGCCAGACCTTATGTCGTTTTATTCTTGAACGGTTACTTATCTATGAATAGGTATTCTGCCTAAAACTCTGCTACTTTTCTATTCTATTTATATTCTTCCCTCAGTTATTCTTTAAATTATCCATTCCTACACCTTCACTTTATATCGTGCAAGATATGTATTAGCTTATATTCAATTTACTTCCATTTGGTCCTAGATATTATAAACTTCTATTTGATTTACTTCCTTCTGGTTATTTAAGGTTAGGATTGTCTTGCCGTATTTTTCTTCTCTTCAATGAATAATTTGCCATTTTTATTTGATTTATGTCTTCTAATATTTTCCTTGGTTAAATTGTCCAATATAAATTTGATGCACTTCGTAAGCTCAATAATTTGAAACTGAAGTTCTCGAAAATTCTTTTTCTGTTCATACTAAATTCAGAAACTACTGAATTTTCTCACTTCTTATTGGCACTTAAATTTATTATGTCTTAAATTGCCAATAAGTTTCTTATTTTCTAATAGGGATATTTTATTTGTCTAACATTTAATAAACAAGGGACCGACAACTTTACATCCTCTCCGAAGAATGGTATATCCACTACACAATCCTCACCTAAGATTGCAAAGCTTCCGCGCGTACATTGATATACAAACCGCTGGAAGACATGAGGCGAGGATACAGTCTTCCTTGAAAAGGTCACACATCGAAGAACTAACCGCTTTTGAAGTTGCTTTACATCGCATATTGAAATATGTACATAGCAAAGACTCACCTATGCTCGCTTCCTTATTCTGATTGCTTATAAATAATTTAATAAATGAAGCACTATTTTGATTAAAATTTATATAGTTCAGTTAGTTGAACACACAATACAATAATTCGTGGTTCATGGCATCTAGTTCTTGGTAAAGTGGAGTCGGTTTACAAATTTGATAACTATTTTAAAAGTTTCGTACGTCGACGACTTTTAAATTAGATTATCAAGTTTGTAAACCGAATCCACTTTACTACACACTTAACAATCCTCACAACTTGTGGTCTGAATCAGGAAATTCGAAGAATATTACCGGTTATGCAATAAAGTAAATATTATGTTACACCTCATAAAGTAAGCTTACAATAGAAGATATAACATCAAAAACACCTATTACCCTATAAAGAATCTAGTTTATTCTGTTAAAACAATTTGTTCTTTTGATGTACGGAATCACAGCTCTAGCTCTCAATATACTTGTTTAATGTTCAAGTTTTAATCGTGGCCTCAGACATGATTAATTAAAAAAAAACTGCCTGTGAACATATACGTTTAGAAGAAGTTAGATCATCAAACAGGTGTGTTTATTTTTCAATGGGCATTTGGAATAATTAAGAGATTTTTTTTATATTTCTTGTCTGTACTTAATGGGCAAATATTAATTTAAAAAACGGCGAGGGAAACTTGTCTGGGAGTCTTTTATTAAAATAATGTCAAGTGCTCTTTTATGTGATTATACAAGGTGATTATAATGATCTAATCGTAGCGCTGGAAATTATGTTGAATACATTAAAATTGTACATAGGAGTATAGACATTAAAATGACGTTTATAATAAAGTAACAATTATTACAGTAGGCGCAATGTTATTAAATAATAAAATAAATCGATTTTCGAGAATTAACACCGACGACGACTTAACCTGTTAATTAATTGGGCAAGGATCAAATTATAAAAGATTATGTAGGTATACCTATATTTAAAGCGCAAAGCGCCTTCTTTATACAATAAGCCAACGTCTTTCACTGGAATGGCATTAACGATGCTTTTTTAAATTAAGGCAAATGAGCAATAAAGGACCGCATACAAATCTTAAGAAAAATTAATTCAAATCGAATTGAATAGAACTTAGATATGTTTGGCACGCAACCAGAATTAACTTATTGTGCATCTCCCTGTTTCTAAATTCTGCCAGTGATTCCGGTGTTACGGAGTAGGTGAAACAATTTTATCACCGGCAGATCTTCGAGTGTTTTTGGGTCCACTTTTGTGGCTTACTGACTTACTGTGGCTCTCAGGCACCTCTCCACAGAAGATGAAGTTCAGATTGCCCTCATAATGTCCCATTTTATGCAGGTATCCCTTCACAAATGCATGCTCCGTGAGTAACCCCGTTACCGTTCTCGACTGATTTCTGCTTAACATAAGCAGTTGCTGAGATTGTTTTGTACACAGTTTAGTCATGAAAGCCTTACCATGTCTAAGTTCCGGCATGTTCTGCCAGTATCTGATATGCTTTTTCTTGATCTAGATTGTTATGCACCTCCTTGCACTGCACTTTGGCACTGCGAAGGCTGGTTCTGGACCAAGGAATTCTGTGGATGATACTCATTCGGCAAGTTTGTCGCCCTTTTCATTTCCTAGGACCACACTGTGTCCTGGCATCCAGTCAGTTTTGCTGAATTCTGTTCTACTAGTGTCTTGATTTATTCTAGACACTCTCGACGTTACTTTGTGACACGTTAGTGTCTTCAGTGCCGCCTGGCTATCTGAAACGATATGGATCTGCTTGTTTACGCAAGCTCTCCTTGTAATTTCACGAATACATTCGAGTATTGTATGAATTTATGAATTTCTGGAATACAGTGCTTGCTAAGGCCTGTTATTGGGTTTTCTCCATATGTTCCAGATCCTGTTCCAGTGTCAGTTCTGGACCCGTCCGTATACCACGCCAGAATTCTGGTGTCCCCCCTTCCATTGCTCTCGATCCGGTAAAACCAGCTCGGATGGAGTCCGTCACGATTTGTTTTATTCTCTCGAGGCCCAAACGGAGGCAGTTGTGTGTCAGCGCCACAGAGTTTTGCAGCCTGAGGAATTCCAACCTAGCCTCTCCCTGTATCACTATATTAAATGGGGGATGATTACGCGTTACTCCCATTGCTGCACTCTTTTTCACCATGTAGTTGCATTAAGTTCGTGCCTTGCTCAAGTATTGAAGTCTCCATGCTGTATATACGGATTTAGAGAAAAATAACAAAGTGATACGTATTTAAGGTTGTGTAGCTTCTGTAGGGTCTACAAGATGGTGTATTAAAGAATATTATTTAATCTCCTACATTTAACTATCATGTCCTAGTAATTTAATTTTATGACTAAGATAGTTATTTCATTTCGAAAAAAATACTTATATTTTATCACATAGTAAATTAAATTTTCTCAGTATTTAGTTCTTGGTTATTTTATCTGATACATTTATTAAAATTGCCACCTGACATCACAATTTTTATTTTGGGAAAGCAGTATTAGTTGCTGGTAAATTTCGAAGTTATAAACGTATTTCCAATAAACAGGGAAACAGATACTGAAACAGAACTTGTTTTTCAATAATTATCATTATTATCATTGTCATTGTCTTGTATATAATTATCCGATATTTTGTGATGTTTTTTTAATACGCATATCACACCAGGTCTTTATACGCATCTTGTTTATAAAAAAAAATCACCTCTTCGATGAGTATTCTAAATTATGCGGGTTATTTTGTTGTAATAGAATCTACAGCCTTCGTTTTTCCTTGTCTTGTTACGATGTTTTCTTTTATACAGTAATAAAAATTATAATAATAATATTTATTACAGTAGATTATGATACATTGTATAGGAATTAAAAAAACTAAAAAAACACGCTTTAAAAACCGAACAAAAAGCAAAAAATAATAATGTTTAAATATTAAGGTTTTGTTCAACAGCGATAGATTGTAAACAGCGTGGGGTTTTTAAAGCGCGTTTTTTTAGTTTTTTAAACCATAATTTTTTAAAACTTACTAAAAATCATTTAATTAACACGCTTATATTATTAGTTAGAATATATTATTAACATCGGCGCCTCCGCCAAAATCTCGACAATAGGTTAGTCTATGTATATTATTTTATACTATCCTGATGATCCTGGTGAAGACATTAGGACAAAGTTGTCAAATTATTATATCGTCATCACTCCTTGACGAGTGTTTCAGTTTCAGTTTAATCTGACGTTTCTAAGTGGGTGAGAATCACGTTCAAAGATTTCATTACAAACAAACAAACAAACAAAAATCAGTAAACTACAAGCTGCAAACTTTCGTAATATAACGAGATAAGAAACTTACAAATAAAATTAATTACAAAAGTCCTATATATAGACGTATACATTAAAATAATATTAAGTTATACTGATAATACAGAAGCACAAATAAAAGATAATACACAAGTAGAAATAAAAGAACAGATCTTTACTCATTTAGATATTCCTGAACAAAATGTAGTAACATTTGTTGATTAACAATTTTCTTGCATCATTCTTGAGGGAAAGCATATTTCTCATGTTTTTATTTCATCAGGTAATTTGTTGTAAAATTTTATACCAATATATGCAAGATTTTTTCATATATTGCCAAGCTATGGATAGGAAAGCCATAATTTTGTCCACTCCGGGTATTGTAAACATGGTAATGATTATTCCGCACAAATTACTCATGATTTGATTGTAAAAGAATTAAAGTTTCCATTATATAAATACACGACATGGTTAATAAATTACATTCCTTAAAAATAGTTCGACATGATGTGAGTTTAGAAATGTCAGCAATTATTCGAATAGCCCTTTTTGCGGACGAAAGATTTTTATGTGATGTGAACAACTCCAAAATGTTATTGCATATTTAATTCTAGAGTGTATAATTGCGTAATAATAAGACAACATAATATTTAGATTACCTACTTGTTTCAGTCTATATAAATCGGAGCAAACTGAAGACATATTTTTGTAAAGTGTATCTATATGAGATTCGCGGCTGAAGGCACTGTCGATATATATATACCTAGAAATTTGGTATCAGTCACTTGCTCGATAGTTTTACCATTACATTTTAGAAGGTAGCTATTATCAAGATGTTTTAGCCTAGGTGTTGTCAGCTAGCCAGCTATTGTCATTAGCAAACATAACCATGTGCTTGTTATCATTAGCAATTGCAAGATCATTTGAAAATAAGAAGGACAGATCCTTGTGCAACCCCTCGCTTAACATCTTCTGAATGAGATCTTATTTGATTAATCTCTGCTATTTGTGTTCTGCCCCGTAAATGCGATTTTATGTACTCATTCGCTTTACCCCTCAGTCCATAAACTTCAAGTTTGTCCAAAAGTAAGCACTGATCCACCAGATCAAATGCTTTAATTAAGTCTAAAGTTAATATCCCTATATAGACCAGGGCCAAACCGTTTAAAATATCGTAATAGACGGTAAATTCTTAGCAGTATACGAATGGTCGGAAAATGTAGTTAATGGTGTAAATAATTAAGGAAAAATCGTCCAGACTGAGTAAAAATTCGAGAAGGGGGGTTGGGGTGGTAATATATACGTTTTTAGGGGTTGGTACTTGTTTTTTGCGATTTGCGGCTAAACTATGCATCCTATCGAAAAATGTTGAATGTAAAAGTTGTAGACAATGAAAAAATCTAAAACTTTCTAATCATTATTGACCATAACCTCAAAATTACCGAGAAAAATGCAAAAAACCGTTTCTTCGGTTTTTAATTTATAACTATCGCAAAAATGTTTATATTTTCATGAAAATTGGTAAAAATGTTCTCCTTTGTGTTTCAAACAAGCCCAAATTTTTTCAAAGCGATATATTTAATTTTCGATGTTTTATGAAGAAAATAAAAAAAGACCTAATTTTCAATCGAAAAATTTGATTAGCAAATTTTCGCTCAATGAGCTTTACTAGTGCTCATTTTTTTCGTTGAAATCTCAGCTTTAACATAGAATTAAAATATAATATTATTTATATACAAAAATATCATTAAAAAAGCGAAAAACTGAAAAACTACTTTTAAAAATCGAGTTTTCGGTGAAAATCATGAATTTCTTTTTCTTTATTGTAAATAAACGTTTGCATTCATAAAAAGCGTTAATTCTCTACAATATTATGTTATACAAGTAATGTACATGTACCTAACTGAGGCTAGACCGTTACAATTGATCCATTACTATTATTTCAGAGAATTTCGCGAAATATCAGCAGCACAGATGATATGAAAAATTATTTACAGTACGAGCTTGCTCCATTTCCTGTGTCGTTGTTTGCAGAGAATGGCTTCGGAAAATTTTTTGTCACATTTATATACAGAATTTGCGAGCATCGATTCGTTACCAACTTCAAGCAATATTGTACACGTTGTTGATGGCGGGTTTCTCTTACACAAAGTAATCTGGTAAAAAAACGATACAGTTATTGAAATAACACAAGAATATTTACATTATGTACAAAACAACTACGCAAAAAATAGTTATATGAAGAAGATGCAGATTCCCTAATTATCAATACATCCCTTGAAGTAGCAAAAAACTCCGATAAAATAGTGGTAGTTGTTGGTCAAGACATAGATCTTTTAGTTCTTTTAAATCAATTCAGTTCACATGAATTGAATATCTATTTCCACAAACCTGATGCAGGAAATATTAATGATACTTATTATACCTCTAATAGTTTTAAACATTAATCACATAAACATATTGTAGCATTTTTGCATTGTTTTTCTGGCTGCGATACAACTTCCAGTTTTGCTGGGAAAGGAACAAAAACAATTATAAAATCATTATTGGCCGATAAACATTTACCTAACCTTGCAGAAATTTTTTACAATACAAATGCAGACAAACAAACGATTACCGAAAATGGATTAAAAATAATAGCTTCTATTTAAAAAAGATTTGAACTCTACCGAACGGCTACTGTTAAATCCTCATTTCATTTGAAAAAATTACCTCCAACTGAAGGGGCAGCTAAGCAACATTGTTACAGGGTGTATTTTCAAATACAAAGTTGGCTTGGTAATCAATTAACAGCTACAGATTGGGGATGGAAACATCACGTTAATGGCATCGTACCTATATTTACAGAACAAGAATTAATTCCTGAAAATTTATTGAAAATTATCTGCTGCAGCTGCGAAACAGGATGCGGTAATAACAAATGTGAGTGTCGCAAGCATGGCTTAAAGTGCACAAATTTGTGCTCAAATTGTCACGGTTCTGATAAATGTTCTAATGCCGAAAAATCGTTGTACGAATAAAATTGTAATCTCGAGGACATCGAAGACGAAGACAGTACCCACTGTCTAATAAATACTAATAAAAATAATGATACTGAATTGGACAATCCAGAAGAACTCCAAGAAATTGAAGATATAGAAAATAAACGTGAAGAAATCGAAAGTTTGATCGATTCTGGTGATGAAGAATTGCCCACTAAGAAAAAAACATTTCAATAAAATTATTTTACTTTTAATTTTTGTATTTTATAATCAAATATAAGACTTTGACGTGATAATTTGTAAATACTTACGAATCACAAGAAATAATTAACAATTTTTCTCAGTTCACGGCCTTTGTGTTTTTTGAATTTTTACCTATTTAATTGCAGTTTAAATAATGTTTTCGGGACTTTGAAAGCCGAGAATAGTTAGGTACATGTACATTACTTGTATAACATAGTATTGAATGAGAATTAACGCTTTTTATGAATGCAAACGTTTATTTACAATAAAGAAAAAGAAATTCATAATTTTCACCGAAAACTCGATTTTTAAAAAGTAGTTTTTCAGTTTTTCGCTTCTTTAACGATATTTTTGTATATAAACAATATTATATTTTAATTCTATATTAAAGTTGAGATTTCAACGAAAAAAATGAGCACTAGTAAAGTTCATTAATCGAAAATTTGCTAACCAAATTTTTCGGTTGAAAATTAGGTCTTTTTTTTTATTTTCTTCATAAAACATCGAAAATTAAATATATCGCTTTGAAAAAATTTGGGCTTGTTTGAAACACAAAAGAGAACGTTTTTACCAATTTGCATGAAAATATAAACATTTTTGCGATAGTTATAAATTAAAAACCGAAGAAACGGTTTTTTGCATTTTTCTCGATAATTTTGAGGTTATGGTTAATAATGATTAGAAAGTTTTAGATTTTTTCATTATCTATAACTTTCACATTCAACATTTTTCGCTAGGAAGCATAGTTTAGCCGAAAATCGCAAAAAACGAGTACCAACCCCTAAAAACGTATATAGTACCACCCCAACCCCCCTTCCCGAACTTTTACTCAGTCTGAACGACTTTTCCATAATTATTTACACCATTAACTACATTTTCCGACCATTCGTATACTGCTAAGAATTTTTATTACCTTAAACAGGATTGGCCCTGGACTAATAGTATTTTTATTGATATCTTGATTTTCGTAAATGTCATTTAGGAATTCAAAAATTGCTTAATTTGTAGATCTGCTTCTCCTAAAACCATGTTGAGCCTTATTTAATATAATAAATCTTGATAAAAAAAAACAGCATAACTATTTTGCAGTATTAAACATTTCATATCATTTTCTGTTTCATTGAACTACATTAAAAATTGATAAATTGCGATGAAGTACGTGACAATGATTTATAAGTAGCATTAATAAAATTTTCGAGATATACTGTTATTTGTCTAATATAGATGGCCTGGTAAGATATAACGTAATATGAATTTGGTGCTCGTGAGAATTGGCCAAATGTGTTAAATTGGATGAAGTAGCACGATTATTATCGGCTCTATTTTCATGCAAGCGTAAGATATTATTGGATGCATAATACAAACAACACATTTATTATAAACAAAGAATGTGAAAACTGGTAAAGATGAAGTAACTTGTAATATAATCCTCACTACAGTTTATTCCTTTGCAGTTGTTCTAACACCGAGTACAAGTTATTACATTTCCGTCATTTATAATCTACTATTTTATCTACAGATGTCCCATGTAAATACGTGAGTATTCACTGGAAAAACGAGTTATTTCTTGAGAATTCCGTATTTTAAATTTATTGTATCTATTAATTGATTTAACTTAAACTAGATCAATAAACGAATTCTTATGAATATTTTTCATGCTTAATGCCAGAGAATTTAAGTACCAATTTGTTGCTAAGTTTCGTCATAAAATATAGCTATTGTCAATCTGATGAGAATTTTACAATTCTAACATTAATGATCCTATCCACTTGGGTTCAATACCAATACCAATTCAATATAATGGATTTTGTAAACGACGAGAGTCAGTATCTTTTTTTATCTAACTCTTTATTATGAATAATTTCGATTTCGAATCGATTTCGTAATTGCAATTAGTGAACTTAATTTTTTATGATTTTTTAAGCAATAGAAAATATGTACTTTGGAAATATCTAAGTCTTTACTTTATATTATACGCTCCAGCATCCATTATTTTGAAGATCATAAAAGTACAGAGAGTTCTATGAGAATTTTATGTTCCTACCTGCTTTTGTATTTTGTTGTTAACAAAAGTTTTGAAAACGAGAAAACGAAATAATTTGCTCTTAATAGCAATAATGTTTGATACAACAGTTGTTGTTCTCGTATATGGCGATTGTGCCTTGAAGTAAAAACACACATTTGGATATCATATTTACTAAAAAGTAATTTATAAGCTTCAATATTATACCTCTTTGTTACATATTTTTATTGTATTTTAAATTCTTTGCACGAATTGTAGACTCGGACATATGTGAGACATATAATATTACTGCAGATTTGGACCATATATTTTTTGAGTGTTTAAAATACAAATCGGAGAGCGATCTCCTTCACAAAAAATTACACAAACAAAAGGATAACCATCCTTATAATCTTTGCCATCTATTAGCGCTAAATAAAAATAGAATTTTAGAATTTCTTAAAAACATTAAACTCTATATTTAGCATAAGTTAGATATAATCTCCTTTGTTTTTCCAATCGTTAGATTGTAGATTACTTTACGGGGTCGTTTGGTTTCGAACAGCCTTACTTCACTTCAACCTAAAAGACCTCTTGTGATTTACCCTACATCTAGTGGTTATCCAGGATTCCCAGATTCTTTACAAAGCTTGTGATTTTCCTGGGAGCTAATTTAACTATGTCTTCAGGCATTAATTCCGCCTGTTCTAGGAATTTTAGCCTAGTACGGACTAACACCTTGCAGTATCGCGATATCTGCATTTATTATCTACCGGCTTGCCCATATTCTTGAGATGGTATCTCAAGGGACAGTGGCCAGTTAGTAGGCCTGTGATTAGCCTTAATTCGGACTTTTCAAGTTCGAGAAGCCTTGTGGCATTCTTTGTCGAATAAGTTATAAACTTTTTCGCTTGTCTTTGGCCTGGAGTATTCCTCCAGTAAGACTTTTTCTGATCCTTTTCCCATTCTTGGATCTCCTCCGCTATACCTTCCTTGGCTAGGCCACATAACGGTTCGGGTCCAATGAACGGTGCTTCAGCTCCTTTTTTTGCAAGGCTATCAGCAAGTTCATTTCCATGTACTCCCTCATGCCCTGGCACCCACATCAAGGTAACCTTGTTGTTATTAGCCAATTGCTTCAGAGATTGTCTACATTTCTGGGCAATTTTAAATTCAAACGTATAGGACCTTAGAGCCTTTAGTGCTGCCTGGCTATCTGACAGTATATAGATCTTTGCCCTTCGGATGCCTTTATTTAGACATACTTGGGCACATAGATCTATGGCATAAATTTCTGCCTCCAGGCAAATTGTTTTGCGTGAAGCGGTGTTCCTGTAAGAACTTCACTCCTAATATATTTATCTAAAAGTCTCTCCATTGTTTTTAGGAGAAATGATGTTGAGCTAATGGGGCGATACGACTTAGGCTCGTCTGGTGGACGTCTGCCTATTTTTGGAATAAACGCCACCTTGACTTCCCTTCAAGCTCGGGGAATATACCTAACTATATAGCTTGCTATAAATATACTTCTCAGGCATGGGATAAGCTCCTCAATTCCGTATTGAAGTAGGGCAGGGAAGACACCACCTCTGCCCGGCAATTTAAAGGGTTTAAAGGTGGATGCCGCCCATTTAATTTTGTTGAGGGTGAATATTTTTCTAGCCAGACATCTTCCTTCTCTGGTAGGACGATGAGCATCCTCATCCAGGTAGTCCTGTAGAAATTTACCCTGAATTATGTGAGAGCCTAGCAAGTGAGTGTCGAAAAGCACCATAATGTTTTCCTGCTGACTCTCGGTGTGCTTACCATCGGGCTTTTTGAGTAGCCCTATTCCACTTGAGTTGTCTTTTGCAAGGACTTTTTGTAGGCGGACTGCTGGAGCCAGTTCATCTATCCCTTCTCAGAACCGTCTCCATGATCTTCTTTTAGACCTTCTCAATTCTGTGTTGTACTCCGTAAGGGCTTTTCTGTAGTCCTCCCAGTTTCCAGTGTTTTTAGCTCTGTTAAAAGCTTTCCAATCGTTAAATATTCCCTCCTTTCCGTGATGGTACTCTTTGTGCTTGTTTTTATATAATGCCCTAATAGATCCCTGTGCAAGAAAGTGTCCCTGTTCTTGATCCCGAGTGTATTCGTAATTACGCAGTAGATATTAGATTAGGTTAATTATGTTGTTAAACACCTGGCTGTATCGACAAAAGTCGTAATGCCAAAAAAAGAAAAAAAAAATTTTTGTATGTTCCTGTTGACTTACCAATTGCAACATGATGAATAAATTATGACTATTGTCATTATCGTTATCATTATCTTTGTTGTCGTTATTTTTACCATCACAATTATTTTTCACGCTCTCCAGAGTTTAAGATCATCCATATAAAATAGATTTATGACCTCAAGCTTTCGGTTGTTGGATGGACCACATTGGTATTCGCAGGCCTGATGGAGGCCAATAGATGAGGAAGCAGTGAGGTACAGAACAGGAGAGGACGTAAGAAATCTGCTTGGAATACTCCTCTCCCGAATGTGACCTGCAATGTAGACCCCTGTATGCACCGGATGTTATGGTAAAGCGAGTTTTCCGGAGCAGCAGCAGCTGTTCTATGCAACGCATTAGTGGTGTTGCTACCGCAAGACATTGGAGCAAAAGTGTAACAAAAGTTCATGTGAAGTGATGTCACATGCCTTATGATAGTTAACCAAGGCCATCGATATATTCTGCTTCTACTGCAGAAAATTTTGTGTAACACAGCGGTCAATCAGCAGGTAATCCTTAGAGCCTACCATACCTCTATTGGCATATTGTTCATTTACTTAGATTTATTTAGATACGTATAAATATCTTATAACATAAGTTCAGGCATGTAAGTAGCCTATAATTTCTCGAATCGGGCAGACTTTCTTTTTTTGTGAAATTAGCATAGTACATTCTTCTACAAACCAGTCAGGAGTCTCTATCCCTCGTTCAATTATGAGTTGAAAACCTGCACCAGACAACGATGGATGGATGGAAATTTCTTTCACCACGAGTTTTTGATGCTGTCTGGGCCAGGGGTAGCGAAGTTCTTGGCGGCATCAAGCGCCTATTGGACTTCCTTCGTACTGGTCGCCAAGCACACTTCGTCATGCACTACAAAGGTTCTGTTGTTAGAGTTGTTAAAGTGTTACTACTAATATATCTCTAATAGTAACCAAGTTTGCAACATATACGCCTAAAATTTGAGACACACTGTATTTTGTCACTGTAGAGTAACATCAGGTGGGCACATATTTGTTTTATTAACTTTATCAAACATGATCTTGTTTAGTTAATTTTTAATGAACATTATTCTTTGATCGGTTGAAGTCGGATAAAATGGAAGGTCCTTTTTTGGGTTTTTTTTACGGCAAACGATCATATTCGGCGTCTAGTACACCCACGATTCGGTAGAATTTTACTTCTATCAGACATTATGAAATTGAAATATTGACGTTTTCGCGGGACTGCTTCACTTAGCCCATTCAGTAGGCATCATCGGGTTCATATCCATTGCCATCAAGTCGAAGAACATAAGATTTTATATATGTGAATATTGTTTCGATAGGTGGTTAGGCATCATTAGGCATTTACTTTCATTAAGGTTCCACATAGTCGAACAAAGCCCTATTTCAAGGTTGTATTATCATTCTAGACGTCGGCTTCGAGAGGACTCATTTATACCCCACACGAGGTGATCTAAGCACCGGGACTCCATTTTGGGGGCGAAGTCCTGTCTCAAGCACCACTATACCTAGTATAATTTTATCTAAATCTCTTTATTTGATTTTCTATTTTTTACTCTTGCTTACAATCGCCTTTATTTTAGTTTTCCATCTTTCGTGTTATAATATTTGAACATGAAATTACTTTATCTAAATCTCAATAAAAAGAGCAATTTACAATCCATAACTGACATAAACTACACTGACGCAATGAACCAAGCGACTTCTCAAGCTGACGTTGACTGTGTGCGAATAAAATCTATCCTCTCGTAGTCTCTCATCCTATGCTTTTGCGCCGGCGCTGGCTGGCAGACAAGTCTGTTGCATGTCGTTTCCTTTTTCCTTAGACGGTACCCTATATACGTGCCAGGAAGTATTTTCAATACTAAAATAAGTTATATTAAATCAGAATCATATCCAGATTATCAGCAGGACTTTGTTTCTTCTCGTGTTTCTTTAAGAGATTTGACATCAAAACTATACCTGGTTGTACTGTAACTATACTAGCCTGACCAACTAAAATGCACTTTTGTCATGCCTCGACAAACACTCATAATGAGAACGGTCGATCGTGAATCACCGTGTATAGATATTTGGTATAAACAACGCCGACAGACAGTATAGACAAAAATGTCCAGTTGTTGGTACGTGTTGTAATGTGTGGGAATGGATCTGTTGGGCGCGCATATCGACGAATGTTGCGAAACAGGTCAAGAACCCGCTGGCTACCGCGCCCGATCCGCTATTAGCATTACTAATGCCGGATCATCGCGGCATCTCCAAACACTTCAGGCCTATTATACGCGTTAGGTATTTTCAGCACCATTCATTTGTCAGACTCTCCGACGATATTTCTTACTCAAATCGAATATTGTACAGAGTGATGGGATTTATACACGCGATACGGCGGGTGCCAAAGTGTGCCAAAGTGCTATTTACGATTTTATTGCAAACGAATGCTTAGGGCTACAACAAGATAGATCTTAATAATGGTTCAATTATAGAATCGTAGTGTCAGGGGATCTCAAAATGAATAGTAAATTAATTATTATAGTAAAGCTTCCATACTAATAAGGAATTACCTAGATTGTTTATATTATACTGGCGTTTCCCTTCTAAACGTGTCAATAAAAACGCATTAGGTAAAAGAATTATTAACAAATCCTTTAAAATTATTGCAGAATATATTAAAATATTTACTTTATTCGAAGCAGTACTGGAAGAAATTGAATTATGTTATGGAATTGGTATCATTTCAAAGCAAACATATCTAATATGCGTTTAGTATAATTGTCTTTATGTATGATGATGATTTATACTTAGTACGCTATTTCTTACATATTTCATGTGTTAATTATTTTCTTTTTTGTTGTTGTTTGGTCACTGTTTACAGGGTGTCCCAACAGTGCGTCAAAGTCCAATATCGTCCTTAATAGAAGACTTTGGAAAATTATTTTTTATGGAAGTGGTATAGTGTCAAAAAGGCGCACATTCTAAAAATATTTTTATCTATACAGGGTGACTCTCTATAGCGGAGCATCTTCGAGGTCATTTTCTTAAATGGAACACCGTATATAATTTTACACTTATGAATTCAGCGTAAAATTACCTATCCAACAACCTCCAGGTTTTTGGTTTTTGACATGGCGTTGCCGAGTTATTCGAAGAAATTTGAAAATTTTGGTCGGACCAAGGTTTAACAAATTAATTCGCTGTGTGTGTATTACTACTAATAGAGAAGATTTATCTTGCAAGTATGTAGATAAAGGGTGTACTATAACGACACTACCACCAAATATTGATTATAATTATATAGGGTGTATTTTATACTACCGCTAATTCAGGACATTTCAAAGTGAATTTCCTCAATTTTTTCAAATGGAACACAGTATATTATTGTATTCTTTAATTGACACATTAGTTCTCTACGATTTTTGTGAATAATATCCTATACCTAAAATCGATATTTCCAGAGATATTTTTACTTTTTCATTAAAAACCGTTAAATTAAATACTTTTCACTTCGAACTGATCTAGTAGCCATGATTTTGGTTCAAAGTGAGAATAATTGAAAGTTATCTTATTGACGTTCAATTATTAACTATTGTGACAAAGTATTTAACTTATTTTAAGTTATAAATTAATTTAAAATTCGCACTTTCCAATAACGAATTTTTCGAGAGAAGAAAATAAATGGTCAATATGGTTTATGTTCTAGGTGCGAGGAATAAAAATTATTTGCTATTGAAGAGGTTGAAGCCCACCCCAATTAATGACAAATGAAATCCTGGTAATTATGTCACCAGGATATTAATCACTATTTATTTATCTGAAGGATAAACAAATAAGATTGGCCATTTGCGTGAACGTCTAGTTTTGTTAGTGTAGGACCCAAATTTCGTTGTGTGTGTAGTAACCCTTTTTAATTTACCCCAGGTTCTTTTATATAAAGTTTAATATTACTTGTTTCTGTCTGATATGATATGCCTTAGAAAATTAATCACTCTGTTAATTGATATACCTGGTAAACTTGAACACACTGTCTATTAATTGACAGACCTAGTTAATTACATATGTTATTTATGTAGTATTTTATTACTCAAGATTGCACTGTACATTTATAGTTGAAGTTTGTTTTCTATTTTGCTTTGGAATTAAAACATTTATTTAGCTTACTACTTATATGACGAAAAAAGGTAAAGGTGAAAGAATAAGACAATAATTGATGGGAAAAAATAGTAAAAAAACCCATTTTATTTTATATAAATTGATGCAACAATAGTCGAACATGAAATCAAAAGTAATCCAAATATTTGAAACAATTGTCTAAATATTATAATAGGAAAATTTGCGTCGCTATAGTAATGACCATACTATAGAAATACTGAGTGTTTTGATGCAATAACAAGAACTTATACAAAAGTATTCTGTGTTATTTTAATAGTAATTAGAGTTGTGGCAATGGCCTGATAATGATAATCCATAATTAGAGTTATTATAATTATAGTTGTTAGCAATTGCTATGTAATAATGTTTTATAATTGTCTGGTCGATAGCCGAGTGGGTTAAGGCGCGAGGTGGCAATCGCGATTAATCATACGGCCATCGCACCACCGGGTTCGAATCCTGGCTCCGGCACTGTCGGAGGAAATGGTTGTAACCCCTTTCCGCACAAGCTCTGGCTTCTGGAATTGGGAGTTGTCTAATTTCTGTGGTGTTTATTTATTATTTATTTATTATTAATTAAATAAAGTTGTTAGCAATCGCTAGATAATAATGATTTATAATTAAAGTTGTTAGCAATATCCAAATAATCAATCGAATGCAAAACATAGGACAAGAATCATGTCATGCTTGTACATTATCAAAATTAAGTTGTGAAGTGAATATTAAATACTGATGTAAAATATCATAGTGTTGAGGAAATATCCTTTAATTATACATTGTTTATTGATTGAGATTAGAGTAGGAACAATCGTTCAGATAATCATATTAATCTTGCTGAGGTGAGAATTTACACTCACGTAAAATCTTTTAGAATGCTGCTGGGGAAATATCACTATAGTAATTAAATAGAAAAGCAACCAGAAGATTGCCTATGATTGTAAAACATACGAAGCCGCGAATCCGCGAAGGTAAAAAAGTACAGTTGCATCACCCTTCAATCGAAACAAGTGACCAGACAACTGCCTGAAATATTGACATATCCCTCGTTGTAACTGAACCCAATTGGAGAACAGAACCAGCCAATTGGCCGTAGTCAATGTTTCAAACCTTTGTTAACGCCAAGTACGCCGAATTCATGAAACTATAATATTTCATTGTAGATAAATGTTCAACAATTAGACAACCTTGTGGTTACAATAGGAAAACATTCCTAATGTACTTTAAATATAAAGCATTCTTAAAAAACCTTACATGAGGTGTAGTGGAAACCAAAGTCCACTATTTGTTTTTTTAAAAATTGCAGAATAATGATAGACATGAAGTTTGATTAGTCTGTGATAAAGTACCTTCTTATTGCATAGCTCTAAATGTAGAGTTTAGGAATATAACTTGTCATTTTGCAAACGCAAATCTCCCTAGTAAAATATTCAGAAAGTGAAATTTTATGAAATAAATCCGTGAATGAAATCATAACTGAATAACTGGTAATATAATATTCTTTATAGTTAAAAATCAAAGCTAATATCGTTCATCAAAAATCTAATATTCTTTTAGTACCACAAATGCGTCATTTAAACCTTTTTTAAACACCCCGTAACCAGAATATGAATGCAATAGCAAATAATAAAGCAGAGTCTCGAATAAGAAAGTAATCACCTTTAGAAACTTATGCCAGCTGAATTTCTGTGCGCTCTATATAGCGTTATAGCGCCCGTGAATGCTCTCCCCCAGGTTCTACATGTTGAACGTCCTTGTCAAGCATGTCGGTGGTTGAGAAGAATTCGTTAAAATAAGACGCAAGTTCTAATATTGTTTAGCTAGTAGTTTAGACGGCTGATTTAGTGAAAAATATCCACAAAATAATTTGTTAAGCTCGGCGAGAAACTCGCGACGTAGCTTGGAATGACTTCAAAGACAAATGTAAAGTTCAACGAAATTATCGCGACGTAACTTCGAGGTTTTTCCAATTTAATTTCCAAAGCTCGCCGAGAATATCGCGACGTAGCTTAAAAGGTGTTCTCTTCAGATGCCGTCTAACTTCCCCCTATTATGCATCTACGCTTGTTTCTTGTGGGAATATGTTTATTTTAACGTTATTATAATATTCGACGCTCAACTTTCTATCTTTTTCTATGGTTAAGCTAGAAACGTGTAGGCGATTCCATACTATGGGAATACACGAAGTACTTGACGTTTATCTGAATATGCGATAAACAAACCCTGCGACTCGACTAGATTTTATGTAAATTCTGGCTCAAAATTGTAGCGTTTAACTTTGCTTTAAAAGAATGTAATTTTAAAATTGCATTTCTGGTAACTTTACTGTGTTTAATATTTAATGACTAAATAAATGACAAGATGAAATAACATGAATTAAACTGCAATAATTACTTGAATTAGGGAAGTAAATAAGAAAAATTAAATTTGTAAATGTCCAATATACTAGGCGTTTCACTATCAACTCGAATTTTTAAGGAGCGATATTCTGAAAAAAGGCAGCCCTTTAAAATATCATTTGGCACTTTGACAATACGGGCAAAATGGAATATGAGAAAAAGGAAGGAACAAAAAATGCAGTAAATAAATAACACGAAACAGTCATACTTTTGAGCGTGAGCGTTGAACTAATGCAGAAACTGATTGATATTATTCACAGAAATCGTAGAGAATTAACGTGCCAATTCAAGAATACAATAATATACAGAGTGTTCCATTTGACAAAATTGAGAGAATTCACTTTAAAATATCCTGAATCACCGCTAGTATAAAATACACCCTGTATAATTATATTCAATAATTGGTGGTTGTGGCGTAATCTTCTTAATTATCTTAACACACACACACACACACACATACACACACACACACACCCACACACACACACACACACACACACACGCACCGAATTAATTTGTTAAACTTTGTTCCGACCAAAATTTTCCTATTTTTTCGAATAACTAGGCAACGCCACGACAAAAATAAAAAACTTGGGGTCGCTAGAAAGGTAATTTTACGCTCAATTCATAAATATAAAAATATATAGTGTGTTCCGTTTTAAAAAAATGACCTCGAAGATGCTTCCCTGTAGCGAGTCACCTATATATTTCAAAATATTTTTAAAATGTGCGTCTTTTAATAAGGCCGATATTGGACTTTGACGCACTATTGGACACTCTGTATATATGTATTTTTTACTGTTTGTATACTCACTTATATCTTCATTACTTTCTATTATTAATATCTATCATTATATTATTACATCTATCCATATTGTACTGTGGCTTAAAGGATTAATAAAGATATTCATTTATGGTGCTATTTTGGTTAGATGTTCAACAATTCAAAGACCTTATACTTCGGACGAAAACTCGAGTCAGTAACGCAAAAAATAAGCGGCACGCTCGTTGAAGGTTAGTAGCTCTTATTTGATACTAAAGCGGCACCTCGTTCTAACATAATCCCATTGAATCGAGAGAAATATATTAAGTTTTATCCGCCAATCCGACTACCACAAACAATTTTAATGACCTAGTCGACCGCATAGAGTAAATGAATTAACATGCCACCTTTATACCTAATTATTTGCTCGAATAAACATTCAGTCGTAAACAGACTTGGAAAGAAAGAAATAAATCACTCAGTTGCGCCACATACGTATTTACGTAGGTATATATAAAATAATATTTCATAAAATAAAAAATAAATATAATTAAATTTGTTTTCACGCTCAACTCAGCCAAAAAGAAAAACTGGAGTTCTTTTAATAAAAATTTTAATGGCAGGCATAATTTTATTAGGAGTGGAATACTTACGTAATCCGATTTTAAAACTGTAGAATGGTTGAGGTTTATAAAAATTTTATCCATGCCAGTTCTTCTTATTGCCCAGCAAGGACCAACGTGGAGGCGTGGGCATATTTCTTGCCGGGAAAGGATGGTGACAGGGTTATTAATTAGGGAGTAACAGGTTAAAAATAATGAATAAATAGACTTACAATTTAAAAATAATTAACTGTTTTAACAACATAAATAAACTTTCTTGTTTCTTGTAGAATAATTAAAAACAAAACATACCAAAGTTAAAAATAAATAAATGTTTTATAACAACATAAATAAACGCTCTTGTTAAAATAATATAATAAAAAACAAAACTTACCAACAATAATTTTCCACCCTGAATAATTGTGGTAATCACTGTTGGCTCCTACATTTATTATTATTGGCTCAATCATTTGCGTCAATCCGAATATCCGTATTCCACATTTTTCTTCAACTTTTTTAATGTGCCCAATGCATTTTTGCCAATAATCAGCTGTAACACTTTCTAATGCACTGGCCTTTTACATGTTCTTTAAAAGTTATATTTTCTCTTGCAACATTCCCTTTTACTTCAGCCCAAATAAGCTCAATGGGATTAAGTTCACAGTGGTAAGGCGGCAGCCGTAATAACTCAATACCTCTAGCTTTAGCTATTTCATCCACAATATATTTCTTATATATCGGCGAATGCTGTTTAGCTAGGGTTAGCAATTCGGCTTTCAGCGAAGCACAATCCAATAGGACACCTTTACCATCTAGCCATTCTTAAATTTGCGCTTTTCGCCATGCACTGGTTGGTAATTTCTCCAGTAATTCACTGTGGTACGGGGCGTTATCCATAATAACGACATCCGAGTTCAATCTTAGCGAGAATTTTTGCAAACCATTCCTCGAAAACATCCGCATTCATGTCCTCATGATAATCGCCAATTTTTTCGTTACGAATGATTGAAGTCCATCTTCCACGAATCCAGAATTACTTCCTATGTGCGTTATTATTAAGCGTTTTCCTTTTTCTGGTGGCATTTTTAATCTTGTTGACCAATCTTCCATATGGCATTGACGAACACTTTTTACATTTCTATCTTGCCAAAATGGCGTTACAGTATGTCCTTCATTTAACCACGTCTCATCTAAATAATAGCATTTTCTTCCTCTCTCACAGGCAACTCTAATTGCTCGAATATAATCACTTCGCCAACAAATAATATCATTTCTCTCAAGTAGGAGGCTATTTCTCTTTCCATTTCCAAATACAAAGTTTATATCATGATAACATTTTTTTAACGTCGATTGGCCCATTTTGGGTATATGTTCATCATCATTCAAGGATTATAAAATTTTCTTAACATTAGGGATTTCATTATCATAGAAGAATTTATGAACTTTACGTCGAATTCCATTTCTCTGGAATTTGTCTATTATTTTTTCTTCCAGAATTCGCTTTAGATTTCTGAACATCCCCTTCATTTTTTTTCTCTTAAAATTCTGTAAATGGTCCGCTCACTCACGCCGGTATACCTTGAAGTCATGTTAACTAAACCTGTTGATCCTGATTTCTGTACCATGGGATGATCTTTCTCCATTGCATGATATACATTTAAAATAATTTTCTTCTCCTTGAAGCTTAATGGAAACTTTCTAGGGGTATGAACTTTTAACACTTCTTTTGAACAACCGGGAACCGCTTTCATTTTTGCGCATTTAAGAAAATTACGATATCCCATAATTACACTTATTTTCATTAAAACACTAACAAAATAAAACTTTAAGGCACTGTGATACAACAAGTACGTAATTTATAAACAAAAATTAATGCCGCCCAATTCATAAACAATTCACACTACAAATATTTCACACGAAATAAAATTTAAAGGCACTATGATATCACAAATACGTAATTTATAAACAACAAATTAATACCGCCCAACTGATAAACGACCGCACTCTATGTACACTGATTTTAAACTTGAGTTATAACGATTTAACGCACCAAACACCGCTGAATACGTAGAGAATGTTGCCAGATTTAAGCATAATATTTTAAATTTAAGATATAGTTCATGCATAATTAACTCAATCCGAGGACTTTCATTCATTCGAAATTGATGTTATTCGTCAAAATTCTCCAAATTTAAGGAAAATAAATAGGTAACAGCGTAAACATATTATATTAGGGAATTTACAAAACTCGTAAATCCGCACGCCCCTGGCTCTACTGTCTAGATTTTTCGGGCGAAGTATAGATTAATTTTCTATAAGAAACTGATCTTTTTAAAATGTCGCAAACTTTATGGAACCGCTCTCATATCACATAAACTACTAACGCTGATGGCTGGTCGCTGACCCCAATTAACCAATTAATTATAAGAATTAATGATGTAGTAAAATTTGCGAGAAATCATCATTTAATGTTTAGTTTAAGATGTCTAAAACTTCTTGATATTTTGTGTTTTTGTAGAAAGGACGACCCGCACCTTTTAGATGTACTTTGAATTTCTCTCTCAGGATCTGAAACTTGGGTCAGAGCTAGTTCTTACCGTGCTGTTCAATAGTCTCTATGGGCAAAAAAAATTCAACGATAGGATTTCGAGATATTGGCCATTGAAGGTGTTTACTCTTGCCGCTCGTCAATACCATTTTTTCCTAATTTTTTCTTCCACATTTTCCTTATGATTATATATTACCATGAATTAATCCACACGTATTATTTATTTATTTTTGCATCATCGGCATTTCAAATCCTGTCATTAACATTGCATTTTTCCTTCACATGGGCTGTATGTATTATATACTTTGTATATTTTTGGAAAATAAACCATTGCTAGCAGCTAGTGTTTACATATGTGGTTGCTTACCTCTCAGGACTCGCTCAGGTTTTATCTCTCCACTCAGAAAGCTAAATATATACCAAAGCAGTTCACACATAGTAATATTATTGGGCTGCAATGTTTTGTTTTTCATAACATAAACTGTATATGCTCACTAGCTACAGGAAAATCAAATGAAACAATATTACAGTATTACCTCAGGACTACTATTTTCCCAGTTAATATTAGTGATTCTTGGTTCGGGGGTGAAAATCATTTCATCATTTTCATTCATCCATTTCGAGGTTCCGAATCATTAGCTTTAAAAGCTATTTCAAAACAAAAAATGGTATTGACGAACGGGAAGAGTAAAAACACCTATCTCAAAATCCTATAGTTGAATTTTTTTTTGCCTATAAAAACTTTTGAACAGTACAGAAAGAACTAGCTCTGAACTAAGTTTCAGGTCCCGGAGTGAAAACCAAACTAAAAGGTGCGGGGTCCTTTACGTTATTAGTTTCTACCAGTCAGTGGAAAACTTACATTTCTTAACTAAATAATTTAGTGTTTTGACTTAGTCTACATCCGTATTTTACAGACTTTCTGTAATTACTTCATATATTTCTATCGTGATACTTGTATAATGGAAATACCAATGAAATCTGTTTTCCTCGATGAATACGGTCCGCATATATTATTATTACGACCTACTTACAATGATTTTGTTTATTAGGTCAATAGTTTTGAATAAAAAATAATAATAACTCTAAAACTGACATTCCTTGGCTTAGAATCGAGCAGATATAAATTATTGATAGTATCGCCGCGGTAAACGCGACAACATCAAGCTGACCAGATGCCTTAGGTCAACGGTCAAGTAAACAATCTTAACGGTAAATCGGTTCTCAAAGAAGAATATTATTAAATATGCATTTTTTATAATACTGCGGTATTAATCGTTTTCACCTGAGAACTAATGTTATTTATTCGCATGCCTTTGCTGGTTTATTGTTACTTTTTATTACTATACAATGCTTAACAACGTGGGATTATCGAAGACGATTACACATAACAGTTATCTGCGTATACTATTACAACTACGACATATTTTATCAATAATTGGAATAAATGGTCAACAATATCAACGAACTAAGTGTTTCTTTAGACACTTTCTCTAAGAATAGGAACCTGAAGAATTTTTGGAATTCGGACGTTTAAATAAAGACACTGGCCTTCTTATAGTGCAGGAATTTTAGCTGCATAATTGATTAGAGTAAAAAATATATAAGCGAGGAATGTTGTATCCTCTGACCCTCCTGATGAATAACTGATCTAAACGACTTTTAATTCATAAAATTTGAATGTAACACAAGAAATTATTTAACGGTGACAAATATTCTTGTAATTGATTTAACTTTCTTCTCTTGGAAGAAATAAGTTCTACGCCGCCATTTTGAAAAAATTGGCAACATGTGATATGTCATTGAAAATGAAATTCTAATCTCTATCGAACTATATAAAAAGGCTCTATTTAAAATTCTTGACTTAGACCAACTTCCGGAAAAACCGCAAGTGGTATTCAATTGTTTTTTCAAAATCTGCTACGACTGAAAATTTAATACCGTTATCTACACGGTCCATAAAGTCTAAAACTTGGTAGTCATAAAAAAATTTCATTAAGAAGGGTGCGAACCCCAGAGGTGAAGGGGTGAGTTGAGTGTTCCCTTATATCTATTGTAAATGGCATCAACACTGCCGAAGTCTCAACAGTCAACATTCGTGAATTTCACAAATCTTCTGGATCTTTCTCAACACAATTTTGTGTACAACAATTGCTCGACTTGGTTTTACCTAACGTCGATTGTACAGTTGAGAAAGCTTTAAAGGTATTAGTTAAAGAAGATAACCATCCTCTCACTACACGTTGAATATGAAAACCATAATTATAAATTTCCAATCAATTGTACAAATATTTTTAATTTTCGGAAAGCTAATTTTAATGTATTATATCAGGAATTACTTGAGATGGCGCGTTAAGTGTAATAATTGCATATTACCATCAAAACGCTAATGCTTCGATTGCAACAAACACCAGCCGAAAGACTGATCCTACTTAAAGGAGCTCTCTTGCCAGTCGTCACACACCACTTGCAGACTGCAGTTTCGAGCTGTTGGCTCTCGTCGGTGCAAGGTAGGCATGCGACGACCGGCACGAATATGCAATTATTACACTTAATCCGCCAGACTTGTAACTTTGGTTGCAGTCTGGTTACTTTCCTTATAGTAAAATAAGAATTTATAGAGGAGTTTGCGACTAAAAATATTATATTTAATATTCCGCCCTCTAAAAGCACATTTGAACTATGCTAAGCCAAGTCAGGCTATTTATTTTTCGATTGCAACAGACACTGAACCGCTAGATGGCGCCTGCTGGCTATTTTACATGTCGCTATTGTAAAAATACCGGGATGTACCAAATGGTCAAAGGATTCTCGTGCCGGTCGTCGCATGCCTACCTTGCATTGACGAGAGCCAACAGCTCGAAACTGCAGTCTACAAGTGGTGTGTGACGACTGGCAAGAGAGCTCCTTTAAGTAGGATCAGTCTTTCGGCTGGTGTTTGTTGCAATCGAAGCATTAGCGTTTTGATGGTAATATGCAATTATTACACTTGTAACTTTGGTTGCAGTCTGGTTACTTTCCTTATAGTAAAATAAGGATTTATAGAGGAGTTTGCGACTAAAAGTGTTATATTTAGAGATTAATTCTGTTTGCTAACATTTTTATGAGAAATTAACAGGAGTTTTCACAGACTGTGTACCCAAATAAGTATACAAAAAAGAATAATAGACAGTTTTCACCTTGGTTCAATGCTGAAATTATCAGAGATATAAGAAACAATGAAAGACACTTGAAACTCCATAAGCGAACTGGAGATGATATTGCTTATACCGAATTTATGAGACCCCGGTCGAAAATTAAGCTAGATAGAAGGGGGAAGTAATTGAATGACCCAAATGATATGTAAATGCTTATATCGACTTTTTTGAACAATAATTTTCAATTATAGAGCCAGAAAACATCTCGTCAGATGATTTTCGTGACAATAATGTCAATGACATTAATATAGTTATAATTTTCAGCAAATGAAGTATTATTGGCACTAAAAAAATAAAGCCTAGGCTCACCATGGGTCCTGGTGGCATCCCCGCATTTCTACTGAGAGACTGTGCTGCTATCTTGGCTTCTCACTCATGATATTATTTAATTTATCTATTAAACTCTGCCGTTTTCCTGATATTTGAAAATACTCTAAAGTGTGCCCAGTATACAAGAAGGGAAATAAAAACTTCCGCTCAATAACTATAATCTGTAACTTTGGTAAAATCTTTGAAATATTACTACATAACTCTATTTACCCTTATGTTAAAAATATCATTTCCAGTTTTCCAGTTAGCAACACGGGTTTATGAAAGATTGCTCTACTACCACCAACCTCATATGGAGAGTCCATCGACATGCAGATGCAAACGAATGTAATATACTTTGACATTGTAACAGTAAAGAATCTTGATCCGCAATTTTTCATGAAAAATTGTTGTAAATGTTAATTGCAAAAGAGGGAGGTCGTTTAGCTTAATATTTTCGGAAAGCCCATAAAGACGCTGTTCAGAAAACATGCGCCAACTGAAAGTTATAGGGGACCATTCAACCCCTTTACCGCTGGGATACGCAGATAACGCCATTCAATTTCCAACAGTAGCAGAATTTTTATTTTGTAAATAAAATTTGTCCATATAGATTGTACTATGTGAAGTCTTGTGTTCATGAGTTCTTCAGCAACTGTGTTAAGATTTCGTCTCTGATACAATATCCGTGGTTTCATAACGATAACATTAATATATTCGTAAATAAAAAAAAAATGTTTCCACTTTTTCCGCTGGGCAATAAAATCAATTGTTTAAGTAGACAAACTCCTGACAGAAAAAAACTTCATTCTCTTGCAAAAATTTCCCAAGTAAATCATTGAACAATCATAATCACCTCAATCAGTGTAATGAATGACATAAATAACAGGTGTAAACGTGATTACTTAACACTTTTTTTGGTCTATTATAAATTGTAAAGAACAACACAATAGAATAATCATTTGTCATTGCACCAGGTTTACACTCTGACACTTCTACAGAGCAATTTATTTTATAAATTGTATGTCGCGTTTTTTGTCTATTGTTAACTTTCTGAATTAATTAAAGATGAATATGAACATGGATTGCGGTTCTACTGGACTTTGAGAAATTCATAAAAAAGTTAAATACACATTCACAATTGTCTGAGGTTGTCGGTTCATCAATAAAACATATCTGTATTTATTAGTAATTATTTACATGAACACATGGTGCTGCAGTTTACGAACCCGGATAACTATTATGTAAAAGAACAACAATATTTTTTCTTTCTGGTTAACATTTATTTTTTTTAATAAGAAAGATATATGTTATGTGATTTAAATTATATAATTTTTTTCTGTAGGGAGGGTAAAATTAATTGAGCAGAACTTTAATTTTATTATCCTCAGACGATGCCAGTATGGTTGTGAAGCATATGTAGAGTACAGTATTTGAGTGTAGTGTTTGATGATTGTGGAAAATATTTTGGTCAGCACAATGCTTATAAGCCAGTCGTTAGGTAGATTATCATTGTTTTAAATCGGGTAAAAGATTTTACTGCTGGAATTAGTTCATTATATGCCTCTTTTAGACATGCTATTTTTTTAAATTCTAATTATTTTATTCTCTACTACCAATATATTACACTAGTATGAATTTTTTTGAAGTCGAAAGTCCAAAACGTTCCCTGGCTTTAATAAAACTGCGAGAGTCGGTTTCATTATCATCTGTATCGTGTTTGTCTTTCAGCCTTCTCGCGTTTATCCTGCTCTAAAAAAGATAATACCTTATCTTCGGTTTCTTCGACTTGATCTAAATCGTCTACATATATTTAGACATTTGTACACGTTTGTCCTTGACATCCAGAACAAATAACGGAACATCTTAGTCTACCTTTTCTACAAGTACATACGGCTTTGCAGCCTTTTGCAACTTGCAGCTGATTGTTTTCAAAAGTACTTGTAGATCAGTTTCGTTTTTGGTAGTAATTGGATACAGACCATTCTCCAATCTTGAGGAATTTTGGTATTACCGTACCACTGTTGAATTTGATAGTATGTTCTAAAATAGTGTGTAATGATACAAGTTTATACATGTACTTTTTGCCACTAATAAAGCATTTGTACTTCAATTCATTCTTAGAATGCTGTTCGGGTTCTGCTCCGTAAAGGGCTAAGATAACTATATGGCCTGCTGTCTCTATAACACTAGGGCGAGACCAAATACCCGCCTTTCGCTATAAGTACTGTGTATCTGCCAAATTTAAGGTCACTCAAAGTAGAATGAATCCTAAAAAGAAATTCCTTTTATGTCATACTCTTTATTTATTACCTAATCTTTCTACCTTGCGAGGACAAGTTAATTATAATATTGTTATTCTATTTCTTTAAAGGCGAATAGTTTAAACTGAACATATTTCTTGGCAAATAAAACAAAAATTGTATTTAGTGTTATATAAATGTTAATATCAAAAATATATTCTTCGCATGCTTTAATTTTTTGGGGTAACGTATCCAGCGTAACTTCCTCGTTTCATAGTTGTTTTATGGCATTCGGCCATTAAACTGCAGAAGCTTAATAAATATTGTGCTCCAAATCATTTATTACAACGACAGAGAAAAGAAAAATATTTGATAATCACAAAAAAGGGAATAGAAAACAGAGACACACGCTTCTCGCCCTGGAGTCTGTCAGGACTTATTGAAGTTAGAATGTCCGTATTGGGGTGATCGCTGTATTGGGGTGTTATTATTGACATGTTCGAAAAAAGATCTATATATAAAAAATTCGAAATGTAACTGTAAGGGTTGTCCATTGTCCAATAGTGGCAAGATGTTACTGGAATCTCGAAAAGTTATACATAGAGGCGGAGAATTTTTATTACTCCAAAATTTATTTGCTAAGTAAGATGTATAGAGGGTTGATACATTATGTAACAATGGTTATTAGTAATATGAATTTTGTGGATAAACTTTTCACAAAGATACTGACGTCTAGGAGGGTATCAAAGCTTCGGCATATAATGCATCGACAGGAGTTGATCTCATGGCTCCCAAACATATACTCAGTGCTGAGTTTTGAATGAGATCTAAACGTTTTAAAAGAGTATTACATACAGAACCATAAAAAATACATCCATAGTCCAAAATTGATCTTCTATAGCCTTTATAAAAAAGAAGAACGATTTGAATATCTGCGCCCCATCAACACTTTTATTGCAGCCATTAACTATATTTTCAATATAAATGTTCCAGTTAAGTTTTTTGTCGAATATGACTCCTAATTTCATAGTCTTCAAGTAATACAAAGTAAATACGTGCTCTATAGAGATATTATTTACTCTCAGGATAACCGCCGGTTATTCTTGGTTATTACAATTACTTATTTTACGAGTATTCATATAAGCAAAGGCCAACATTGCTCTCGCTGTCATATGGCATACGGTTGGTCATTTGTTGCAATTCGACACGACCTCGACTATTTACTAAAGTACCACACGCCGGGTATTATTTTATTCACCAGTGATTCGACCAGTTATAGTTCGACAAACCGTATGTCATCAAGCATCCTTCTAGTTTTAGGTAAAAACAAAAATTTGCAATACATAACATTTTCTGTCGAACAATCACTACAATAAGCATTATGAATTTTAAAAAGAAAAATTTGTAAACACCAGTTATGAGACATCTGTGTGAGGTTTTTGAATCATTGTCATTTCCTAAAAATATACAGGGTGGCCAAAAATTAATTTTCAATTTGAAACTTTTCGCATTGGATTTTATCAATTTTTTCAAATGGAACACCCTATATATTCCTCGACCACCAAGATTCAGGAATAAACTTAAGAAAGTTAGAGATTTTTGAAATAATTGCACAGAAAAGTTATAATATGTGCTCCATATGTTGCCCACCTTGGTTAACACACAACTCTATGCTTTTTGATCATCACACCAGCAATTTTAGCTTGTCTTTTGCTGTTTGGTTCCAGTAAAATTTATCGAGAATATGTAGGACTCGCTTATCCTAGAATTTGACTATAATATCAACTTTTATAATTATACGTGTTCATTCCACAGAGTTTAGTGCATTTTCTGTGAACGGATCCAGCATTTCTGCCTTATCTCCAGATTTTTAAGCATCGAAATTAAACGCTCGCACCTCCATTTAATCTTGAATTATGATTAGTTTGGTTTTACGAGTCTCGATGTCATGTGGCACTCGGTCGATCATCTGTTGCAATTCGATACGAATGCGGCTATTTGTTAAAGTTCTACGTAGCGGATACTATTTCATCCGTTAATAATTTCACTAGTTTTCTCATTAAACATTTATAAGAATACTAACTAGAAATATCACACGAATATGTGGAAAATTTTTGTTTGTGGCTTTTGTTATACTTATAGCTTCTGATGATTCCTGCTTTTACAGCTCTTAGTTCTATTATAACTCTGCAAAAATACGCACCTCCTTCCTGTCTGGGGATTTTTGTTGAAGTTTTAATCTATATAATCTATAAATTACAACAGCGTCTCTCCATCTGTGTATTGGAACGTTTAAAGATACTGGCATCCCACAAATACTCAGTTTTATCTAAACCCAAATTTGTTTTCTCATGTTGTTCACATATCCGATATATCCATTAACTTCCCGAAAATAAAATATCAAATTTTAATTAAATATAACACATGATAATGGCCTTCATTTGGCTCGTGTAAATCATATTGAAAACTTATGTACAACATTTACTAGTGATTTTAATTTAAATCAACATGTAGACATTACAATTAAATATGTGTGTAAATTTTAAAAGATATAAATTCGATTTTAATACTATATGGTCTAGATATTTTACAATGATTTGGAGCCTAATGTATAATAATAATGTTCACAGATTTAAAAATGTTTAAAATAAATATATCAAATTCAGCGTGTATCAAGAAACCCGGTCGAGTTTCGCAGCTGATTTTCTCTCTCTGTCATGCGAAAGCAAAGGGATTCATATACAGCAAGATGCTGCTTTCTACGCCATCTGGTTATTTCTTTACTTTTATAAAAAAACTTACTCATTTAACATTGGTAATTACGTGCGAAATGAGTTGTTTATCGTTTCATCTTTCAAATAAATACCTGTCTTTAACTTGTCATCTTATTACGGCATTGCTATTGATTTGAGATCTGTCAATCCGGTGGCATTTTTGTACTAGACGGAAGTACGTCTTGAAAAATGGAAGTACGACGTCGACGGGTACGGAAGCCGCTTAATTTAATCCTGTGACAGTGATATTTATAAATAACGCGAATATAGACACGAACAAACAGTTATAAACATAAATAAATAATTTTTAATAAATTTTTTAAAGACATAGTAAAGTTAGGTGCGAGTGGGTTCTCTAATCTAAAAATCGAACATTTAAGTAGGGCCTTTTGCAAGTATCCCCTCCCCCCGGTCGACACCGGTAAGAGGTACATAACTTCAAAGAAGTTTAGAACAATTTTTAGATGAAGACGGTCGACGTCCTCCGAGAACAGGCCGGGACGTTATCTACGGAGACCCGAAGGCGTACAAGGTCGGGTGGGGTAGCATTCTCAATTATACCGACAACGGGGAATCGATTACGACCGTTATCGAATCGATCCGATTATTCCCGAGCCTGTTATTCACCGTTTCATCAACTACATGGGGAATTGAAAAACCGAAACAAGTGAGGAAACTAGGATTTTAAGCAAAAATCCGAACGACCGCCCAAATTTTGACCGGGATACATAGTGACTCTGGGAAAAGGAGTTAAAGGCAACTTGACCTGGGAAGTCAAAAAGTGCTAAGATCGAAATCAGTAAGTTCCTAGACACCATAGAAACCAGTAGTAAAGCATTAAGAAAGACATGACTGATAGTACTGTTTGCAAATGGGAAGGGAATGTTCTTCCTTCTTATCTGATGCAACTAGTGAAGACGAAGAGTATTATTTGAAGCAAATGGTAGAAGTATCCTATGGCATTGTACTTTACTACTACTTGGAGTGCTTTTCATCTTCGCCTATAAGAAATATATTAATAAGTATGTCTATATTTCACGGTTCTTTTACATAATCTATCTTAATAGCTAATTGTGAAACCACATACTGTTTCATAATGAAAAAATAAATGGTATCACCCCCCGCCCCCATAACACTTCCAATGTATAATACTACAAGATAATTTTCTATGTGGCTTCCCCGCACCCCCGGACCATCCATGGTGTTTATCTTTTTGACTATATACTTCGTAATGAGCAACGTAATTACTTAAACCAAACTGGAAGGAAGGGTTAGGGGAAGGTGCAGGGGACTACGATAACGGTATAGCGGTTTCTGTTATTGTCTTCCAGTTTGGTTTAAGCAAAGGTTATGTTGCTCATCAATAAGTATATAGTCATAAAGATAGACATGATGGATGGCCAGGGGGTGCGGGGAAGCCACATAGAAAATTAGCTTGTAGTAGCAGCAAAATGTACATTAATGTTGCTATAAGCTGGTGGAATGTTAACATGATTAGAACTACAATTTGGAATTATCATCAATTATAGTAGAGCTCGAGGTGGAAGCTTCGGTATTGTACACCTGTTTTAAAATGGTGTCAGCTGTGGTCAACTTACTTTTTAGAGATTGGACGATGTACCCTTCGGTTACCTGTGTCGATTTCCAGCCTCCATGATGTTTTATGTCTGTTACATCGCCACCCCCGTCAATGCATAATGTAACCGAAGATCTTCGATAACAGTGGCCTGTATATTTATCTAATGATCCATTATTCCCTCATCATCCCTCATCATAAAATAATTAGATAAAGTATTTTAATTTGTTTAACTCTTCTTACAATATTTTTTTATCATAACCAAATAAAGATAGAAGAATAAAGATATATAATTTATTCTTGTTGATATTTTTATTTTCTTACTGTAGAACAGAAAAACACAGACAGAAACAGGCCATTTTAATGAGAGTAAAGTATTTTATTTCAGTTAATTGAGTTTATTTATTAACAAGGCATGGAAAAGTGTCAATTAATTAAAATTTCCTCACAACTTATCTCTAAGAACCTCATGTAAAGAATTTGATTTATTTTTTGTTAGCACCGAAAAAGCCACACAAATAAAAGCAATTTCAAGCTGTTGCGGGGGGACTTGATCTTTATACATTAGCTTTTTCATTATTGAAGCAAATTTAATATAATCAAAATCTTCATGGATTGTTTGTTGGCCAGCGATGTGGCACTAATGGCATTGTCTCCTGTGAAATGGATCAAAGGCCAGCGACTTCACCGGTCCCGAGCAGATGTTGAGCAAAACACTCTTTATGCAAGCTAATATAAATGTCATGAAAAGAGCGCCGTAACAATCGTGAAATTAAATAGTCTATAAACAATCATTTATACCACAACAAATAAATTTAAAAATTGCCTAGCGGAATGTGAAAATATTTAGATGTTTAAAACAGGTTAGAAGCATTATATGACCTTGCAAAAAAACGTCCCTGGTAGTATGTAAAGAGTTAATTACGTTATATGTAATTAATGTTACCTGGTATTTTTTTGAATAAGCAGATAATTTATATTAGAGGCGTTCATTTTCGTTTGCTACTTTTTTTTCTTTTAAAACTATCAGTTTATCTCACATGATGATAAGTATTTAAAATTCACTAGGAGCCAGACAATTTGAGTATAATGAATGCTATATATTTTCTTACAGCTTTTTTATTTTTATTATTTTTAATACAGGGTGGACGATTAATAATAGGCCATAGTTCAAGGGTAGATGCTTTGGGACAAAATATGAGGATATAACCAAATATGCTTTAGTAAAATGTTGCTGTGGAAAAAGATACAGGGTGCCAAAGAACAAATAATTTTTTCGTTTTTTTGCAACAACTCAACAGCCTCGTGACTGATCTTCTCCAAATTTGCTAGAGGAATTTTTTTTATTCTAAGGAATAATTATTTATGTATTACATCACGTTAGATCATAGAGGACGCCACAGGACCTGTATCTGATGATGAATTTTTTTCATATATTTTTTTAACGAAATGTTGTGGTACTGTCGTGAGCAGAAAAAAATAGGACAACTTTTTCTTTTATGTAAATCTATCTCTATTTGAATGTGTAATGAGTAGCCGAAATAAAACAGATATCACTTTTAATTTATTTTTTGTTTTAATGCTGTAGTTATTGCTATAGTAAATGATGGACAGTTAATGAGACAAATTGCACTGCGTTATAACATTAACAAAAATTTGGTGTGTAACATTTTAAGAAAGTGGAGAATAAACGGTAGGATTAGTAGAAATCTTGGATCAAAGGACTAAGGATATCTTACTTAACAAGAAACTAACTATTAATATTTCGATATTGCACCATTTCTATTTAGAACTTCTATAAGTCTGTTTGGCATAGAATTAAACAATCTTATACAATAATCATTAGTAATAATATTTTTCCATGTATTATTTACTATTTCCAGTAATTCTTCGGCATTTCGTGGTCTCACATTTTGTTTTTGGATACTTCTTACGAGTAGTCCCCATACTTGTTACATAGGGTTAAGATCTGGACTAGGACTGAGCCAGTTAAGAACATTGATGTTGTTATCTTGAAACCAGTTAGTTACGGTAGGAGCAGTATGAACGGAACAATTGTCTTGTTGAAATATGAACTCATTATTAGGAAATAATTATTGTGACACAGAAGGGAGCATAATATTGTCTAAAAATCCTAATATACGTTTCAATATTAAATCGTTCCTAAATATGCCACAAAACACCAGGGCCACGTGCCGATATCCAAGCAAACATATTGACGGAAAATCTACCACTTTTCTCATTGTTACATATATATTTCTCACCGAATCGAGTATTCGGAGGGCGGTAAACACGAATACGACCTCTGTGTGTTGATTGGAAAGTTTTTTGTCTGTAAAGATTACGTTGTTCCAAAAATTTACATCATGTGCTAAAAATTCAAGCGCAAATCCTACTCGAGCTTCTTTATGTTCAGCTTTAAGTAAGTATTTCTGTGCTGCTGCATGACAGCGTAGCTCCAATTCTCTTACTCGCCGGCGACCAGTACTACTCGATCCAGGAGAATTGGTTCCTTCAGCAGCTTGAATAACTGAGTAAATTGGATTTTCTACTAAAGCATTTACCAATTGCAAATCTTGTTGTTGAGTTGATATCCTTCGTCGCCCTGATCCAGGATTTCTACTAATCGTACCGTTTATTCTCCACTTTCTTAAAATGTTACACACCGAATTTTTGTCAATATTATAAGGCAGTGCAATTTGTCTCATTGACCATCCATCTTCTACTTTAGTAATGACTCCAGATTTAACTAAATCGCTTATATGAGGCATATTAGTTTTTTGCACACTTGCAATAAATTATGACAACTAACTGACAATGTCATAAAAATTAAAGTTAGATGTACACAACTAGGTTTTAGCAAAATATTGTTATAAGACTTGTCCTATTTTTTTTGCTCACGACCGTACTTCTAACCATAAAATCTGATGAAGGCGTCATTTCCACGTATAAAAGGTACACTTGGTAGATAACTCCAACCGTATTCGAGGAAAGTGCCGTTAAACATTTCAAAAACGTTTTGAAAGGCAAATTCAAATTTAATGAAAAAAAGTGTTTTATTGAAAAGTGTGCTTTGGTTACGTTTTAGTTCTGTCATTTACGTCATTTAATCATTTTATTTTGTTCTTGTGTTCCTCGAGCTAATTTTGTCATAACTTGCACAATTTCTGAAGAGTATACAGATCGGGTGCAACCAACTATTTCCGTACTTAAATAATTTGGTAAAAATTCTCACGCATTTTTAATGGTAATAGTCAATACCTTCAAATATTCAATTGTGAAAAGGCATACTGTTCTCATGGAACTCGACCTTAATAAAGTGCATCAAAGTTGTCAAATTTTCACGGCAATTTTTTACAACAATAATTTGTATGCCCTTGTGGGTTTCGTTTAATAATCATATAATCCGTCAATTTTTCGAACGGCATACTGATCGGTTGGACCAAACCAGCGAAATTGAATTGAATTGAAGAGCTGACGCGCGTGTAACCGCTTTTCTAGGCCAAAATCGGTGGAGAGAGGAGAAGATGATGCGATGGGCACTATGGGTTTTAAAATTATTATGAAATGCATAACTAAAACGCTGCCAACTGCTTTGCCGAATTTCTCAAAAATTATTACGAAATTTTTTTAATAAACTCATTTTTAATAATCTTGTGATTCATTATGAAAAGATAAGTCGGACATGAAAATTTTCGAGAAAAAAAAGTTTCCTCTTCAAGGAAGCAGAACTACTTTGAAATTAATTTTCTACAGGAGATGCAATTCCTCAAGATATATCTGGACCAGTGGATGAGCATCAGATGGCACAAGACAGCTCTAATGCAGACAGTAAATAATTTTTTTTAAATATAAAGTATGTAACATACATTTTCTATTAAAATTCATGCAGGTTGTCACTGTTTGTTTTTTTTATCTCATAACAATCAGAACATATTTTAAACAATTTTTGAGGAGACGTGTTTCGGAATTTTGTTGAAAAAACTTTGGTTTTCTTTCTACAGGTCATTCAATATTATATGTGATAATGTTTGCGATTTCAATACCTACAACATTTTTTCATTATATCTTATCATTAATATGTTACAACGATATGCCAAAATATCATAAACCTGAAGGGCTTGCTAAAGAACACACCACAACCCTCGATAAACTTTTCTAAACTATAACAAAATCCGAAACATTTCGCATGAAAAGCGTGCTTCACGTAAAAATGCCGTTGGAAGAGGTTTTTATATATAAATTCACATTTTCGCTCTACGGAGCGTTTTTTATGCCAAAATCTTGGAAACTCATCCAGGAGTGTAATTTTAGAAAGTGTAGTAAATGTCGCTGCACGGGGACGTAATGTCGCCCCGACCACAAAATTTAGAAAGTATAACGAAAACTTAACTTCGAAAATTTTGAAAATAAAAACCTTTTTACGAATCCACGTTGTGCAGCACTGCAACTCATTAAATACGAGGACAAGTTATCCAGTCTCTAGTCAAAGTGTTTCGAGAGTTTTAGCGAAAATAGCCCTTAGCGTCGAGGGTGCCCTATCATTTTCTAGCAGTCGATTTTGACGGAAAAATGATGGGTTTTAAGCGTATTTGCCCTAAACCGGTTCCTCAGTGATTCGGTGTCAGAAAAGTATAGTTACCATGTACTCAGAACGTGCATGGGGTCGCCTTGCTAGAACGTATGAATAATTGCAAAATATAATTCAAAGTCGTTGCAATTCAAGCATTTCTAAGCTCCGAGGAGCGATCAAAATTTATATTGAACTGAAAATACGTCAACAGACAGGCAAGCAAAAGCCCACCAAAATTATAAACATTGAACTTTTTACTGAATCTTTTTTGTGTAATCGTTAGCTATAAACTGCACATTGGATGAGTCGTTCCGTTTCTCACTATATGTTGTACACGGACCAGACTATAGTTTGTCAATACATTTTTCTTGAACGTTTTTGTAAAACATAATTTTTTAAAAGGATTTAATATATATTTTTGAACTTTATATTGCCTTTTTCTTGTGTCTTCAAAATTCCTTTTCAGGTTTCAATTTAAGAAAGTGTTGGTATTTACTGTGTTAGATTTATAGTATTATGACGTCCAATTGGTACCATCAGTGAAGCAGTTAAGCAAAAACGAAACAGTAGGTATAGATTTTGTATTATTCTCTGTCTGAAACAGTCGCTTTGAACCCTACTTTGTGAACGTTTAATATCCATTTTGGAAAGTATAATAAAAGTGCTTCAAACGTGTAAAGATGGGTCGTTCACAGGCTCACTGCTTATAATCATTGCAGATTTGGGTACAGTGGGCTGACGGTCTATAAGCTATTCAATCATTCAACCATCCATCTGCCATCTGCCGCAGCTGAGACTTGAACTCAGGAGTGATAACACAAGCATTGAGACAGTGAGCCAGCTACTTATTACTATATATTTCGTCAATAAGAACATGGTTTAAATATGTATTTATTAAATGAAAAAAGTCCAAAAAACTTAAACTGCCTCCGAAATATAAAAATAACATTTGCCAAGTACCTAGCCTGGAGAAGTGGATTGAAACACTACTTGTTACGAAATAATTTCTCATTTTAAATTATCCCCAATGATTGGTTTAGTTTCTTCTATCTAGAGTCCTGTCTCATTTATAGGATAAATATAGTTCCTTATAGTCGTTATACGCCCATGGAGACATCTATGGCGTATAGTAGCAATTGACTATTTGAGAGGTTTCACTTACCTCTCACCACTACTCATATTTCCCTATATTTCACAGGGTTATTGAGGCAATCTGGAAGGCCGTTAATAATATTTTCAAATGTTTCACAGCGTACAAGATACAGTCAATATTATAAATACTTACATGCCTGTTAGCAGGAAGTAATGAGTTGTTCCTTATTAGCTATTATCAAGTTGAACATGTCGAGAGATTGTCTGAAAATATTATGGTTTAGAAATAAATAAATTTTCTACAATTTGCAATCCTTTTGCGGCGAATAATAATGATGAAGAGCTTCGTATATAGATTTATAATGTTTATAAGACTACAAAATTATACTTTTTTCATTCATATACTGAGACTAATTTATTTTCGTTGTTGGGATATAGGACGTGGATACATGAATTTCCGTGTTTTTTCGGACACAAAACTATTTCGGCCGGTACATAATTAGGGTTCTTAAAGATCGTTAACTTTTTATACTCGCAACTATACATATCCTGTACATAATTGCAAACCACAAGTTATTCACAAAAGTGTGAATACCGTAATGTAAGTGTAGTATAAAGCAAAATTAACATCGGCCTGAGGCGTTATGCGAAAAGACGACTTTCAGTACCTTGACATCATTAAAATCTGCCAGAAATATATTTACGTCACTAAATTTTCAAAAAATAAAAAAAAATCATATTCACTACTAAAATTGACAAGAAACAGGGCTATTCACCATGTTTGGACCCCTCTTTATTTCTGTTATTTTTGGAGATAAAGAGAAGAGTTTCTTATAAAAGTTGTAGGATTCGGGTGCCACAAAGCAGAGGCTCAACCCTATAACTTTTTTATTTTTGAACATATCGAAATGAAACTATTAGGTCTAGAGTCATTCAGGAAACTGCATTTTTTGGCATATGAAGATTCCACTTCCGGTTTCGCCGGAAATGGCCCTAACTTTTGATTTTTAAATGAAACGCTCTGTATATTATTACATTTTTGAATTTAGAATTTATTTAAGATATGTGGTGATTTTTTATAAATTTCTGACCAGTTGTTATTTTTTTATAGCAATTATAAATTTTGATCTAGACTGCTATGAAATAAAAAAATACGCAATTTTTCATTTAGTTTCCACGGTAAAGTTTACAAAACATTAACAGAATCTTAAATTATCAAAATTATTATTTTCAGAGTTAATGCCCCTAATTTAAAAACTATGCAAAACTTACGTGTAGTAACTGGGGGTAAATGCGATTCTGGGGTAAATGCAACATCCGCTGTTTTTTTCTCTTGGTAATGCAAAAATGGTAGCGTATCAGTGTGGTTACTTTAGTCACATCCAGTTCTATATTTTTATTCTGTCAGATGTCAGTTTTATGGCACTAATGGAAATTTATGCATGGTGAAGTTTGTGTCATATTTTTTTAAGGTAAATGCAAATTAGCAAGCATTCAAATATAATGAGAGTCTCATTCACTGGTAGCAAATATCACTTATCAAACTGGCCACAAAGTTGTACATGTAACGAAGTACACTCGTAAATTTTTACGTTGAAGTTATTCTACAACCTCACAACGATAGTTGGGGGTGCGCATTTACCCCACAAAAACTGATTTATGGGATAAATGCACTCAGAACAAGTGGGGTAAATGCTTTATCTGTTTTAATTTCGGATTGTGCTCGATATGCCACGTACTTATGTACGTAAGTCTAAACGCCTGGCCTACAAAACTGTAAGAAGTCCTAAGTTTGATTAAAAAAAGAGTATTTTATCAGTAAAGCGAGCTGCGGCCAGATATGCCATTCCAAGATCAACTATGATGTAGTCAACACAGGCGATTATGTCAAATGTAATAACAGTATAGGTTAAGTCCACCAAGGGCTGAAGGTCTCCGCTCTCGGTACTTGCAAAATAGTAAGTCGCTATACACCATGGAGACATCTATGATGTCTGGTGTATAGTAGCATTTGACCACATGAGAGGATTCACTTACCTCTCACCGGTACACCATTTATATCAGTTTGTATAAAACTGGCAGGTTGGCCACTGATGGCATACTGATGAGAACTCATAAGTTCGAAACCGGTCTATGTCTGGTCGGGGAATTGCAGGTCGGAGTATTTGCTCGCTGAGTAGTTGTTTCCTACAAATCATATGTGTATATATATATATATATATATATATAATATAATATAATATAATAACAGTATATAGGTTAAGTCCACCAAGGGCTAAAGGTCGCCGCTCTCGGTACTTGCAAAATGGCAAGTCGCTATGCACCACGGAGACATCTATGATGTCTGGTGTATAGTAGCATTAGACCACATGAGAGGATTCAATTACCTCTCACCACTATACCATTTACATTAGTCTGTATAAGACTAGCAGGTTGGCCACTGTCATTTGTCTGCTCCATGACCTATGGCATACTGAGGAGAACTAATAAGTTCGAAACTGGTCTATGTCTGGTCAGGGTGTTGACAAATGACATTGGTTACCAATTTTTCATGATTTGTAAGGTGTAATTCAATGCAGGTCGGGGTATTTGCCCGCTGAGTAGTTGTTTCCTGCAAATCATGTATAATAACAATATATATATATATATGTTAGATAGTGGATTGTTTGAATAACTTTTTAAAAAGGAACTTTATTTGTTACACTGGAGTCTACTTTGACTCTTTAGAAAAATACAATAATAATTTAGATGAGGTTTATTCGAAAGTGAGTATAAGACTGATTACAAAAAGGTTGTTGGTAATATTTATAATGTTTTGAGAACAAAGGAAACAGTGTTGCTAATTCAGCACAATCAGGATTACTTAGAATTGAAATACAATGCTCATGCAGCGTGAGCGGTTATTGAGAAGAGCTGTTACGCAGTATGTAATACGATATGTTTGAGAAGGTTAAGCCTGTCTCGATAATATTATATATCATAGTATATTTCTAATATAACAGCTTCCCCCTTATAAAAAAAGTTGGTGTTTTATGCAGCAACTTTTGAAATGAATATAAAATGTATATAAAAGGTAATGGTACAATTTGGAAAAATATAAAAGATACAAAAATGTTAAATTGTAAGGTTTAAAACACAGAATATAACCTTAGCGTCTAAAATATGAAATGCAAGCACAATAAGCTTGATTCATAAAATAAAATAACATAAAAATGTTAGAGTTAAAATATAGCTTTGGCAAGAAAGCGTAAAATACAAACATACTAGGTTTGAATTGTAAAATAGGATAAAATATTCCTAAGGTTAAAATATAGCTTTACTGTGAAAGCATAAAATATAAGCATGATGGGTTTGAATGAAAATGACGTAAAAATGTTAATAAAATTGAAATTAACAAATGATAGAAAAATAATGAAATATAATGATTAAACAAATGAAATAAAATTCACTGAAGAGTCTAGCACTGAAAGTCAGTAAAAAGGCACAAAACAGTTTGTCTTTATGTAAGTTCTATGTCTTCGGCTTCGTTGTCTTCTCTTCTTAAGGTAGGTCGTCTTCGTGAAGGAAATAGGTTAGCAAATGTCCTGTAGGGTTTGCTATGCCTCGGTGGAGATGGGGGTGATGCAGAAACATCGATGGCTAGTCTTCGTCTTTTTGTTCTGCACTTACAAAATAGGTACAGAAATAACAGTCCAAATATTAGCACAATGATAAAATAGGTGAACCAGGATATGTGTTTTGTTATAAAGGGTTCGTTGATCAAATCATCTAAATCTCTGGAGTATTGGTCCAACTTGTGTTTGGCAACTTCGAGGTCTTCCGTATTGAGATTGTTTAATTTTAGTGGTTTAAGATTTGGAGCTTGGATTTTGTCTGGAATATGTTTACAACATTCAAATGGAATTTGGATTGGATGAGTGTCGTCTTTTACATCGGTTACTTCATTGGTACTGGCTTGGATTTTTGTGATGCCTATAAAGGCGTAACAATTAGGTTGTAATTTCACTATTGAGTTTTTGTAGATGACTTCAGTTTTCGAACTTCTTTCTGGACAATTGATGGTTGCTTGTAATGGTTCTGCGTTGATAACTAACCATGTGTTTTCGTCTATTTTTTGGACGTTGTAGCCTTGGCTGATGATAAATGACGTCTGGCAGTTTTCTGGCAGAGTTTTGAGGTTCTTGAAGAGACGGGCTTCGCATATGGCATTGTTGTCAATAGGATATGCAAATAAATTTGGACATAATTTGGTGTTGAAATAAAGTGGTTTGCATTCTTCAAGGTTCGAGATAGGTATGTACATTAATGAATCATCATCTCTCGCGATATATTTTTGAGAAGTTGATAATACATGATATATACCAGTTCTATTATCCAAAATAGGAATAGGGTATAATTGAAATACTGAATATGTTTGAGGGTCTATTAAAGGTATGTCTAACACAAATATTAGATCCGAATTTGTTTGAAAAGCTTTTAGTTCTATAATGTCTAAGTACTGTGCAACCTTTGATAGTTTGATTGGAAGCGGTAAATTGTTCCTTTGTAGGTTTTGCGAAATTTCCTGTAGAGAATTTACTAAGTCCTTTGGATTTATAATTGACGTGTGAATTATTTTAAGCCTCGCGAAAGTGATGGAATTTAGGATGTCATTTAGGTTATCCTCGATAAATAAATAACTTGCCATAAGTTGTTCGCAGATTTCGATAAATTTCAGTTTTGCATGGATGTTTTCTATGTCTTTAGTCATGTCTAAAATTGAAGTTTCGATCTTTGTTGAAAGTTTCCTTGTCAACTTGCAATTTTTGAATAGTCGCGTTGAAAATTTTTCATTACTGAAGTTGTAACAGATATTTGTTTTTAATTAGGTTTTCGAGTTGATTGAAATGATTAATTTTGAAAAGAACATTACTTTTTAAAAGTACCTTTGTCATTAAATTGTTTTGCAATTTATTTTGTCATCTGAGATTATTTTTAGAAATAGGTGTTATTGTCAGTTTGGTATTTGGTCAATTCTTGAAACGTGGTTATCGAAACGATTTTTAACATTTCTTTTGTTTTGGTCTCGTACGCTAATTAATACACGCTATTTCGTAAAATAGTGTACCAATCATGTATTTAGTTTCTTGTACGATTGTCGTGTAGTCGGGTATATAACATATTAGGATAATAATCATGGTTATGATGTATTATCGCAATATTTTAATGTTTCGTTTCGAACGTATGTCACAGTAGTTGCTATTCATATGTTGAATAGTTTTAACAGGGTTGTACACTTGGAAAATCATAATGTTTAGTTATTCGTTTCCCTTGATTACATAGGGCTTTAAGATTGAGTTTCATAGGGTGGACTGAACTATCTGAATGTTAGAAAACTTTGGGATATTTTTCTTGCGTGACAAATTTTCTGAGTGGGAAAATTACACTTACAGAATTTCAATTTCTGGAGTAGCGTTGAAGATGGGTAGTTACCGCGTGTTCATTTGATATGGAGTTGTCAATATAAGAATAAGATAATTCACTTATTAGTTTATAATGCGTACATAAATAATTGTCATAAGTCTATGCGCATTATATTTCCGAGATAACGGAGAGATTGACTGATGGAATTATTCGGAAAATTATAAATGAGATTCTTGAAGGAATAATTGTTCGAAATTAAATTCGTGAAATGGTTACTACTTGACAGAATTAGGGTGATGTACGTTTCGGATAATAATTCTATGTAAATGTTATGGGAAAATAATTTCCTTTTATTTAAGAAGTTGGTCAGGGAATGAAAAAATGTAAATGTTTCTGTTACATGATTATCGTATCACGAATATAGTGTTGGAATTATAACATAAGGATGTTTACGATTGATTTTGCAATCTTGTGTAGGACAGTGTAAGCTGTGTGAATTTGTCAATTTGTTGTAGGTGTCGGTGTGCAGTTTTGTGTGAGAATTCGAATAGGTCGATATTGATTTGTCGAATAGTGCTTTTGGGGTTTTGGTGATTACCAAAGGATTGTTAGGATCCTTGCGATTTGGTTTTTCTCTTTTCGACAAGTTTTACATTTTTTTATAGAACTTTTGGCATGGTTTGTTAGTTCTTGCCAATTATATTTGTTTTTGATGTAACCTATTTTTATAAACGGAACCTTATTTATCAGGGGTTCTTGATAGGTTCTGATTAGTAGTTGAAGAATTAAAATATAGTGATAAATTTTGTATATTGGTCTAGTATAAGTATTCGAAATTTTGAGGTATTATTTTTTTATATATTTTCTTTTGAAATCCCTAAATTTTTTATTTTTAAAATAATGTTGAGAATAAATGTCTTAACATTGATCCTAAAGAGAAATAATTCTGTCCGTCTGTGTTTTTGGGTTAATGTTAGTTTTGTTCTACTAAACTACAGAATAATTTCGTAGTTTTCCTTTTAGATGGAAATGTTTTAGTGAAATTAGTGTATGGAAGTAAGTTCACAATTTTTCGATATAGTAGTTGTGTGAAATTTGTAGTTTTACGTTTTGTTTTCGTAATCTACTAGAAGTTTTGTCTCGTGTAAGTATAAAAGTTGTCAAATGGTTGTAAGGTGTAGAGTTTGTTTGTAATTTGTATTTTAGAATTTTATCTATTGAGGATTTTGTTTTGTAAAGTCTAGAAAATGTGTTAAATTCTTGGGTAATTTGTTCGTCTTTTAATCTCGTCTTCGTTATCTGAAGATTCATTCGACTTTCAAATGAATTTTGAATATTTTGAAGAACGTTTGATTTTCAGTTCCTGAAATTTCTTTTGTATGTTTGTAAATTTTCAGAGTTTTCGAGTAATTCAATTTTTTTTAATTTGAAAAGGTATGTTCTGAATTTAGGTTCTAATTTAAAGTCTGAAAATTTCTTAATGTATATTATTTAAATTTCTGCCCTTGCTATTAATTATTATCTAATTAACAGCTGTTATTACTTGTGCTTGTAAAGCGTTTATGTTGGTGTAATGAAACATCATAATGAGTACAATGCAATATTGAGGTATTGAATATCATGAAATTCTTGTTAAAATGTTTAAGTTTATAAACATACAAGAGTGCCTCTGTGCAAAAGTTCAAGGCACTGTTATCAAAGTAGTACTACTATTATGAATTTCTTCGAATTAAATGTAAATATTTTATGTGCATTTATTTAAATGAACAAAAGTATTTCCTTATGATTAAGGTTTTGTAGAATTTATTACAGGAGAAGAAATGTCGAAATGTCCTAGTAATAGAGGAACGGAATAAAATTATTTACATAAGAAGTGTTTTTGATCAATAATTGATCTATGCAGTTAGTTGATATATCGTACAATTATTTTTTAAAGATTTTCTAGTAATATTAATTTAGGAAAATTTGAGAAAAGTGGAGAATATCTTTAATATAAACTGTAATTTTAGGTAGTAATATTCTAAAAGATTTCGATTAGGTGACTAAAAATTTGTGAGATAATTTTGAAAGTTATTTTGGGTTGCAAGTTTTCGTGTGAATGTTTTATTTCGCAGGGTCGGCATATGGTTGAGACGAGAATCGGTGTTATCGTTATCAATTAAGTTTAAATATAGATTTGAATTTTTGCACTGGTTCAAATTTTAAGTTAGAAAATTCTACTGTTTTTGGAATTGTTTTTTCAGGAGACACAAATGGATTTTGTCGGTACATTTTCCTGATTGTGTGGGGTGTATAGATTTTTCTATTATTTTGATTACGCAGGATTGTATGCGTGTTTCTTGGATTATTCCTTACCTTGTTTGTCTTTTGAATTTTCGATTTCCTGAGTATTTTATTACTAATTTTAAATAATGTTTGCGAAATAGGTATTTTTCTGTTTAATGCTTTTGGTTTTACTTGTTTCGAATTATTTTTTGAAATGTTTAAATTTAACTTTACCAATTTAGAGTTATCTATACGGCATGATTTTGTTTTCGAAAGGTTTATTTTTTGTGGGTTAACGTTAGGGGTTACATTTGAAGTTTTTTCTGTTTCTTGTACTTTACTTTTAAATATTTTTTTGATACGTGATTTGGTAAAAGTAGAATTTTGATGTTTGTTTTCACAGGACATGTCTAAAAGTTTAGAACTTTTGTCTATTTGACTGGAGTCTGAATTTTGATAGTTTTCATCAGACGTTGTCTCGAAAAATTCGCTTTGTATGTTTGTTTTTGCAAGGGTGTTAGGTAAGTGTATTTTTTCTTGTTCCTGAGCTAGCGGTATAGCGTCAGTGTTACAATAAAATTCAAATATTTCAATGTCTGGTTCGAAAAAAATAGGATTTTGATTAATGATGTTGCCTGAAATGTGATTGTTAATATTTTTGTTTGAATTTGTAACTTGTTGTAAAGGTAAATAATCGTTAACTTTAAATAATGGTATATTTTTAAAATTAGTAATTAGTTGATTATTTTTGAAGTCTACAATGCATTCATAATGTTCTAGAAAGTCGCTACCTACAAAACCATCAAAGTCTGTATCTAAATCGTGTACATAAACTTCGTATGGGTCGTTAGAATTGAATGCTATGAGAACAGATTCGGTGATATTAATTTTTTGACCTATTGCTTGTATATTTAAATTTTCGGGGCGTCTTTGATTATAATTTTCTGTTGCTTTAGGTTTGAAAATGGAAATATCTGCACCTAAATTGATTAGAATATTAAATTTATTTGTTGGGTCTTTCATGAAATACAGGTTTGCTGAACTTACTTGAAATGGAGGGTTAGATGGTGAATTTACATGAAACATTGCTCTTGAGGATTCGAATGTGGGTCGGAATTGTCCTTGAGGGTTATCGCTTGGACTTGGCGAGAAATTTGGTCTAATTCGTCCGTTTGTTGTGTTGGAGTATTCGTGGAATACTCCGGGCCTGTGCAAAAATCCGGAGGATTAACAGTATAATCCTCGTATTGCTGAGAATTAGCAGTATAATTCTCATATTGTCCATTTTGAAAATCGTAGTCATCGTTATTTTGAAATTGATAATCAGGAGAATAATTTACGGACTGATTTGCAGAGTAATCTTCGTATTGGTTTGGGTAATCTGAGTAATTATCATAAGGTTCTTGATTTAAGTGATGTGTTTTTTGTTGATTGAATCGATTAAAATTCGGGTTCGGTTGTATGGCAGAAGGTCTCTGCTGCTGGAAGTTAGGATTTGGCCTGATAGCTAAGGGCCTGTTTTGTTGTGGATAATTACGTTGTTGATTAGGCAAATTTTGGAAATTCTGTGGTCTAAAATTTGTTTGGTTAGGTAAACTCTGGAAGTGCTGTCTAGGAATTTGTGCCTGATTGGAATAGGCGTTTGGTGTGAAATTGGGGTGTGAAAATTGGTGGTTTTGCCTCGTGCGGCATTCGTTAAAGCTGTGTCCATTCCTTTTGCAGAATGTACAAAATGGTGGGAGATTTGGGCGTCTTTGCTGATTTTGAACGGGATTTTTGTTTAAAGTTCTATTTCCAAATTTTTGAGATTCTACGATAATTGTAATTCTCGTTTGATGCGATTTATTGCATCTAGCATATTGCCGGGGTTACCAGCCCTAATAATTTGACCTAATTTTGGTTCGAGTCCAGTGAGAAGAGTAGTTAACGTCATATTTTCTATTAAAGTGGATTGCGCGGTTTTTTCCTCTAAAGTTAAACTTTGTTTTTGTATTGCCGCGTGCATTTTTGCATTGTGTGTTTGTAACCTGGACACAAATATTAAAGCTGTTTCGTTAGGTAATTGACCAATTGTTTGCAAGTCTTGTATCAAGGCTGTCAAGTCACGAGAGTCACCAAAATGTGATTCGAGCAAATTTTTTATTTCCGCCCAAGTGACGGGGTTTCGTGAATTTATCAATTCTGCGGCTTTTCCGCGTAATTTATTTTTTATGTGAAGCGTTAATAAGACGCGCTGATCATCAACAGCGATACCCTGAGCGGTTATGCAAGCTGAAATAAATGTTTGCAAGAATATGGGGTTGCCGTCAAATTCGGGCACTATGGAAAATATTTCGCTTAACCTATAAGGTTCAATATTTATTGTTTCGTTCGCCGTGATTGAATTGTTTGCATTGGAATTGCTTACGTTTGTAGCCATTTTATTTATATTATTTAGATAATCGAATAACTTAAAACACCTTTTCAATTTGAGCTAGTACGCTACTGATAATTGGCAATTTTTTATTATATGTAAAACAATGTGCTGTTTATTTTATAATATTTCAAAATTTAATTACAAGGATAATTGGATTAATTTAAAAAGTGTTTTTAGTTGGGAATAATGTCACTGAAATTTTATATACTAATGTGCATTTAAACAGTATAGAACATGTGGGTTTTATTTTATTTCACAGTCAAGTAAGGCGTAAACTTAACCTTTATATGATATATGATATTATGATAAAAATAATGTTAAGATAAAAATGGTATGTGATTGTAGTTAATTAGATAAATTCGCACTTGAGGAGTATATGATATTACCATAAAAATAATGTTACGATAGGAACAGTGTATGATTACGGTTATTTATATAGGTCACACAAATTATAATCAAGATATTTTGTTTCAAGTTTAAATAAAATTACTACCTTAGATATTAGAACTGTATGTAGCAATGCAATGTATTTTGATAAAATAAAATGTAAAATTATGTCGTTGTTTGCAAATAAATGTTTGCGAGATGATTCAAAAATGACTTACCCTAAATTTTTCATTCCTCGTGGTCCAGTTGAATGCGACTTCGTGAGCTTAGCTTCACCAAAGGTCTCTCTCTGCCAGGGGTGTCACTGGGTGTTCCTTCCACAGGGTTGCCTTTGATGCCGAAGACACCAACGATGGGACGGGATGAAATTCTTACTTGCTAATTGTTGAATCGTGTTGATTTGAAATGTTGCTTTGCTTGTATTTCTTGATAATTATTATTGTTTCGCTTCTGTGCGTTTGAGAATAATGTAGGTTCTTCTGAACAAAGGATTGGGATCCACCACTACAGCTAAGAAGTTCTCCTTGTTCCAGAAGCTCTTTTCGTCCGGTTAGGCACCTTTTTCAGATGGACTCCTTGTTCCCTCGGATATGTTTGCTACTGGTTAGGCTCCCGAACTGTGTGTTTTTCAGATCCGCCACGACTGCGCCAATGTTAGATAGTGGATTGTTTGAATAACTTTTTAAAAAGGAACTTTATTTGTTACACTGGAGTCTACTTTGACTCTTTAGAAAAATACAATAATAATTTAGATGAGGTTTATTCGAAAGTGAGTATAAGACTGATTACAAAAAGGTTGTTGGTAATATTTATAATGTTTTGAGAACAAAGGAAACAGTGTTGCTAATTCAGCACAATCAGGATTACTTAGAATTGAAATACAATGCTCATGCAGCGTGAGCGGTTATTGAGAAGAGCTGTTACGCAGTATGTAATACGATATGTTTGAGAAGGTTAAGCCTGTCTCGATAATATTATATATCATAGTATATTTCTAATATAACATATATATATATATATATATATATATATATATATATATATGCTATATAACGAAATTTGTGAACACTAGAGGGCGCATTTCTCAACGGATCAAAACGAAATATGGCAGGCATATACTTTGGGTCGATATCTCGGTTAAGTTCGAAGATGTGCCAAATCGCCTTCTTTGTTTCAAAATGGTGGCGGTTCAAAGTTTTTAAAAAAATCTCAAAATTGTATTTCGAATGAAATATGTACATGCGATACATCGTTGGATAGTGCTCATCTACCCCTACAACTTTTGTCTAAAATATTGTTTGCTAAAACGCATAGGAAAAAATAAAAAAAAATGGCGGTAGTTCAGAACCTTTAAAAACTTCTCAATATTTTTTTTTCTAGTCAAATATGTACATGTGAAACGTCTATGGATAGTACTCATCTAGACCTACAACTTTTGTCTAAAACATTTTTTGCTAAAACGTATAGGAAAAATTAAGAAAATCAAAAGTTCAAAGTCTTCAAAAAATCCTTAAAATTTAATTTCGAATCAAATATGCGATATAGGACAAAATCTACCTTTCCGACTGGCCCCTGCCATCGGGTTCTTTTGTTTATTGTTTTTACTTGTTTGTTTTTTTTCTGTTTTACTGTCGTTGCTTACGTAATGCACGTTAACAATACTTGTACTTTTTTTGGTCTTTAATGGTAGGAACTTAAGCCGGATGTATGTTTTTCTGAAAATATTGTATTTGCATCCTACTATTATATTTGTCTAATATTTAGATTTGTAATACCTTGCTATACCTCCTGTCCTATAGCTGGGTAATTTATTTGTATGACAGAGTAAATAAATAAATAACACAAACTTATATGAAAGATTCGTAAAATATATATGCACAAAAATATATTCTTTCGAATTATATAAAAAACGAAAAAAAATTAAAAGAAAGCAAAAGCTGAATTGAAGCAGTTCTTCATCACACACGTTTATTCGGTTACCGACTTTTTAAAAAACAAAATTTGTTTTATATGTTTTATACAATTTACTATTTTATACAATTTACTGTTTTATATAATTTACTGTTTTATACAATTCATTATTTTGTACAATTTATTGTTTATATATAATTTGTTGAATATTTCGCATGTCCAAAAAATTACATTTTTTGAAAAGGATGAACAAACTTAAAGCTGTGTCGAAAAATTTTTGCACACATTTTTAAATTGGGGAGTTTAACCCTTGTTACATGCATTTTTGTGGGCCATTGTCATTTTTGACACTTAAGGAAGGATTTACCTCTCGGCGACTTCTCCTGAATTCAAAATTTCACACTAGACCATCAATTTATAAAATTACAAATAAATAAATAAATACTATTCTAAAATTATAACGAGTAAAAGTTTCAGTTTGGTTTCATTTAACGATCAAATCATGTAGATAAAACAACTTTCCTTGTTCCAGATAATAAATGTAGTATGCAGCGCTGGTGACCTATGGCCTCTGGACAGGCCGGAGGGTATGCCGTCAATCCAGTCCCTGGAAGTGATGTGCGGAAAAGACCACATGGACGTGCACCTGACATTTTCGCAACCTTTCGAAGGAATAGTGTCGTCAAAAGGGCAACACGGTGACCCTAGGTGTGTGTACGTGCCTCCTTCGACAGGGCAGACATTCTTCTCGTTTCGGATCGCTTACGCACGATGCGGAACCAAACCAGATCTACACGGGCAGTTCTATGAAAACACCGTGGTTGTGCAGTACGATAAGGATCTGTTGGAAGTGTGGGATGAGGCCAAGCGGCTAAGGTGTGAGTGGTTCAACGACTATGAAAAGACTGCCTCGAAACCCCCTATGGTTATCGCTGACCTTGACGTTATACAACTTGATTTTAGAGGTAAGCTTACTAGTATTTCTATTACTCTGTATGGAGTTTGGGGTATGCCGCGGAATTCTTTATACAGCGTGATGCATTTAAAGGGCGTGATTTAATTCAATTATAACGATCTATAACGTGTATCATTAAGTAGTTATAATTATCTTAAATAATGCCTGCGGATCCACGCCTGCATTTAATAGAGATATTAATATTTTATTACTGTACTGCATATTTTAATAATGCACTGGCATTGCTGTATCCTAATACTTTTTTCATTATAACAAAAATAACAGTTGTCATTACAAATTATTACAACAAAAATTCCATAGAGTAGACTCCAAGTGAATTGTTCATACTGAGTCGAAAACAAAACAGTCTTATCTCAATAAATTTTTTTTATTTTTGTTAAGGCGACCGGTTTCGAGAACACAATTTTTTTCACATCGTCAGAAAGGATTCTTGTGGTCTGATGATGTGAAGAAAATTGTAGTTCATGAAACCGGTCGCCGTAACAAAAATGAAAAGAATTTAGTGAGATAAGACTTCTTGTTTTTTACTCAGTATTACAATGAAATTTGTTTCTAATTTTAAATCGAATTTTGGAAATGTTGAAATCAGCATTGTTCTATTTAACAATAATTTGGTTTCACAACAATAAATATTAATATCTTCTCTCTGGACGTGCTAAACCGCAGTGTGTCATTTGTTTCAAATCGCATTTTGGTTTCAAATCAAATACTCGAAATTAACAAATAAATAAATATTCCAGCTAGCAAAGAACCATCCACAGGATGTTCTTGAGATATCTCTCGCGGACATACAGGATAGCCCGTGGATATCCTTAAACTGCTGTGGGACATTCCATGGGCAGCAAAATGATAGATTCCGGGATATCCACAATACATCCCAGGGTCGTTTGTTTGTGACACATGTAGGGTTACATTTTGGTGACTACGTGGTGTATTGAAGAGGCTAATAATACATGTGGTAGAAAACCCAAATAATAGGAAAGAATGTACGCACAAGATATTTCAGCACTGCATTTTTAGGTTATAAATGGGATATAAAAATTCTCATGAATATAGGTACAGATCATGTCACTTGAGAGTATCATCCTTATAGTGGAGCAGAATTTCAAGCGTAAAGCGCTTATTTAAGGACACATTTTTTTCGGAGTAGAAAGATATTGGGCCTAGGCAATCTTATAGATAAATAAATAATGTGTTATATTCCCGTTTGACGACCTTTTACCTTGGTCGAGACTAAAGTAATGATGATCTAATTTGAGAAATCATGGTTATTTTTATTCCGCGCGCTCTCAAATTAAACAATCGTAAACTATTGCACTTAGATGAATTATTCTTGGTCTGATCAAGAGTTATTTCCCAGAATGATATTACATTCGAAAAGTTTCGTAATTCGATTTATTATATTTCGAAAAACTAAATATGTTGAGAAATAATTGATAAAAATAGTAGTGTAACTTTTTATTTTATAATATAGATTTAATTTTTTTTATATACCAAACTGTTCCCTGAAGTGGAAGAGACATATTCTGTCGCGTTTAATAAATAAAGGCTGTAGATAGGTTTGAAAGTGCGCCTGACATGTCAGTCAATCAATGTATTCTAGTGGTGGCTACTTATTAAGGTTTTAATTACCAAGGGTCTTGGATGAATGATGAAACTAAATAAAAAAGTCTATAACTGGAAATTATTTTCGAACATACAGGGCGAGCCAAGACGAAATTATAGGACCAAGTGCCTCTTTTAAAATGGAATGCTATCAGTAGTATATCAGTACATTTTTTGAAGCCCCTTTCTAGGCTCTATTCATTCCTATATTAACATTGAATATTTCCCATTTGGATGTAATGAATTTTTTTGTTGAAATAATGCAATCTGCAGATGGATATTAAAAAAATCACCAGTCACAAATATGGGTATTAAGAAAGGCTTATGTGAATACCAGTTACATTTGAATCATTTTCATTTCCTAAAAATGTACAGGGTGGTAAAAATTATTTTTCAATTAAGAACATTTTAAATTGAATTTTCTCAATTTTTTAAGTGGAACATCCTGTATATTTTTCGACGATGTGATCTAGAAATGAAAAACGAACGTTTTTTGTAAGTACTTCCCTAGGGCTAATTACAACCATTTTCGTTTTATAAATAAGTAAATGTCAAATTCAAGAATAAACTTAAAAAACAGGTTCACTCGAATAATTCATTAGAAAAATTTATAATGGGTGTTCGACGTGTTGTCCATTTTGATTGACACACGTCTTTATTCAATTTTGAAATGAGGCCATTTAGTCGGACCATTTCTTCCAATCCATTGAAATGAGTAAATAGTATTTAACCGGTCCTTTACTGTAATTTTTTTTGTACATTTTTTTGCTGTTTTCGTTATTCGACAAGCAATAAAACCTCAGTTTGGTATAAATTGTCGTGTACAAAGCGGAACGTGTAGACATAACTTTTGTTTTGGGCGAGTCAGACAGAAATTGTTTACTTGCCAATATAATTTATCACCAACGTTATCCTGAAAGGAGGATTCCTGATGTTAGTAGCTTCCAAAACCTTCCCGATAGATTTCTGGAAACTGGAAATGTCGAATATAAAGAAAGTGAAAGAATAAAACGTGTTATGAACGAAGAAAATGAGTTTTCTGTGGTCCTGGCAACGGTTGAGAATCCCTATATTAGTCAAAGAGAAGTGACTCATTAATAGGAATAAGTAGACGGTCTGTGGGTCGAATCTTAAAAACAAATAAGTTGCATGCATATCATATTCAAATGTACCAGGAATTATCTGATGACGATTTTCAAAAGCGCCTACAATTTTGTAATGGGGTCAGAGGTGAAATGCAACATGATGTCAACTTCTTCAATACTGTTTTATTCAGTGATGAGGCAACTTTCCATACAAATGGATTTGTTAATAGACACAATTTCCATTATTATGCTTCGGAAAATCGTCACTTTTGTATGCAGGTTGACGACCAACACAGATGGTCTATAAACGTTTGGGGAGGAATTATTGGAGAACATGTAATAGGGTAACATTTCTTTGATGATACATTGACTGGAGCTTTTTTTTATCTTCATTTTTTGGAAAACTATCTGCCACAATTATTGGTAAATCTCCCTGAAAGAATTCGAAATAGGATGTGGTTTCAGTAAGATGGTGCCCCACCACATTATTTAAATGCAGTTATAGACCTCCTAATAATACCTACCCTAATCAATTGATTGAAAGAAATGGCCTGCTAGATCCCCAGATCTTACAAAAATGGATTTCTTTTTATGGGGATACGTGAAGGAAATTCTTTATAGAGACACACCAACAACAGTACAAAATATGAAGGAAGAAGTAATAACTGCCTTTACATCTATCACACCGGCAGTTTTAGAAACAGTGGGAACCTCATTTTAAAAGCGCATAGAGATGTGTCAATCAAAATGGGCAAAAATTATTATAATCTTTTCTACTTATTTGAAGAAACCTCCTTTTTTGAGTTTATTTTTGAATTTTGTAATAATTCCTTAACAAAACGAAATTGGTTGCAATTAACCCTAGGGAAGTACCTACCAAAAATTTTCGTTTTTTATTTCTACATCACATCGTCGAAAAACATACAGGGTGTTCCATTCGAAGAAATTGAGAAAATTCAATTTAAAATGTTTTTAATTGAAAAATAATTTTTGGCCACCCTATACATTTTTAGGAAATAAAAATGATTCAAAAACATTAATTAGATGTCTCGTAACTGGTATTCACATAAGTGTTCCTTAAAACCCATAATTGTGACTGTGGTGATTTTTTTAATATCCATCTGCAGATTGCATTATTTCAACAAAAAATTCATTACATCCAAGTATATATACTCATATATAAGCCGCTGGAAAATGTGTGAGGCGAGGACGCGGACTTCGTTGGAATGGTCACCCATCCAACTACTAACAGCGCCTGACGTTGCTTTACATCGCATATCGAAGTATGTACATACTAAAGACGCACCTACGCTCTCCCCTAATCTGAGACTTTATACAGCATATAATTTCTTCAGCAGTTCCCTCGACATAATAATAACACTGTACATTGTCTCCATAATCTAAATTTCATAGTTCATTTTTTGGACTTTTCTAGAGAAGAGAATCACATTTTTATATACAGTTTTCATAAAAAAGTACTTTAAAATACGTGTTATTGAAAAATAAATTGCAATAATAATTGCTACAATTGACTGGTTGCTAAAATTACACAATCCATTATTTTAAAGCAAAACTATACTTACAAAAAAATGAGTACCTACTTATAGAACTATTACAATTGTCTATTACGAATCAATTCTTCAAAGAATGACAAAAACACTAACCTTTCGCTTTGGCGTTAAATTACTATATACCCCAAGAAGTTGATAGTGTTTTTCATAACTCATAACTTTTGATCACTAGGGAATTATAACTTTAATAAAATCACTGATAATACATGAATATAATTTTATAAAGTTCTATTTTCAAGTTTAACACCCAAACTATTCTCTAATACATTACTTTATCTGATCTATTGATTTATGCAGGTGACAATGTGGATTGCTGGATGGAAATACAGCATGGCAAAGGTCCGTGGGCACCTCCCGTTAGTGGCATCGTCCCGCTGGGTTCGACATTAACATTAGTCGTCGCAATAAACGACTACAGAGGTATGTTTATGAATTCTTAATTACAAGCCAAACGCATTAATGCAAATGCTTAAACGTCAAAACAATGTCCAACATGATATTACATAAACGTATATTGAATAGTTTATAGCTTATTATCTATTGCAGTAAAATTTACCGAAAGTTGGAGTGGTTTTGTACAGTGTGAACAAATTGCATTAATTTGTTACTATTATTTTGCTCTATAAAGCAACACAATAAGTCTGTCCACAAAAAAAATTATTTACATTAAATGTAGTGAAAAATAAAGATTTTTACACAATAATAACAATATTAGAACTATGGTTGAAAAAATTAATCAGAGCAACAGCAGCGGCGATAGGAATTGCTTGCTTTATTTCAGTAAGATAAACGCATATGACGTCAGATGCTTGCAGGCTCGGCAAGCGCCAGCAGTGCCATTCTTGACTGTTCGCATTTTTAAAAGTTACTCGCATACCGCCATAATACGAATGAAATGTCATACTAGATATTCTTGATCATTCGTAAACATTCGAGTATTCGCATTAAACAACGAGTGGATTTTGACAATCGGTAAATATTCGAATGATAACATAACCTAATTTTTTATTTTTAAAATCTTTAAATTTATTATGTTCGTGATATGGTATGAATCAAAAAGTCTCTTGTGTTGTAATTTGTTGATAATGGACGATTTACAATATACTGTGAACATTGAAAATATGGAATATGTATTTATTTCATAAGGCCCTCCTCCAGTTTTCTACGTTGGCCATCTATTTGAGTATATTCATTAGAAAATTTACCAGACGCGAGTTTTGGATTTTTCTTTATAAATTCCAGTATTAACCATTTTTGTTCAGTAGAAGCATTAACAGTTCTGAGTGGAGCAGAGCGGAGTCTCCATTGCATAATAAATTATTCGCAAACAAACATTTTTTTTTGTGAATACAAATATAACCTACAACAAACTAACAATGAAGATGTCAGTCGTCAATGCTGTCCTGTCATCCCTAACAGAGTGAAATTAGGTATTTTTCGAAACTGAGATGTTGCCAAGTGCTATTTTAGTCGAGAATACCATCTGTTGGATGTGTTCGCAAATCACCGCTCGCATTAACACGTATACGCTGTAACACCCCTTGGCTTAAAACCAGGAAGTGTTTCAATTGTGCGAACGGCAGCTCTGGGAGTACAAGAAAGGAAACACACATGTTAATAATAAGTTGACTTTAATATTTGATAATGAGACAGTTGAATAAATTTAATAAGCAATAGTAAAAAAAATTGAGTTAAGTTAAAATTTGAATGATTGATAGTAAAAAAAAATATATTAAATTATGACCAAGGTTTAACAAGTATTATTTAAAAAAATTATAGGTAAAATATTAATGTGAAAATTTGTATGAAAATTTGAAAACGTTAAATTTAATTAAACTGGTACCATTTATTACAAGACTAAAAAAAAATATAAAAAGTGAAATTTTAAATCAACAAAAAATGTTATAAACAATACCACTAAACAGAAGGCCCTGGTGTAGCTTCGTTTCAAAATCAGGTATTACTGCAAGGACCCCTATGCAACACGCTGCCTCCACTCTCAAATTCGTCTCCACTGTCTACGTGGTAAAAAAAAAATCGACTCGACTCAGATTCCATCAATTATTGACCTTTCTTCTTTAAACATGACCAGGCATATGTGGCCGTTACATCAGAAAGATGATATACCAATTATCTCACACCAAAAAAATTTGCCTCATATGAGGGATACTGGCAACCTTAAGATATAACAAAAATACACCTTACAAAAATGAATTTAAAACATCCATTCGCAAGACTTACCCCAAGTGACCTGTGGGGGCTCAGTTTCGACAATAAGCCTAAGCTTATGGCGTGAATTAAAAAATTACGGCTTAACAAAATTTAATAAATTGGCTACAGCCCCAAGCCTAAGCACAACCTGCTCCTTTAATGGATCACGCCTGAAAGGGACGCCAAGATGGCTAGGCTCCCTAACGCGGTGTTCTGAATTTAAAAAAAACTAAACGATCCGACACGCAGGTCTAAATTACAAACCCAAGTCACAAACTTGTGCATTTGGCAAAATCGAAAGATAAGAAGAAGAAGAGGAGACAATAAATTGAAATTTATAACAACAACATAACCTTAAAATAGAGAGTGTGCTACTATGTGTTTCTGAAGGAATAAATAAAACAAGTACATAAAAAAACATGCTGTTAAACAAGCCAGGAAGAGAAGTCGTCGTGTGTTTACCATATTTCGGTGTTAACCCAAATTAAGTTGTCAAGTGCTTTTCAACCTGAATAAGTTGTAAGTGCAGTGTTAATTGTCTGAAACGGTGTCGCATTATTTTCATTATTATTTATTTAGATATTTACTGCATGTGAAGCATGTTTTTGCAGGAAAGAAAGAATAAAAAAATATTTATGTTTGTCTAATAAATTCTTTTCATGAGATTTTTCACGGCAACCAGTAATATATTTATCGACATACTGGGTGGCCTAACTTACTATGCACTAATTTAATTTTTAAATTTATTATAAATCAAGAATGTAGCATATGCAATGCTACAACGCACAAGTACGAAGTCAAGAATAGCGCTGCAGATCATATGTACGCTGCATTAGGGTTATTTCGTGTCATTCTCGTTAGAACAAAGTTTGAATTCTCTGAAGTAACAGTGCCTTTACTATTTAGAACATCAAATAGAGTTTGTTTATTGTTGTCAAATGTGGAGGAAGGTTTCCACAAAGAAGTTTCACATACTCTCCCGAACGTGGATGTGATTATGATATTCGATTTTCTTTAAAAACACAGATACTACAATGACAAATATCACGACAATCGCAAAATTAACTACATCACTATAGCAACACCTAGAGTATCGCAGCGTATATCGCATTGCGAGCATGTGACGTCACTCGCGTCAAGGAAGCGTTTTCTAGCCTGGACGTGTTGAGATCATTTCTATTACAAATAACGGCGAAAATAAATGACTAATTTTATAAAAACTTTGTAGTGGTTTATAACATCCAGAAATCTATAATTTTCAATAAAAAACTGAATTTTATGGACAGACCTATTATTTCACTTATACTCCAGTCAATGAGTGCTCAAAAGAGGGGTGTAGAGTACATGGATATGCGACAATTTTTGACTTCAGGACTTCGTTAGGATTAGTTAGTAATTGGAAGTGAAATAAATTATTCTAATTAGGGATTTGGGGAGTCATTTGAAAGTGAATTAAGATGATGAGGGGCTGTACTTTTTAGGATGATCCTTTGTAAGTTTCTTGCTATATTTTGACGAGTTTTGATGTTGGGGAGTTTTTGACGTTATATTTAGATTATTCGGGAATTATAGGTTTTTGACTTCAGGACTTCGTTAGGAGTAGTTAGTAGGTAAACATTTTAAAAGTCCCCGTCCCTGGGAGGTGAGCTTACGGTGGGAGAGGGGGGGTCCCGTTTTTGGGCTTTTCGATTATATCTCGGAAACGGAGGACTCTAGAAAAAATTTGTTCCAACTAAATATGAAAGCTAATTAAATTTCCGATAAAATTGTTTCTATACATATTTGTCAAATTTCCAACGGTTTTCTGGATATACGTTATTGAAAATCGATAATTTTCGAAAAAATTATTTTTACCTATCTCTTTTTGTCAAACATTGGCTTCTAGTGCCTCCCACGATTGTTTCTCAGAAAAATTGTCAAAAGCGAAGTTGTAGATCATTAAATTTTCTTTAATTTGATATCCACTTCTGCTACTTCATCGTGAACCAATCAAAAGTTATAGAATTTCTAACATGTACTCTCAATTTCTATGTTCCTCCAGAAATGAGTATGTTGACCCTACCATGATGACTGACAATATTTTAACAACAGAAATAAGGTAGTTGCAATTGACACACAACACTTTTTCATAATTATAGCTTTTATTAAATTATTACGAATTATATAATGAAAGTATTTACATGGACTGATAGTAATTAAAAAATGAAAAAATAAGCATTCAAGGTGACATCTTGATTTTTTTGAGGCGGAAGTGTCGAGACTCATTCATCTTCGTCAGCAGTGGAGACGTTGTCCAAAGAGATTGGTAGTGTAACGATGTCGTCGTCGTCGCCTTCTTCCTGAATTAATATTCCAATTCCGTTGTTGCAACTGCCCTTATAATTCGGGCATGCGACAGAGCAGCTTAACGATGTTTTTCTACAATCACACCTGCCACTGTCACATCCTTTAGTGCATCGGTAAAAAAGCATCTTCAAGATTTTGTCAGGAGCAGCATTCAACTCTGACAGTTTCGGAACTAGTTGGTCATTCCTCCTCTCCTAACCCCAATTCGGCGCCACACCATAGGTTCCTCCCCTAACGACAGGTGTACTTGGTGGTACGTCCGGAATGGATGCTGCTTAACAGCTCCTTCAGCAGGAGGGAGAGTTGAGAGATCAGGCTTCATGTTTGCAGCTGCTTTGACAAATGATTTGTAGCGGAATTCGTGACGGATTTTTCTGTGGCTGGAGCGCCATACCATGAGATAGTACTCATGATCCCAGCTATCTCAATGGATTCAGGGGAAGAAGAACCGCTGTCAAATACCTCAGCTGCACGTTGTATGATTTTGTACTATTTGTGCGCACTACACTGTCAACGTTCGCGTAAATTAAAAAATTCACAAAAAACGGACGCAAATAACACATCTACAACGCACGAACGCTTGAAATGGACTGAAACTGAAGAGAAAGAAAGAAAGTGCGGGAGAACCTCATCCCCCCTCCACCCGGTCATTTGGAAGAAGCCCGGTGGCCGGCCTTTGTAGTCCCTCGAGGGGCCTCCCCAATCTATTCCCGGGCCCAGCCACCTTGACGAATCGTTCAATGTTTTTTTTTACATTCAATACCTTTTACAACTTCATTTGTGAAACGTTTATTCAAATTCAACATAGAATACATTTCTTTCTGACTTATATATATATATATATATAAAACATTAAATTATTAAAGTTATATATTAAGTTATGAGGGAACAAACTTGCAGATAACTGTACAGACGTTTTAATAATATTATTTAATAATAAATAACTTTACGTTTTCAAAAATTATCGATTTTCATTGACGTATGTATGGAGATATATATGGAAACAATTGTATAGAAAATTTAATTAGCTTTAATTTTTTGAAAATGAGCGTACATGTTAGAAATTTTATAACTTTTGATTGGTCGAAAACAAAATAGCAAAAGTATATATCAAATCAAAGATAATTTAATTTTTCTGAGAAACGATCGTGGGAGGCACTAAAAACAAATGTTTGACAAAAAGAGTTAGGTAAAAATGACTTTTTCGAAAATTATCGATTTTCAATAACGTATATCCCGAAAACCGTTGGAAATTTGAAAAGAAAAGTACACTCAAATCCCCCCCACAACACTTCCAATGTATAGTACTACAAGCTAATTCTCTATGTGGCTTCCCCGCACCCCCTGACCATCCATCATGTTTATCTTTTTACTATATACTTCATGATGATCAACATAACCTTTGCTTAAACCAAACTGAAAGACAATAACAAAAAGCGCTTTACCGTTATCGTAGTCCTCTGCACCTTCTGGCCACCTTTACCATCTGACAGATTAAAATTCATGAAATCATGAAAGCTCAATATTCTCCTATTAATTGTGCATCGATTGTAGAGAATAAAATATAACAAAAATTGCTTTACTGTTACCACAACAAAATACAGATTAGAAATATATGAAATCTTTACTCATTTTAACAAACTAAGTTTTTTTTATTTTTCCTATTAATATACACTGATAGATGGTAAGGAATAAAATAGTACCAATCAAAAATTTCTAAAATCATTAGAGCTTATTTTAAACCTGATTTATTGTGAAATACATTTTATTAATGCATAATGATAGCCACAAGCAGAATATTGCAGGTTATAAATTGTTGAAATCATGTATAGTTTGTGTTTCAACATTGTCTTCATAATAATACAACGAAAAACCTGAAGCTGGATTTCACAGTTGGAATCTAACGAGACTTCTTGCAGAAAAACTTTATTTTTCAAACGTAGGTAAATAATTGATTACTTTACTTGCATTTCTATTTTGTCTCTACTTCTAGTAGTCCTACCACCGTAGTACATTTTTCGCTGGCTGGAATACACATTGATTTATGCAAGAAAAGAACCAGCACAAAACACATTCCATATGTAATAGAAAAAATTAGTACTACTCATTTTTTCCGCGTACAAACAAATTCAAAGAATTTCCTTTACATACGGGAATACATATACAGTGTAATACATGTATAGTCTAGCGCAATTATGTCTAGTACTTTCGATATCTTCCGTCCTCTTCGGTAATTATATGAACCTTAATGCCAGAGGAGCAAAGAAATTCTCGAAAGTATCAGGCATTACTGCACGGGAAAAATAAACTAGTGCAGCACTTTCGAATCGAGAGTGCGTAAGTATCGACTATAGACACCAAAGATTCGATGTGGAACACTATATAGAGGCGACAGCACTTAACTACCGACACGCAACACTAGCGAAATACAGTGTTTCAATTCCGAAATCAACTGTAAATTACTCTTTTTTCGGAACTGCAGCAGTGTAATGTCGGCAGTTTTTCGATTCGAAGGTATCCCCCTTTTCCGCTGGCGGGGATACCCATTGAATTATGCAAGAAAAGCAGCAGCACAAAACACATTCCATATGTAATAGAAAAAATTTGCGCTACTAATTTTTTCAGTGTATTTGTTGACTGGATTAAACCATTATTTTTATTTGTAATTAGCTCTATTTATATACTTTTAATTGAACCACATTATGAGTATAAGTCATATGCGTATATTTATATTTCTTGTAACAAGTGCATTGATAGGGGTTCTTTGTAGACCTGATGCACGGGCCGAAGGTGTCGGATTTCAGGCCGACAACAATATGACTCGGAGCAGCTCAACTTTGTATGCCTTTGAAGCGGGCATAAATGTAGCGACTCTGCTGAAAAAATCCATTTGGCATTTGCAACTGAAACACTATTGAGTCGAAATACTGCCAACATAACACTGCTGCAGTTCCGAAAAGAAACCAAATAAGAATCAAAATTCGCCACTGGCTGCTTTATGAATAAAACCGTTCTATTTTTGTTAAATAATTTTTAAGATCTTCAGCTCTTATAAAAGTAATAAATAAATTATGCAAGTATAAATAGACTCAATTTAGTTAACTACGCAATGAGTGGCGAATTCGCTTAGGTCAGACTTTACTGTGTTCTGTGTTCAATCCCCGTCGCCGACACTGGCAATGTCAAATGTGTAACCCTCTTCAGGGCAGTTTTGGCCTTGAATTTGATGGTTGTTTACTATAGATAATATGTTTTATGTTTTTATCATAAAAGTTTGTTGTTTCATAAGCATCACGAAAGCAATACAACAAGAAAACATATCATGGGACTCTATTGAAGTTAGAATAAAATAGCATGTTACAAATTTTTGAAACACGTTATTTGCAAGAAGTTGTGTTATAGTTGTACACTATTTTCATAGTATCATTCCAATTTAATGTATTATCCGCTGTCGTGTATATTTTAATGGGCATTTTTAATAATAAATGTTTATTATATACGGTGTTGCACTTACCAGCTGTTTCGTCAACATCTGTTATAATGACGAACGATTGCAATATTGTAAAAATTCAAATTGCTAAACCAACAACTCGGCTGAAATAGTAATAACATATTTTTAGAGGTTAATTTTATGCAATGTATTTAAGTAGTTTTCTTTCAATCAAATGATAGAATTTTTCATAACCCAGTTTATAATTATGAACATAACTCTACATAATTGTTTTACAGTTTCAGACGATTTTAAAAAAAATTATTTATTTTTCTTTGTGCGAGTTAAACCTGTTTGAAAAAGTCGTATTTAAAAAACTAGCCCTTCGGTTGCTTCTTAACACTAAACATCAATCTAACAAAGGCTTTTATTAGATTTTATTCGGACGTATCAGATGTGGAGCGCTAGTAAGATTTTGCGCTACAGATTGAAGAGATAAGAAAATATTTTAGTTAGAATAATTCGTAATAATAATAAAGTATTTATTATTCACCCAAACTCACAATAATTGACCATAGATTATACAAGTAACAATACAAGTGATAGTTAAATAAAAGAATAGTTCAGTTTACTGAGACAATCAGCAACTGTTCTTCCACTAGAGCCTAAACTATGTGACAAAAAATAAATATAATATGGATTTCAATTCATATATCTAGACAATCATAAAATGTATAATATAATTAAATTAGAGAAACACATCATAGCAGAGAGAGAAAAAAGAGAAAACAGATAACTAGAGCAGAGAGAGGAAAGAGAAAAGGGAGGAAAGCAGAAGAATAGAGGGGATAGAAGGAAAAAAAACGATGGGGTTTCCCATTAAATAATTTTTATGTGTGTTTTTACAACTTTCACATGTAAGGATAAGTCCAACAAAAGGTAATTTATTTATACAGGTAGCAATGTTATAAGAGAATGCCTTTTGAGCATTTTCTTACTATGCTTACTATGTTGAGGTACAGTGAGAATATGTCTGCGTCTAATATTGATGTTATGAACATCAGCGTGAAAGGACAAGCTTGTTCAGAAGATAAGATGATGATTTAGATTTTCAAATTTTATAAAAAAAACGACCCATGTGAAGTTTACGACGATTGTACATATCCAATCAGCCAGCAGTTTATAGTTTGTGAGATATTCTTTGACGACGTTGAATTCCAAAAATTAAACGAAGACAAGAATTCTGTACTTTTTGTATACGTCGAACCTCGATGTTGTCAATACAAGGGCCATAAGCCGTATCACGGTAGTTAAAATCGGATAAAACTAAAGAATCACATAATATACTTTTTACATCAATGCTTAAAAAGTATCTCTGAGTACATATCACTTTTAGTGCAGTGTATACTAATCTTAATTTACTCGTTATATGCTGCTTAAACCTTAGTTTGTGATAAGACCAAGACTTTTAGAGTTATGATTGAGGGTGCAATTGGCAGCTGACGCATTTATTGATGGCGTAAAAGACGAGGAGATCAGTAGGGAAGCACTGATTCATGCACTCGAGGTAGAGGCCGCCTATATGGATTCCTCATCGCACAGTGTACAAACCGTCTCTGTGGAAGAAGCCCAATCAGAGGAAACGAATTTGGACACCAAACTCAAGGATTTACACAAGATGTTTGCTCTATTAATGACCAAGATAAGTTTGCCAGGAAAACAGGAAAGTCGACAAGGAGGTGTGAAACCTAGCGGAGGTATTCGATGTTGCCGTTGCAACAAACCAGGTCATATGATACGAGTTTGTCGACAATGGAACCTTGAGGAAGTAAATGCTGCAAGAAAAGAGAAAATCAGCCCCGAAAGGGCAAAGAAGCAGTGAAAGGCTTACGAAGGGAATCCGCTGTTATAACTGTGGCAGATTGGGGCATACCAAGAGGTACTGTCGTCAGAGGCACTCTAAGGAAGTGAATGCTGAGGATGTAGAGAAACAGCAGGATCTAGCAGAAGTGAAGGCGGTTAAGATTGAGGTTCCGAAGGACTGGACAAAGGAAATTGTAAGAAAAGTACAACTGAGCGATGACGGAATTGGACCTATATGAAGGCAAAAGAAAAAGGCGCAAGACCAGAATGGAAGAATGTGTCGAATAAAAGTGGCGAGTTGAAGGCTTTGTGGGCGCAATGAGATTCCCTTAGGTTTTTTGAAGATGGACTATTATAGAGAGCATGGAAGTGCCCTGATGAGAAAGAAGTTACCATGCGGTTGCTGATACCTAGGTGTCGAGTACCAAAAGTATTTCGGGAAATGCACGAGGGAATATCCGGAGAGCACTTTGGCAGAAATAAGACCTTGTCTAGAGTACGGGAACGATTCTACTGGATAAATAGCCATCAGGATATAGGGACTTGGTGTCGCAGTTGCAAGGTTTGTGCGGGTGTGGCTGCCAAGGGGTCACCTACGGGGAGTGGAGACCGAATGAAGACTCGATATGACCGCAATGTTAATTCCGCAGGATTCAAGTTGGGGGACTTGGTTTGGCTGTATAATCCACAGCGGTGCGAAGAAGGATTCTCGAAGCCTCACTTACCTTGGAAAGGACGGTATTTTGTAAATGACGTTGTTTATTTAATTCAACGAAGTAAGAAGTCCAAGACGAAAGTCGTGCACATGAACAGATTGGCGAAATATGTTGGGGACCCTGAATTGCCTGACCGAGACGTTCAGGCTTAAGGAGGGAGCAGTGTTGCATGCCTACGCCACGGCTTCATGGAACGTGCGAGAAAGTGCCGAAGGCGCCGCCATGATTCTAGAACGATCGAGTAAATTCGACACGGGTATACATACGGTGGATCTAAACGCGAGGAGGACAGGTTGATAGGAGATAAACAAATGATAAGACGAAATAAGAAACAGTAATAAGTATGAATTATAGTAGTAAGACTATAGTAGATAGAACTTATAATTAGTATGTACTAAGGTATATAAGGACTTCATTATTATAATTAAGTGATTAATAAAGTAATGATTTATCAAAGTTCTTGTTGCAATTTATTGAACCTACATACAGAGTGTTTACTAAAAATTGTAAACACGTAGCAATATTTAAAACTACGAACAGGTGATCCAGTAGTAGCGATTCTTTAATCCAATAAATATATAGGATGTATATTATGTATAGGATAACAACAATCTCCTTAATTGTAGCGAAATTTCGATTATTATGATCGAACCAGTATTCGTATTTGAATCGAGTAATAATTCTCTCTCTCCCAAGTCATTGAGTCACTACATTATTCTTTTAGAAACCATGCTAAATTTTTAAACATAACTCTATAAAATCCAAGAATCGTGCCGAGAGATTCACAAATAACATATTGACAGTACCTGTTCATTGTGCATTTCTCGGCGTGTGGAGCCATAACGTAAAATATATCTATAGAATTTGTGATGATAATTAGTTATATAGTAAACGTCTCCAGAGATATGTTTATGAATTCATAATCATATAGAAACATTTCTTATGTAAATGTATTCTGTCAAAGCAACTGCTGAAATATTGTTTAAACACATGCTTGCCGACTATTTTATTGGTTCCGTGCCGAATGGTATGATTTATGCTACTACTATACAGTACATACTAGCTGAAATTGCGCTATGTTCTAAGAAGACTCTTATATTAGACAACAACTGTGTTATTATTATCGATATGTGTTTATTTAGGAAGTTTCCTTGGGATCTGGCCGATAGCCGGAAAGGTTAAGGCGCGAGGTGGCAATCACGATTAATCGAACAGATATCGCGCTATCACCGGGTTTGAGCCATGACACCGACACTGTCGGAGGATATGGTTGTATGTAAGCATTTTTCAATGTGTAACTCCCTTCCCCACAAGCCTCTGGCTACTGGAATTGGGAGTTGTCAAATTTCTGAGGCGTTTATTTATTATATTATCAAATGAAAAATTTATGTCTAGTGATAGACGTTGAGAAATTGTGCACAGATAAAAATAATGTTCCTAATTAAGGGCCTTTTTTGTGTATAGGCAAATAAATAAATAGTTTGTCATAAATAAAGACCATAGGAGAGTAAGAATTGCCAACGTGCCCGAAAGTTTTTCCATTCCATTACAAATGGGTTGAGTTTTGATACAATGGTCATTAAAGTTTTTGATAAAAAATATTTGTCCATGCTTTCCTTTATTCTTTTTTTTTGGGTAATTGCTTAAATTTTTTCATTGAACTATTTTGACGCTCTTTTTCTCGTACAGTGCGAGAACTAAGGCTGTCACTTTGATTCTCGAGCTTTCTTACTTGTTACTCGAACGCCAATTCGAGTTTTAAGTGGTTGAACAACACTACTCAAAAGTCAATAAGCGAGACTGAGCAGCTCAGTGAAGACACAGTCAATTCCAGTGGGTCAATAAGGGAACTTAGACTTTCACAAGCACAACAGTAAAACGCAGAAATTCAATAATAACCGGCGAAATTAACAAGTTTATGATAAACCGATTGACAGTGTATGGATACCAGAAACTGCGAAGCAAGCAGAATTATTTACAGTAACAAAAACAGATTATAAAAACAGACCGTAAATTTGGCTAGTGCTTAATGTTAATCGTACGGGGAATTAAGTATCGGCAGAATGAGCAAATATTCTTGTCATGAACTCAGTATACTGTGCAAGCAAAAGCTTAATTAAATCTGTCCTTTTATTAAGGTTCAGCCCGGAACAAACAATAATGTGACTATAAAAAAAAAGGTAAGAACCCTGTAGGGACACAGGTCCTAAAATACAGGGAGCAAGGGAGCAAGTAGGAACTTGGAGGGACACAGGTCCTTAAAAATACAAGTAAGGGTAAGAAGTAGTCACAAGTTGAAAATATTAAAGTAAAACATTCAAATAGTAAATATGAGTTGAAAGCGAATTATATGTAACAGACTTCTGGATGCACAGTATAAAATTTTCAAACATAAAATAAACAGTGAAATTTAATATGCTAAGTATAAAAATTTCAATCAGTAAATAAGAAGTAATAAAATAAATATCAAGAATATTCAAAGAGTGTAGAAATTTCAATTAGAATAACGACAGTAAAATTTCGGTAACTAAGTATAAAATTATCAATCAGTAAATATGATATAAATACCAAGAATATTCAAACAGTGTAAAATCAGTCAGTAAATATGAAATAAATACCAAAAATATTCCGACAGGATAAAAGTTTCAATCAGTAAATACGGAATAATAAATGCACTAGCCAAATATATATATAAAGAAGAAGGGTAGTCTTGACTGACTAGTTAAGAAAGCCAAAATTAAACACTCGTAGTGTATCTTGAGGTTGCAGCCAGAGGTGAAAAGTTTACGGCCACAAAACAGAAAAAGAAAAACTCTTTTGTTACTTTGTCAAGCTTTCGGAAATTATTTATTCCCTTTATCAAGACATCTATAAATAAAATTATTATTTAGTAAGAGTCATATAATATAGTTTGCTAAAATACTTACTAACTTGAGGTTAAAAGTTAAGGTCACATGTATTATAAAATAGTCGCATTTTTAACTCAATATAGACAAATTCATACACAAATTCCTTTACAGGTACACAGTTTAAGTTAAACAATTAGTGATTATTTAAAATTAAGGATTAAAACCATGATTTAAATAGATATAACAAAATGAACATGAATAATTACCACATGTGAGTATAGAACTAAAATTTTCTTACTCTCTAAAATCGCAGCGGTGGACCCTGGGCAGCTGGTAGACGTCTGGTTGTTTCGAGAATTGGAACAGATTCTGATTTTACAGGTCTTTACGGTCAGTTTTATAGCCAGATTCCCACTCAGGGTATCGCGAGGAACCCCACGTGCTTTAGTATCGCGCATTGCCCACTATATTGAATACAAGCCAGAGAGGACGGCTATATTAAGTTATTAAACGTACTGGTGAATTATTATTACGTGCGTTGGTTAGTATAAATAAAGTATTCTGACTTTTGTAATGTATGAAATCGGTTTCAAATAATTATTCTTACAAACTACGAAAAAGAAACGGATTTAATCGGCCATAGATAACTAATTATTGAATTAATTACTTCAAATAATAAACAATAATTCCGTTTACAAATATATGCTTTAAATAAATACTCAGGTATTCAAATAGTGAATATTTTCGGATAACATACAGTAAGTCGCTTAAGGCGGTACAGAAAACAAGAAACAAAATTATACAGAGCACAATTAAATATAAATTTTATGCAGTTTTCCGTAATGAGAAATGCTTCATTACACTGTGAATGAATTCTAAATTTTAATTTGACCAAGGCAATATACAGTACGTCTTCTGTTGCCGAGCATAGGGATTTCTGTTAGTGGAACACGTTTAAATTGCAGCTCAATGAGAAAGACGAAGAAGAAAGTTCCCACCACTGGCTATATGAATCAAGGTTAGCTAGCGTCGCAGCCTCGTAGCGATAACCAACCTCTTAATTACTAAACGTCTTCCGTTTGGGGTGTATAAGGCTTTATGGTTCTGTTAATGACGTGAAGCAAATTAATTTCAAAATGATTTATGAGAACGTTCAAATCGTTTAATGGTATTTTAAGGGTAACAAGCAAACGCAGGTTATGGATTTATTCACTGTATTTTACAGTGATAGGCCAATTTCTTTTTTGTAAACAATTGCTGAAATCATAAATAATTTTCACACATGGATGCGTTTTTTCTGGAAAACATAAAAACCCGGGCGAGGTTCGCAATGAAGAAATGGATGTTATGGTTTGTGCAACGGTGGAGAAAATGCCTCAATTTGTTCTATAGAAATATTCCAACAATTTGGTACTTGCCAGGAGACGGTCCTTTCTGTTTTAAATAAATATGTTAACCACGCCTACAGAATTCAAAAAGTTAATGAGCTTTTACCCAATGACCCAATACGACGGATGGAATTTTGTGAAACCGTCATAGAAAAAGTTAAAGCGTCAAACGGTTTTCTTGGAAAGATGCTTTTTGTCGACGAGTCAACTTTTCCATTACAGAGGAAAAATAATCCATCTGCTGTACGTTATTGGGCTACGGAAAATCCACATAAGACTTATGTAGCTAGGACACATTACCCTCAAAAATTAAATGTCTGAATTGGGCTAATTGGACAACATATTGCTGGGCCATTTGTTGTAGATGGAAATGTGATTGGTAGAAAATATTTCGATTTGCTAATAAAATCAGAATTTCCCTTCCTTTCGTGAACTTATCGATATTAATTTTATTGACATTTGGTTTCAGCAAGATGGATGCGGTACTTATAATTTTATACCTATTCAACGATATTTGTATAAAACTTTTGCTGAACGGGTTATAAATACACATGGGGACGTTGCTTGGCCAGTTAGATCGCATGATTTAGCCCCTAATGATTTTTTATGAGATTATGTGAAATTCCAGCTTTTTGGTTTCCAGAGGTGAAAATTTTGAGGAATTGAGGATTCCGTCCAAACTATTACGCCTCAAATGTTTCCCTATGTGAGGCAAAAGTTTTGTGATAGATTGGATCACTGTTTGCCTCAATTTGGGAATCTTTTTGAGCAATTATTAAAAAAATTTGAATATCTTATTTTCAATATTTTTTTAGAGTATCATTTTATTTTATTTTTAAAACTTTTAATTTGCCTAACTGTTTAACAGAACAACTTTCAGTTTGATACAAAAAAATTATTCTATTATTGAAAATAATTAGACGCATTTTCTTGAAAAATAAAACTAAAAGATGCTCATCCGTTAGCACAGTAAAAATGTACCAAAAAGTCCCATGATGTGGAAAAAATTGCCCACTCAAATTTGTCATGCTCAATATTATCAGGACCACTTAAAAGGTCTAAAAAAGGTTTTTTGCTTCAGCCGTCATCTTGTGAAATTTTTTAATCCTTTTATCTTGTTCTATTGGTTGCACAAAAAAGTTATTGAACAAAAAATTGTAAATAAAATTCTACATATTTTAAACAGTTTTAAATTTAATTGAAAATCTAAAATCACTGGAATCGAATTTATTTGGTTATATGTGTGCAATTTTTGTCAGATCAAAGCACCTACTATTTGACTGAATATTAGTGAGACGTCAGTCGTCGTGTGAACGATCCATCTTTATGGTGTCTGAAGGACTTCTTTTTCTCCCTTTAAAAACTTAGAAAAATTAAATTTTCTTTTTCCTCTACTCTTTCTTTATCTCTAAAAAAATAAATATTACGTTCACAAAATTTTAGGGTTCAACACGACTGTTTCAGACGGAGAATAATATAAAAAATCATACTTACTATCGTTTATGCTTAACTGCTGCTTTAATGGTATCAATTGGACGTCGTAACGCTATAAACCTAACACTGGATGTACCACACTTTCTTAAAATTAAACCTGAAAGGGAATTTTGTTAGAAAACACAACTAAAAGACAATATAAAGTTAAAAAATGTATATATTAAATCTTTAAAAAATTATGTTTTTACAACAACTTTTATTTCAAGAAAAATGTTTAACAAACACTAGTCTGGCCCGTGTACAACACATGGTGAGGAACGGAACGATTTATACTGTACCAACTACCATCCAATATGCGGTTTTATAAGCTAACGATGCACAAAAAGATTCAAGAAAAGTTCAATGTAACTGAAATTTTGGTGGGCTTTTGCTTGCCTGTCTTATAAACGTATTATTTAATTCACATGAATTTTGGTCGCTCCTCAGAGCTTAAAATTGCTTCGATTGTATTCTACAATAACAACTTTTTACGTTCAGGCAAGGCGGATCCCATGCACGTATGAGTACATGGTAATAATACTTTTTTGACTCCGAATCACTGAGGAACCGGTTTAGGGCAAACCCCGTCAAAACTCCTCATTTCCCCGTCAAAACCGACTGCTAGGAAATGACGGGGGTCCCATGTCGCTAAGGGCTATTTTCGCTACAACTTCCGATATACTTTGAATAGTCGTTGGATTAACTTGTCCTCATATTCAATACCTCGTAAGAGTTGCAGTGCTTGACAACGTGGATTCGTAAAAGGGTTTTTAATCTTGAAAATTTCGAAGTTAAAGTCAAATTTTATTATACTTTCTAAATTTAGGTGGTTGGGGCGACATTACGTCCCTGTGCAGCGACATTTGGTACACTTGCTAAATTAACGCTCCTTGAGGAGTTAGCGAAAATTTTGCATAAAAAACGCTCCGAAGAGCAAAAATATGATTACAAGTATTAAAAACCTCTTCCACGGCGTTTTTACGTGAAGCACGCTTTTCGTACGAAGTATTTCCTAAGTTGGATTTTGTTACAACGTCGAAAAGTATTTCGGGGTTATAGCGTGTTCTTTAACAGTCGCAGGGATAGCAGCCACTCGCTTAATCATAGTTGTGTGTGATATGTTCTTCGTCTTTCTCATTGAGCTGCCACTTAAACGCATTTCACTAACAGAAATCCCTTTGCTCGGCAAAATATAGGCTTACCGTATACTGATATTAGTTTGTTGTTGTGAAGTACTTACCTTGTTGTAAATTTATTTATTTAATCATCTTAAACACAGAAAACTTCCCTGAATAGTTCCAAAGATGATTTAAAATAAATCAAAACATCGACAATATCAGAAATAGAATTTCCATAAGTTCCCGACCTATACCTATCAAAAACGGCCCCCAATAAAATATAGTTTTATTTTAAATAAGTACCCTTTTTTTCTCTTTGCAGCATCGTAAAGTCTTATGTAACTTATTGTGTAGACTTTGTAGTCTTAATTGTGCGTTTATATGTGTTTGATGATGGTGTGTTTGATCGACTGACATTCTTTTATTGCTGGAGTTTCTATTGAAATCAGAATTTTTGGGCCTATCCTTTTGGTTGTTCCATTGAAGGGTAAGTCAATATTATATTCGATGTAAGGGCCATCGATAATGCTTTTACAGGTGGATGGAGACAATCTTGCCATATGGTACAGTAAACGAAGCTCAAAATGACGGCCAAATGAGAAAATTTTGGATAGTTTGGGATGTTTGGACCCTTTATGTAAAAACATGCTCTGATCACGGGAAAAATACTAAAAAAATTCCAAACATGTCGCAACATGTTCCTATGTATACATATATATGACAAATAAAGTCAATGGTATTTTAGTTATCAATTACAAGAAACGTAATAAAGTGTTTATAGCAGATACCGGTGAGGGTACCTATTATTGAAACAGAGGAGTTCCGGAGCATCGGCAATGTCCAGAGTCATCTGCAGACCGGTTTCGAGCTTTTGGCTCTCATCAGTACAGAGCAGACCCAGACACTGACCACGCTGCGGTCTCCTGATGTTATATATATTGCAGGTAACACCATATCGGTGACAATTAGTACAAATAGGTCCCTCCAACGGCATTTACCACAAACACTTTAAGAAGCCTCGACTAAGGCAAATGTGGCACTGAACCGTTAGATGACGCCTGCTACTATTTTACATGTCGCTATCGTAAAGATACGGAGATGTACCAAGTAGTCGAGGGATCCGCGTGTCGTTCGTCACATGCCTACCTTGCACTAACGAAAGCGAACAGCTCGAAACTGCAGTCTGCAAGTGGTATGGGACGACTGGCACGAGAGCTCCTTTAAGTAGGATCAGTCTCTCGGCTGGTGTTTGTTGCAATCGAAGCATTAGCGTTTTGTTGGTAATATGCGATTATTACACTTAACGCGCCAAGCTTGTAACTTGCAATTCAGCGCTCGGTGGGGCGGCATATAGCCTGGAGAGTAGCTGTTGGTTGCAGTCTGGTTACATTCCTTATAGTAAAATAAGGATTTTATAGAGGTGCTTGCGACTGAAATATTATGTTTTAATATTTTCCGGAAAAACGGAAGAACATATTGATATTTTTTTTGATTATCTTGATATCTATGCATTTAAAAAATATATATATATAGGAACAAAAAACGTTTAAAATTACATTTTTTGTAAAGTGGCGCTGTTTAGAATTTATTTTTTTATAATTTTCTGGAAAAACGGAGAATTAACATACTATGGTAATTTTACTCGATTATCTCTATGCCTGCGCGTTCTTTCGACAAGTAAGACGTATTTAAGACGTAATCTTACATACGAATAACAGTGAAAAAATTTCTCATTGTTTTTCTAAACAGTGGGAAATTAATTATTTGTAAAAAGAAAAATATGAGGGCTATGGTAAGATCAAGATTTTTTTAAATATAATTTTTATATGTAGTATACTTTTTATAATAATAGTGAGAAAATGCATATTTAATGAGATTTTGGCAAATTTATAAGAAAATTTCCAATCTTGGAAAAGCGTCGTGGAAAATTTTCAATAGAATAACATTGTGGAATGAAAAATAACATTCTAAATACTTTTTGTTCTTATAATTTTTTTTTAAAAACGCATAGATAGCGAGATAATCAAAGAAAACTATAAATATATGTTTTTCCGTTTTTCCTGATAATTAAATGTAAAACTGCAAATCTAATAGCATGGCCGTATGGAAAATTCAACTTTAAACACTTTTAGTTCTTATAATTTTTTTGAAAAAATGCATATAGAGTGAGATAAAGAAAACTATATGCATATATTTTTATACTAGTTTTTCCGAAAAACTAAAGATAAAATTTCACGCAAATCTAATAGCGTAGACATATGGGAAATGCAATTCTAAACACTTTTTGTTCTTATAAATTTTTTGAAGAAACTCATAGATAGCGAGATAATTGAAGAAAACTATACATATGCTAGTTTTTCCGGAAAACTATAATCAAAAATTGCACTTTTTATTCTTGTATTTTTTTCAATATAAGAACATGTTGCGACATGTTTAGAATTTTGTTATTATTTTTCCCGTGATCAGAGCATGCTTTTACATAAAGTGTCCAAATATCCCAAACTATCCAAAATTTTCCTGCCATTTCCTTCGTTTACTGTATTATTTTCTGATAGAACTTGGTTCTATTCACATCGCTAGGCATTTTTTTTTCTAGTTGCTCCATTACGGGACTGATCAATAATAAATTGGATGTAGGGGCTTTTGATATCTGTTCTGTGGACTATTTTTAAGGAGTTTTCTTTTAATTTTCGTTAGTTCATGATTACGCTGTAGATGAATATATTGTTGGAAATGCTTTTGGCGATTGGAGGCAATAGGTCAGATAGGTGTGTTTGTTCTTTTCGTGTGTAACAAGTAGATAGCAGGTTCAATAGCAGTATATGCTTTAATTTTAAAATTGCGGTGTAATTTTTTATTGCGAGGTAAGGGGAGGATGTTACGTGTCACTTTCATTACACGTAACTGGTTTTAAATATAATATATAATATCACAGTTTTTTTATTATTTAATAATTACATTACTTAGAATCTGATACTCATCTTTCTCGTATGAAAGGTTGCCTATAGTAGATTGACTTGAGAGAACATCACTGGAACATTTGTGTGCTTTAGATATGCCTTCTCCTTTATTGAATATTATCGTTCTGGGTATTTAGACTTTGGTTGAAATGCGAATTTTAAGTACAACATGTAGTCAATCCGCTGTTATTAGTAGTAACCTTCCTGGATAGATGTAGTGTTTAAAGAATAGTATAAGTAGAAGTAACTACTTCTATTTCCTTTCAACTTCGACTATCACGCGTGCGCGAGGGAAAAGACAGTTGGAGTTCTGGCGCGCTTCGAAAGTAAGACTGCTTCTTAAAAACCGTGAAACCTTAATTATAGTAATTAGTGTAGTATTAAGTTAAATAAATAATAGTCAGTGTAGAAACAATAAATAAATATGCTTGTAAGACTAAATTAAAGTTGTAGTGAAACGAGGAGACTACCGTCGAAAGAGGACTACCACCTATAAAGTAATAATAATTTGTTATATATTAAGTAATGGACAATAACCTCGGTATATGACAATAGCTAAATGGTAAAACTATGCGAATCGGAAAAGGGGTCAGATATCGTCCACCATTGACTCCAGAAATCAAGGAATCGTCAATTTATTACTAACTTATATGTTCTAGTTATAACTAATTATTTCTTGACACAGAATGTCCTTTTTATATCAAGAAATTTATTTATATGTGTATTACATAGAACAATGGCTCTAAATTCAAAACATTAATTTTATCTGTGCATTGGAATATGAAACTACGAATTATTATTTCTTATCTATCCATAATAATAACACTTATTGTATATAAAACGACTAATACATTTTTTTATATTTTGGAGTTAATGAACGATGATAAAAATGTAAAATTATTTTTTAAGAGTATATTTACATCAAGTTTGAGCTAAGCATTAACACCGTGATTAGTTTCTAAATTTATCTGAGGAATAAAGATGCCGCATATAGAGAAATTAATTTATTTATTAAGTATGTAAATCAGGCGTGTCAAACTCATTTTGTACAAAGAGCCGCATATAAGCAATTTTGCATTACGCCTAGGGCCCCCGTTTTCAACGTTTCAAGAATAAGCATCTTCTTCTTCGTAGTCGTAACGCCTTGAAAACATTGCATGATCCATGTATTATTTTATTTGGTGCTCCTTGTTTGTAAGGAAATCTTACAACTCCGCATCATGTACCCTTTTCTTACCAATAAACAGATGTTTTGACTTACCCCTCATCTGTAGCGACATCAGCCTAACGTTTATTATATTTAAGACTGAGTTTGCATGCACCAGTCAATCGCGAATAATTCCTTCCAAAATTTGATATATTACTCACATATTAATTTGGGAATTATGCAGTAAGTTTGAATGAAATTATAGTGTTCTAATATAATGAATACAACTGGTGCATCTTTTTCAATTTTTTTATTATAAAATGTTTTAATCATAAAAACATAGTAACTTTTCTTCAAAGAAACGGGGAAAAAATAAAAAAGATGTACAAATAGCCATTGCTTCATTTGGTCAGGACTACAGATGACAAATTATGAGCCCGAAAATGCTTTGCGGCACACGAAGCAATGTCCCCGCCTTGCTGCTGCCATGTAGTAGCAAAACGCCTAACTATTTTACACGAAATTTAACATATTCGTATTCGACATAATACTTTAACAGGAGCAAATATTATGCAGACTTTTCACTTTTTTTAATGTTATTTTTTTTCATACTGCATCGTATATATTTTATTTGAATATTTATGTCCCTTTGTAGAATATAAAACAATTTATGGTGAATTTGAGATGAATGAGTAGTACGTTATCGTTGAATATTCAAGGAGGAGAAAATTTTGGAAACTTAATTTTAACTTAGATTACAATATAAAATATAATAGGTCATTGTCTTAAGTTTTCTAATTTACATAATGAAATCAATTTTGAATTCTGTTGGTCGTATTTAAGAATTGTGTAAAATAAGAATGAGGATATATAACGCACTATTTGACCTTGGTAACGTACCGTTAAACCATGTCTCGTAATTGATATGGTGCAGTAATTACAGTAGAGTGCGTATCACGCCTTATGTTGTCACTTCTCTAAATGCTAAAAATTGGTTAGTATTTTATTTTGTATGGATGAAATTAGTATTTTTGTAACATTCTAAGAACATTGCTGCGTAAAAAACATGTTGCTTCAGATAATAATTGTGACAAAGACTGCAGATCCTCTAAAGTAACTGCTCCTAAAATTTCAACTAACATAGCTTCGAAATTAAACATTCTCGTTGAGTTAGTTGTTTATTTATACACAATAGTCTACAGATCCAAGGTACTATTTACAGGATCTGAAAATACAATAAATAACAAAAAAGCGTTGGAATTATGAAACAAGAAAATTTTACGTGGTTGGTAGATATTTTAAATATCACTAGCACCTTCGCCAATTTCTAGAAAATCCAATTTTAATTTTAAATTGTCTTAGCTTCCATTTAAATTATACACAAAAATTTTGATTGTCCACCGGAAAAGCTTCATAGCTTAAATAAAAAAAGAAACGTTCAAATCGATAGACATGTTATGTAACTATGGACGAACACAGCCAGAAAAATATGAGTGAAATAGGAAAACGTGAAACTTTTTTGCAGTTGTTTAAAAATGCGAAAAAGATATCAGCAATAGTTTGGCCTTAAATAAAATTAGAATGTGTTTAACTAGCGTCTTTAGGATTTTCTCTTTCAAGAAATTTTGTGAGATCCCGAAAAGTTACAGAAGACAAAAAATAAATATCATGTATCTCGTCATAACAATTCCCAAACTAGTAAATTTACAATGAAATAATTGAACCAACTTTATACAAGGAGCTTTATTTATTTTTATTGTTAATAGTAATAATATTTAAATAAATAATAATTTTGAGAAGACCCTTTTTCTTCTTCTCTTACATCCAGATGAATTACCAACTTACTAAACTTTCTTGACTACACCTATATCTGTTTGTATTAAAATTCTACACAGTACAGACCTATTTACATATAATTATCACAGTTCTCGATTATTTTACAATTTAGAAGTTTTTGAACTTGTGCCAAGACAGATATTTAGTAGTTAAATGTGTGAACAGACTAGGTATTAACGTGATATAATGAATAGTAATCTGATGTGGCTAGTTTACATTCATCACAGGGTAACAGTACTTTATTGTGCATTAGTATTACTAATACCGCGGACATTTTTCGCGATCCATTTTTATCCTGATTTGTTCCATTTGATAAGAACTTATATTGAAATTTTACAAGTGCATTCGATATGCACTGAATATATCAATAACGGCTTACATCCTAGGTTACTATGTCATTTGTTTGAAATGCACCAAGACTGACTAAAAAAGATCTACATAAATCAGATAACTCTCAAATCCAAAGAGAGTATTCTATACGGAAGGAAGCTACACCTGAAACATAAATCCATTCCATGGCGATGTGGTAATCTACCTGTATGAAAGTTCGAGCTCATATCAGTTCAAAATAGATTTATTCAAAATGAGGTATAACAAGATCCTCGCGATGTCACGCAAAAATTGCTGAAAATAATAATTTTTTGTGGGACGTAAGTAAGTGTAGCATTTATCAAATGAAATTGGAACAGTATGAACTCTCACTCCTCTCAAATAAATAGCAATTATTTGATATCAATGCTTCTGCAAATGTTAAAAAAAATACTTTTTGTAAAAATACCGAGTTTGACGATCACTTATTTGTTTATTATCAAAACGTCAGTGGGTTAAAAACAAAAACTCATTATTTATGTAACTCAGTATTAGCATCACATTGCTCTGTATTTGGTTTAATTGAGACGTGGTTGAATTTCAATGTATTTGACTCCCAATTATTCTGTGATATGGCAGGTTCAATCAGGGATGGTGGTATACTGCTGGCTCTCAAAACACCTTTCAATGCTGTTGTCTTAGATTTAAACAACACAATCAGCTTGGTGCTTATAATTGCTTTGCTAGGCATCAGAAATAGTTCCTGATCTCGGTCTTTGCTTGTTTTCATTGTTTACACTGATATAGCAATTTGCAAGACATGCTCTAAGAGACGTAATTTTTTTTTGAGTGGCCAGAGTGATTTTATTTTACTCGGTGACTTCAACATACCCGACCTTATAAATCATATGGATGACCCTTATTATATTAATAAACGCATAATGTCGACAGTAAATTTTAGTGAATTTATGTGGCTTAAACAATGCAATAGTATTCTGAAATCTAATCAGCGTATTCTATATGTACAATGAACTAGATCTTGTCCTTTCAAGAAATGTTCCCAGAACCACACATATAAATAAATCGTATCCCCATGGTTTAATCGAATTATAGTTAGATACATTAAAGAAAAATCACGTCTTTGGTGTACATACAAAGAAACTGGAGACTGAAATGCTCATGGAGATTTTAAATCTCCAAGAAAAAAGGTCAAATAGGAAATAGGCGTTGCGTATAAAGACTGCCTTAAAAATATTGAAATGCAGATTAAGCCAAACTCAAACAGATGATGGTCACATTAATATAAGAGATGTTACTAGTATCTCAAGTGTAATGGCCCAAGAAAATGTTCCTTTGAATAACCCTCAACAAATTTTAGATGGATTTGCATCACTTTTCGACTAATTCCACTAATTTTAATATTGAAACCACTGACTCAAATAGTAATATCACATCTTGCTATTCCAATGATTAATGAAAGACTGTGCTTTGTTATTTGCTTCATTAGAGTGCGCTTCCATAATATGGAGTCCAGAATATGTCGTGCATAAACTTAGCGTTGAAAAAACGTCAAAAACTTCCAGTAAATACTTTTAGTACAGAAATGACAGAATTCATCCAGCAAAAGGTACGTCTCAATGTGATCTGTTAAACATATATCAAATATATGATTTGGAATCGTGCTGTAAGTATTTTTCGATTGTATTTTTATATGAAACTTAAAATAATGTGATAGATTGTCCTGGGTTATATAGTTATGTTAAATGACATGTACCATCAGTCCATATACGCTAAAATAATTGAATATGCCTCATACTAACTTATTTAAATCTTCACCTATGCATATGCTGTCTTCTAACTATGTATATAATATGTAGGATGATGTTGATATATTTTGTACTACTGTTAATAAAACAGCATTTCAAGTAAAATATTACCTGTTTCTTTTACAAATATTTTATGAAATTTTACTTAAGTTTTATTATATTTATCATACCAAATTATGTAACAAAGTTTGTTCTTCCCAACCCTACAATTTTTTAATGCCTTAATGCTTTGTTTATATATATATATATATATATATATATATATATATATATAATTGGATTCCTTATCTGTTTGGGTAGTTGTATCCTAAATAAATAAACAAAGTTCATAAAGTATCTGTCAGAATTTGATATAATGCACATAAATTTATTATTTATGTATTATCGCCTTATTATATGTGTAATGAACAAAGATAATAAATAATGTGGTTTCCTTAGATAAGAATGATTATTATGAAACGTAGATAGATAGACAGATAGATAGATCTTTATTGATCATATACACACAAAAATTGTGCTTTGACAAGTCATCAGGTATATAGTAGTAATATATATTAAAAAAGAACAATATTTGTCATAGAATAATAAAAAACAAAATACAAGCAGCAAGTAAATAACATAATACAACAGTAAACAATAAATAACAACAAAAAAATATATATACACATACACTTATATATACACACACACACATATATATCAAATAACAGTTGTAAAATTGCAAATAATCGCAACAAACAGAATTTAAAATTTTTATTACATTAATAATGCTTAAAATTTGAAATGAGAAAAATCGGACAGAAGGAATTCGTCAAAATCATAAAATGCATTTTCAAGTAGGAAACGTTTAATTACTTATTTAAAACGTGCACAGTCAAGTACCTGTATAGCATTCGGTAACACATTGAAAAACTTTATTGCGTAGTAGCTAGTCCCATTTCTGGTTTTCGAAAGACGTGAAAAATCCATGCATATGTTACCCTTATTGCGCGTTGCATAATTATGTATGCTCTCATTTTTTGTGTATTTATATAAATTAGATTTTGTATGCACAAGACATTGCAATATATATGTGCAAGGCAGGGTAAGTATACCAAGCTTTAAAAAAAAAAATCTACAATCATCTCTGTATGATAAACCTGCAATGATTCTCACAGCTTTTCGTTGCATCGAAAAAACTGTGGGTGTATGTGCCGAGTGGCTCCACACCAAGATAGTATACGTTATAGAGGAGTGGACTAGTGCATGATATGCCGTTAACAAAGTTGACTGTGACAGGCAATTTTTTAGATTGCGCAGTAGGAAGATGTTACGGGATACATTCTTGCAGACAAAACCTGTGTGTTCTTCCTATGTTAACTTACTCTCTAAAATTACACCCAAAAATTTCACGGAGTGAGGGTAGTTCAACTGTGAGGAAATATGTTTTAAACTAAATATCATTGTCTATGTCTTATCTTTATTTAAGGTTAACTGATTATTAGAAAACCAAGCATGCACCTTAGAGAGACTATTTTGTGCATCAGATAACAAAATTTCGTTATCATTGTGGGTATGGGCTAATGTTGTGTCATCTGCAAAAAGAGTAAATTTTGCTAAGGGTGTACTGCAGAACCCTGGGGACGCCAAACTTAGTGTTAGTTGGATCTGAATTGACGTTATCAAAATGAACAAACTGAGATCTATCAGTCAAATAGGACGTAACCAATTCTTGGCTGGCCGGAGAAAATTTATAAAATTTAAATTTTCTGACTAAAATATTATGGGATACACGGTCAGAAGCCTTAGTGAGATCTAAAAATTGCACGTATACAGACTCTTTGGCTTCAAAACCTTTATTTATTACATTTATTAATGAATTAATTGCTAAAGTTGTGGACAATTTTGCTCTAAATCCATATTGACAACTATTAAATAGGTGGGAACTTTCAAAATAATTACTAATTTGACTTTTCAAAATTACCTCAAAGATTTTTGCAAACAAAGGTACAATACAAATCGGTCTATAGTTTGCAGGGTCGTCGACACAGTTTTTTTTGAAAAAAGGTAACACTTTTGACAATTTAAGGCTTCTTGGAAATACATTATTTCTGATACATTGATTGATAAGTTTAATCAGTGGAATGATAATAATATATTTAATACTTTTAACAATTTTTAGATTAATGTCCTAAGGATCTTTAGTATCAGAGTTGTTCAAATTTTCAATTACATTAAGTACTTGAATAAAAGTTACTTCGTCGAAAGTAAATTCCCAGTCTGCCCTGGTTACCATAGAGCTAGAGCTTCAAAATTCTCATTAGAAGGTGGTAAGGTATTAATTAAGTTTTGTGCTATGTTCCCGAAATAGTTATTAAATTCATTAGAGGAGATAATTTCTGATGATTTCTCTTGCTTATCTTATTCGTGTTAATCAGATTCCACAATGCCTTTTGCTGATTATTGTTTTGACGTATGTGGTTGTCATTTGCAGCTTTCTTGGCTTTTATTAATTCATTTTCATAAATGCGTCTTTTGTGTTTAATTAAATCTTTCAAATCATCAGAAGGATTACTATTATAAGTATCAAGAAGGAATTGTAATGACTCTCTCTTTAATCTCAAATCATCAGTGTACCAATTTACGCTAGTTTTTTCTCATTATTTAAAATTTTGCACTTGGCTGGTAAAAATATATCTAAAGCGGAGGTAATCTTATCCAGAAAAAGATCAAATCTTTTGTCAATATCAAAAGATGTATCGTTGGTAAACCCCCAATCGATTTCTTGCAGATATCGATTTAAGTGAAATAGACCTGTATCGGAAATAGGTCTATAAATAACTTGCTTAAGAATTTGGGTAGGCTTACAGTTATTTACGCTTAAGTTTAAACCAGTGTAATCCGATAATTTGGGATCAGTTGTCTGCAAAATGCAACTATCACGAGAAAAATTAATAAATATATTATCTAGACAGTTGGTCAAACGTGTCGAAAAATTATTATAAACAATAAAACCAAATGAGGTAAACAAATTAATAAGTGCATGTACATATTTACCTGGGTTTTTAAAATGAATATTGAAATCACCAGTAAGTATTATTTTTTTATCTTTTTGAGAGATAAAGTTCAAGACACGCATAAGTGTCTGCAAAAATATATTAAAGTCACCAGTAAGATAACTTGCGTAATAATAGTCCCTATAAAAAGCTTAATAGCAATCCAAGGCAGTTGTAAAAATTGAAAATGTTTGCATTTTGTGAATTTCGCTTATTTCTTGACCCAATTTAATATGTGAGGTTTCGTTCAGGCTACAACAGTAATTGAAATTGTCATACATGATGATTTTCACAGAAATTAAAGTAAAGAATACACGTTGTTTTTCTTTGAGGATGAAGTTGATGGATAACCCTCAAAGATATTTGTTTGAACGTTTTTTCTGTGCATGGGCCCAAATAATATGATGGACAGCAGAAAACCAAACACTTATTTTACTAGTGTACTGCTAATACTCCTTGAATTGATATATTACTCATTTTACAGTATCCTTTTGTCTTCTTCAACATGCTGTATGGAGAGAAATATATATTTTTTAATATATATAAAAGCCACTGCTAATTTACACTCTACTTCTTAATACTCATTAGCGTTTCCATAACAGAATCAACTACGAATTCGAACGCTGTATCTATCAATTTTGTGCTTATAGCACTGAGTTGTAAAAACAATAGAAAAACGTAAGAGGAAGACTAAAAAAAGTCGCAGTACCGTTATGCACATCTGCAGCCGGTGTTTAGCAGTGCTACAAGCACAAAGCCCTTTAAACAACTCAGTCGATAACGAATCTTATAAATAGTGTTTTTACCGAGATCGCCATCAATAAATGAGATAGTCTTATAATTTTTGTAAATGTATTTCAGAAAATCAACGATACGGAAAGCATAATGGTCAAACGTTAATATTAAATTAGGTATATCTTCAAATCAATCAAGACGTTAACCGATATACGGTCCTCCGATGTTAGATAGACGGTAATAGATGTGTACACTGTACATCGGTTGATTTTCAATAAGAAGAGCTTTTCGTAGCAATCTAGATCAGCAATCGTAATTTGTTTAAAAAAATAGTCTATCTACTTTCATTAAAAATGTATACAGGCTGTCACGGAATTAGGTACAAATATTGGTCAGGTGGATTCTGAAGAAGGAGTATAATGTATTTTTTTAAATTAGCCTTTTCTTGGAGAACTCCTTTTTAAACAGAAGCCCCAATGCTGATTTTGTATTTCTTCGTTATTGCTCTGCTTGAGAGAAATAACAGAAGAACGAGCTTTAAATATTACCAAAACACAGACATAGAAATTCTATATTATAAAATACCAGGCCTTATCCTCTCTTTTCTAATAAGATTGTGCGGCAAAAACTCCATGCATCTTGAACTGGTTTTTGTAGACTTGAATTTTCAAATGCAGGGTGGTCAAGCTATACTACGCACTTATAGAGATATTAAAAATATTGATGAAAAAACACTTTATGAACATTTACAAGCCATTCCATGACGCAATATACTTGATATTGATGATAAAATAACGTTTTTTTAATGAAGTCATGACACTTCTCATGGACGTACATGCACTTTTAAAGTCTTGTATGTTCAAAAAACCATATAAACCTTGGATTACAGACAATGTTAAGTTACTTATGACTTTAAAACATAAAGCTCTACAGAAATTCAAAAGAACCAGGAACCCTATTCATTTCCAAGAATACAAGGACGTAAAAATTTTTCTAACAAGTTCAATACGTAGTGAAAAAAGGCATACTTGCGACATTCATTTCAAATGAATAGCATGAATAGTTGTTTGGAAAGCTGTCAATAATTTGCAAATATACAACCATCAAACAAATAAATCAACCCCTGATAACTTAGCGAACGTCAATGAAATAATTATTTTATAAATTCCATCTCGCATATTAGACAAGGTACAATATAAATAATTATTATCAGGGTATTAAAACTTCAGTGAATTCCATTCTTACTTTTAAAACGATAACAAAAATTGAGATAAGTAAACATTTACTTTCCATTAAATCTCGAGCTATTGGTACTGATGGTATGCATATTGATTTTATTTTACTTTGTTGTCCTTTTACTTTAAAATATATGTCATATTGTAAATTTTTGTATTATCAATTCAGTTTATCCTAGCGACTGGAAAATAGCACACGTTGTACCTCTTCCTAAGATTAATAGTCCTGAGGGGTATGGTGACCTCAGACCTATTAATATTCTACCTGTACCTTCTAAGATCTTGGAATATATAACTAAATATCAAATTGTGTAGCACGTGGAAAATAACAACATATTACCATATACACAGTCAGGTTTTAGAAAGGGGCATAGTTGTGCTACGGCTTTGTTAAATGTGACTGATTATATTTTAGGTGAAACAGATTCGGGGTTATCTACAGTGCTCGTATTGCCTGATGACTCGAAAGATTTTGACACTTTAAATCACAAGACTTTATTAGTAATATTATAATATGCAGAATTTATATTGAGGCAGTGGATTTCATTGCTAGTTACTTAATAGATAGGAAACAAAAAGTAGTATTAACTTGTTCTATAAATATTTTTCAAGGTGCACCGCAAGGATCTGTGTTGGGTCCGCTTTTATGTACTCTGTACACTAGTTCTTTACCGACATTTATACAAAATTGTGGCACGCAGATGTACGCGGATGATACACAATTATATTTCTCTTTTAATCTTGAAAATATCGGGAGTAGTTGTGAGCTTATAAATAAGGACCTCGAAATCATATATAAAGTTCCACTAGAGCATTAGCTAACTTTAAATCCTAATAAATGTATAGCAATATTGTTTAGTCGGCCGATAGACAAAGCCAGATTAGCTGGAGAAATTAACATTAAAATAAATGATATACCTGTGCCAGTCACTGAGGAAGCAAAAAATTTAAGTCTCATGGTAGATACATTACTAAGATTTGATAAACATATATCAAACTGCATTAAACGTGCCATTGCCAGATTAAAAGTTTTATATAGTTCTAGACATATTTTAAATACAAATTTAAAAATTATACTTTGTGATTCGCTGGTCTTGTCAATATTTAATTATTGTGACACGGTATATGGGCGTTGTCTTACAGCTGCAAATTACCAACGTATACAAAAAATACAAGACTTTTGTTTGAGATTTATTTATGGAGTTAGAAGGAGAGAACCCGTTAGTTACAAATTGCAGAAAACCAGATGGTTTAATATGAAAAATAGACGTCATTTGCACGCTAGTTCTCTGTATCACAAAATTATAGTAACAAATAAAACTTCATATCTCTATAGCAATATTACATTTTGTACGGATGTACATAATTTAAATGTTAGATTTAAAGGCACTTTAACCCCACCAGCACATAGAACTACTTTATTTGAACGGTCTTTCTCATTTAATATATGTAGAATATATAATTCTCTCCCACCTTCTCTCAAATCTCACGCTGTCTCTTCCTTCTCGCAAATGTATAAACGCATTTTTCCATTTAATTTGGTAGTCATTACTTATCTCCTTTAAATATGACATATTATATGGTAAATTATTTTGCCTTTTCTGTACTAATTTGACATTTTACTCTTGCTCTGTGTATTTCTGTTATGGATATATATATATATATATATGTTGTTTTTTTAGGTTTTCGCGGGTGTTAAATGAAGTATTGTTGTACTTCCGGGTGCTCTCCCGCGTCGATCATCGACTCCTCCAGGAGTCACGGTTGTCTAAACGGCGTTTCGGCAGAATCTCATCTGCTATCTTTAGGTACTCACTGAAAGCTGCCTACTGCTGCTTCTCGTTGCTCGAACAGAACTGACGTTCCCCGCGTTGTGCGGCTCCTTATATATGCTCCAGACTAGGGCGCCCCTGCGCGTTTGGCTACGTGTTACCGGTCTCCCACCACCTGTGGCAGGCGTAGCGGGCGCCTGAGCCAACCCGACAAGTGGCGTCGCTGAAACGTCAAGCTCCACGTGACTTCTCGCCGGTGGTCGGGCAACCTCGTGCCCAATCGGTGCCGCAGAATGCCGTGGTTCTCCTTGATTGGTCCGCGCTCGGCTCTGACTCCTCGTGATAGGTCCATTTCGGGCAGGTTGCTGTGCTTCCTCACTATTTGTCAATACTTGAACATGCCTCCTCGTGATTGGTTCGTCCATGGTGGATCGTATTACATAGACGTAGACGTATTAGTGAAAAAGAAACCAGACAGGACACTAGGTCACACAGTATACAGAAAACCCACTCACACGGACAGATATCTAAATGCGGCATCACATCACCATCCAGCACAATTAAATTCAGTAGTAAAGACTCTAGTGACACGTTCTCAGAATTTGGCAGTCGTCGACCATATCAACGAAGAGATGTCTTCACTTCAGAAAGCACTATTGAAAAATGGATTTTCGAGGTATACAATACAGAAGTCGCTGGGGCCATACAGACAAAAAGCCCAGGAGGAAACCGAGAAACCAGTAGCAAAGGCATATCTACCTTACTACTACTACCTTACCTTAAATTGGCAAACTTCTACGTAAACATAACATAGAAACAATATTTAAAACAGACCGAAAAATCAGTGCAGTCTTCCGTAATCCAAAATCAAAAACTACCCTAGAAAACCAAGGAGTATACGAAATCCCGTGCCAAGATTGCAACAAATCATACATAGGACAGACCAATAGACATATTAGTGTAAGAAAGGAAGAACATATGAATGCAGTACGAAAAGAGGAGAAAACATCGTCCCTAGCACAGCACGTAAAATCCACAGGACACAAAATAGATTTCGACAACACCAGAACAGTAGCTAATATCGAGCATTATAGGCCAAGGATTACCAGAGAGGCCATGGAGATCGAAAAAAGACCACAAAATCTTAATAAACGAGATGCTAGGCAGAGATTGCCCAGTTCCTGGAAGCCCGCTCTTGTGAGAAAATACATAACCGAAAACACACGACGATCCACCGCGGACGAACCAATCACGAGGAGGCATGTTCAAGTATTGAAAAATAGTGAGGAAGCACAGCAACCTGTCCGAAATTGACCTATTACGAGGAGTCAGAGCCGAGCGCGGAACAATCAAGGAGAACCACGGCATTCTGTGGCACCGATTGGACACGAGGATGCCCGACCACCGGCGAGAAGTCACGTGGAGCGTGACCTTTCAGCGAGGCCACTTGTACGAAACAATTTTAATAGTTATTTGTGTATCAAGGTAATAAGATTGATTTTTCTCCACCGAATTCGAAGTTTGTGGCCAAGGCACAGCCAAGGCCAAGCAAACTTTGGGTAAGTCCGAGAAAGGTCATTTGACCGAGGTGCACACAGCATATTTTAGGCAACTCTCTCAAAAAGGAAAAGAAAATATTTTTAAAATTGTTGATTGACAAATGAGTACAAAAAGATGATACTTTAGGAATTCTGTCAGATCCGATAAACGTCATTCTTTGTGACAGCTCCCTAAAAAAAATTTTTTTCTTGAAACGTCAGAAAATCATTACATTTCTTACTCATTTCATGACAATAAAGTTTGACATTTCAGACGGCTGTGCGTTGCCATTAGCAATGGAAGTAAAAATACTTTTTCTTCCGCTCGAGCGGACTTACTTACGCACAGCAATAATATATTGTTTTAGGAGTAAAAGTAATGCTTTTGTGACGAGTCTTTTGATTTACAGACGAGTCACAAAAGTGGCTTTTACTCTGTGTATGACATGTTATTTTTTCTTCAAATGTCGATTAGCTAAAAAAAAAAATAAAGATAAAAAAATTTTTCCTCAAGCATCAGAAAATCATGACATTTCTTACTCATTAAAGTTTGACATTTTAAACGGCTGTGCGTTACCACTAGCAACGGAAGTACAAGTACTTTTCTTCCTCTTGAGCGTACTTTCAATAGTATATTGTTTTATAAGGAGTAAATGTGACAGTTTTATGACGAGTCGGCAGGTATAGAATTGAGCTGTGCGTTGCCATTAGCAACGGAAGTAAAAGTCCGCTCGAGCGGAAGAAAAAATCCCCTAACTTCCGTTGCTAATGGCAACGCACAGGTGTCTGAAATGTCAAACTTTAATGAGTAAGAAATGTCATGACTTTCTGACGTTTGAAAAAAATATAACATGTCTTATTCGGAGTAAACGCCACTAGTATCACTTTTGCTCCTAGTAAAACAAAATACTATTATTTTACTTTTTAAGACAGTTGCCACAAAAATGCTGTGTGCACCTCGGCCAAATAATCTATCTGGGCCTTTTCTGAAGTTTGCTTGGCCTCGGATGTGCATCGGCCGCAAACTTCAACCGAGAAATATCAACTTTATGGCCTTGATATACAAATAAGTAATCTCAACTTCAGTCAGTTTGTTCCGTACTTTATCCGTTTAGCTGTTTGATGTATAAATCAACAAAATCTGCAATTAAAATCTGACTTTCCGACGGTAATGTATAATAAATGTTCGTTGCACAGCATGTAGTAAATAAATAGGACTATCAATTTCAGACGTAATACTATCCTATTTTAACTAGGATTGAAATTATCGAATACTCCATCCATTCTGATGGGACAATTTGTCAGTAACGTTACACGTAATGTAGCTCTTCATGAATCGAATGATAATTTTAATGAATAACAAGCTATAGTTGCTATAATACTAGATAATTCAGTCAAAAATTATATTTGATGTTCAACTTCTACTGAGATTTTCTTAATAGATAAGAACATCGAAAATGTACTTAGGACAAAACGTTACATTTTATTTACAGCAATCAACTCAGATTTAGATTTTTCTTGGGGTTAAAAGTGAAGAAAAAAACGTCAATACGAGAGTATTTTTTTGTAAAAATATGAATATAATTCTATATTCAGCATCCACGTAAATGTGTATATTTCAAGTCTCATAAAAAAATGCAAAACATCAAAGATTATAAAGAGATCGATGTCATTAGATTACAGTAATACCAGATTCTGTTTATTTTGTGTGAATCCTATCATTTTGTGATCCTTTCAAATTGCACGTTCTTTTCATGTAATGCCGCTTAATTTGAAACCGATTGACGATAGCGCGGTACAGAAAAAAATTATCCGATCTTATACAGAAAGTAGGGTTAGTGAGAAAACAAATTAATGGGGCCTCTAGTTTTTAAAAGAACGAAATGTTTAATTTGCAAATATAAAAAAATATCTACGAACACTATCCTATAGTGGTCGCTACCAAGTGTAATATAAAGTTCAAATTATGAATATTGTCGGTCACGTCATCATCCTTTAATTTCCGAATCAAAACATCTCAAGGTCACACAGAATGATACGCATGGACGTATCAACGTATGCAAAAGACAAGTACTTTGTGATGAAAATATCTGGACAATAATAGCATGCGATACAAAATTTTAACGTCCGTTGCCGCATTTAATTTTACAATTCACCTCATGGATTTCTTACAAAGGTAAAAGGGGACATTTGTTAAGTTTTTCATGATTAAAGCACTCGTTTAATTTCACCACCATGTCTCTGGCTGTTACATTCAGTATTTTATCCACCGCACGCTACTGAGTTGACAGAGAACTGACAGAATGCTGAACGTTGGTTGCGGCTACGACTAACGCTTGTAATAGTCATTTCTAAAACTAATCGTTACGCTCAAAACTTCTGTCGTAGCCTCAGCAGAAAAATTGCATGTCGTTGATAAGTACATAAATTGATGACGTGAACGACAATATTCTTGATTTCAACTATATATGGCATTATATAATTAATCAACTAAAAAGAAAGATATTCTAATTTAGTATTACCGTGTGAGACTACGATATTCTTATAATTTAATGATTAAAAGGAAATTAATAATAAACAAATAAAACATGCATTCATATGAAGCTACTTTCAGTATGCAGAATTTTCAAGTCTCTTCCCAAATTACGATTACTCTAGTGAAAAACAAGTTGAAATAATACGTATTAATATTATCTCCTTTTGAAAAATTATTATACTTTCTAATGATTTGTTCCTTATTACAAGAATAGTGCAGTCATTCAAGCTTTATACCTCAGAAATATTTTACTACGAACCGATTTACATGAAATTTTGGAATTAGGCTTATCTTACCCTTAGCTTCAAAAGTGATATTGACCCGACCTCCGTTCTTACCCTGGGGGTGGAAATTTTTTGGTCAAAATAACCTCGCGGATCGATAGAAGACCCAATTCTAAGCAAAAAGTGTCCCATAAAGTTTTTTCAAAAACTCAATACTTTTCAAGTTATTGGCGATTGAAAACTCCGAATTTTCCCACGTTTTTCAACGGTTTTTTGCAAATATCTCAAAAAATATGCGTTTTAACGATAATTTTATAATAAACAAAATTGTAGAAGGTAAAAAAATGAAAAAACTGGTTTTTAAAGAGTGTTCTAAGTGCAATATTAAGCGAGATATTGAAGATAAAAGCCGTTTTTTTTGTCTGAACTTTAATCGATGTATTCAATCCCATCTAGCGGACAACGGATACATTTTATCCATATGACAATGAGAAACTTTTTATAGTGCTTAAAATAATCTTTAAAATGAGCAGTTTAAAAGTCTTTTGCGCGTAAAGTGAGTGAGTTGTAATGAAAAAAAGAGGGACATCTAATATTTTTTTTAAATCGATGTGTTTCATAAATTCCATTTCCACCAAAATTAAAATTAATCGTATTCCGTCTAGATTTAACTTTAATATGAATAGTTTATTGGATTCTAGCCGTTCGACTGCTTTGGAATGCATACTTTTCAAAAAAATCACGATTTTAAGAAGAAGAAGAAAGAAGAAAAAAAAATTTTCATTTTTTTAAATAACACTTTTTTTCATAAAATTTCAAAAATAATGAAATTGACGGAGATATGACTGTTTAAAGAGCGCGCGGTAGCGCAATCACAGTCTCTCTCGAGCCCTTTGACCTTTCACCATTTCAAAATGAAGGGTTTTACACTACATGTCATAATGAAAAAAGTTGTAGCTCTTTCAATTACCTTTAAAATGGTTTTTTCAAAGTTGTGATAGCTTTAAAATTGAAGGAGTTATGGTCCAAAAACTAAACGTTTTTTTTTTCTATTTAGTAAAATGAAAATTTCGGAGCACAAAAATTTGGAGCAGAGTGAAAGTAAAGAATAATATGAATCCAAAACTATTGTCTTATATATATATATATATATATATATATATATATATATATATATATCCATATATGGCATATATATCGGAAACATACAAACGTTCATATATGTATATCCAATAAAATTCAATCCAATAAAAACTGCAGATCCACCTGCACCGCAAGATTTACTTAAAATGATTTTTTGCAACTGCAAAAAAGGTTGCGGAGCCACTTGCGGATGCCGAAGAGTCGGTCTGTTTTGCTATGTAACTTGTGGAACATGCAGGAGATAACTGCCAGAATAGCCCTCCAATTGACCCAGAAGAAGATCTTGATTACGACAGCAACTCCGATATTGAGTCATGAATGATTGGTATATTAGTTTTTTTATGTATTGTAATGCTCTTGTTGCAGAATTTTTTATAATTAATTACTAATTTAATCTAGTACATTTCCAGATAACTTGTAAGTTTATATTTTATTCAATAAAAGTGTCTGATTACTTACTCTATAATTAAATTATTTTTAATTGTATAAACACATATTTTCAATGTTTTAATTTAGGGGTAGTTTTAAGGGTTGAAAAGCTAAACATATGATAGTCATTTTCGAGAACGTGGAACAACATTTAAATCATTTTGAGTTCATCAAAAGAAATTTTTTTATATAATTTTTAATTGAGGGGTTGTTTTTAAGGGTTTAAAAGGGGTTAAAAATATGGTAATTAAGGTAGAGAACGTAAAACAATATTTACTCTATATTTAAATCTTTTTAAGTTATACAAAAGTATTTTTTGTAATTTTCTTCAATTTAGGGGTCGTTTGCAGGGGTTGTAAAGTTTTTTAGGGTTTGAAAATGGGTTAAACATGAGATAATTGTGTTAGAGAACACTTTACGATTTCACTCCTTATTATTAAATACGTTTTCTAGCGATAAAATGGCTCAATGTCAATTTTTTCATTAAGGGGTCATTTTCACCCCTTAAAAATAAAAAACGGAGGTTGGGTCAATATCACTTTTGAAGTTAAGGGTAAGATAAGCCTAATTCCAAAATTTCATGTAAATCGGTTCGTAGTAAAGTATTTCGGAGGTAAGACCCTATTTTTCGCTTCAATGACTGCACTAGAAAGAACAATGATAAAAATGTCGTTTAATAAGGAAAGTAGTTAACAGACGTAGACGTGAGAAGTGAGAATATAAATGATAAATACTTACCGACCCTCATAACTTCTAATGCAAGCGGCATCTGTTGAATTCCCAAATATAAATTTTAATAGAGAAATTTCTGGAGAATAGGGAACATAAACATTGTTTTATGGCACGATGGCTTTTACTTGGTTATGAATTTTAGTCTTTACGAGTACATAATTCTACTTGATAATAGATAGATAGCTAGATATCATTTAATTAACCAGTTTACATATACATGTAGTATATTTGTAGCAAGCTAGAACAAGCAATTATGTATAGCTAATAAAATATCAACTAAAATAAATGATTAATACCTGAAATGAAATACAAGGCATTAGAAATATAACAGTTCTCTAGCTATAGAATATATGGTGAATAATTACTGAAAATAAAAAATAATTTAAGATATAATCAACAAATAATGAAATAAAAAATTGTGTTTATTTGAAAAATATTTTCTGATAACCACAAAGATTATAGCTCCCAAAACTAAACTGGACTCTCTGTGAATAAATAATTAACAACAAATTCATAATTACTATTAAACAATGCATTCTACAAAATTGTTTTCAGTTCCTTTTAAGTGCTTACGCTGTTATTGTGCTTAACATATTTATACTGTTTATTATGAATTTTAATATGGGAGTCTTTAAACTTATACATTGTCTGGTTAAAAATATACGTTTATTTAGAAGTTACTTCTACAATTCTTTACCCTTTATACTTACTGCAATATAGGGAAAGTTATTGATTGTTCATTTATGTACTGTTTAGTTATTGCCCATTTATATATAAGTAGTACAATCTACATTTACGTCTACTCATTCTAAAACATAATTGTTTAAAAAAATAAATAATGCATTCGAAATCCAGTTTCGTAAGTATTTAAATTTAATACTTTCAGTATACATGGTGTAGATATATTAAATACAATAACTACATAAGGGTCTAAAAAAAACTGACAACAATAATGTAGAATGAATGAGTTACTGGTAGTTATGAATCTATTTTGGTTATGTTTCTTGAAGGGGCAAGGTATTAAATATTTTAAACAGCTGGCAAAACTGTATTTAGTGTTATATATCTTAAAGAGACTAGAGTAAAGAGATGATTATAACACTAATAACCCTTTCTTTAGTACTAAACTCGGTTCGAGCAACGACATTATTAAATTAAAGTCTCGACGTTTCGAATCTCGTTTTGGAGCCATTTTAAAGAGAATAGAAGGTCTCCAGAAAATTTGTGAAGAGAAAAATGATCAAGTGGTAAACATGATTCATATTTTGCTCTTGACACTATGTCGTTCTCTATGGCCAGATTTAAACTAACATATTAGATCGTTTTCTATGACATATTGTAAGATTTGGCACATACTTGCTTCAAGCATGCCCGTCGGATGAAATTCGTGCGCTTCAATAGTCTTGGCAGCTTTTCTTATTGTGATGATGATTGAGATTTGTCATGCTTCAAGAACAACACCTACTTGCAACGAAGTGTTTAAAATGTAAGGGAATAGTACTTTTTTTCCTCCAATTTTTTGGCCTTGGTTGGAAACCATAAGCCAGCAATACAGAAAAGGAAAGAAACAGGAGATAATAAGGATGCGCGCATTTTGCGCCCAGGGGTTCATCGGAGCGACTTAAAGTAACACATAGACTGGACCACGGCTACTAGGTTAAACCACAAAGGATGCAGAAAACAGAGGCATATTATGAGTAATAACACAAATCAATATATATAACTCAAATACAACAACAGTTAAATAACTATGCAGCATTGAACTAAAAACTATGAATTAATCGATATGCTTCTATCTTTTTACTCGGAAGTGCATAATTTAAATTCTGTGGAAGCTGAAAACCCATATTTTTTTATTTTGCCTACTAAGATCCTTGATTCAATTGTGTATAAAGTACAGTTAAATATTATGTTTTGACCACAGGCACATAAATTATTATCTTGTACTCCATTCTTAAATAAGTGATCAGGGAATCTGCCATGATTAAGCTGCAAACGGATGATGGTATAATAAAATGATCAAGAAATAGTATTTCGTGATCAGGGGTATAAATAATAATAATTTGTACCCCGCTCCATAGACTTTTGATTGTATAGGTTTTGCCATTTTTTAAGGAGCATTTTTTATATATATTAAACAAATCAGTCACAGGTATTTTAATTAACAAAGGAGTGCCATTTATGGCGGCTAGCTTAGCATCGGCAATTTCACTTTGAGATAGACCACAATGGTCCTTAACCCAGACAAAGTTAACAGATATCCTTTGTTGCGTCAAAGAAGCTAGTTTGGAGACAATACCCAAAATAATAAGTGACTCAAAACACTCTTGGATTCAGAGTAAATAGTGACAGTTAAAAAATTAAGGGATTCGGCGAAATTCAGAAACTCATGGATAGCAACAGCTTCGGTTTTAAAAATGAAATGAAAATGAAAATCTGTCGTATTTCAACCTCGGGAATGCAATAAGCATATCCTGGTGTCCATTCACTTTTTGAACCATCTGTAAAAACTAATAGGTTTTCTTTAAAGACATCAAGACTATTTTAGAACATTCTTTTGTACTTAGTCAAATAAATAAAGGTACTCATGACTCCAATATGTCCACGTTGCTCGCCTTTTCCTGTTGAAATATTTTTATGGATTGTGATAAATTATCCCACAATATAATAGTATCGGTCAGATATGAGTGAAACATGGAATAACAGACTTATTTTAATATGTCCGGGTTTAAAGTAGCTTTCAAGTCTCTACTTAAAAAAGTACGCAACACTTGATACTTTTGACTATGATCTGCACTAATATAGTCAACACTGGTCCAGTTATATATACATATGTAGTTCAGCGCGGCGTGTTGAACTTAAACATTATTTAATTAAACGATTAAATATTTCGAGCACGCACAAGTAGAAATGTGGAGCTAAATGATGTTGAACAGTGTTAAATGAAATTAATGGTCACTTGAATTTTAACGTGCAAATTACCGAAATAAAAGTATATATACATATATATATATATATATATGGTATAGTGGTGAGAGGTAATTGAATCCTCTCATGTGGTCTAATGCTACTATACACCAGACATCATAGATGTCTCCGTGGTGCATAGCGACTTGCCATTTTGCAAGTACCGAGAGCGGCGACCTTCAGCCCTTGGTGGACTTAATCTATATACTGTTATTATACATGATTTGCAGGAAACAACTACTCAGCGGGCAAATACCCCGACCTGCATTGAATTACACCTTACAAATCACGATAAATTGGTAGCCAATGTCATTTGTCAACTCCCTGATCAGACATAGACCGGTTTCGAACTTATTAGTTCTCCTCAGTATGCCATAGGTCATGGAACAGACAAATAACAGTAGGATCAGTCTTTCGGTTGGTGTTTGTTGTAATCGAAGCATTAACGTTTTGATGGTAATATGCAATTATGACACTTAACGCGCCAGGCTTGTAACTTGTAATTCAGTGCTCGACGGGCACATAACCCGGAGAGTAGCTGTTGTTTGCAGTCTGGTTACGTTCCTTATAGTAAAATAAGGATTTTATAGAGCAGTTTGCGACTAAAAATATGTTTTAATATTCCGCTCTCTAAAAGCACATTTGAACTTCTCAAGGCTAGTAATGATTGTCTACAAACTGTGTAGATCCTAATTGATTTGCCCGTAGTTTGTCTACGGACAATATTTTCCTGTATATCACTTTTGTCACATTCAATGGTGTCGATGTACCTTTACGTAGCTATTTCATATATACTCGAAGAATACAAATGTATTGACTAAAATCTATTGTTAATGCCTACATTGTAAAATACTATATTTTTACAAAGTTTTTGTTCTATATAAGTATATTATTATCTATTATTGTTAATATTATTAAACAAAAACTTCTTTCATTGATCGGCATGGTAGCTCAGTCGGCTAGAGAGCGTTATGTGAACCACGATCACGATCTGGGAAACCAAATTCCACTCAAAAGGTGCGTGAAGTACTTGAAGGTTAGACTAGACCAGAGACTGACGTTTAATATGCACGTAATTTAAAGGGTCTACTCCCTTTCCAAGAGTCTGTATGCGCTCATGGTCAGGGGTAGCAGACTTAACAGACAAAATAAGAAACTGTTGTACACCATGGTGATCAGGCCGGCTAACTGCTATAGCGGAGCTCATCCAAGGGATATCTAAAAAATTCTACTCTTTCAAACTGGGCTAACCCGAAACATGACACAAACTAGATAGCATAATGTACCATTTCGGATCAAGCACATATTACCCTACCAAGTGCTGCCCATTTCCCAGCAACCTCTAGAGCCACGCTTTCTTTGACTATAACTTCCTCTTACTCTATCCACCTATCCTGATATTTCATACCCGCTAATACTTTGCATCTTTTCTGTCCCCTCTCGTCCCTGTTTGCTTCTTTTTGTATTGTTTGTTTTCTGTGTCTTATTCGTCCGTTCTAAATTCTTTGTCTGAAATCTTACAAAATCATTTAAGCCCAACATTAGAAAACAAAAGATTAGGCAGCTTCAACGCAGCCCGCTGTTGAAATTCCCGTAACGGGTTCTCATTTGGATTGAAGCACCCGCACCAACAACCAAATTTTATTAGTGTTTCGTTTTATTAGTTTCATAGAGTGTTTTAATTGTTTTTAGCTATTGTTGGCATTAATGAACTTATTGCCTATTTTAATTTGTTTTTAGACAAAAGGTGTGTATGTTAAGTTTTATAATTTTTCCAACCTCGTCCCGCCCGGCCCTGCAACTCCCATCACGTATCGCATGTTGGATGCACGGTCAATCCCGAGGTGAGGTATGGGGAGGACATATATTTTATAATGTTTAATAAATTTGTTGGATTAGAGCATTATGTGGCATATTCGCTTTGGTTCAGAGTCTGCTGTATTCCGGGTTTGATACCCGGCACAGACACTGGCAGTGTATATTGTTTTTCTTAATGTCTAGCCCCTTCCGGATAACTTATGGCGTTGGATTTGGGGGTAGGCCACTGTGTTTGACCTAGAATTACACAGGTCAATATCTTCGAAACCAACGAAAATATTTGAAATCCGCAAAAAAAGGTTATGAAGTGACATTTATGTGCAATTATTAATGATATAAATAATGGCGTTATGTTTGTTGCAGCATTATTTAAGTAGTTCGTAACAATTATTGCGTTATGAGGCGGAGCTCCATCTTGCTGAAACTACATGTTCTGTCGAATATTCAGTATGACGTCGTTGAGTAAGTCCGGGAAAATATTTCGAAGGAAATTTAGATATCTTTGCCCAGTCAAAATACCATCATACAAGTAAGGTCCTATTATAGCGCCGTTTAATATGTCACGCCACACATTTACACCAAAAATTGATTTCTTGTTGGTCGCATCCATCTTGGGTTTTGATCAAACCAGTAGCGGCAATTATGCTTATTTACAAGACCATTATTATGAAAGCTACTTTCATCACTTCATAAAATATGTTTAGGGAACGAATCACTTTCTTCGCACACTGTGAAAATCTGGCCATAAAATTTATCCTTCGTTCATAATCAGTAAGACGTAATTGATGAACAAGGTGAATTTTGTAGGGATAATACTTGTTGTATCTAAGAATTCTATGGCAAGAAGAAATTGAAATTCCAACTTCCCTATGAATTTCTAGTATAGGTATGTTTGGATTATCATTTACTATTTGCAAAACTTCTGCAGTAGTTTGATCGTTTCGTATTGGATTTGTATGATTTCCCTTAAATTTTGTAAAGCTACCAAACATAACTAAATTGTTACGTAAATTTAAAAAAGTTTTAAATTAAGGTTTATGTCTATCTGGGTAACGATCGGAGTATAATGTTTCTGCTAGGCGTGAATTTCGCCATAAATACATAACATATCAAATATTTCTTCATTTGTAAACCGAACCATTGCACCTTGTAGAGAGAAATTAATATTTACTTTAATCACGCCGACAGAAACGATTTTGACATATTGAGTCACTAGATTATGTTTGTTATTGAATGTTGTAGCTTGCTAATACATACCAACTAGATTTGTTTCACTAACAAGTGGAATTGAACTTTAGAAGTATGAAGTGAAATAATCAAAAAGTTCGCAATTAAGTGGCAAAATGAATTCTATATAAATTGTTTGGAATTAAAAAATTCTATACAGATATTGCAATTTTAAGGTTGCTGCCGTCGAAAGTTCTTTTCTTAGCGTCGCGATGCCCAAACTGCAAAACAAACGACGCCATTATTTATATCATAAATAATTGCATATAACTGTCACTTCATAACCTTTTTTACGGATTTCAAATATTTTCGTTGGTTTACAAGATATTGACCTGTGTAGTTTTAGGTGAAACACCCTGTATATGGTGTGTATATATATTATGTTCATGCTTATTGTTATTGCCGGGAACTAGTTTCCATAAGCGTCGAAACACTATTAGTCACAGTAAATTAGGTTTTTTAGGAGAAATAACTTATATAGTTTTAAAAATTGGGGCGCAGACTCTTAATAGACATCCAAATACAGATCAAAAAAGTTCCCACCTCTCAGGAGGGTGCTTCATCCCCTTTTGCTTCAGAAACCATCCTCTAGTGTGACCTCGTGCTATTTTTTTAAATTTTTCTCCAAAACCGTTACTCTGACGAGGAAAATGAGTAGGACCTAAATATTCGGTATAAAATTCTACATCATTTATATTGCATAGACTTTTTTCTATCTTTAACTCAACTCTCACAAATATGGTTTGAAAAATTAGGATATGTTGCTAAAGTTAGGAAAAAACGAGTAAAGTGACAAATATCTGGAAATACATTTGCCATAGAAAAATGTTACATGCAAAGCAGATTTTCCTACACAAACAAAAGGACAAAAAAATATGACTACAGAAAATTTTGTTATTACTACTATGTCTCTTATATTCGAGCCCGTTTCCACGCGATCGCTGATGTAGAGCTGGCGGCACGATTTTTTTAAAGTGGTTTCTCCTTGAGGCCTAATCCACTAAAAACTAACTACTGTTTATTTAATAATTGGGTTATCTTCAGGTAATTCTTCCTCTAACACTGAATTAAGACATCCTTGACCATGACAATTGGAACACATTGTTAAACACTTCAATCCAACTTAGCAATCCAACCTTAGCACAAGATATTAATTGAAGAATAGCAGTAGGAGCTGGTATCTTAGTTGCAGGAATTGGCACCAAAATTTGGCTGATTGTTTTCCAACCCCATTAATTAGGCTTCATATTTTCTCCACGCCACGAATAAATTTGTTGAAAAACGCTATACGAATGTTGTTCTAAAGCAGCACATCTGGGTGGTAGTCTTGATAATATTACTGCTTGACTAGATTGGCCAACAAATTTGTTAAATGAAATGAATCGAAATTGATTTAACGATGTAACAGTTCGAGGTGCCTTGTATACAGCTAGTGTGATTTTTTCATCTTGCTTGTACAATGTCTGATTTCATCGATGATGGATTGTTAAATGTATACAAAGCATCGTCCAAGTCCCTCTAGTATTTATAAAGTTTACAGTTTTTGTTTTTCCTTTGCCAAAAAATGCTGATGTAGTATGGCATCCACTGAATGCGTGAGCAAATAATATATTTCTTTTACAGTTAAGAAGAACCTCCGAATTCTGCAAATCGAGAGAACTATATGCCCTTTCCTTGATGTTTCCTTGAATATTTCTTAAAAATCGAATGTCTTAATCAAGAGGACAAAGAGCAATTATAAGAATGAGAAAGAAGGTCAACATCCTGTCCCACGACAAGGATGGGATTATTATAGGCTTCCTCAATAGCAGTTTGGAAAATTGGAAGATCAGCATCATCTGTCGCAGAAAGAACTTGGATACCGGCATATTCCAATTTTTCCATCAGTTGGTTAATCAAACGTTCTTTATTCGCCAAATTGCTCAGTGCTCAGTAAATTTTTCTGTGACTAAGGAACAGGCGTCTTTTCGTTGAAAATTATTTCAGCAGATATTCGGTTTAAAAGTCTTTGTTGTCGTTCAATGCCTTTTGTACTCTCCTTATTTTCAAAATAACCATCAAATACTATGATTACTCTCTGGCCGTACCGTTTTTTAATGAAATTAATGTAAGCGGTGTATATGTTTGCAAATGTACCTTGTTTCGGCCAAATCACTCGGTGAATTAAATTACCCCAATCTACAATATATGTACGTTCACCGGGACTAATAGGACGTTCTGTAATAGAGTTAAAAATGTCATATAGGGCATTTGTCTTATCTTTAACAGCATTAATCAACTTCAAACGTCATTTGTGAGATTAGAGCTGGATATAGGAAAAAAATATATAGGACATAAATGATAAATGTATAATTTCATAACAAATATACTATCTATCTATTCGTTTTCCTCGTCAGAGCAACAGTTTTTGAGAAGAATTAAAAACACTAGCGCGAGATCACACTGGAGGGTGATTTCTGAAGCAAAAGGGGATGAAGGACCCACCTGAGAGGTGGGAACTCTTTTCATCTGTATTTGGATGTCTATTAAGAGTCTGCACCCAAATTTTTAAAACTGTATAAATTATGTTTGCCATTTCAATTGCTAATTTACTGTGACTATATATTACTATACTTGATTCTCCAGATGAATAGGATTTTGATGATGGCAAGATGTTTGCCGAAACGCTCGTTGAGTATGGTATTCAAGTGTTTTGTTCAAGGAAATTAATGTTTATGGCAACTACTTTAATGTCATTCAGCAAATAATTTTTTTTCAAACAAATTGTAGATAGACGAATAATTATAATTTTCGAAATATTAACTATAAAAGAGTACCTAACATAAGTAAACAATATCTACAGGGTTTTGTGATTATTTAATTTAAAAGAATTGTTATACTTGGACCTCCCATATCGGTTCACTACTGTTTTACATATATTAAATATTTATGTTGCAGGAGAATTTGACATGCGGGTAAAGTCCTGTGTGGCATCGGACGGCGGCGGTCACGTAATCCAACTGTCCGACGAATTCGGCTGCGTGCTCCGACCCAAGATGATAAGCCGCTTCTTGAAGGCGCGAGGTGCAGACGAAAGAGCCTCGGTCATAACGTATGCCTTCTTCCACGCATTTAAATTCCCCGACGCTCTCAGTGTGCACATAAAATGCAAAGTGGAAATATGCAGACATGGTTGTTTGGATCACTGCCAACTGCAGCCGGAGCAAGCAGGTGACATCAACCCGGACCTCTCCCACTACGTGAATCCTCTAGAGAGAAAGGATGACAAAGTTTCATCAGGGGAACATATGTGAGTATTTTTTTATTACTTAGTCAAAATACGATATAGGTCGATACGTTTACGATTCCCATCGATTTTAAGTGAAAAGACTTAAATGATTTTGTATTTATTCGAAACAAACTGGATTCTAATTTGTACTAAATGTTTACATTTCTTGGTGTTCGCCATTATTCTGAAAGACTTAAAAGGAAAAAAAAGTTTTTGATACAACCGTTTTTTACCATAAATGAATCACTGTAAAATACGTATTATATTTTTTTAGACTTTTACAAGGTAGAAAGGGGTAATGAATAAAATTGCTGTCTTCCAAAATGAGCATTTTTAACATTTTTTTTTTTAAATTGGTTTAGTACTGTCTTGGACAAAAAAATGGGCCATCTATTTCTTTCTAATGTAAATCTGTCTCTAATTGAATATGTAATGAGTAGCCGAAATGAAACACATATGAGTATTATTGTATTTTTTAATGTACAGCGGATATGGGAATATGGTAAAGTTGTCTCTCCAAATTTACAACTAAATTTAACACATCTTCCATAGCTGCGAAAAATTTAGTTCAAACTATGGTTGTTTGTGTTGTTCAAAAATATATTATATGCTTACACAATTTTACAGGTTATAGAAATCGAACTGTTAATTGTCATTTTCCACACCAAATCTGTCAAATAACGTCCACCGTTCGGAGCTCGTAGAAAAGCTCTTATTTTGTCGACCATATTTGGTCACGTGATATTTAAGGTTAATATGGGTGGTATTAGGGGAGGTCAAACTTAAACTTGAGAACTTGTACTGGGATTACTATAGAATCATTTTAGAATTTATGTTTCTTTGGTAAATAAGATCCCAATTCATTCAAAATATATATTTATTACTATTTTATATGATAGGCCAGTCGACAAATCATATAGAATAGCTGATAGCGGGAGCAATTCCGGACAAGCTGGAAATAATTTTAATTTAGCTGATTTGATGTTAAATAACTCATATTAAATTTACACCCCCCAGAAAGCCCGGTTTTGGCCGCCATCTTAAAGAGATGGGCTAAAAAATGATTTTTCTTCATTATTTGTTAATAACTCGATTCCTAGAAATTTTAGAGAAAAATATATGGTTACCAAAATTAAAGCGAATTAAATTGTCTATAAAAAATATTGTTTTCCGTACAATTGCCTGTTTTAAAGTTATATAGGCATCAAAATCTGGATATATTATAGTCACTTATTAATAATTGCTTTATGACATATTTAAAAACAAGCAACTGCTTTCATAATTACATTCATATTTGTTTTCACACCAATTTGCTGGTAATTCTTACCGCCTTAAATGAGTCTCGCTCTAATATTTATTTTCTAAAGCCAGGCAAAGGGAAGTTGCCAAGTAGAATATATGTACCCCCTAATATGAAGATGGATACTTCAATTATGGACAACATTTTATTTCTACATGCATTTAGTGGCTGCGATACTGAAAAATCAAATTCGTTAAAATTTTACAGAAAGAAGAAGAATTACAGAAAGCTGTAAAAATGTTTAAAGATCCAAACGCATCCTCAGAGGATACAGAGAAAGTTGGAGAACATTTTATTCTTCATCTGTGTGGATGCGACTCATTAAATAAATACAGATACCAGCGTTTCGTACAGTCTATTACCAAAAGCTTACCTAGCATCGTTACCGCCAACCAAAGACGCAGCTCGCTTACAGTTCTTCCGTACTTACAATCAAGTACAGCTATGGTATGGAAATGAAGAACCAACTTTAGATTGGGGATGGAAAAATTCAAAGAATGGGTTAATGCTCTTTGCTACTTTACAAGACGCAGCTCCCCAAGAATTACTGAAACTTATTTCTTTGTAAATGCGTTAAAGGTTGTAATGCTGCTTGTAACTAGCATGTAACCGTTGACTTACTATCTATGCAACAATGATTTTTAAAAAATGATACAGGCCCCTGATTAGGAGTCCAAAGGATGTTTGGGTGTTACCCCTTTTTTAGGCTACAATTTTTTTTTTTAAAGTGTCCTCCTGGCGATGCGTGGGAGCTGACACTGTCTGGCTAGTCGTATAGCAAATAGGCGTGGGTTGCAACAAGGGGGTTTTAAAGAAAAATGTGACTACTTAATAGTATAAAATTTAATGTAAAAAAAACAATATCTAAATGTGTATATACGTATGCAACAAACAATATAGCAAGAGCTTAAAACGAATGTGACTATAACCAATTTAACTAACTAGTAGTCAATGGTAATCGATGAACATATATCATAAAATATAATCGCTACTCAAGTATATTAATAGGAACAAAACATGGATGTTACTTGCCTTAGCCAAGAAGACGCAGCAGGTTCCGAAGGCTGAGGCACGAATGAAGTCCCAGACCCCAGAAGTCGAAGACACTTTACCCAGCTACAAGAAGTCCTACCATCCACAGCTCTTCACAGCCACAGGATAAGAATTGGCTAATGTTGTGGAATGCCCGTGAAAAAAAACTAGTGGTGGGCAAAAAAATGTTCTACAAAAAATCTTGCGAGAAACTTCTGTGTTAGAGAAACTTCGGCATAAAAAGTTTCGGAGGTAAAAAAAAACCTAAAACAGTACATCATCATGAGCAACTACTCACTCAAGAAAATAGCCAAATGTAACATAAGCGAACATAACCTTACCTCTTGCCAGAGGGTTTCTTTCCCAAATTGTAAAAATAGCCTCAGGTCCTTCTAAACTTGCTGCTAAATGGCCTTCGATTATTGAGGTGCGGAGAGAAAGAAAAAACGGCGACTCGGCGTCCCAACTATATCCCCTCAAGGGTTCAAGTTTCCATAAAAATACATATACCCTTCGAAAATTCCAATGTTTCACAATAGAAAGACCTGATATATTGATGGAAAACACTTAAATCCACCCGGATGATGAATAAAATAAAATTATTTTCCAATGGAACCTTAGACGACCATCTTCCTTTCCCGTTACCTTCAGACTCTCTCGCCTGGCATCTGACCTCAACAACCGGAAACTCCCACCTTACCTACCGCCAGTGGCGGACCAACCTAAATTCCTGTACCTTTAGTATTCACATAAATTTCGGAATATTTAAAAGCCCGTTACATGACCTGAAAGTGGCATGTAACAACCACAAAGCAATTTTGTATTGCTCAGTAACATATGAATTTTGCCAGGGCAAATTTTATTCAAATACTTTGAAAGTGGTCGAATTAGACGAATAAGACTACGAGGAGATTTCACCTATCCATATAGAAAGAGATATAGACCAATCAATAGAATAGATATGTTGAAGAGATTCAGGATGACATTGAGAGTTATATTCAACAACCAGTAACATCAGACGAAAAAACTCTGAAGAGCCTACAACCTTAAAAGAAACTTAAAGTTATCTAAGTTGGTGGCATAATGGATCAGATCTATTGGGGAGACCACTTTAAAAAAAGCGCGCCGGGTACTTTACCTCTAAGTGGTATGGAAGCAAGTACAAGTATGTGACATGATTTCTTTACCACATAGAAATGTATGTCACGAAAAAGCAATTGAATGTATTTAAGAGTGCCTACAATAAGAAAATTATCAAGTGCTCATAGAATATCCAGGTTTCGAGAGTTCGACGCCAATAATTTCAAAATAGATCTATAAAAAACTACACTCATGGACAAAATTATCGAATATTTTTTGTTATCACTATTACTTGAATATGGTTTCAAATCGTCGTTGTAAATTTATATATGTGCTGATGTTATTCATCTAGTAGGTGAATCTATTCAATTGTTTTAAAATATTTTGACGTTTAATTCATTTTAATGGCGTACATTTTCTAACGCGCGTTTTGTTATTTGAAAATTCTATTTCAATTTCAAGAATTATAGTGAATTGAGTTATTTGTAGTGAATTAAAGTAAGTGTTAGTGATTTTAATTTATTCTTACCTTTATTTAAGAAAAAAATATGCCACCAAATAGATACTGCAGTGAAGCTGAAGCGGCACAAATTGTAACTCTATATAAGGAAGGATATAGACAAAAAGATATCGCACGTCTTAGGAGAGGTCAATCTATCGAATATTTTAAAAAGACTGGAAATTTTGTTCGAATACCCGGCCAAGGGCGCAAAAGGTGCACAAGAGCAATTGATGACCGTTTTTTGATCCTTAATTCTACCCGAAATGGCACACTGACATCCACACATCTCAAAAATTAGTTAATAAATGTAAAACAAGTGAATGTTAGTTCGAAAACGGTTAGACGAAGATTAAGAGAGGTAGGTTTAAAACCAAGACGGCCTGCCAAAGTTCCACGTCTTTTCCAAAATCAAAAACTCGTCGATTACAATTTACCAGAGCACATATTCAATTTTCTATTAACTGACGAGACTAGGATACAGTTATGGAAGCCAGATGGACGAAATCATGTCTATAGAAGTGTTGGGGAACGATACACTAGTTGCAATCTCGTACAAACTGTTAATTGCGGTATAACGCTTTGGGGAGGTATTAGTTGGGAAGAACGCATCGAACTCGTGGAAGTCGATGGACGAATGACTAGTGACTGGTATATCGAAAACATTCTCCAAAATCATGTTTTGCCATATGTGGGCCATATTGGATACGATAGGTTCATATTTATGCACGATAACGCTCGACCCCACGCAGCTGGAACAGTGACTAATTACCTTGATGCAGTCCAGATTCAAAGATTAGAGTGGCCACCGTATAGTCCAGACTTGAATCCCATAGAACATATGTGGGATCAGCTAAAACGTCGTATACGACAAAAAAATCCTGTTCCAAATACCCTAGAAGAACTTCGAATTGCAGCACAATATGAATGGAATGCAATTCCTCAAGAATATATTCAAAATCTAATTAGTAGTATGTCAAGAAGGATGCAAGCAGCCATTAGAGCTCGAGGTGGGAATACTCGTTATTAGCCATGCCCTATTATTCTAATCAAAAGACTAATTTGCTTAACGTGGTAACATTTAAGTTGAAACTAATTATTCTTAATTTTTATAACATTTTGCATTATTTTTTTTTGCATTTTCTGCTAATGAAAACTTACTTAAAATGTGTGAGAAATAAACTATTTCTTTCTTGTGTAATGCGTTTCTTTCATTAAAATTTATAAATACAAAACAATTGGGAAAATTTAAAATATTCGACAATTTTGTCCATGAGGTATAAACAACATTTATTTTTCAATAGAGTTCAGTAGAGTAAATTTTGTTAACTACATATTCCGCTTTAAAATTGATACTAATCGAGAAATTTACTAATATTTAAAAAAAATTACATTTTTGGTCATTTTTTCAGTATAGCGCAGCGCCTAAATCCAGGAATGTTTGAGGGTGCAAAATTAATAAGTATCTTGTTGATCGAAAGAAAACAGATTAAAATTTATTCCAGCTTGTCCGGGATTTGCTCTCTCTATTAGTGCACTTATCTACTGGCCTATGAAAGGAAAGATTATTATGAATGTTTCCTTTCCAATATTTGCTTATTACAGTCAGGTTAGATCTTCCTGTAATGTAACAAAAATTGTTTTGTTCCCCCTCAACAGTAATTAAACAATAAAACTCCTACATCAACTTTACCGTTATATCTTTCGCTGCTCTAAGCATTATAACCGACTTTTTGGCGTCAAAAACGAAGCATTATGCGCCCATGAAGAAGGGCTCTTTTTGGGAAAACTATCATCAATTTCGAAGAACCACTCGCTTTTTACCATCGACATTCTTCTGTCAAATAAAGAAACTAGTAAATAATTGCGTCAAGAACTAAACGAACAACGACAACATTAATGTATCAAACTAACCATGCAATGAACCACAAAGTTCTTCCTTCAATGGAATATATCGCTTCCTATGGGTCGAAAAAATTTTCTTTAGTTAAATTTGCCACCATTTTTACTTTTGTTTCTTGGTCCACATCATCATCAACAAATAGCGACAAGCCTGCTACTTCATCAATCAGATACCATAAATGCTGATTAAACTTCTGTAAAGCAGCTTTCGAGTACTTTCATCTAGTCTTCAAAAAGCATAAATTTTTATAGGGTACTTTAACTGCCAAAATACATTGAAGCCATGGTTTGTCATAGGTTGTCATGATAAACAAGGAGACAGTGCTGCCTTGTCCAATGGTTAGTTTTAGCTCAGAACTGAGTAACTTTATTTTTGGGAGTAAATCGCTTTAGCCATCCATCGAGCTTTGTGCATTACATCTTCTTTCTGTATTTCCACCTAAAAATAAGATAGAAAGCTCTATCAACTCTCGATAGCCATCGCGGTAAAATTGAAACAAATTTTCAATTTCAGAGACGGTTAGGCATGATTCCACCGTTTCTCTATAGCACTCTATTATAAAAGGATCGATGTTTTTCCAATTATCTCTGAACTTTTTAAAGAGTGGAATATCAGGGTTTGCCGACACTTGTTTGTTTTTTCACTTTCAGTACGCCTTTTTACACCACCAAACGAAAATAAGCATTTCTCCATCAAGCTTGTACTCGAGAAGAGCACAGGAATCATTAGTACGATCTGTATTCGAAGTTGTAGTATCACAACAGAGAATTTGTACTTTGTAGATTCCATTCTAAGATCACTATCCAAACAGTTTTCGCCTGTACTTTACCTGTATAATTGACTAATATTGGCACAGCAATAAGTTGTTCTTTATTTCTGTATGAAATAACTATAGGCAAACGTTAGCCCTTCATTTTTCGGGCATAGTTTGTCATCCCAGTGTACAGTCATTACATCTGGTATCTCGTTTTGCAAATGAATTTTTATGACTTCCACGCGTTCCCTGCGTTTTTCCGTTCGGATTCTTTGAATAGAAGACTTAGTTATCGGAAATTCGTCAATGTCATATCCAAGTGCCTCAATAGTAGCTTAAAGAATAAACAGAGTTTCTCATATTCGTGACTTTTCGCGAAAGATAATACACTCGTGAATAGTGAGATCTGCTGCGTTTTCATTAACAGTTAAATTCATTCCACGAATATTGTAAAATAAAACTGCGAGAACTTGGCCATTTGAGAGAAGTATTGAACACGTTATTTAATGTAATACGTCCCTTTTTAAAAATATATCTTCTTAAGAACTACGACATGTTGACTAATTAAAACAATATGTTAACTAACAATATAACTAGAAATTATATTAAGCACATTGACACGTGGCACGCGCTCGCTCGTATACAGGTACTGACATGTTTAGATGTAAGTCGGCACGGGTTGCCGTGGTTCAAATTACATGAAACTTCATTTTGCAATTGTTATGACATAAAACAAATAAAATAAGAGGGCATGTATTCTTTCCTAATATTTGGGTTTTCTACCACATGTATTATTATCCTTTTCAAAAACAAATCACCGAATCTACAAAATAATAGAATTATTGGAAAAAAAAGCCTCTGCGCCCGTGACGTTTACGCCAAAGGAAAAGTCAGAGGTTATGTTTTGCAAATAATATAAACACAGAAATAATGTATTTTGCTAACGTTTCGGAAAGTAATCTCTTTCCGTTTTCAAAGCTATTTTTTGGAAGAACTCTTATTTCGCTGTGTATGTCAAATACACAGCTATAAGATTCTGTTTATGTTATTTCCATAGATACTTACTACTTACACAGAACATATAACTGATGATATTTTCTTTTAGATAATGTTGAGTTTGTTGCTTCTTTAAACATTGGTAGCCAGGTTGTACAAATATCTACAGAACAATTCGATACGCACTTATCTTCATTTAATAAGATTATTGCTGATTCTTTAATTTTTCTTTTTTTTGGTATCTGCTTCTTTTATTAAAATTTTTGCCTGATTCCCAGTTTTTATGGCTAAAAGTACCTTTCCAAAATGCGAAAACTAGAAAAATTTTGGGCAAGGCAAGTAACTCCATGGTTATGGAAAGAATTTAATATCATAGATACCAAAAAGAATGAACTATTGGTGACATTACTTACACAGAAAATGAACTAAGCACGAACGTTATAGAACAGGATTATCAGTTTATGATTATCAGTTTACAATCCGGAATGTCAGGTTGAGTTATGAAAAATATTCTAATCTGCAAAAAGGTACGAATTTATATAAATTTAGAAACTTATAAGGGAAAAACAGATTAGGCAATTACAAAATATAAATAATAATCCTTTAATTGACAGGACTGTCATTAATATGTCAAAAAGACTTTTGTCCATTTCAGACAGGCTTGTCTAATCAAAAGGTTTTAATTTTGCAATAAACCCGAAATCTGTTCCAAAATTTGATATACTAGGGGCAATATAAAAAACGGCTCAAAATATACCAACAGATAATGGTAATGAATATCGTATACGGGCAAAAATTGCTTTAGAGAAGCAATACAAAATTAATGATAATTTAACTCCAGCAGATAAGTTATCGATAAATTCTTTAAAACGCGATGAAAGTATAAAAATATTGCCATCAGACAAAGGTAATGCCACAGTCATTATAGATAAAGATATATATAACACAAAAATCATGACTCTTGTAAATGAGGGACCCTACTCAAAACTAAACAAAGATCCAACAAAATCAATAGAGAGCAAAATTTACAGAATTTTGTTTAAATACAAACATGAATTTAATGATTTTGAACGAAGGAAACTTACATCACATCATAGTAAGCCTCCTCATTTTTATGGCTTACCAAATACACATAAACAAAATATTCCTTTAAGACCAATTGTTAGTTCCATTAATTCACCATGTCATAATTTGCCAAAATTTTTACTTAAAATTATTGATCCATTATCTGTAAATACCGATTCATATATTAAAAATAGTAAACATTTCATAAAAAAAATTTATGAAAACGATATTCATGAATCACACCTGATGGTTAGTTTTGATGTAGTTAGTCTTTTTACCAATGTTCCGGTAGATGAAACCTTAAAATTAGTTAAAGACAGGTTGCTAAATGATAATAATTTGGAAACTAGAACTAAATTAAGTGTAAATAGCATAATGGAACTCTTAACACTGTGTATAAAAACAACCTATTTTCAATTGGACAATGAGTTCTATCAGCAGGATTTTGGTATGGCTATGGGGTCTGCATTATCACCAATTTTAAGCAACATATTTATGGAGAACTTTAAGAACACACATGTTCAAAATTGTATAAACAAACCGGTTGTCTGGTGGAGATATGTTGACGACATTTTTGCAATTTGGCCTCATGGTGTCGATTTACTAGATAGTTTTTTAGAAAATATAAATAGTAAGGAACCGTTTATTAAATTCACATTAAAAGTAGAAAGTAGGAATGAACTACCGTTTTTAGATGTTTTAATTAGAAGGTTAAATAATACAATTGAAACAAGCGTTTATAGAAAACCAACACATACTAATAGATATCTAAATTTTAACTCAAATCAGTCAATAAATATTAAAATGGGTGTTGTAAAATGTTTATACGATAGGGCCAAAATAATTTCATCTAATAATGAAATATTAAATAACGAGAAAAAATTTATCAAAGAAGTTCTAGTACAAAATCAATATCCTGAAGCCTTTGTTGATAGAGTTTTCATAAATGTTGAAAATAGGGACAATCAGGTACGACAAAAACCTGAACGTCATTATACAGCAATAATTCCTTATGTATACGGACTATCGGAAAAGCTGCGCAGTATAGGTGACAAATTTGATGTTCGGACGATATTTCAAACGGGGAACATTTTAAGATCTATTTTAACAAAAGCAAAACCGATAAACAGGGAGCAGAATTCAAAAAACTCTATTTACAATATCCCGTGCGAATGTGATAAATGTTATGTGGGTGAGTCATCCAGACCTTTCAGTGTGAGATTGGATAAGCACAAGAATTACATTAGAAAGAATAAAATTCATAAATCAAAGATTTGTGAACATGCTTGGGAAAACGGACATAGAATAAACTGGGACTTGGCAAAAATTTTAACAAAAGAAACAGATACCAAAAAAAGAAAAATTAAGGAATCAGCAATAATCTTATTAAATGAAGATAAGTGCGTATCGAATTGTTCTGTAGATATTTGTACAACCTGGCTACCAATGTTAAAAGAAGAACTTAACAAACTCAACATTATCTAAAAGAAAATATCAGTTCTATGTTCTGTGTAAGTATAAATGACATAAACATAATCTTAAAGCTGTGTATTTGACATACACATCAAAATAAAAGCTCTTCCAAAAAAAGCTTTAAAAACGGAAAGAGACTACTTTCCGAGACGTCAACAAAATGCATTATTTCTTTGTTTATTCCGATTTATATTATTTGCAAAACATAACCTCTGACTATTTCTTTGGCGTAAGCGAAACGGGCGCAGAAACTTTTTTCCAATAATTCTATTATTTTGTAGATTCGGTGATTTGTTTTTGAAGAGGATAATAATACATGTGGTAGAAAACCGAAATAATAGGAAAGGATATTCGTAGAATAACACAAATAACTTTCAAACAATATTAAGAGGGCATGTGTTAAAAAAAAATGATATTGTTAAGCGAATTATGTTAAATAATATCGAATCATTTATTTCACTGACTTTAGGGATAGATCGTTGTGTACTATCCACCAATCAGACGTGCATGCAGCGATAAAAGTGGTAAATTTTTCTTACTGAAAGATCGTTGAGAAAAGTGTCGCTGGCTTTTATACTATTTCCTTGATCCGCTTTAGTAAAATGTAGACTTACGTACCGCAACTTTTAGTAAATACGTTTTTTGTAACAACAAAAATAACAAAAAAAACAGGCGTAGGAAATATTCATAAAATTATTAATTATTTTTATTATTTTCTTTTACCTGTTCTTCTATTTATGTTACACATTGTCTAGGGTGCCAGAATCAGTTGAGCAGGACCTTCCGGAAGACATACTATACGAGGATATAATCCATGAAAATGAAGGCGGTCCGGTGGGAACGCACTTCCCCGCCGTAAAGATGCCTTTAAATGCCAAGCTGGGCAACAACAAGAGACAACCACAGTTCAAGAAGCCGGATGAAACAGTGGTGCCAACCGATGAGACAGAACTGGATATAACGGCACTGCCGCATAAGGTATGGTGTTTAATTATTGCGAACTTCATTTATTATATTGGAAGTGTTATAATAGAACATTTATTGTTTCTCTGCTATGGACAAAACAGTTTAATTCCAGGTATTAGCAATTACCTTGCAATTTGCAGTAAACGCATCCGATATGTGTGCACATGTGAATTATCATTATTGTTATTGCTATTGTTACCGGTTATGCGTGGCTTTGTCTGGCGGCAGTTGTAAAATATTGTCGTAAATTATATTTTTGTGTAAGACATACAGGTCTTTTTACAAACACAAGCGTGTTATTGTACCTTTGTTTTTAAAAACAAGATACGCTCCAAGTTTATCCGATAAAATCCATTCATAGTTACATATTATTGTAAAAATAGAATCTGTCGATAAAAGTTAAACCCTAACTTACTATCCAAGTAACACCAAATGGTTTAATAGACGTTTTGATTTCGGCGATACGACTGTTATATATAATGTTTATCGCAACCTATATTCAATGTCCGCGCAAAGGACATATATTTGTTTTATCATATGTTAAATATACACATTTTTTAAAACTTATGATTATATAATATATAGTACATCATATTCTAAATATATACGTCTTAAGAAAACGTTATATTGTTAACATATCATGTATGTTATATATACGTTTATGTGGAAACTTAAATAAACGTTTTCCATATACGTCGATAATACGTATGTTGTATAGGTTTTCCCACGGTTATAAAAGACCTTTTTTCCTGTTGCTGATATACGTATATTAAACTTTTATTATCCACTGTAATACATACATACGCAGAGTGTCCCTGTATGAAATATCTAAACTTTTCTATTTTAAATTTTTTGAGAATTTTTTTTATCGTGTTGCTTTAGCTTGTGAAATTTTTTTTGACAGTTTCAAAGTTTAGGTAATATATCCAGAGAATATAAAAATCTGACTTTGCGCAAGGTGAAAATATTTGAAATGAAAAGCTTCCCAGCCTCATAAATCTGGTGAACTATAATAGTTACAATGGAAATTAGATGTAATCGTAAATTATAATTTTTTTTATACATTTTTTCTTCAAAATCTGAACTTTTTCTGAAGAATTTACTTTATATTAAAAAATTTAGAAGAGATTGAAAATATCGAGGGATTTTTTTAAGGGGAATCCACCCCTTTATCTTTGTTAATGAATATACACGCTATAAGTTCTTTGACCTTTTTTTATATTGTTTCATACACTAAGAGCTTATTTAATAAATGATTAAATAGTTTCCATCAGTTTATTTTTACCAAAATTATCTTAATTTTCAAAATTTAAATGAGAAAATCCTGTTTTTGATACAGTACTATAAGCTAATCCATTTCAAATAACTTTGCAAGTCAAACCATGTCTTAAATCAGAAATCATTTATTACTTATGATAAAAATATATTAATTTATATTGCTGCATAACAATAATGAGATGACATTGAACAAATTAATTTCTAAGTGAATTATTTTGTAAAATATATTAATTTGTCTTTAATTAATAAAACAGGGTAATTAGAATTAAAGTTTTTTTTGACTTGTGATACATATTCCTTTGCAAAATTGTTTAGAATTGTTCGGTCTACAACACTATAAGAAAGATACAGGGTACCGGTTTTTAAATTCGAAAGTTAATATTATAATGATAATTATATTTTCAAAAGTACATACTATAAACTTCCTACCTAATATATAACTGATATCAAGGAAAAATAAATCAATTGTATATATGCTGATAATAATTTTTTAGAATTATTTATTATTTAGTACTAGCTTTTTTCTATTATATTAGTATATATAGTCTTGCTTTATCTTTCGGGATTGGCTAAATTCGTAAAACTATTTTATCATTTATTATTTCACCCTTGGGGACTCTGGACGTTTGACAACGATAACAAAACACGACATTGTGCATTATTATTTACTAAAATCCAAAAATATATTGTAGTTATAGTGGCCTTTGGCAAGCTTCGGTCAATCTTGAATCGCCCCTCTAATTTTATTGTCATTGGCCTTACCCACGCCTTCAACGCTAGCCATGCAGAGTTTTACACCTTCTGTGATAAAAAAAACCAGTTACTATGAAAACTCTCAGATAATCAATAATTCTTATCAATCACAAGTTGGTTCATTCTTGTAGCTTTAACCATTTTTTCACCAATGTACAATTTAAGCATTTGACAGAAATGTAGTCTCAATTATTTTTTAATTATTCTGTGTTCCTCTGAAAATTTTCGGAGAAATCCATTTATAATATACGCATAAAAATCGTTTATGAAATATACACTTTTCATAGACGTTGATTAAATATACGACAACAAAATTAAACCATAATTTCATATAATAAACGTTTATTAAGCCATCATGTGTTGCTTGGGTACTGGCCCAGACGGCAGTCCTGCATTGCTAGCAAAAGATTGTGCAACTACACCTGCTCTTCTTTGTCTGTTATATTTAATCTATCAATTAAAATTTTACATTTCCAGAAGTACGGAAGATTTCTAAAATTTGTTCAGTTTAACAAAAAGAATGATAACCAAGCAGTCAGTAATTACAGGCCCATTGTAATTTTTCGTAAGGCGTTCGAAATATTGCTTTATTAATTTGTATTTTTTCATGTTAAATAACAAATATGCAATAATCACCATAGATTTATGCTAGTCAGATTGAATTTTTTAAATCATATCTGATTGGAAGGCATCAATTTGTCCTCTATAGATGCAACAAATGCAACAAAATTCATGCAAAATCTGGTATACCTCAAGCTTCGGTGCTAGGGCCTTTACTTTTTAATGCATTTGTAGGTGATGTCTCAAGCTTAATTGTAACTCACTGTTGTACGCCGATGAAATTTTTAATGTATTAATAACGAGGACGACACCTCCACACCACCTAAGAGATTACAAAATGATTTAGTTAACAATCATTTGTGGTGTGACAAAAAAGAGCTACTCCTAAATATAGACCAATGCTATGCTATGACTTTTTGCAGGAAATGAACATGTAATCAATAATACAATAATGCAGAGATGCAACAAATTGAAAGACCTTGGCGTTACTTTCGACACTAAACTCACATTTAATAATCATATCTTTGAAATAACAGCTAGTTCTTACAAAAAGTTAGGTTTCATTATAAGAAATTCCAAAGGATTTAAAAACTTCAGCACCTTATTTCTCTAATTTAATGCCTTTATAAGGTCTAAATTGGAGTGATTGGATTATCTGGAATTCCGCTTACCTAATACACAAAAACAACATTGAAAGTACTCAAGGCAACTTTGTAATGTATTTTCGACAAGAAAAAGAAATTAGGTATTTTTCCTATTAGGGGTTTTCCTAAAGAGGAATTGGTCTCTAATTTCATATACCTGATTTTTGTTTGCTTTTTCCGCAAATTTTAGGGAATTATTTTCAATCGTACAGTGTGTACCTTGATGGGTGGCAATGAATTTTTTTCCTTTTACAGGAAATGGTGAAATTTTTGGTCTATCGTAGTATGTATTTAATACATATTTATTTTTGTAAATATAATATCATTTAGAATATCAACAGTTCTGTGTAAGTAGTAAGTATCTATGAATATATTCTTTTCTTTTATTTGGGTTTTCTACCACATGTATTATCCTCTTCAAAAACAAATCACCGAGTCTACAGAATAATGAATTATTGGAAAAAAGCCTTCGCGCCTGCCTGTGACGTTTACGTCAAAGCAACAGCCAGAAATAATTTTCTTACAAATAATATGAATCGGAATAAACACAGAAATAATGTATTTTGCTGATGTTTCGGAAAGTAGTATCTTTTTTTTTCGAAGAACTCTTATTTGTTGTGTATGTCAAATACACAACTTTAAGATTCTGTTTATATTATTTCCATAGATACTTACTACTTACACAGAACTGATGATATTTACTTTTAGTTAATGTTGAGTTTGTTACGTTCTTCTTTTAACATTGGTAGCCAGGGTGTACCATGGATCCATGATCCTTTCAATGCGGCTTCGCTAGTATTCTACAGGGGTTTTTCGAGTCGCTAATTTCAAATCCGATGTCAAAAGTGGCATTTGACAGGTGGCAGCTGTCAGTGGCACTGTCAACTCGCCTTCCGGAAAAATTTATCAGAATATATACAAGGGATTTTTTGGGTGGCTGATTTCAGATCCGATATCGAAGGTGGCATTTGACACTTGACAGCTGCCAGTAGTAGTGTTAGCTGTATTATCCGAAAAAGATTTATCACAATGTTCCCGGGTCATTCTAAAAGTAGATGCAGATAATCCAATTAATATTTTCTATAACATTTCATTAAAAATGAGGAAACTAGAAGTTGTTTAATTAAATGATTTATTGAGAGGGACAGGTTGATTCATTCAGCTATTCACAGACACCCAGAAAGAGATTCATTGATTCATTGACACAGAGTCACAGAGAGAGCGAGAGAGATATTGATTGATTCATTGATCGATCTCACAGAGAGAGATACACAAAGAGAGATTTGTTGATACAGTGAGTCTTTGAGAGACAGATACAGAGTGGTTGATTGAATTCACTTATTGAGCGATAATGTGTGTGTGAGAGAGAGGAGGGGAAGAGAGGGCGAAAGAGAGTGGTATTTCTTTTTATCTTTTTTTTATTTATTATACCAACACACTACTAACGGCTGTCAACTGTCAAATACTATTTTTGACATCGGATTTGAAATCAGCGACCCGAAAACCCCCCGTAGAATACTAATGAAGCCGCATTGAAAAGACTATGGCTCCATACTATTAGTGAAAAAATCCAGAAAAATCGACTTTCCCCCTTATATCTGGGAAACTGTACATTTTTCGACCCTGTGGCCTTGAGGACTTTTGGTCAGGTGCTCAATAGGAATAACATATATCGATTCCATCGAGTTTCACCGAAGGCCATTTCCCATAAGAAATATGTGAGGTCCTTTAGTCTTATCTAGGTTAACTGTTAGGTAATTTTCCGATAGTCACTGTTGTAGTTTTGAAAACTCTACCACCTCTTTACTGGCAATACTTTGCCAGGAATCATCCTCAACCAGAAGAACATTGTCATATGCAAACGCTACTACTTTTCCATTAATTGGAAGTTGAAGTAATTCATTGACATAAATATTAAAATATGGCCCTAGAACCGGTCCTTGAGGAACGCCTCATTTTATTATTTTTGAATTACTTCTATTTTCACCAATTTTTACACATTGTTCCCTATTTTGAAGATAACTTCTGAACAAGTCATTAGCTATACTCTTTATACCATATTCGTTGAGTTGGTTAAGTAAAATGCGATGCGATATCGTATCGAAGGCCTTGGCCAAATCTAATCTAATATTTCTTATTGCGATTTGTTTTTTTATTATTATTTACAGTATTATATACAGTTTTTGCAACCTTATACACATCATCATCATCATCATCATCAGTACTCATACCTTTCTTAGAGCCATATTGATTGGGATAACGGATTTTATTATAACTTAATTGTTCTACTACCCTATATCTTATACATCTTTCTAAAATTTTTGCGATATTGTTGATTACTGTAATTACTTACTACCGTTCTATTGCCTGTTTTGTATATGGGTGTCACAGTTGATATTTTTAACATGTTTGGAAAGAAACCTTTTTAAAAACATAAATTAAATATGTAACATAGAGGTTTAGCAACGATTACATTCAAGAGCTTCAATATCTTTGAGGATATATTATTTTCACCTGAGGAAGATTTAGTTTTTCAATTGTTTATATTTTTTATAATTTCATCTTCGGTGATAGGTTTGAGAAACATGTTGCTACAGTTAATGTTTTTTCTTTTTAATAATTTATGAACTTAAGTTTTCCTTGTCATGTTTTCTCCAATATTTATAAAGATATTATTAAAATTTTCAGTAATTTCCTTATCATTTACTATTTCTACTGTTTTGATTAATTTTTTTGCTAGACCTTTGCTCGTTAAGACTTTCATTTACTATTTCCCAGACTTTTTTATATTATTTCTATTTTCTAAGTTTGCGGTATGATAGTAAGTCTCTTTTTACTTTTTATTAAATTATTTGTTAAATTTCTATACTCATTATATTTAACTATTGGGATAAGATTGTTTTTTTATTACGAATAATAGGCCCTTTGTTATCCAAGGTTCAAATTTTTTTCTTTAGCATTTATATTGAATTAATTAAAGGGAAATTCGTAAACGTCGTTAAACTTACATACGTTATACCAATTCTATGAACCATAGGCACAAGGCCACTCGATAGAATTTCTTCCCAGGTAAAATCTTAATGTTCTCGAATAAGCAGAGCTTGTTAACAAAAAAATTTACTTTTATTCTCTACGCGAATTATTCTCATCGTACCCGCCTATTTGCTATTAAGACTTACAATTTTTTAAAGTTATAATCATTTCATAAGTGTTTGAGCACTCTATATGTTTATCTCATAGCAAGGAGCAGAAAACGAAATTCATAAGTTTCTTAACCTTGACGAAATGAACTGTCTCGACTCTAATTGCTAGCTAGAATAATGATTATACTAATATAGCTACAACTAAGTGGCCATAATTTTCTCGATAAAGTAATAGAATTATCAGTTTATTAATTACAGTAATCTCCTCTAAGCCTTGAGAAATCTATTATACTTATTAAATGAGTGAATCGATTTCTGCATGCACTAAATCTTAAGACCTCGTGACTTCCTTTCTTATGAAAACTGGAATTATTACTTGTTTATTCAAGTCAGCAATTTAACATTACAGATTTATTTCTATTTTTTTCACAGCAGTTTTACTAGTTGTTTTATTTATGGCTATTTCAGAAATAAATTTCTCGGAAGAATGTTGCTCATATGAACCCACAATACACTGCGTCCAGAATTTGGGATATATGCATTGCCATCTCGGTTATTGTTAGAGATAGAGAAACATGTAAATTAAGTATTTTGTGGCTGTTTCTACTCTTTCTTTAAATTTGACCTGGGTGTCCCCGTTTTCGAGATATCTAAAATACCTAAAATAAATATGGATTTAAAGCTTCTCGTACCTACATAATTTGATGATTAAGTAATTTGTAATTTATTTATTTGTAATTTATTTCTCACTTTATCATAAGATATAATATGAATAACAATCAATAATACACAGAGTTACCTTATTAAACAGTAGTAGCTAGGTACATCATAGATACGGAAACAAAGAAAAAAATTATACCTATATACTAATTTACATAATAATAAATATAATAAATGAATAATACCACAGGTAATTACAACCTCCTTTTTCGCGGAAGGCTCTAGAAGCAACTTGTGTGGGAGGGGGCTACACATTTACAGACAAGGGACACACACCCAGTAACCGTGTATAGTGGAAAAATCCCTCTCACAGTATTTTCCACTGCCACGACCGGGGATCGAACCCGGAACTTTTGGGTGAGAGGCAAGTACACACATACATATATACACCAAAATACATACATATATATATATACACATAAGTACTACAAGTAAAACATTTTAGGAGGAGAAATATGTGAAGATATTATGAACATACGATATATGCCAAAATTATTATATAATAAGTAGTATACAGATAAAGGTAAGAAACAATTTTATATACCTAGGCAAAACTGCCCATTTGTTTAAAATGTTTAAGTTAAAAAAGTAAGTAATGAAGATTATGATTTAGATACTGAAAACGACATGTCTTTTATATATTAGGGAAGAACTTCTAATGGAGCGCTTTTAACTTTTTACGAAATTTGAGCAAATGAATTATAATTAGGTACAACATACAACTTACAGACATCCCTGAATTTTTTTATATTGCTTATTATTTTGATATTTAGTGGAAGAGGATTATAGAATTTAGGACCTAAATAATTTATGGACTTTTTATTGATGTTCTTTCTATTTATTGGTATGGTTAAGTGTTGATTTATTCTATTTCGAGTGACAAGAGCAATGATTAATATATTGTTTTACTTTTGTGTGCTTGTGTACAAAACAGCAAGTTGAAATGATGTATAAGCCACGAACATTGCATATTCTATCACTGTATAGTAAATCTGTTGAATATAGCCTATTTTTCTTTAAAATAATATTCAGTATTGTATTTTGTGCTACCAATAGCGGTTCAGTATTACTGTAAAGACCATCACATAATGTTACGTCATAGTGAATAAGAGACTCAACCAATGTTTGGTACACTATTAGTAAGGGGTTTTCACTTAAGAATTGCCTTATAAAATTTGTGTATAAGGCATCTAATTCTTTTTGTTAAGTACGTTACATAATAGTCCCATTGTAGGCTTTTATCAATAACGATACCTAAGTATTTGGTACTTGTGGTTTCCTTTATTGTATCATTTAAGTTGTCTAGGTTTATGTTGTTATAATCAGGACGATTTGCAGATGTTGTCGAGAAAGCAATGTAATTTGTTTTACTTATGTTTAATGATAATTTATTGGTATCCAGCTTTTTTGATCAATGATTTTACTCGTTCCCTTGTTTCATCCAAGGAAGTTCCACTGAAAATTAGCACAGTATCATCTGCATATGAAATGACTTAACCATTTATGTTTATGTTAATTAAAAAAGTAATATATACATTGAAGAGTACTGGTCCTAATACTGTACTCTGCGGCACATCAGTCTGTAAATTGTTTGGATCACTTAATACGTTTCTAACTTTAATACAGAGTTCTATTTGTTAAGTAGAATTTAAAGACTTTCAGCACGATGCTACTCAGTCCATAACTTTCAAGAACATTAAGATGTCTCATGAGGTACCGTGTCGAAAACCTTAGCTAAATTTAAGTAGACAGCTATACATCTTTTATTTTTATCTAGGTTATCTGTTACCTCCTTTATTACTTCATGCATTGCGTCATCAGTGCTTAATCCTTCTGTAAATCCTAATTGGTGTTGAGAAAGTATTTTCTTGTTCTTTAGGAAGTTAATTAATCTTTCCTTGAGAAATTTTTCAAATACTTTTGCAATATTATTGATTAGGCTTATTGATCGACAATTACACTGATTATTTTAGGATTGCCAGATTTAAAAATAGGGGCTATAGGGGATACTTTAAATTGATTAGGAACTAAACCGGTTTTAGAGAAAGGTTAGGTTTTAATGGGAAAGTAATGTATAAGTATACGGTTTTTAAGATTTTTGAGGTAATCCCATCTGGTCCAGAAAAACTGTTGTTTTTTAAATGATTTATTTGCCTAATTAATTCATTATTATCAACTGGTTTTAAAAAATATATATTTATCTATACTAAAGGAAGTATTTGCACGGTTAAGGCATTGTGGAATTTTATTTAACATCTCTAAATCTATACTTAAAGAATAACTATTACAATAATTGGCCATGTCACTATTGAAATTATGCTGGTATCAAGAACTTGAAAATTATTGTTGCAGTTTTTTGCTCTCATTTGTTGCCTCAGATATGAGTTGATGCATTTTTTAATATCTTTAGTATTTTCACTTATTTTATTTTGGTAATAATTAATTAAATAATATTTTTTAAATTATTTCTATACGCCCCATATTCAGCTTCTTTGGTAGTGGTAAAGTATTTTAATAATTTTTTCAATTCACCTCGATGTTTTATAGAAATAATTATTCCGTTACTTATCCATGGTTTTATTTTTTTATGCTGTTTTTGTTCTGCAATTATTAGTTCTTGATTTCTCTAGTATTCCTCGCAATTCTGTTATGAATTTTTAGGTAGCTAGCTCAGGATCATTTGCATTTAACACATTTACCCAATTTGTCTCTTAGGCTATTTTCTGTAGTTTGATGAAGTCAATTTTTATTATTCTATTTCTGTGTTATTTGAACTTCTCTGTGCTATATTTATCATAACGGGGTCTGTGATGTCGTATGGTATCACAAATGATTCATAATTAAAAAATTTTAAATTCAAATTTTTCTTGACAACGATATGGTCAATAGACAAGGATGAATCATTCGTTACTCTAGTAGCAGAATTTAATATAAGGTTGAAGACCATGTAAAGCTAAAGTTTCTAAATAACGGTTTACTAAAGGATTGTTTAAGTTTAGTATATCAATATTCACGTCAAATACAACAATTTAAATGTTTTTATCTAGGTCGTTGTTTAGAAAATCATCAAAGTCATCTACAAATGATTATACTACAGTAGATGGTGGTCTATACAATGCTGTTAGCCCAATTGTGATATTATTTATATTTAGCTTATTCTACTTACATTTAAATCGGTGATATTTAATTTGTATGTTGTTATGTTTGCATTTAAATCTGATCGTGTCAGTAAAAGTACTCCATCACATTTGTTTATTATTATAAAATGTGGTGTATGTAGCTTGGGATATTAAATTGTGTAATAGATTTAATCTGCCGACATTCACTTAGTATAACGATGTTGCAGAAGTAAAGTTTGAATGATTCAAGAAAAACTAACAGTTCATCAAAATTTTTACGTACCCCCTTATATTTATATGCATGATATTTATAAGTTTTTCACTTGTGTTGATTTTGCTCACTAATACACTAGCACCAATTAATTCACTTTTAGTCTCAGAGTCCAGTCTATTTAGCACCTCTTCTTCTTGTTGTCTAACCATATATCTGATAACCGTAATCTATCTTATTGTTTAAAATTCGTAGATGGTACTTGTATGACAGGTATTTTTAATAAGTGCATTGGACACTTCTTTCGTTGACGTTACCAGAAAATCTATATCGTAATTGGTTTTAATTTTGGTTTTTATGGGTGCTATAATGGATTTTCTTATAGTAAAATAGTGCTCTTAATTATCTCTTCAGGGATGTATGCCAGAGAAAAAATAGTTACTAGATCAAAATAGAAAAACCATTTTCCTCGTTAGGCAAAAAAATATATTTTAAAATATCCCGTTTTATTATCTTCAACTTCAAATTTTCAATACATTAATTAACACAAATTGAAATATATTTTAGGAATAACTTCTACAGCTTAAATAACATAAAATGGACCGATAGTCGTCAATTTTTCTAATAGTAGGTAAAACAATGTTCAGTTAGCACTTCTTGCCGTAATTGCTGTTTTTGTTCTTACTAGTGATAAGCCTATTATTCTGTAATTACGTATTTTATCTATAATTTATTAAGTTCTTTTTTCAAATTTATTATATAAAAATACTGATGAAGCTTCAAGAATTTATGAGGATAACTTCCCAGAACATTTGCAACCGATTAAAATTTTATTATTAAATTATTAACTTACTGAAGATTTAATGACATAAGATATATCATATTTATACTTATACTGGAGCCAAGTTGGGATTTTTATGTGAGCTGTCTCGTCAAGGAGTTTTTCTTTGTTAACGTATCAGATGGTTGAGTTGTATATACGTATTCATTATGTCAGATTTTGCTTTGTGTGGAAATATTTTGTTGTAGATTACGAATATTTTGGAGCTGTCTTCCGCAGGGGTAGTAAGGGGGAGAAAACAACCTCGATGTGATTTTTGTAAAAACAGTTTATTCGCTAAGAAACATTTTTAAAGTTAATTTAACATTTAAACATGTCCTGAAAAATCCCCATTGTTCCTAAATATATTAGTTTGAGGATTTCTCATAAGAAGGGATGAAAGAGGTGATGAAATTATTAGTTTTCCATTATACGAATTCTCAGGAAAGTAACATTGAAGTTATTGCATGTGATAACTGAAATTTTTCATCACGCTTAGGCTTGTAAGAGATCCTTGGTTGTGCTAAATTTTTGGTGTAATATGAGAAAGTGTTTTGTTATTGAAAATTTCAATCAAAATATTATATGTCAAAAATGAACACCTTGTGTCTTCATTTTGTAAAGTTAGTCTGGACGACAGGCCCTTGATATACCAATTACAAGAGTAACCTGAAAAAAAAAAATGAATAAATTTGTTAGTGGGATGTGTAACCTTACGTAGCTGTGGCTAAGGCTAGAAATAGGCTTATTGTAATACGAAAGTATTGAGTATAGTATTAAAAAACACTCTAAGGATTCATCTTGCTAAGAACTGTCTTATTTTTTAAGATAAATAAAAAACCATCTGTTTAACAGGAAAATCCCTAAGCTATTCTTTTAAAAATGCATCAAAGTTCTCCGTGGCGAAGACACTGGGATTTTTAGATTTGTGCCTCTTTAGAAAAGCGAAAGACTTCCCGAATTGTGAAATATCTATCCTTTCCTTAATGCTTAATGTGATTCTGAGCATCGAATACGTACACCATAAGGTTGATGTTTTAGTAAATTTCTCCATTTCGCTGAAATATGCCGGCAAAATAGATTTGAACACACTATGTCGAATGCTCTTAGATATCGTATACATAACTGTACCTACTCTTTTGTGGCATCAAATCTTCTTCTGCCTTTTCAGTGGTTTTTCTTCGTTCTGGCGGGGAGCAGCTAAACCTTGCTTCAGACTGACTATCCGACATTTGTTGATTTTTTTTACAAAACGAATTGAACAAGGATTCAAAGCAAGCTCACCATTTTCATCAATTGTTGTTTTATTGGTCTGTTTCTCCATTCTATTCTTAAAATTTGAATTGATAGAAGGATGGATAGTTCTTACATTCATCTTTTTGTATTTCGGTATTGTTATCTACTAATAATTCGATATTTTGTTTACATTCGGTTCCATTAAATTTGAAAAAAAATCTCTCAGATTGCTATAATCTGTACCCGCATACGGCCAATTTCGTAATTTTTATTTAATTTATAATAGTGAGGACCTATTGCTCTTTCTAATTACAACCAATAGTTACAAAACATTTTGTCTGGTTGATACCCGAGTGGGTTGAGGCGCGAGGTGGCAATCGCGATTAATCACACGGACATCGCACCACCGGGTTCGAATCCTGGCTCCGACACTGGCACTGTCGAAGGAAATGGTTGTATGTCCGCGTTTTTTCAATGTGTAACCCCCTTCCGCACAAGCCCTGGCTTCTGGAATTGGGGGTTGTCTAATTTCTGTTTTGTTTATTTACTATTTATTATTATTTGAGAAATAAGGAATACATATTTGGGGTCTATATTAACACACATTAACCATTGATATCATATAGTGCACTTAGATTGTACAAACAATCTGTGTGTGTACCAACAGAAACTTAATTAATTCAATTTACTGGTATAATGAACGAAATAAATGACCAGTTAAATGACATTATTATCATTTTTATATTTAACATTTTAACCACCTACCAATAATCTCATAAATTCCTGTTTATACATCAAGTGTTCAATTAATTTGTCACAGAATAATCCTATTACACTATATTGCTAATAATGGACAGATAAAATATGGAAAATTTTATGCCATTTGGCAAATATTAAATAGAACTGGCCCTAGAACCGTTCCTTGAGGAATATCATATTTTATTTTTTAAATTACTTCTCCGTTCACCGATTTTTACACACGGCTCTCTATTTTGAAGGTAACTTCTGGATAAATCATTAGCAATACCCTTTTATATTTGTTATATTATATATATTTTTTACAATCATGTATACACTCATCCGTACTCGTACCTTCTTTAAAGCCGTATTGATTGGGAGAAATAATTTTATTATATTTTAAAGTTCAACTACTAGTCCAGTCAATTAAGACATTGGCCCGGACATCTGAAATAAAAAGCTGAAAATTGCCAGAGATGTTGAGGATGATGCCCTAATTTAAGTCATGAAAGCCCCAAAAAATCCCACTTGGGGAAAATTCGTCAGTTTGGATTTTTGAGTTCTGAACATAGTGACTGGACCAAGCATCCGATTTTGTTCGTCTTTGCGTCAAATTGCGTAGTATACTGTTATTTTCCTTACAAAACACTGAAAATATAAAACATTGTCAATTTTTCTAACAAATAAAATAAAATATTTTTGTGCATTTTTGATTAAAATGTTTGCATTGTTTTGCCATAGTAAATATTAGGTTAAATGTAGAGTCTCTAGGCAACACGTCAGCCAACGGTTTCACGTCGTCATCGATGCCCGTTTCCATGCGATTTGCGCATTTATGCCCAACGCAGTAACCGCACATATCTGCACCACTTTTCGCAACCGGATTTGCAGTTGCAGGATATGATGTGGAGTACCAGCTCCGGTGCTGTATCCGCTTCAGTTGGGCTGAGTTTTAGCTGACTTGCATGCACCATCCATCTTTTTCCGGCAGACGATTTTCCATCCATACTTGATCCTAAATTTAAATATATGGAATTGGCATACTAAGAGTTTTTAATCCAGAGGACAGAATTTGGCACTTACTTGGTGATAAAGTCGGTACGAATGTTGTTAAGCCGCTGCGGATGTAGGTGGAAGTACAGCCAAGACAAATGGTGCCTTGACGGACTATTTAGCAACTGTCCTCCGATGCAGCCAATACCTGGCGTTGTTTAAGCCCTTTTTAACATCACAGCCATACAGCACGAGAAGAAAATATTCTCCAGATTCTACGATTTCCTCGTGTACTGTCACAGTTTCTTTGTCGTTAAGTAAGACGGGAATGTCATCATTTTATTCCTGGCTTATCCGGCGTAGGGTATGGAGGCACCGTTTCACAATAACAAGTTCACCACTTTAACGATCTTTGCACAAAATACATGAAACGGTGTCCGTTGGTTCCATGTCTAAACAAAAAAAGTCACAAAAACTAAGAACTTGCATCCAATAATGATCAATCCTTAACACTGAACGTAGTTTTCAGTTATATGATCCACCACGACACACACACCGTCCTTGCAGACGATATTTCACGAGTGATCAGAACACATAGCAGCGCCAATCTTTAACCAAAGAAGATTTACGTGTTCTTTTATACGTAAATCTCATTTGCTTCACACACACTTCAAACCAGCGCCACCTTCTCACAACCGTATCAATAATTTAGAGCACAACACACCACGGCGACGGTGCCTTGACACGATGAATTTGAATCACGTACATTTGCGTTATTGTGTTATTTCTTGCCTGAAGAATACACTGGGTATAAATAACAAAGACGTTCTAAATGTTTATTTTCCCTATTTATTATGGAAAAACTAATTAAATGAATAGTATTCAATGTCGGTCAAAACAAGTATCTCATACTATTCGACCATTTTTCCTTTTTTCAATTACATTTTTACTCAATATAACCCATTACTATCGCTGTTTGTTATATCATGTAAGTTGTTGACATGATAATATAGGGCAGAAAAAACAATTTGACGTAAAGACGAACAAAATCGGACGTTTGGGTCGGTCGCTAAGCTCAGAACTCAAAAATCCAGGATGGCAGCGGTTTTTCCCAAGTGGGATTGTTTGAGACTTTTGGGATTCGAACTAGGACATCATCCTTAGCGTCTTTACCAATTTTCAGTTGTTTATTTCAAATGTCCAGGTTAAGGCGATTTTCTTTCTAATTTGACTGGCGTATATTCTATTTTTATACATATAACAAGGGGTTCAACAACGACTGTACTCTAAATGTTTAGTATCTATCAAAATATTTTAGGTCCAGCAGATGAAGGTTTATTTTTTAATTTATTTATATTTTTCATGATATATTAATAATATTAAACTGAAAATAGTCCAAATTTTTTATTTGTTTGTGATTTTTACTTGATATTTATTTCATTTTAGGACGTCTTTCCCATGCCTATCCAGGACAAATTCCCGCACGGTCCCAGAACCTTCGAGGATCCAGTAGTCGCAGCCCCAAGGAGCCTACAGCATGACTTTGAATCATCAGAAACTTCCACCGAGGACCAACTGAGCGACAATGAATTAAATACCGAGAACAGCTCCACATCTCACCAAGAATCGAAGCCGATAGCGAAGCGAAAACGGCGTTCCGTCGTGGTGTCAGATAGAAAAGCTCGAAGTGCCGATGTGGGTGTGAGCGGCCTCTACGAGGTGATATCCGAAGCTGACTTGGCCTTCAGTCCAGACAGCCGCGCGGAGGCAGTTACAGTTTTTCAAGGACGAATCAGGGAGGAAGTCGTCTACGGAATTTGCATGCCGGTTCCGGGTTTCAGCTTGTTATTTGTGTTAGTAGCATTGTCGGCGGTCGTTTCTGCTCTGGTTGCGGGATCGTTGTTGTATCGCTATCAACTGCAAAAAGAACATTTGGCGGAGCGGTCGCAGCACCAAAACGGGGCCATACACATGAGCATGTTCTCTAATTGGATGGGCTTGAGGTTGTTGAGGATGCGGGGCTCCGCCGCGCCGCCGTCGGCGAGGGTACCGGAGCAAAATGGGAAGGCCGCGGATAACTCGCTGGTTCTAAATGGAAAGGCCAGCGAGACTCGGTCTGGGAAGTAGGTTTTTTAGTATGTTTTTTTATGGTAAAAGAAGGGTTCTTTTTGTTTGTCATAGATAATTTGTTGCTCAAAATTAAAGCGGGTATAAATTTCGTTACATTTTCTGACTTTGTTTGAAAGCGTTGGATGTGAAATTGTATTTTTTTCTGTGTAAATAAAATTAAGCAGATTTTCCTAAATTTCAAAAAATTTTCTTTTCTTCTGTGTTATTGCACGATAAAATTTTTCAACATTTATTAAATTCTTGGAACACATATTTTATATTAATGACTTAAATAACTATAAAAGGTTTAATCGTTAATTATAAGAAAGTATTAGAAACTAAAAATTAGAACTTCATGTATGTAAATCGACAGATTCAGTTTTTTTTACTTAATATTATTTTACTTCCCTTACATAATAATACTGTTGGTTTTAAATCAGTATTTAAAAATAAAAAAAATCACAATTAATTACTATGACTCATAAATTCATTCACTTTTATGAGTTTTAATTTGCTTATATAAGTCGCAGAATGTTCAGAACAATCTCGAATATTCAGATTTTTAAATACATATATTCGAAGTATTTAAAAGACAATTGTTTCCTGAATAACTATATAAATGGATGGGCAAAATACACTGTTTCGTATTTTAAATTTTTTTTCGCCCTGATATTTGTTTTGGTGAAATTAATATATTGCGTGCCGCTGATTCAAAATATGAAATCAAATCCTTGTCATCACTTACCAATTTTAAGGGAGATGCGTGAAATAAAACCTTTTTATGACAACGGGAAATTTTCGCACTGTATATTATGCCGGAGGCGCCGGTTAAGGCAAGAATAGTTGATGCGATGTCCTCCTACTTATATTCTTTCACAGTTGTTGCGTAGCAGAGCAATGTCAAGGTCAATTGTGGGCTAAACGAGCAGCAAATCATAAAGGAAACCCACTAATTTTGTAGGTAGAATTTTATTGCAGAACAGTGATCTGCAAAAACTTAAAGACGATGTTTAAAAATGCATACGTACTTCCTGTAAAATGAATATAATATGCAACATATCAATGAAATTATTTGAAATACAAGAACAGCGTCTCTAAATTAATTATTATACCAGCAGTGGGGTAAGGATTGTTCCATAAACAATTATAAATATTGGAAACGCTGTGAGGCATATGAAAGCTATGTTCTAATGTGAAATTTAAAGTGAAATTAAGTTTATCGTGCCGAAAATAGAACGCTTCTTTGGAATTTCGTAGAGAGGTTGATGAAGACTGTAAAACTGAGTACTGGAGGTGCTGTCTTTAGGATTATCATCATCCAGGGCCGGATTAACATGGGCGGGGTCTGTAGGCAAAATTGTGGTGGAGGCTCCAGCAGTGTAAATCATGAGGAGGACTTCCAAAGCAAGTTGGTGGAGGCCAGGTCCAACAACTTGGTGTGGGCCCCGACGCAATGCCTCATTGCCTTGGGGTTAATCCGGCACTGTCATCATCCGTAATTGTGGAAACTCAATTATACACTAATGACCGACCCCTTTACGTTACCCCATGGAAAATCGTTATCTACTTAAAATGCACGGGCTCATATCATTGAACGTAATCATATATAGGGCAGAGAGTTGTGCTGTTTACAAAATTATCTTATAAGTTCTCAAATAAGCAACAAAATTTTTTTGATACGTGAAAAACCAAATTAAATAATTATGTTCAGTTGACGTCGCGTCGGGGTCATAGTAACAAGAAGCAAGCAAACAGACTTTATTAAAATTAATACATAACATTGCCTCCCCGGAGACTACCTTGCGACTGACCTTGCAACCACCGCGCTGTTCGCGGTGGCTGCTTGCATGGCCGGGCGGGGTGGCTCCGGTTCGGCTAAAAGAAAATGGGGAGAGAAGTCCTGACTCCTTTTGCCAAAAACAAATTAAAAAGGACAATATAGTTAAAAAACATTTTAAAAATAAAATTTAACAAAGCTTAAAACTAAACACAAACTCGAAGCTGTCGCACTGCACTGAACTAATTTTGCTGCTGACACAGGTACCCAAATCTAAAACGGGGAACCTTCATCGAAATAAGGTACTGCAGGGCTGCGCAAGACTGCCTAAACTGTGGTTTATCGAAATTTTATGTTTCTTAGAAATTTTATAGTGAAGCTAATAACATAGTAACAAGAATTTACAGGGGCGAGCATAGGTGCGTCTTTACTATGTACATACTTCGGTATGCGATGTAAAGCAACGACAGGCGCGGTTAGTACTTGGATTGGTGACCATTCCAACGGAAACCGCGTTCTCGCCTCACACATCTTCCAGCGGCTTGTATATCAGTGTATGCGCGGAAGCTATACAACCTTAGGCGAGGGTTGTATAGGAGATATACCATCCTTCGGAGGGGATGTAAAGCCGTCGGTCCCTTGTCTATTAAATTTTAGGCAAGTAAAAGATCCCTACTCTTCTTAAGGGAAGAGGTTCGGCAAAATTCCTGGTTGGGGGTAGCTCGTCTACAGGCGTCGGTGTTAGGCCTCAGTAGCGGAAATAGGCCGACGTTAAATAAATGTATAAAAAAAAACAAGAATTTACAACTTTTTACTACTTTAATAGAAGTCGTTGATGTCAATTACAGTTTGCTAATATTTTAGTATGTTCCAAAATTTTACTAAATGTCGCTAAATTCCATCTTGTTTTATATCTCTGAAGAATGAGCTTTATTTTTATTTGTGTATATGTGTGTGCTCTGGAATTGTTTGGCATCTGAAAACTAGTTCGATTAGACACAGAAATTGTTTTTATTTTATGGAAATGTAGTCATAAAATACTCGAAGAAGTTACATAATTTTTTATACATACGGAGTGTTTGGCATAACAACTTTGCTTCTGTTTTATGGGGTTATAATTGATCCACTTTAGATGATGTTCAACTTCTCTAAATATTCAGATTTAATTAACTTCTAATTTAACAAGACATCATGTGTTTTTTTCTTATTGAAAAATACTTGTTAAAAGAAATTCATGATACATGAAAATTTTCGTATGAGTACGATGAACTCATGAAAAAAATATTGTTAGCATAAAGGACTATGAAACAAAACTTCACCCAGTCATCCGAATAATTGCATTTTGCCCAATATCGATGTTAATTAAAGTTGGTTAAAAATTTGTTTTGTTTCTTATTTGTTAATTTTTGCACCCACTTGAATTTCGATATTAGGCAACAATGACCGATTAGCCGGGCTAAGAGGTGGAGAAAATGACTCAGAAATCGGACCCATCGACCAAATTTTAAAAAACGATATATGAGAGAAACTCACAATAAAAATGATGATATAATCAAACTTTCTTAAGGGGTACTTTTATATGAAGTTGAAATTAGGGCAAGTAAAAGAAAGTGAAACTTTCAATTTAATTTGTTATGATAAGATAATCACCATAAAAATATTAAGTGAAATTCTTCGCAAATCATGGGAATGAAGGTTGAGAGGAGGTAGAAGTCATTCTAAAGAATTAAATATTATATTTAGATTGCAATATCGAACAGAAAATAAGCTTTTAATTTACAACTGAGTAGATATAGCGTTACTTCGGGCCACCCTTACCACTCCACTCGGAGCCACGCTTCTTCCCACTGGATAGAAGTTGAATACCTCAGCAGGGCTGTACCAGAAAAATTACACCTTTTATAATCTACTCTTTATAGAATACAGACCTTTGTAGAAACCGTACTAGTAAAGAATAAACCAGTCAATACATACCCATAGAAAACTAGTGCTTTTGAAAGTACAGACATGCAAAATTCAGGGTCTTCAACTATACAGTTCTATTGCACGTGAAAAAATAGATTTAAATACATTTACTGGCATAGATATGCTGAGATATAGAATTTCTAGCAAGATAGAAGGGGCGCACATGGTTTAATGTGGAGTGATGGGAGTGGTCTGAAGTAACACCATATCTACTCAAGCGAATTAATGAGCATTAAATAAATTAATAAATGAATTAAAGTGGATAAGTGCATTAAATACTATTATACGATAAATGGTGAAAATCAATAATTGGTAGAATTAATAATAATTGAGAAATTCATAATTTATGTAGTTACTGTAAATTGTAAATTATTGTTTTCTTCCTTGTCTTAATTTGAACCTTTTTCGCCACTTTCACTAGACATTTACGACTCATTCATTCCTACAAGACTATGTCTTTGTCGTTTATTCATTACTGCGGTTATTAAGTATTAAGATTAGGAAGGGAGCTTCAAAATGCATAATATTCGACGATTGAATTTATCATTTTTTTTAATTTTAAACATTTTTTATTACTGATTTTGTCATATACATCACTGGTTATTACTTGTATCAAGTACAGACAAAACCTTCTACACAGCTAGCTAGAAAAAGCAAGTGTTAAGCAGATGTATGGATAAATGACGAAAGTTATTGATGGTTTTAAAACTTATTAAAAATATATATCCCATATATCACTTTACAAAAATTACGATAATTACCAAATAGGCAAAAACTGATAACTCTATATTTAGTATAGCGTTTTCTACAACTTAGACCTGAAAGTCTGATAGTCTTCAATTTTGGATTTATAAATGAAATTTTTTAGACTGAATGTGAAATCACAAATTATTTTCGACTTTGAGGTCCATATTTCCAAATTAAGGGAAATGGGTGTAAAAGTAAATAATACGATTGGCTGCACATTTTTTACCATTAGGTTAAATGCCTCAGTTTGGTAATTTTCATACCATCCATGACCTTGTTGTGTGAGAGTTTGCCATACGAACTAATTAATTATTATTGATAATAAGTATCTAGAGAAAATTTTTTTAAACACACTTACCATTTCGCATTCTGTTGCATCAATCCTACAGATGTTTTTACACCCAGCTATTCTTTTTACGGTTCTATACTAGGGCGTAAATATATACTCAAATAATTTTAATTTCCTATCAATATGCCGCATACTTTATTAATAATAAAACAGTAGCAGTGACGTCACGCCTGTTCATCTGGTCTCTAGGCAAGTATTTTTCTTATAAAATAATGAAGACGATGGTATAACAATTTTTGATTTGGTTAGTAAATGAAAATATTCTGGTAAATACAATTACATTTACTCGTTAAAATTTCGAAAAGAAACAACTATTATTAATATTTTCAATAAGTCAGTAGGTCAATTCTGATAGTAATTTAGACCTTAGGGTTACTTAAAGGGAATAATCTCCGTATATATCTCACCAACTTCACTAGGTCTGTTAGTATCATGAGAATTAGGATTATATATGTGTAAAATGTTTGCTAGGGCGTGGTGAAGAAAATAAGGAATTCAATTACATTTTCTAAATGATAAAAATGACAGGAGTAATCTTAAGCCATACACTCTGTAATAAAAATCGTATCATCATTAAGAGTAATAGAGATTTTTTTAATATTGCAGCTGATAGTCAATCGTAGCGATATCATAACAATTTGATTCTTAGTAACAAATTACTTTATAATATATTTATATTTATCGGAATAATCTATAGCAAACAAGAAAACAATAAAACCCTATTAAACAAATAATTTACTCCTAAGCTGATAAAATTGGTCCAATCAGAAAGTTAATTGTTTTGTACGTTGGATGAGGCAGAATAAAGAAAACAGCTAGGACAGAATCTTTGGTAATTGTTTTTTTTTTATATAAAAATTGGTAAGACCACCTCTATCATCTGGTCTTAAATCCTTTAGAACAGGTTAAGAAATGTTTTATTTATTCTTGCATCTAATGTTTTTTCTGTTGCGACTAATTTAATCAGCCTTGGTCTTTTTCAGTAGATTTTATTGTATTAAATTAAATTGTTTGGTGCTCAATTTTTGTTATATTATTATTGAACTTTATTTAGGAATAATGTTATAAAATTATATAGTAATATAAAAAGGGCGCATTTGCAATATAATATATGTAGATATTACTTAGGTCTAATTTTCTTTATAAATATTTATATGTTCCTGTATATATTATTTAGATGTTTTTGGCCTCAAATTTTAACTTTTAGATTGTGGGATATTTATAGTTAGTAGATATATTTATTTAGCTGCTGTGAATTGTTGCTTTTCGTGAACAATATTAGGTTAGATCAAGTAATTGTGTGAGGTTTACTTACTAGAATTCAGTCAGAAATGTGTGTCAAATGAAAAAGGATCAGAAAATATGAGCATATCAAAATCGTCATAAATATAAAAGTATTTCATGAAAAATGTAACAACTCTCTACGTTGGCTAGGAAAAGTTAATTTTAACATCATCATGGTACGATGTCTGTCCGTTATCTCTAGACAAAGTCTTTTTGCGATAATAAAATGTAATTACTTTTGGAAATTAATTCTATTCTTTTCAGTACAACTTTTTAGATATATTGAATCATGTTTATTAACAGAAAAAGTTCATTAGTTTCCCAATGTTTTGGTACCATTCTCAGATAAAATATATAAAATTATATACAAATTAGATATAGAAATAAATTAATGAACATCATACCTATCATAATTATTATTTTTATAAAAAAAATATTAAAATTACACATATCAACATATTAAACTACTAAATTGTATTGCGACTATTTTAATAATCATTGTTTTAGAACATCTCCAATATAAATATCATAAAGGAAAATATTTTGGCGTATATAGTAAATTACGTATAGTACGGGGATCGCTACTAGGCATGTAGGAAAGTCATACATTTATGTACATCTGCAATACGGGAGAGAATATCATCTAATGGAGTGTGATTGGAGTGGGGCGATCCAATGGGCTGTACGCCAGCGCTGTTGTGATTGTCAATGTTACGGATTTATTTATTATTTACTAGAGCCCGTTGGGCTTAGGTTAGCTGCGACCTTACGAAATTAAAGTATTATTGCATTAAAAAGAATAATCTGTTAAATTTGATATTTATTAATAGATGAGAAATTACAAATAATTAAATGGTACTATGGTGGGCATTCACTGAGTAATACAATACATTTATTTATTGTAACGTACGAAAATTGAATCATTCCCACTTATTTTAAGAAAGATACTTTTGTTTATTTAGTTTATTTGTTGACTATCCATTTCATATTTGTTCTTAACTCTAACACATATTGCACATATACGTATGTGTATGGGACTTCTGTATACGTCTAGTAGCGATCCCCGTACTGTATAATAGTAATAACAACTGTTACATCTCACATATATACTGCTGTTTCTAACATTTTAGTTTCTTATCTGCAGATGAAGTATTGACCAAAGATCAATATGAGAATGAACGCTTGAAGCCCAAAAGTAGCACATATATCAAAATCAACATGACATCTGTGTGCCCGTGTATGTGTTGTTGTGTACATTTGTCAGTCCGGCTATCAGTTCTTCTGTCAGTCTGTTAATCAGTCTGTCTGTCAGTTTGTCACTCCGTAAGCTTTTCAACCTGTAGGTCAGTCTGTTTCTAGGGGATACATTTTTCTCGAATAAAATTAAGTGCAAATGGAAAGAAATTTTAGTCAGCTCAACACAAAACACTATTGAATGTTAGTAAAATTGATGCGCCAGAAACTGCTCCAAGGAAGATGGAAAACAAATGCAATTGCACTGAAAAAGTCTCTTGCAAATTTCTCAGTGTAGCGGGAAATGCTACAAGGAAGGCCCAGGATCAGTTTTCATTTTTGTTTCAAGTAAAGAGTTTTCAGGGCTGAAAATTGTATTTTTGTAAATTTCTCATCAGTAAACCTAGAAAGGCCCTAAGGAGAGCCCAAGTAAAATATTTCGTCGAATCAAAAAATGCTTCCAACAGAAATTGTTCAGGGAAAATGGTATGGAAAAGGTATTTTGTAAATTTCTCATCAGCGAAGCCTCTAGGAAGGGCCCAATAAAAGTAGTCTCATTTGAAAATTATTAGGGATTAAAATGGTATTATTCAACTTTCAGGTCATCACAGCATTCAAGGAAAGCAATTTTTCATCGAATTGAAAAATACTTCAAATAAACATTGGTCGCCATGAAAAATTGTATCGAAAAGATTTTCATTCATATTTCTCGTCGGACTGCCAGTTGCGACTCCAGGGAAGACCTATAAACTAAACTAAATTGACAGTTTTCATCAAAGCAATTTTTCAAATGAAACTTGTGAAAAATTGAAAATGGTTTCTGCAAATTTCTCCTCAGAGCATTTGGGACTCTAGCAAGAAAGATACAAATATAATGTTTCGTCGAATCTAAAATTGTTTTAATTAAAAATTGTTTCGGATCGATAATTGTACCGAAAGAGGTATTTCTAAAATTTCTCGTCAGATCATCAGGAGGTATTAGGAGGGGCCATGGCAACTTTTGAGGATTATTTAGGTAAATAAAGCAAAATGGTTGCTATGGTCGCATGGTAATTAAAATTCAAAGGTCACTATTTTTGAGAAATATTTGCTCTGATAAAAAATTTTAATATATTTTAGGAACCTTTAACAAAAAATGTTGTTTGTAACAAGTACTTAAATCAGTTTTTTGGGACTCATCAACTATTCCAGACTACGATTCGTCCCAAAAAACATGATTTTAGGTACTTACTAATAACTAATTTGACAATTCTCTTTGAAGCATTTGCAATTTCCTCCCCAGTTTAAATGTTGTCAAGAGAAATTGCCTTTAGGTTGATTTTATATTCTAACAAAATATTTTAGAATACTAAATATATATTCGATATATATATATGATGTCCAGAAAGTACTGTCTAGATTCATCTACTGATACAGGTATTTAAAGTTGTGCTCAAAAACATAAATATCCTTATAAGTAAAAATCATTATTACTACAGTATGAGGTAGAGCATTTTTTTTATTATTTAAGATTTATTTATAGTGTAAAAGCACTAAAACAAGAAAATAAAAATATGCAAACTACCATTTTTGCTAACTATATGTACGAATGTGTGTAATTTTCGATAAAAAATGATGTATTATAGGTCTCTTATATTAATGAATCTATGGGTTAAGTTTTATAAACATGTCACACAGTTTTATATTCTGTAGCTCTGAAGATGAAAATAAAATTAGCCGAAACGTTAACAACGTCGAGTTTTGTATCCACAAGACGACTATTTTAAACTTATTGTTTGTTTAAATAATCACGTTTTCCGTTTAACAGCTAGTACAGCCGATGGGGCTTTTTATTTCAAAATTATTTTTCGGCGTCATATATTTTATGTGGTTATTTACCTTTCAATGACGGCCTGTAATATTTTATTCCGTCTACAGAAATTCTAAGCCACATCTACATAAAGAACTGAGCTCTGGACAATGATATGCCATAAACCTAAAAACACCTAATATACCTAAAAAATTGTAAGGGCATTTAGAATGAAAAATGTTAACTTCAATTCTCAGAATTCAATTGAAAATTGTGAAAATTTCGGGGTCGATATTCCCCAGTATTATTTCCATCCAAACTCTTCCAAATTCTGAAGCTTTTTTCAACGACGACTTGTCCATTCTTAATTTGGATACGGCCCGAGTAGATAAAAAGCAACAATTTGGTATTAACTTTAGCTAAAGCAATATACTTATATGGGGTCATTTAATTTTGAAGGTCAAAAATTGTAGTTATTTATAATTATTATAATGGATGATGAGTACGTTTACGACACTTGCAAAATTATGAGGTACATGACAGTTATGTATTTTAAAATTTATTTTTTAGTAATGTTTGTAAAAAATATTTCTGTTAATATATCACCAAATAACGTATAATTTTTTGGAAATATAGCATTGATCTTAGTATATTGTCATGACATGGACTTAATGAATTAAAACCCTATGCATTAAAATACTGTTAGGTCTTTATAACCTCTAGTAATCACTTCCAAACGTAGGTCCAGTAATTGCAACACGAATTTTCATTAAGCACTGATTTATTAATCACTTAAATTACAATAATTAGTCCTCATACACATTATTATACACTAATTACAACTTTATCTACTATAGTGTCAGTATTATAATTCACAAATTGTTACTTTTCTTTATCTTATCTCATCACTTACCTCATATCATGACCGTACTGAACTCCGTGCGTTGGATCCGCTTCTTATATATCCGTGGCGCTTTATTCTCGATTTGTTCAATTTCCTCCGGATAGTTCCGAATATCTTCTCGATCCTTTTAATCTGTCATTCCAGATGTATCTACAGTTTCCTAGCCAACCCTGGTAATGGTAGCTCGCCAGTTGGCCCAGAGATGGAGCCATTTTACCGGTAGCCAACCGGGCAGGCCCCCTTTCACTCTGCTACCTGGGACTGATTAAACTTTTCTCCGTTAGAAAGCGGCACATAACAATAAATTATTAGAGTTTACTGGTCTTGATACTGATTTTCTATAATTTATTTTGTATGGTTAAACATTAGTTTGGTGGGTACTTCAAGATTCTTTTATATTTTATTCTTCCTCTCAACAGAATAGGATATAATTTGGTTATCTGAATTTTTCTATACTGCTCTTAAACCCAGTTATCATGTGTTTCATGCTCCGGCTGGTTTATTTATTTTATGGACCTTCAACTTCAAAAGAAAATAAAGTAAAAGTTCAATAATGAAAACGAGGTATCTTAGTCAGGCACTTTTATTATGATGGGGTAAATTTGATAAAGATATTCTTAAAGTGTAGCTATTTCTCTACATAAAAGTAGGGTATTATGCTTCAGCTTTTCATGTAAACATGTGAAAATATGCGCTGAGTAAACTGATATACCACAAAAGCTGAAATTTGGTACAGTGACAGCTAATTTAAAAATTTACACGAAAAAAATAGTCCGCTGAATTTTTCGCGGTGCTCAACTGACTAACAAACGGTTTCGTTTTGTCTGTACCGTCTGCATTCATTTTTCAGTTAGATGTTCGGTGTTGCAGTTGCCGCGTGGTCTATAATTCTACTGTTATTTTTTCGGCCGTCTCTTTCCCAGAGAAAATCCATCAGGTTACTTACAGGATTATATTTTCCTACTTTTCCTAAGCATAAAGCAAACCAGATCGTTTTCTATCTTTTTCTGATACGTTGGAACCTTCTGGTGAAATGTTTGCCATATTCATTGGAAAATTTTCAATCAGAGTATTAGATACTAGACAAACAAATGGCCCATTTTTGTTTATTTCACATATTTCATTTTGGAATAAATAAAACTGACTTGTGGTGATATAACGGCCTATTAAAAAATATCCATTTGCAAAGCTTCTGCCTGGATTTTGTGATACGGGCGAGAGATATGAGCTTTATGAATTAATACAAAATACTAAAAATAAATTTTTGAACTGTTATATTACTCGATTTTCTGCAAGTGTTAAGTCCACTCGTGTAAAATTAGCAACTAAATATAAACACGTATTTTGTACAGTATTAATATTTTAGTATTAACTGTTGCACTTATTATTTGTACCCAATAATTTTAGGTTTATAAATGTTTAAAAAGTATCAAATAAAATGTAAATAACGTTAGTCCCATTAACCAGAGGAACTGCCAGTGACAATTTTATGGTATGTGAAAATAAGTACTATGTTTGTAGGATAATTTTTGTAATATTTTCACCAGTATGTATCGTTAAATAATCACTATTATTTAATTTAAATAAATAAATCTGATGATTGAAATGCAGTGTTTATATTTATTTTAGGGTCCAAATAATAAAACCAAACTTTCGACTTCTTTGATTTATTTCTATCCAGATGTCTCATCATTATGAATTGTTCTTCTTCCTTCACATGCTATCTTCCACTATAAACACAGGGTGTCTCACCGGGAAATGAATCGATCGATATAGAGAAAAGTACGCATCAGATAATTTTGAAAATTTAGATAATTACTAATGTCGGTGTGGCCAATCCAACTAAAATAATTACAAGCAGCTGGCACTTCCGCTTATACCGGAAGTCGATACCAACTTGCTTATTTCAAATGGAACACCCTATATATTTTAGGGTTTTCGAAAAGAGCATAAAATTCTGAGTCGAATATATGTGCATATCCTATACCTAAACCTAGCTGTTTCAGAGATATTTGATATTTTATAGAAAATTTGACAGGTGCATTGGTTTACAAGAACCGTTATAACTTTCTTCGTGTAAAAGATCATCATTTGCTTCTTGTCACATAAAAATAACACAAGGAGTACTACGTTCTACAACTGAAATGAATTCAATAATATCATACCAAGTGTTCCGTTTTTCGCGTTACATTTTGTCAACTTCAAACAGCGAAAACTTGTTTAGGCCAAATGGAACATTCTACGTCAAGTTGTGTAAAATTGAATTCCCTTTTTTCTGATATTAGCATTGTGGTTAAAGTTACAAATTTTTGAAATATTTGCGATATTATTAGAAATTCATGAATTGTTGTAATCATTTCATCAAAATAGTCATGATTAGAAATAATCAGTCATTATCTTATGTCAAAAAATGCCAGCACGTTTAAATTACTCCCATGAAGACTTTTTAAATTTGTTTATTTTTTATGGGGAATGTGATAAAGTAATATCAAGAACTTGCAGCACATTTGCTACTCGATATCCAGAAAAACGGAAATCGTCACCAAACTCTGTAAAACGGATACTGAGAAATTTTAAAAATTATGGCTCTCTCAAAGCAAAAATGCAAAGAAGAAAGCCTATTGTTGATGACGAAAACATTGAAATAGTCATTCTGGGGTATTTTCATGCATTTCCAAAGATGTCATTAAGACAAGCTGCTCTGGAATCGGGACTATGCAAGGGTTCAATTCACAGAATCTTATTAAAACATAAGTTTCACACGTTTTCATTCCATATGGTTCAAGGATTAAAAGAAACAGATTTCCTAAGAAGACAGAATTTTCGTGAGTTTATTCTAATAAAGTCTGAGGGTCCCGATTCTTATTTGGGGAATATTATATGGACAGATGAAGCAAAATTTACTAAAAATGGACTTTTTAATAGACACAATTCGCATTATTGGAGTGACTCAAATCCTCATATGTTCAGAGAGCGAACTTTCAGGAAAGTTGGCAGCTCAATGTTTACTGTGCCATAAGAAAGATAGAGTGGTGGCATTACAATTTTATCAGGAAAATTTAAGCGGTAAATTAAATTTTTTCTTCTGCTAATATGTATGGGTAAATTTCTGTTTTTTTTTTTTTAGGTAAAAGATATCTGAATATCTTACAAAATTTGAATAACTATTTAGAAAATTTACATCTCGCCGAACATAGAAACATTTTTTATCTGCACGACGGTGCTCCCCCACATAACGCATATTTAATTAATAATTATTTACAAGAAACTTTTTATGATTAATGGATTGCCAATAATGGACCTTTCTTATGGTTTCCTCGCTCGCCCGATTTATCAGTTCTGAATTATTTCATTTGGGGAACTATTAAAAATAAAGTTTATGAGAGCCCATTAACAACCATTGAAGATTGTATACAAAGAGTAAAAAATGCATTTCAAAACATATCACTCAATTAATTAGAAGAGTTACCCATGAGGAACTAATCCGAAGGCGCGAAAAATGTGTCGAGGTTCGAGGGCGGAATTTTGAGCAATTATTATATTAAAATGAAATCATATTTTAAATTGATCTTATCTCTTTTAGTTCGTGCCATATCTTCAATTCGATTAATACGCGTGTTACAGTGTTAGTGTTATTTTGCGTTTTTGTGGATATCGAGTAGCAAATGTGCTGCAAGTTCTTGATATTACTTTATCACATTCTCCATAAATAATAAACAAATTTAAAAAGTTTTCGTTGGTATAATTTAAACGTGCTGGCAATTTTTGACATAAGATAATGACTAAACGTTTCTAATCATGGCTATTTTGATGAAATGATTACAATTCACAAATTTCTAATAAAATTGCAAATATTTCAAAAAGTTGTAACTTTAACCCCCACAATGCTAATATCAGAAAAAAGGGAATTCAATTTTACGCAACTTGACGTAAAAAAATAAGGGTGTTCCATTTGACCTAAACAAGTTTTCGCGGTTTGAAGTTGATAGAATATAACGCGAAAAACGGAACACTTGGTATCATATTATTGAATTTATTTCAGTTGTAGAACGTAGCTTTCCTTGTGTTCTTTTTACGTGACAAGAAGCAAATGAGGATCTTTTACATGAAGAAAGTTATAACGGTTCTTGCAAACCGTTCAAATTTTCTATAAAATGTCAAATATCTCTGAATCGTCTTGGTTTAGGCATAGGATATGATACATATTTTCGACTCAGAATTTTATGCTCTTTTCGAGAACCTTAAAATATATAGGGTGTTCCATTTGAAATAAGCAAGTTTGTATCGACTTTCGGTATAAGCGGAAGTGCCAGCTGCTTGTAATTATTTTAGTTGGATTGGCCACACTAACATTAGTAATTATCTAAATTTTAAAAATTTTCTGATGCGTGCTTTTCTCTATATCGATCGATTCAGTTCCCGGTGAGACACCCTGTATAATGACTTTCCAGCTCAGTCAGCAATATTTTATAAACAAATATCCCAAACCATTCTTATGGGAAATTGAATTTCTATGAAATCGTCTAAATATTTAATATGTATGCATACTTTGTCCGCCTGAATAAAAGTCTCAACCTCAAATAATAAACAGTTTTTGACATATGCATTATAAAAGTTTAAATCAGATGTTCATGAATTATACTAGGCATTCAAACATTTTTTGCCCCTAAAATAACCGTAAAAAATGTTAAATCATCGAGATAAGTACATATGGGGTGATAATGTAAGATGAGGAGGAATATGTATCTACATAAAGGGTACAATATTTTTTGAAAGAATAGAGGTAAGCCATAGTTTAAATTACGAACATGTATGGGGTTATATTACAATATCTAAAAAAATTATGCATTGGTTCAACATATCGTCCCTCTAATTCAAATGCAGTTGATTTTTTCGCTAATTTCGAGGAATCTTTTACAAATTTGTTGCCAATTTGTGACAATTTAATATGCAGCGGTGATCTTATGGATTTAGAAAATAGTAACACCAGACAGTTTTTCAAGCTATTAGATATCTATTGATTATTGCAGTTAATTGAGAAATCTACAAAAATTTTTATAAATAAAATGTCACTTATTGATGTGATAATATGTACGGACAGGGACGGTATTTCATCCAGTGACGCACAAAGTATGGGTAATTTAATGACTGTTCATGAATTGATTTATTGTAATTTAACCAAACTTACAGTTAAACATGTTCATATTTTTACAACGTACAGAGAATTCAAAAATTTCGATTTCAACATATTTAGTCACGATGTAGAAACATTTTATGTAAATGCTTATTAACCGCCTTCCCTGTGTGTCCCTCTTAAGTTTAGGAGATTTAGATTTGTCTGAGTAAAGAAGACGGTGGCCTACAGGTGCCTTATAATGGAATCTGAACCACTTATTGGGATAATTTATATTTGAAAATTATTTTGCAGTAGTGGCTCGAACCCATCTCGCTAGGTATGCGCAGAGAGAAAGATAGACGTGCTAACCCACTGAGCCACCATATATAGATCATATTAATGAAAAGTTGCATATTTTAGTAATTTATTAATATCCTTGTTTGTTAGGTATGCTCCATTAATAACAACAAGGCACTCTAAGCCCAAAGCACCATGGTTAACTAATAATGTCAGATCAATGATAATATTAAAAGAAAAAGCTTTAGTATGATTTAAACAAACCAGAGTCCCTGAAAATTACAATTATTATAAAAGTTTACACAATATTACAAACAACACGATAAAAAATTAGAAGAGAGCATATTTAAATTTTAGAATCAAAACTAATAAAACTAAAACTAAAACTTTGTGAAAAACATTTGGATGATTTGAATATCTATATAAAGAAAAATAAGGATATACCTGAAAATTGAAATTGTTGCTTTGAAACGGGGCTCATACTCCCCTAATGTACATGAATTGAGATTTTAGTTCATGTACATAAATAATCTAGTTTCCTAATTCATGATATGCAGGGTAGGCTGAGCAATAGAAAAAAATTAGATTAATCTTATCAATTGTCAAATTGATGGTAGTTATTAAGAGTTACGACGAGTTAATCGCTTATTTTTTATTAAGTGATTGCCATCCCATTTTAACAATTTTTTTTAATGTAGGGCGTGAAAAACTGCACTTTAAGATAAAGTGTGACATTTTTTTAACAAAAACCAAGGCCAACTGCGTCATTTTTGGGGGATGAAAAGTCACCAAATCATAAGCATAGTAGGAGGAATAGATATGTAACCTTGGCGGATCCGCCAGAATTTGCAATTTTACTGGTGTAGAAAAATAAGTCATTCTTCGAAACTTCATCAGATTTTCAGGGTAAATAGATTACTAGGGTCCTGTAATTCCGTCAGTCAGTCTGTCTGTCTATCTGTCGTCAACCTGTCCGTTGGTGCTATATCTAAAAAAACTATTTAAAAAAATAATATGCATTTGGCAAGTAGGTAACGCTCTTACCAGAGAAGAAACCTACTGTAGCTTTACCGAAAAATATTTTGGATGGACATACGAAAAAAATAAACAAAAATTTAGTTCTTACAAAAAAAATACGGTTGGCTGCACCTTTTTATGCAATTTTGCTCGGAGAACCGCATTTTGGTACCACACTAGCAAAAAAAAGGAAAAATAAAAAATTTCGGATCAACGCCCGAGATGAATTTGATTTTGACCAATGTTATGACCTAATAACTTCTGTACACACTCTGTAGACCAAATGGTTCTTGAAATATTAATTAAAATCTACTCACTGGCACCATCTTCAAAGAGCTCTAGCACCCTTAGAAAGTATTGCCGAGTACATATAAGTGGAGACAACGAGAAAAATTTTGGAAGCAAGCTAATTTCTTTTTCTGTTGTTTGTCTTAGGTTAATCCTGCCACTAGAAGCCGAAATATTAAAAGAAAGGTAATAAAAACCGTCAGATCGAATTTAGGAAGACGAACGCATTTTCTTTGGTGTTCACAAATTTTAAAAAAATTAGTCTACGCCACTAAATTAAGCGCCCTCTGAAATGGATCCATACAAAATTTCATAAATAACTATTGCATATTAGTAATTCGGTGGAAAAAATAAAAATCATATCGGTCTTATTATTTTATTTATTATCAAGTAATTCATGGAATAAAAATTGGAAAACAATTGGAAATCTCACAAAAATTACTTAAAGTATTAGCCATATTGCCAAAGAATATTTAATAACAGACATCCTGATAGACCAGTGAGCAGAAGTACTGTATATCGTATAAATAAAATTTTCAACGAAACGAGTAGTGTGTCAAAGCATATTCTAAAAAACAGAAATAATCCATGCCGGGAAATTAGAAATAATGAGCGAATATCGGAGTGTTTCCACAATAATCCTCATTGGAGCTTGAAAACAGTCAGTCTAGACTTAAATATCCCTAGAGCAAACATCAGGACGTGCCATACAAAAACAAAAATAAACCATTTAAGCCGAAAATTCTACATATTCTGAAACAGGGAGATGGGGAATGAAGATTGGAATTCTGTTTGTGGGCCGAGGGAGAATATCTGAACAACAGTAACTTTTAAAGGAAATTTTGTTTAGCGACAAAGCTACATTTACAACAAATGGAGTGGTGTCGTCTCAAAATTCACGATACAGGGGTCATATTTTCGAGATCAATCGAAATTTGTCGCATGCGAAATACTAGGCAACCGACTCGTTTAACAAATTTCGCTTATAGTTCTGAGGTAGTATTTTCGAACACAGTCCGAGATTTGTTTTTCGCACACGTGAAAATGTCGTATGGCAAATGTGGCAACGCTGTTTTGTACAACCAAATGAACTTAAAACCCCTAGAAAACACTAATGTCACTAATAAGCTATTATATGTGTTGATTGAATTACAAGACTGAATATTATAATGTACCAGCAATCAGCGGATAAGCGGGTGGGACATATTTGTGCAGACCAGAAAAAGAAAATGGAGGATTTTTTCGAAGCTCACCCGGAATTGAAGAGTGGTGAATTTACCTCAAATTTCACATTAAAGAATATTTAAAGAATCGGGATTTATGACGAAATTACCGAATGTTTGCGCCTTGGACTAGACAATGTCCCTCCACGTTTTCGAGGGTGCTGAATCGATTCCCGAGGTCAAATCAATTTTTGTACCTCGGCAACCTTTTCAAATTGGCCAAAAACTACCCTAAAGTCCCCTTTTCCGTGAACCAGTTTACTTTCCCCAATTTTTCGACTAATTGTTGTTCCCCCGAGTAGAGCGGAAGGTCGCTCCAGGAATTTGACCTCAGCCACCCCTGCCCCAGGCTACCAATCCTTATAGGGGGTGGAAAATTGATATATGTTTTTATAAGAACAAAATTTACATTTTATTGGAGGTGTTTCTTTGAGGAAGGTGGTAGGTGACCAGGGTTGTGCAACCATCCCCGGGGGGATGTTTTCACCCTTATAAGGGGTAGAAATTTTTTTTTCTGAGGAGAAAATTAATATTTTGTAAGAGGCCTTTCTTTGAGGAGAGTGGTAGATGACCAGTGTTGTGTAATCGGTCCAGTTGCTTTCACCCTTCAAAGGGGTGGAGAATCAATATATAAAAACACTTCAATAAACATATTTTTTATACTATTTTTCCATAATAGATGAGAAAAAAAATTCCACCATCATGAAGGGTGAAAACAACCCCTGGGGGTGGTTACACAATCCTGGTCACCTATCACCTTCCTCAAAGAAACGCCTCCTACAAAATATTACTTTTTTCTCGCAAAACCAAATATCAATTTTCCACCCCTTACAAGGGTTGAAAGCCTGGGCTGAGGTCAAATTCCTCTAGGGAGCAACAATTAGTCGAAAAACTGGGAAAAATAAACGGGTTCACAGGAAAGGGGAATTTGGGGATGTTTTTTTGCCAATTTAAGGGGATTGGCGAGGTGGAAAAACGGTTTTTTCATATAAGTCTACTTTAAAGTGCCTAAATAATAAACAAATCACGGCAAAAAACCTAACTTGAGACATAGAGGTTATGTAGCATGATATAGAACAAACCAAAACGATTACTTTGCATACATTCGTACACGAAATCGCTTTATCGTGTATTAAAACCCCATCCGTTGTATCTCGTCCGAAATCAGTCGCATGCGGAAAGTTCACATACGAGTTCATAATGCTCTAAAATACGAAACGTTTATTTTCATGCTACAATCTCACATTTTTGTGCACGACATCGCCTCGGTCAAGCTCGAAAATACGGCCCCTGGTCCGAAAGTCCTAATTTCATCATAAACCAAAGAGCAAGATCACTCAGAAAAAATAGACGTGTGGTGTGGAGTACTTGATTGTAGAATTTTTTATCTTTTTAATTTGAATCAACGTGTATTTTTTAACTTTCTGTAAAATGAGTCTTGGAATGCACTATGTTCAATCCTATGCATAATGCAGTAGTGGTAAGGGGTTGACTAAATACAAATTTTGAAAATTACACTTGACTTTTTACCGTGGGTTACACTAAAACAAGTAGTTTACAAGTCAAGACCTCAGTCAGTTGACGAACCGCGCTCTAGAATAATTGAAGCATGTGCAGCTATTACCTAAGAACAACTCAGAAAATTAACCGCGAATGAATGAAAAAGGTTTGATAAGTGTGGCGAAAATACGGCAGATAGATAGAAGAAAAAAATATAAGTAGCATTTATTTTATTTTCCGGTATTCCAACAATGTTATTAAATGTTGTTACCAAATATATTTCATTTGTTTTCCCATTTTTATTCCATGGATTACTTCATAAGAATAAATAAAACTATAAAAACAATGTGATTTTTACTTTGACTACAGAATTATTAACAATATTTCTTTATGAAATTTTGGACGAGCCCATTTTAGAGTACGCTTAATCCACTGGTGTACTAAATAAATCGCTAATGCATTTATGTGAATTTTCACCCCCCAAAAACTAAACAGTTGGCCTTGGTTTTTGTGAAAAACATGTGACACTTTATACCATATTAATCCGACTCAAACGTTCGGTGGATGATAGATACGACATCTCTATAAATCATGTGTGCTATTGACCATTCTCCCACCCTCGCTTCTAAATTATTTTCAGTGGAAAATCAATACACATATTTATTACTGCAATTTCCAAACTTTTCGCGCAAATTAAATGATACTTAAAAGAGTTATTCCACTTCAATTGAACATTACATGTATTCAGAGTATAGAGTCGAAGCTTGATGATAGGCTTAATGTGAGGCTCTATACGAATAGTGCAGTAAAAAATGGCAATAAATAGAGATAGCAAGATTATGATTTTATCCTGTTTTGGGTATCACCCGGTGTATATTCCTAAGATTTGGACCTCGAAAACCTTGTGCTACTTTTTTTTATAAACAATTAAAGTTTTTTCACAGCGTTTTCCGAGCTTAAAATGTGAATACCTTCGGTTCTATAAGTCGAATCGGCGCAACAAAACTGAAAGAACGAGAAAAAAATACAATTTTTTTCATTTCAGTGCCCAAGGCCGTCAACTAGACCAATTTGCATCAAACTTTCAAAAAATATACTTTTTGATGTAATAAAAAGACCCTGAAAAGTTAGTGTCAAAATATTGAACCCATTGGCCAAAACTGCATTTGTTATCTAAAATTTGAAATGCCCGCCATTTTATGCCATTAAGTCCAAAATGAAAAATTATTTTTTCAAAATATAGATCTCGACATCAGATTTTTAATGTAATTTTGGTTACTCTTTTACATTTTTTTTATTACTCAAATAAGAACAATTGCATTTTTCGGCTATTTTGAAAAAAAATTAAATTTTTTTATCAAATCTAGTGGAAAATTTTGGGACCTTTAATTAAAAAAATAGAAAGTTCATTTTTGTTCACCTGAACTCGAGATATTCAACTTTTTGCATTTTGGCGAATTGTTAATTAACAAATGCATATTTTGAGCTAAAATTTTTACTGTATCATTTTGAAACCTGTTCATTTCATGGACAAATTAAAAAAAAATAGTTAAGTTTTATAGAAATATATGTAACAAGCATTATAACATATTTTTAAGGTATTATGTCAGTTTTAAATTTAAAGTCTAAATATTTTAATTTATTATATATTATAATAGATATTTATGTACTGCATTGGAAAATCATTAAAACACTGACAGCACATCTCTACGTTGACTGTTTAACAGTCGGCATCTCTTTACCTCTTAATATATATGTCCTCTGTAAGTTAAGAAACAAGGAAGTTATTACATTTTGCAATTAAATCACTTTTTAGCTCAATTAACAATACTTACATTATATTGCTTGTAAATAAGTTTCTGTAAAACTTCAATTTTTTAAAAATACATCACATGAAATGAATACAAAATGATACAGTCCAAATTTTAACTCAAAATATGCATTTGTTAATTAACAATTAGCCAAAATGCAAAAAGTTAAATATCTCAAGTTCATGTTATCGAAAATGAACTTTCTATTTCTTTAATTAAAGGTCTTAAAATTCTCTACCAGATTTGATATATATTTTTTAAATGGCCGAAAAAATGCAATTGTTGTTATTTGAGTCATAAAAAAATGTAAAAAAGTAGCCAAAATTACATTAAAAAAATATAACTGCATTCGAAAGCTGGCATAGAGATCTACATTTTGAAAAAATAATTTTTCATTTTGGACTTAATGGTATAAAATAGCGGGCATTTCAAATTTTAGATATCAAAGACAATTTTGGCCAAAGGGTTCAATATTTTTTCACCAACTATTCAGGGTCTTTTATTACATCAAAATGTATATTAAATTTGAATTGTGCATATCATGTCTGAAAGTAAATTTTCCTCGGAGGTAATGAGGTGTAGATGTGGCGGGAATCTTGTGAGTGAATACTGTTAAGTTATATTTATAAAGATATTCCATAGTGAGCCAGTTGAGCTTATTTATCTTTTGTGAAACATGATCATACTTCCTAATTCTATAAATAAATCTACAACAGCTATTTTGAATTTTTTGTAGGCGACATTGTGTTTTTTATCTAGGCATGAGGAGTAGACAGTGTTACAATATCGGGACAATAAGAGACTCACATAATTTTTTTCTTAATTTGAAATTCAATATGGAGATATTATTATACAACAGCTTTAAAGCAACATACGATTTTTTTATTAGAATAGAGACATGTTCCTTAAAACGCATGTCCTCTTCAGATACTAACCCAAGATTTCTTACCTTGCTTTACTCTTCTAAGAGGTTCATCATCTAAGAGTAATCTGATGTTATCTTTAATAGTCTCATGTACTCTTCTACTAGCCAAACAAATTGCAACACATTTACTAGGATTAAGCTTAAGGTTATTGTTGTTTGAATAATTTAGTATAGATTTTAAATCGTTATTTATATTATCACAAGCAAATGTATACGATAGTTGGGTGCCGTCAGCATATGACTGAATATTTGAGTGCTCTCCACAGTTACATAGGTCATCAGTGTAAATTAAGAACAGAATTGGCCTCAAAAGCGAGCCCTGTGGCACCCTTGAAGTAATTGGCCGATATTCTGACATATTCTTATCCAATATAACTGTTTGCTTTCGATGACTAAGATATGACCTAAAAAAATTTACTGCGTTATCATCCAATCCATAGTAAGAAAGTTTTGCACATAATAAGGCGTGGTCAATAGTGTCAAAAGCCGTTGAGAAGTCTAAGAGTACTAGAGCGGTAGCGTCACCTTTATCAAGGGATCTGAAAATATTGTCTGTACCATTAGCAAGAACAGTACTATCGCCTTTTCGAGAACCAGACTGCAAATTTGAAATAATATTATTTTCGACTACACAGTCATATATTTGTGTTTTCACTATGTTGTCAAGAACTTTTGATAAAGCTGGGATAATTGTTATAAGTCGTAGGTCCGAAAAATCTAACGGATTTCTTATCTTAGGCAGAGGTTTAATTATTGACAATTTCCATTCATTAGGAAAGCAACCTAGCTCTAAACAGCAGTTAATAATATGCGTTATATGTTGAGAAATTACTGATGCGCAATATATTTATCATTAACGTGGAAATATCATCACAGCCTCGAGTATTAGATTTTAATTCACCAATTACTTTTTTCACCTCAGTGATGGTTGCAACCTTAAAATGGAAAGATAAGTTATTATTAAATTTGTTTGAATTATAATTATTAACAGTATCTGGGCAGTTATTAGTTGGACTAAAAACAGATGAGAAATAGCTGTTAATTTCGTTTGTGTCACATAACTGGGGTGGAACCTCAGTATTTTACTTTTGCTTGATATTCAACTTATTTATAGCCTTCCAGAGTTCTTTAGATGAGATATTTTGATTATAAGCTAAATATGCTGCTTTTTCATGTCTAATAGTAGCTTCAGTACGATTTCGCAACTGTTTGTAGTTAGTCCAATCTAAAATACTTTTAGATTTTTTGTATTTGGAGAGAGCATATGTAGCTTATCTTCTAACAGTTAATATTTTATGATTTATCAGCAGGATTATAGAAATGAGACATTAATAAACATCATTTTTTTTATTTTAATAGTAAATAAATAATGGGCCACATTTATTTTCACACATTTGTGAACAATAATTTTCTATCAATTAATATAAATGCCAATCCGTTCTTATTTACAAGATTTTTCTGTATTTATACAAACACTTTAATCAACGATCTCCAAAAATTATTTAACAAAAACAAGTTACTAATTAAAAAAGTTTAAATATAAAATACTGCTTATTTTCCAATATGAAAACTAATTCATCTATACCTAAATTGGCGTACAAGTCCAGATATAGACACAAAATAAGTCTGGCAGTGATTCGTTTACAAAGAAAGAATCTTAAATTAGTTCTATACAGGTACGTACTGTGTAACTTTTCATAAATATTTTGAAAACATAACAATGTCTTTTAAATAAATAGTCAAATAAATAATAATAAATAACTTAACCTAAAATTTGTATTCTAACCAAAACCCTCCTGGACCTTTCCAAAGTATATTTTTGTATTATGTACACAATTTTCATGTTGAAATACATTTTCACAGACAATTTTTGCCCAAATTCTCAGTTTACAGTCTAGCTAGCTAGGTAACCTTAACACTAATACAAATAAATCTATTCCGAAAATGGAAGAAACGTCGGATACTATGCCTGATCACATAATTCAATACTTAAAAAGTCATACAAATTAAAAGTTTTATCAATAATTTTATTAATAAATCTTTTCTATACATGACCAAGCATGTAGCCTTTTACTAATATATCCCTGAAACAATTCAATTATATTCAAGAATAAAAACAACTCTTTGCTGTCGCTGGCTTGCCTTTTGATGAATTCGTATGTCCTATAACACCTGCTAGTTTATTTTCTGAAAAAGGCCTTAGCCTTACGCATAAAAAAGCCGACATGAGGCAGGATACTATTAGGATTGCTAATAATATAACCAATGTTGCTGCAAAGCCTGGTGTCGTCATACAAATCAAGCCATTGCTACTGATTTCTTCCTTCCCTGGAAATATCATAGTGGGAGGGGTCGTCGTGTTGCTGTTTTCATCTAGCGAAAAAGTCAAATCTCCAGTAGAAACCACTCTTATTACCCTATTCACCCCTACCTCTTTTTCCGGGTCCGCACTTAGAGCCCTTTTGCTTCTTCTCTCATCTCTGGGTCTACCAGAATGTAAGTACGCTTCAATTGGTAGCGGCGGAGGTGGGGGGAGCCCATAACTTGTGTCTGGGGCAGTATGATGAAGCTCCAATAAACCATTATGAACGCCTATTTGTCCATTAGGGTCAGAGCACTGGTCAGGACACTGGTACCTACAGATCTGAATAGTACATTGGAAATGTACTTCCATAGAATCTGGAAACTTGAACGCTTGGAAGTGAGCGTATGATAAAACTGAAGCACTAGCTCCAAAGTTTTTAATTTTAGTAAACCTCGACATAAGCTTGGGCCTCGTAACACATCCTTTCTGATCTACAAGTTGAATCGGTGCTCGCTTGCCATCGTGAGCCATGCAATTCCTCACCAGCATGTCGAATTTCGAGTCATCATCTTTAATAGCTAGAACCATCGTCATTGTCTGACCAATTTTAACCAATCCAGATACCTCAGACGCCCATGGACCTTTACCAACTTGTATTTGCATCCAACAGCCTACATTATCACCAGCAAAGTCTGTGCGGACTACGTCTAACATGTCCACGGGGAATGGTCTGAAAGTAACCGACTTTTCGTACTGATCATGCCAAGTACAACGCAGCTTCCTAGCTTGATCCCATACTTCTTGCACTTGAGGATCGTACTGGATAACGATAATGTTTTCAAAGAACGTGCCTGAGCCAGATTCTGCCCCGTACCCATAAAGTCCATTTTCGGTGTTACCAGATGTGCCACAAGCATGAATACCAATTTCAAAGTGTGCTGACGTTCTACCTAGCCCAGCAGGTAAATGTACGCAATGCACGTTACTGTAGTGGCCCTTGCTGAATACTATACCATAGAAAGGCTTGTCGAAACCGATATAAACTTTCATTAAATTTTTCTCACATTTGACATCAAGTGAAATAATTTTTGGCATGTCTGGTACAGGTGCTGGCCAAATGTCGCCGCCACTGGTACCGTATTTGTCCATTGCTTGCTTTGGAGGTGGCGGCGGGGGGCCATTGTACGAATTCTTGTTATCGTACACAGGTTTGTTGTTCTTCTGTAAACCAAATGGTTTGTGATTGTAGTGTCCGCCGTTATTGCGCTGCGGTAAGTTTGGGTTTCTTTGTGGACCATTGTAAGCGAGTTTCTTTGGGGGTTGTTCTTGCTCGTCGAGGGATTCTAATGCTAGCTGATCCATATTTGGTTCGTTTTCTCCTTTTCCATGATCCTTGGTTTCTTCTGAACTGGGAATCGCCTCTATGACTTCCACTTCCTCAGCTAATATTGTCAGCTGTAACAAAAAAAAAAAATGTAAACATAAAGAAAAGATAACATCATGATATTTATTCTATTTAAATGACAAGGTTTTTCCAACAACACATTTTTTTGTCTTATTATCTATATTTTAAGTGTGTTATAAAAAAATGTTCCTATCGCAAGGCTTAACTATTCCAAATAATTTCCGCTAGTACCAGATATCGCAATTCTTTGAATAATCAGTTGTTAAAAGCTTTGTTACAATTTAATTTTTGGTTAGCGGATTATAAGAGTAATTATCGACATATTACTTTATTGCCTTGTGAAAGCTTAAGGAGTTGTAAGTACATACTCAAGTGGATTTGATGGCATTCAGTTGATGCAGTTATTCTATACTGCATTTGCGCTATACTGAAGTTGTTGAGTCCAAACTTGAATATACCACCAGCAGTATGGAAAGAGAGAACCACGGTTCGGAGCCGGAGCAGTGATCAGATTAGGGGTGGGGGGTAATTATAGTGCAAGTAAGACAGTAAGGGCAATTGCAGTAACAATAGGAGTAATTACAGTAACAATAAAAGTAATTGCAATAAAAATAATGGTGATTAAAGCAATTATCCGCCCATCCGTCTGTCCGTTTGCCCACCTGCTCATCTGTCTGTCCATCTGCTCATTGCATTGTCCTATTGCACTTTGTATTTCTTTTACAATGACATAATAAACCTATATACCTAAAGTTAGAACATTATTTTACCTGCCTGCCTGCCTGATTTTTGAGATGAACAATCCTACCTTTTCTTTATGATGATGACCAATTGCACACCTACCTGCCTTACCTTCATGCTGATCAACAATTATTTTACCTGCCTTATTTTTAGGAACATCTTATGCTAATGAATCTTTTGTTCCTACCTGTTTTATCTGCAATGCATCTTCATTATTTGCCTTATGATTGCACTTTAAAGGTTGAAATATATTATGAGCGCTCCCTCTTTAACGGCTTAGGTACAGAAGCATCCTGTTGCCGCAAATGAGGTGGGAGTGAAATGTTACAAAGCCTACTTATATTATGATGAGGTTAGAAAGAAAACAAGGATTAGTATAATACATTTTCATCATTTTATTACTCATAACTAAAGACATTCATATTCAAATCTACAATAGATTTGTATAGAAAATGAACATTTTCCAGAACACAATGGCAATTATACTGGCAATTTCCAGACATTCTGGTATTGTCAATGATTTAAGGTTATGTAGAAGCGATAAACAGTCATCAAGATCTATAATTTTATTCCACTGTAGATATTATAGTAGGGAATTTTTCTTCATCATACCTTTGCATAGTGTTATAACATCGTTTAATGGTAAATTATATTGACAGTTGTCAACACAATTCTGACAAAGTTGCTCAAAAATTAGTGGCAGTTCTTTCAGTTGAATGTATCCTTGACTCTAATATAAGCCATGATAATTCTTCTCCAACCAATGGTATTGTGCCTTTTCGCCATTTGTTAATGATGAGATTGGATATGGTGGTTTGAAAATGTAATGTGTTTGTTGTTTAGTGTTACAGCAGACAGCAGCCAATTCTTTGACTATAAACTCATTGTCCTTAAATTGAAAACCTTGTAAATCAATGATCAAAGTAGGAAATGTATGCACCAGCATCAACAAAGCCGCTCTGGTCTGAACCATCCAATGCACTGTAGGTTATATAAGCGTCGTGAAGTATAAGCCCATACACTTGGGTTTGCTCGGGGAACTTCGTCTTTCGTGTTTCAAATTCTACTTTAATGTCGACAGTGGATGATTTAATTGCATCTGGTTGACAAGAGCAATCAATAACTAACAATGGATTTTTTCTGAATTCGTTAAGATCCATCAGAGGTTCGCCCATGTTTCTACCATAATAACCCGTTGAAAGTTCTCGTATGCATAGTAGTCTGCAGAGTCGAGTCTCTTTACAAAATCTAAATTCCAACGTTTATATGGAAATACTTCAGTATTCAGATATACCCGGATATTACTAATATCTGCATGAATAAACTTTGTAACATATTTGGTTCTGTTATTCGAAGTGTCTTTGTTTTAAAAATCAATAATGATGTAACGAGATTTCTCGAGACTGCTAGCGGCTTTAACAATCCATATGTCAGTAGCAGTATCACGTAAAGTAGGTAGCTCATATCAATCTCACATACGATAAGTCATCTGAATGATAGCATTATTACCACACTTATTAATTCTGTGTAATATTTTAAGCCATTGTCTGTCTTCAGGAAAAATATATCTAATCATCCACTCAATTTTACTAATTTCCAGCTCTGCATCAACTTCGCCAATATAACAGTCGTTGAAGGATCGAGCTATGATTAGAATTATTTCTTGCTTTGCATTTAAAATACCTTTGGTGTAATCTTCAGCGAAACCCATAAGGTATTTAAGAGGGAGTCTACCACTGAACACATGATTGGTAGCATCTAAAATGTCCTGCTTCTGTTGTGTGAGTCCCCAACTTGTAGTTATTAGTGATCAGAAATTGATTCTCCATATGATGCTATAGTTTTCATTGTTGTAGTGATTCCATTCTTTCTAACGACGCGGCCACATGCTGTCCACCAATTTTATATCTTATCTCATCAAATAGAAAGGCTAGTGCATTATTAGATAAATAACACGGTTTGGTAGTATCCTTAGGTGTAAATTTTCCTTCTTTATAAATGTAGTTCTCTGAAAATTGATAGGAATATATATTTCATCAGAGTTTCTATAATATTGCGAAACATATGGTTCATATGTATGCTCATGTAAGCTAACAATTGACTGGTCATATGCAGGCTCGTCGAATACTTCAAGTTTTTCACTAGATGTAATTAGTACCACTATTAATGTATGATTCTCAATTCTAGCTTTGCAATAATCTTCTCACCTCAAAAATTAATTAAATCACTTTTGTCATCCAATATGCTTAGTGTGATGTTGTCGATACACTGACGCTCTTTAGGTGTGACAGGCAAATATACAGTGTTAGGTGGCTCCCTGGTAAGTTTGTAACCGGATTTAGCATCTATGTCAAATTCGAATAGGGTATGGGATTCAAGAGTATTCAAATAGGTTCCAGAAATAATATTACAATTCACCCATATCATTCGCACTTTCCTAATATTAACAGGGAGTGTTCATTCATCGTTCTTGTTTGGGTGTAAATATATCGATTCAAATCCCAATAGACTTCCAATAGTGTTTGTTTGTGTAAAATTAATGCCATATTTTGACCACATTTCACACTTCAGCGTGTTATTGTTAACTCGTAGTTGCAATAACTCTTCATTTTTATCATTTGGCATTGCTTTTAGTACTGCGCGATATATTTCATCAACTTTATAGGCTCTGCATGGTACACGGAGAACTATGAGGTACAGTTTTATGACAAAATCGATTATTCGTCTCGTCTACATTGAATATGGTGTTGTATGAATAGAATCCTATCAATACCGGCCCATATCGACTAGTAGTATTTAATTCAATGGGTAAAAGTGCGCGACACAATTGACGTTATTTGGGCATTGTAGCATGAATTTATTGTAGCCCATCCTCCTTTGGTTATCTCATCGTCAAAAAATATAAAGTTCAATAACGAACAGATCGGCATGCGCTCTGGCGGACCGACTGTTGGACCATAATTGCTTTAGTCACCATCATTTTTATTGAAATTAACTTTATTGTTACTGTAATTACCCATATTGTTACTGCAATTGTCCTTATTGTTATTGTAATTACCCGCATAGTTACTGGAATTGCGTTTACTGTTACTGCAATTATCGCCATTGTTACTGGAATTACCCCCATTGTTACAGCAGTTACACTTAACTATACTTAAAATGCCTCGCATCACTCTAATTACCCACCACAACAATTTCCCCCCACCACGCTAATTACCAACCGCCACGCTAATTGTCTCCTACCATTCTAATTACCACCAGCCACTTCAATTACCTCCCACTACTACGATTGCCCCCCACTACCACTCCTAGGCCGCGCCCACTAACGTTCCGCCCTCTAATCACCCCACCCCTAATCTGATCACTGCTCCGGCTCCGACTCCGAACCGAGGTTCTCTCATTTCCATACTTCACTTCACTTCATTTCATTTGGAATTTCTGCATATATATATGAATATATGAAGCCGAAACAGGTACCGCAACCACAGACATAGGGACCACAACCGCAGCAACAAAGTGTAATGCTGCCCGCTGTTATAATTGGGGCATGTCAAGAGGTACTGTCGCCAGAGGTACCCTAAAGGAGTAGATATTGAGGACATAAGGAAACAGCAGGATGTGGCAATAGTGAGAATGGTTAAAATAGAGGTTCAAGAACGACTGGATGTCAGACAAAAGTATCAGACTGAAGACTTTATGGACACAATGGGACTCACTTATGGCTATTAAAGACAGCGTGGAAGAGCCCGGATAGGAAAGAAGTTACTATGCGTCTGGTGATGCCCAGGTGCTGGGTACCAAAGGTGCTTCAGGAAGTACAAGAGGGAATGTCCGGGGAACGTTTTGGTAAAAATTAGGCCTTGGCTGAAGTACGTGAACGATTCTACTGAATAAATAGCCGTCATGATGTAGAGTTTCTTTGTCGCAATTGCAGGTTTGTGCAGATGCTGCAACCAAGGAGTCACCTACAATGAGTAGTGATCTAAAGTAGCTAGTAGTGTTGTAATTATTAAAAACTAGTTATTATAAGTTAATTTAGTGGTGAATTAATCAATGGTTGGTGACAACACGTGTTGCAATTATTGAACCGACACTTGGGGTGTTTACTAGGGAATGTAAACACCTAATAACATTTTCTCTTTTATATCTGTTTACATACAAATATTTTACTACATTATCTGAAGTTTTTAATTGCACTTTTTATGTACTTATACCTTTTATATATTAGTATTAACTTTTTATAGTATTAGTAAATTATTAGTTAACTAAGATTTTCCAACTGTATGTGATGAACCTCATCTGTATCTATGTATGTAGCAAAAAAAGAAATAAAGCACTTGATTTGGTTTCAAGCACGCAATTATAGACTTCTTATCGGCGCACTTAACCTTCGTCGTACCGAGCGGGGTACAAACGCACCCCAGAGTCATAATTTTCAGGATATTTTTGGAAAATTTGAATAGTCTGATTCGTCCATCTAAGTTATCCTCAATTAACACCTGCTTAATATGTTTCTCGCTGATTTCCCAAAATTTTTTACATAATTTTCACAAAAAAAATAAATTGTGGCTTGCGGTACATCTGTACCCCGCACAGTATTTCGTGTATTTTTTTTAGCACGGTACTACGAAGATTAATATACATTATGTATGTTTACAAAAGTATAAGTTCCTTTTCTCACAACCTGCCTGCAATTGTCCATCTAGTAGATGGTTATAAAATAATACATAAGTAAATAATATCGCAGCTGAATGAAGAAATTGAACATCGTCAAAAAATCTGTCTTTTTTAATTTAGAAAGTAAAGACCTTTATCGAATCACCTTGTATAAGAGCCATCCTCTGTTCGAGATGCATCTTTTTAAGTATTCTCACGAATAATAAACACTAATCCATTATAAAAACCTGCGTCTAATAAGGACTAATAACTGGGTTACAACTGCCAAAGATATTTCGACCAGAACTGTCACATCCGCTATCTTTAATTTAAGTCAATCTAAGTCAATAGATTCTGTTTAGGTTTTTTAACGAAGTCAACGTTTTTTTAAAAAGGAATTTACGTAGTAGGGAACGGCACCGACCCTAGGTGCGGTCTTCGCGTGAATCGGACGCGCAATAAATGCTGGCCGACTGACCTGTCCTTGCTAGTCCGTTACAATCAGGGGGTCATCAAAGTGCTATACGGAATAATCAGAAACGGCCTTGAAAAGTGGATTCACTTGTGGGAGTCGTTGATTGGCAAATATTTGATTTGTGTAGAGCGCGATGTATAATAAGACGAAGGAAGATTATATCTGTTAAATATTTGTAATGAGTGTGTTAATTTGAAAAGTACACCAGACGTTACCTCAATTCTAGTTATTCGAAGTAATTACGTTATTTAGGTTAAGGGGGCAAAATTTTTACAACTTCAACTTTACGTTATTAAAAAAATTCTGCCCCCTCAAATATATTTCCAACTTATTTGAAGTATACAAAGGGTATGTTTATGGAAGATTTTGAAAATAGTTCAAAATAATTGCACTTATACATAAACCAGTTGTCTGGTTGAGATACGTTGACGATATTTTTGCTAGACAGTTTTTTAGGAAACATAAATGGCAAATAACCTTGTATTAAATTTACTTCAGACATATATTTTTTTACATTTTTATTCAATTAACTATACTTTAAAAAAAATTTATTCCGATCTTGATTGTATCAGTATCACTTGATTGTGTCAGTATCACTTGATTTGTCCAAAACATTTGATACTATTGATCACGCTTGACTATGCGCGAAATTATTTTTAATGCTATTTGTCAATAATTCTGTCCGCAGCCTAATTAATATCAGCAGGTATTCAACAAGGGTTCATTCTCGGACGTCTGTTGTTTGTTATCTATACAGCTGACATATTTAACCAAATTAATCATCTCATTTGCAATCATATGCCGATGACTCTCAACTCCTGTACGAATTTAATCCATCAAATACAGCATTAGCTAACACCTTATTAAAAGACGACGTACATTCTATTTGCAGATATTCTACAGAGCATAACTTAAAAATTAATGAAAATAAATCGGTAGCACTATTGTTTAGCTCGAAAAATCGTAGTGAGGTTCGAAAAACTCAGCTTTCTCTGGTTATAGATTGCGCAAAATTTACGATTTAAAGAACATATAAGTTATTATTGCAAAAGACTTATGCCAGAATGAATTGCTGAATGCCTGTTTTAACTATTGCAATACACTATAGTACCCATGTCTAGATCAAACTTCAAAAACCTGTTTACAAATTGTCGAAAATACATGTTGCCGCTTCATTTTCAACCTACGAAAATATGAACATTAGTAGTTACAACAAAGTTATTTAAGAACTCACGACCCGCTTCCGAACAGAACAGCAGACGGTTGGCGAGTAACAGAAAGACACTATCACGACGGTCCCGTGGCATCACAGATAAATATTAAAAACAGAATAATCAAGGACGGAAAAAACATGATTGTCATTACACAACACTATAATACCTTATGTATACGGATCATCGAAAAACTACACTGAATAGGTAATAAACTTGATTTTAGGACGGTATTTCAAAAGAGAAACATTCTGAAACCTATTTTGATAAAAACAGAACCTTTAAACTATAAGCAAAATTCAAAAAACTATATTTACCATGACCCATGCGAGTAGCAAATATTATGTGGGTGACTCATCCAGATCGTTCGGTGTAAGCCTTGCCAGTTATAAATGTATGCAGCTCCTCATCGTTTGCCTGTCACGATACGAGATCCGATGAGTCCATGGTGCCGGTAATTTCCTCCACAACAAGACTTCGGCCACGACATTATCCTTACTAGAAATATGCTGAATATCCGCTGTTAACTGCATGACAAAGTCTCGATACCGAAACTACCTTGGCGAACACTTGTCGGATTTCTGCCGCAGGGCAAATGTCTAGCCGATAGCATTGGTTAAAGCGCGTGGAATATCATTTCAGACAGGCAAACGCCTACAAACCCACCAAAATAACTTCTAAGACTACTAACTAACACAGACAGGTATATCCTGATCGCTGAATTACATAACAACACAAACATCCCCTATATAAGAAAATTCACAGATAATACCACACAAAAGTTCTTCACATCAAAGATTCATCGATCGGAGGTTACCTAAGACTTGATGGACAGACGCAAACAGAACGACCTCCCCCAAGCACATAAGCTTCTACATCAAAATCTCCTCATTTATGACGGTATACAATAACGAAGGACAAATACACACAACATTTAATACGCATAGAGACAAACACAGACAAACCTACTCTTCCTTCCCCCTCCCCCCTCCCACTCCTCATCCCTTGCACACAAAGTGCAACAAACAAATTTTATCTAAGCAAGAAATTTTTAATACATATACATATTTATACTAGAATATCTTGAATCTGGAATTGGTTGAGAGGTTGGTCAATAAGAATTATTGAACCACAGCACTTAGGACCCATTGGGCCCCTTCTACATTCTCCCTGTAGGCAGACCTTCGCCTAGGCCTCCAACCAACCTAATCTTGTGAACTAGGTGGTGATGCCGCCTAGAGGCATCTCCCTTACATCAGCAAAAGTAAGCCAACGTTCTCCCAAAATGGATTCTCTAATTTATGAGACGGCAGAACAGTCACAAAGTACATGTTGAACCGTCTCATCGTCTTGTTCACAACTTCTACAGAGAGGTGTTATGCTTAATCTAATATTATGTAGATGTTTTCTTAACGGACAGTGTCCAGTCTGGATTCCCGTTATAAAACGTAGGTTCCTTCTGGACATTGCCAGGTAGTCCATTGCTGTACTCTTGTTGAGGTATTTTAGTAGTTCCCTAGCAAGCTGACAGCTGTTTGTTTCATCCCACAGCTTCTTGAATTCATTGTGGGCGTTCTCTTTAATTATTTGCATTGTCGCCGTGACCGGTAACAGATTAGCGGGCCCGGTCTAAAGATACTTGGGCCTGCTGCCTTCTTGACCAGTCTGTCGGCTACTTTGTTACCACTACACTATGCATGTCCTTTCATCCAGCATACCAGTATGTTATTCATATTGGAGGCACTTACAAGTACTTGGTGACATTCTCATACTGCTCCTGTGGTAATTTTGTAACTTCTCAGGGATAGTAATGATTGCCTACAATCTGTTTAGATAATGATTGTATTGCCCGTAGTTTGTTTACGGATAATCTCTTTTGCGACTATGGTTATTCCCGCCAGTTCTGTCTGTACTACGCTGGCTCGCCCATCCATAGCCCATTTATATTGAATTTGCAGGCTTCTGGAGTATATTCCACATCCTGCTCCATCCTTCTTTTTTGATTCGTCTGTGAAGATGTTGATCACATCTTCGCCAGCAGCCTCGTTCTCACTGTTCGTCTGTATTATGTAGGGCCTGTCAAAGACAAACCGGGGAGAAATGCCATCAGTGTACGCCTGTAGAAGAGGCGTCTTTCTTTCCACAACCTACATTTGGTTGTATGCCAACGGATTTGAGGCGTACCATTGTCGTCAGAGCCACTTCTCCTATATATATATATATATATATATATATATATATATATAGTGGTGGTAGACACAGCATTACCGCCTAGCTCTCGTTGGCGTTGTTCGCATAGTTTCTTTTATGCTTAGGCAGGCGAATCTCTACTCTTAACTGAGCTTAACCTTAACTGAAGTCTGTTTGTTCTTAGACCACCAAACCACAGCTCCATAGGTTATAATTGGTCTTATAACGGCAGTGTAATCCATATGACTACTTTGGGTTTCATTCCCCAGATTTCCCCCACGGTCCTGAGACACTGCTCATAAGAAAGCCTTCTTTAGTCTTCTATCTATGTGAAAATTCCATGTTAGTTTGGCATCGAAGGTTACCCCAAGGTATCTCACTTCTGATGCGAAACTTAGTGTTGTATCCAGGTTGTATCCTTCAGTGTTCTTAGTTTCCTTTTCCTTGTGAAGAGAACCATCTCCGTCTTCCTGGGATTGACAGCACCACTTTTCGATTATTCTTAAGGCCCCCTGCATTCTTTCACAGAGGACTCCTTCGACTGTTCCGCTAAGCATTATTGTTAAATCATCTGCGCAGGCAGTTGTGTGGAATCCTTCTGAATTGAGGCGGCACAACAGGCTAGCAAGAAGAGAAGGTTCCATAGCATAGCATAGAATATCTCTTTATTTTGTTTGTTATAAAATTTGACGTTAGAAGGTTTCTCAGTTTTTGCTTCCTATAATGTTCACATGAATAAATAGGGGTTATACTATTTATTCATTCCATATTCATATTACATATCTGCATCGCAGATATTAACACAGAAAACCCTCAAACTGAACTGAATAGGAGAGCAGCAATTATTGGAGTTCGTGATATTTTATTTATATATGTTCAGTATACTAACAACCGACCTGATTCGATAACTGCACTAGTGTGCTATGTTACGGTTAGGATTAATAAAATATTATTAAATGAAATATTAACAATCACTTAAGTATAAATAAATAAAATAAATTGTCTAACTTGTATAATATACACCAAAGATTTAATAAATGGATTTTAATTGGTAATTTGAATTGGTTGGTTAAGGTGGCAATCGCGATTAATGGAACGGGTATCGCGCTACCGGGTTCGAGCCCCGGATCCGGCACTGTCGGAGGACATGGTTGTTTGTCCGCGTTTTTCAATGTGTAACTCCCTTCCGCACAAGCCTCTGGCTTTTGGTGTGATGGGTTGTCTAATTTATGTTATGTTTATTTATTTGTTATTATTATTGTTTCGCCTAATATACTTTCCTCAGATGGTGAGGACTTAATTAAATTTATATTGTAAATGTTCTTCTTGAATAATGAACAGTTCATAAACTGATGTCAAAGTAATTTACTTAACTACATTAAACATAAAAAAAATTAGTAAATACCTGTATCATTTATATAAATATTAAACCACCATAAGTTCTTGACTAATTTGTCTCTATGTTAATTTTACTATCTAGGTAACTATTTTTATGTTCTAAATGTCGTTTATTAAAACTCCTACCAGTCTGTCCAATATAAATTCCTAGGTAAGAGACACAAGTAAAGTTATAGACGACTGTTCACTATTGTTCTTAGAGTTTGTTTCAATTTCTTTAATAAATGAATTATTAACTTTATATGATATATTCAACCAATTTTTTTTTTTAGTGTAGCAAAACTTTGTGCTTTCAGGAGTAAGTGTTTTAAGTTTAAAACTATTTCTTATTCTATCTTTAAGGGAAATTAATCCCAAAGCATTGTTCCTGTGCTTCCTAGCTAACTGATAATTTTATGGGGGCAAAGCCAACACCGAAATTATTAAGGCCACACAACCAGCGGCTGATATAAATGATATCACGTAAAGAAGGTTTTGCGTGCTCCTGTTGAGTGATAATCTCTTTAAATATGCTATATTGGTTGGTTGGTTAATATTAACAATATCTATGTTATGCAACGAATCATATTTCATTTATCTTCTAAAATATGGTAACAATATTGCACTTGCTTGGATTTAAGTATAGTTTATTTTATATGCATCAGTTGTTTAGTAGATTGAGACCTGCTTGAGGCCTGTGATCGTCGTCAACAGTATTAACTGCATGGGATAACTTAGGCAGGCTTAAGATAGTATCGTTTATAAAAATAAGGAAAAGCAGAGGCCTCCGAACCAAATCTTGGGGCACCCCGAGGTATCAGTGATATTGGCAGAACGGACCTGGCATAAACTGCTCTAAAATTATAGTTTCAACTACTGTCGCAAAATTACACATTCAACTGAATACGATAATTTTCAATTAACTTGTCACTTTTTTAAAAACTTCTATAAATACTTTCCAAGCACTCGGAAATATTAAAGCCTGCAACGATAAAATTAAAATAGCAGTTAATGGTCAAGAAAGTAAGAGGCACAGGCTTTTAATGGGGATGCCGGAATACCATCTGGCCCGGTTGTACATTTCGAATTTTTTTATTGAGACAAGAACCTCATTTTCATTCTAAATCAGCACCGACAAATTGACAAATTTGATGAACCAGTATATCGCATGAATCTGAAAATTTCTTGCAAAAGCAATCTCGTGGGGATTATTTGAGTTAGACTCATCTATATACATTTTTTCAGAAACACTTGTAACACCTCTTTTCGTTGATATATGCCCAATAGCGACTAGGACCATTTTTTAGTTAATTTTCGATATAGATAATATAGTTTTCTTGCGCTATCTTGATATCAATTTTTAATTTGACCCGAAATTCTTTAAAGCAGTTTCAATTGAGCGGATTTGAGTTGTCCCTTAATTTTTTGACGAGGCAGGATTGATTTTTATTATCACGTATAATATTTCTGTTGAACCATGGATATTTTTTCTATACTTTTCAGCACGTTATTGACAGATCTTCACAGGCTTCGTTTGCATCAGAGGATGTTAATACGGACGAAAAATCTGTAGTACAATTTTGAGAATCTGTTTTGCGAAAATTATAGGTATAATTGAGATTTGATGAAAATTGCTTCTGTAAGTTTTCGGCGTAACTGACGTCAGCCGTCGGTTGTTGGACTTTATTAACATAGATGTTGGTAGTCAAACCTTTCATCAAAGTGTAATAGTTTCCTTTTCCTTTTTTTAAATTACAGTTAATATACTCTACTCATAAGTAGAGGCCTACATATTTAATTAAATTTTGTAATTGTATTTAAAAATTGCCTTTTTCTAAGGAAATACGCCTAATCTAATACCAAAAGCTATAATCGTCCTCAGATTTTATTACGTGCTATCGAATGAGATTGATATGAGAAATTGCAGACCTATCCATCGACGAAAACACATTTTATAAATTAGCATTATAAGCACGCAGTCGTAACATTATTATTATGTAGAGAATATTTTGTGCAAAATAACGAATTACAAAGTCTAAATATGGTGATAAACAGAGTTCATTATGTACAGTTTATTGACCTTGCAAGGATCTATTTACCTGTTGGAAGCTTCTATTAAAATAACGACACTAAAATATTCAATCAAAATAAGAGTTTTATAGTCTATACGCGTCAATTTAAAATAAATAATATTACCAAGTTTATTTACTTTGTTCTACAGCAAGATATATTTCATGATGCGAATGAGATGTGGATGAGAGACGTTGATGTCATATGGCGCATCGTCACCAATAAGTAGGGATAGATATGGCATATCGCTAGGGATGACATTAAGTGGACGAAGACGATAATGCGATCCAGGAAAATTAAACGCCGTATTGGAAGTCCTTAAGAAAGACAAAAAGATGACGTATAGAAGCAAACTCACAAATAATTGATCTTGAAACCAGGATAATAAGCGGTAGAGGGATATGGAGAACTACATCAATTAGAGGCCGGGAATGGAATAATGAAAAAAGAACTCACCTATCGTCCTCTGTCGTGATTGAGTTCTCATATCATTGCTTAATTTCAATAATTCTCCTAAATAAGAATGAACTATCTCTATCTGTTGGAATTTTACCCATTAGTTGTCCTGTACTAATACTAGAACAACAATGGTGTACACTTTTAAACCAAAATATATATTTTTTGTTGTAAATCTCAAATTCTAGAGTAATTTGTGTCATTGAAATCTTTGTGAATATCATGAGGTAATTATTTACGTACAAAATAAATATAATTCTATATCGCACTCTCCGCCACTGGTAACATATGCGCTAACATTAAACATCTGCTCATAATATAAATATGCATAATATTTAACAATGAGCTAACACAGTAACATACATTATTACTAAGTTGACTATCGGTGTTCTTACAGGTTTTAACATATTTCACACAGCATATTTTACATAAGAAATTGAAATGGCTCTTTATAATTAATAATTACACTGTATTTATTCCAAGGAGTGACAAGAACCAAGTGTCTAGCGAAATTTCGTTGTTGTGCATATGCGTAATGTACCTATATTATTATTTATACAGTTACGTACTAGCCAATCGCCACGGTTTCAGGAGGTGTCACTTTGAACTCTCTATTATAGGTGTAGTGGACTACTTTGGAAACAGCCTTTGATGTTTAAAATAAACGTCTTTATTAGGTAAATAGGTAATATATAAGGGTGTCTCACCGGGAACTGAATCGATCGATATAGAGAAAAGTACGCATCAGAAAATTTTGAAAATTTAGATAATTACTAATGTTGGTGTGGCCAATCCAACTAAAGTAATTTCAAGCAGCTGGCACTTCCGCTTATACCGGAAGTCGATACCAATTTGCTTATTTCAATTGGAACACCCTATATGTTTTAGGGTTTTCGAAAAGAGCTTAAAATTCTGAGTCGAAAATACGCAGCATATTCTATACCTAATGGCCGATTCAGAGATATTTGACATTTTATAGAAAATTTGATAGGTGCAATGGTTTGCAAAAACCGTTATAACTTTCTTCGCGTAAAAGATTCTCATTTGCTTCTTGTAACATAAAAAGAACACAAGGAGAACTACGTTCTGCAACTGAAATAAATTCAATAATATCATACCAAGTGTCCCGTTTCTCACGTTACATCTTGTCAAATTCAAACCGCGAAAACTTGTTTAGTTGTGTAAAACTGAATTCCCTTTTTTCTGATATTAGCATTGCGGGGGTTAAAGTTACAACTTTTTGAAATATCTGCGATTTTTTTAGAAATTCATGAATTGTTGTAATCATTTCATCAAAATAGCCATGATTAGAAACAATCAGTCATTATCTTATGTCAAAAAATGTTAGCACGTTTAAATTACACCCACGAAGACTTTTTAAATTTGTTTATTATTTATGGAGAATGTGATAAAGTAATATCAAGAACTTGCAGCACATTTGCTATTCGATATCCACAAAAACGGAAACCGTCACCGAACACTGTAAAACGCATACTGGAAAATTTTAAAAATTATGGCTCTGTCAAGGCAAAAATGCAAAGAAGAAAGCCTATTGTTGATGACGAAAACATTGAAATAGTCATTCTGGGATATTTTCATGCATTTAAAGGATGTCATTAAGACAAGCTGCTCTGGAATCGGGACTATGCTAGAATTCAATTCACAGAACCTTATTAAAACATAAGTTTCACCCGCTTTCAGTCCATATGGTTCAAGGATTAATAGAAACAGATGATTTCCTAAGAAGACAGATTTTTTGTGAGTTTATTCTAATAAGGTCTGAGGGTATTCTTATTTGGCAAATATTATATGGACAGATGAAGCAAAATTTACTAAAAATGGACTTTTTAATAGACACAATTCGCATTATTGGAATGACTCAAATCCTCATATGTTCAGAGACCGAAACTTTCAGGAAAGTTGGCAGTTCAAAGTTTATTGTGCTATAAGAAACGATAGAGTGGTGGCATTACAATTTTATCAGGAAAATTTAAACGGTAAATTAAATTTTCTCTTCTGCTAATATGTATAGGTAAATTTTGTTTTCTTTTAGGTGAAAGATATCTGAATATCTTACAAAATTTGAATAATAACTATTTAGAAAATTTACCTCTCGCCGAACATAGAAACATTTTTTATCAGCACGACAGTGCTCCCCCACATAACGCATATTTAATTAATAATTATTTACAAGAAACTTTTTATGATCAATGGATTGCCAATAATGGACCTTTCTCGTTCGCCCGATTTATCAGTTCTGGATTATTTCATTTGGGGAACTATTAAAAATAAAGTTTATGAGAGCACATTAACAACCATTGAAGATTGTATGCAAAGAGTAAGAAATGCATTTCAAAACATATCACAGGATTCAATTAGAAGAGCTACCCATGAGGAACTAATCCGAAGGTGCGAAAAATGTGTCGAGGTTCGAGGGGAATTTTGGCAATTATTAAATTAAAATGAAATCATATTTTAAATTGATCTTATCTCTGCTATTTTAGTTCATGCCATATCTTCAATTCGATTAATACGCATGTTACAGTGTTAGTGTTATTTGGCGTTTTTGTGGATATCGAGTAGCAGATGTGCTGCAAGTTCTTGATATTACTTTATCGCGTTCTCCATAAATAATAAACAAATTCAAAAAGTTTTCGTTGGTATAATTTAAGCGTGCTGGCATTTTTTGACATAAGATAATGACTGATTGTTTCTAATCATGGCTATTTTGATGAAATGATTACAACAATTCATGAATTTCTAATAAAATCGCAAATATTTCAAAAAGTTGTAACTTTAACCCCCACAATGCTAATATCAGAAAAAAGGGAATTCAATTTTCCACAAATTGACGTAAAAAATACATGGTGTTCCATTTGACCTAAACAAGTTTTCGCGGTTTGAAGTTGACAAAATGTAACGCGAGAAACGGAACACTTGGTATGATATTATTGAATTTATTTCAGTTGTAGAACGTAGTTCTCCTAAAATACTAACTACTAAAATACTAAATACTAAAATCAGATATATAAATAGAAAACAAAAATGGACGCAGGATGCTACATTGGGGTACACTGAGCGTAACTGATTTGTAGCTAGATGATTGATCATTGCTTACTACACGTTGATATTGTTAAAGAACAAAAAAATCCAAAACATTCCTACTTCTGATTCCATTGTATTTTTAACCTAGGCTAAGTTTTAACTTAGTGCTAGGTTTATTTTATATCAAAATTCCCATACCAACTTACCAAATTATTTCCATATTGAGGAGATTGTATTGACCATACAAATCTTCCAAATTTACTGCACCAACTCTGACCGTGTCCAGTAGAGCAGGCGCAAGCAAGAATTAGTGAAAGAACACTAAGAAAGTTAAGTGCGTCGAAAGTATTTGTGTTGTATCAATAGTTTTATTGATACTTATCAAAATCATCATGATTTTTGATTTTTTCTTTTTTTATCCCATTTTGGGAATACAATGTTCAGAATAAATAATCGAATGCTATGCATCGATATATGTATAACCACATTACCATTTTAGATTTGCATCTATGTTATGTTTCAGATAGGCCGGTCTGAAAATAACCGAATGCAACACATGGGAGACTCCATCCAAAGATCCATTTTTATCATACCAATTTAACAAACATTGCACAAAAAGATGCAGAAGAAGGTGTTAAAGAACACGATAAAACCCTCGGTATACTTTTCGACGTTGTAACAAAATCCGACTTGGGAAATATTTCGCATGAAAAGCGTGCTTCACGTAAAAATATCGTGGAAGAGGTTTTTAATATTCTTAATCATATTCTCGCTGTACGGAGCGATTTTTATGCAAACATTTCCATAACTCCTCAGAGCGTCATTTTAGAAAGTGTAGTAAATGTCGCTGCACAGGGACGTAATGTCGCCCCGACCACTAAAATTTAGAAAGTATAACAAAATTTTATCAAAATTAATAACCCTTTTACGAATCCACGTTGTTAAGCACTGCAACTCATGCGCGGTATTAAATATGAAGACAAGTCAATCAAGCTTCTATCCAAAGTATATCGTGAGTTTTAGCGAAAATAGCTCTTAGCGACATGGGACCCCATCATTTCCTAGCAGTCGATTTTGACGGCGAAATGATGAGTTTTAACGGGATTTGCCCTAAACCGGTTCCTCAGTGATTCGGTGTCAGAAAAGTAACTTTGCCATGTACTCATATGTGCATGGGACCGCCTAAACGTATAAAATTGTAATTGCAGAATACAATTCAAAGTAGTAGCGATTCGAGCATTTTCAAGCTCCGAGGAGCGACCAAAATTGTTATTGAAATAAAAATACGTGTAAAGACAGGCAAGCAAAAGTCCACCAAATTTCAGAAACATTGAACTTTTCTTGAACCTTTTTGTGTAATCGTTAGCTCACCAAACCGCATTTTGGATGGTAGTTGGTACATTATAAATCGTTCCGTTCCTCACCATGTGTTGTACACGGGCCAGACTAGTGTTTGTTAAACATATTTGTTAAAAGTTGTTGTAAAAACATAAATTTTTGAAGAGATTCAATATATATTTTTGAACTTTATATTGTCTTTTAATTTTATTTTCTAACAAAATTCCCTTTCAGGTATAATTTTAAGAAAGTGTTAGTACATCCAGTGTTAGGTTTATAGTGTTACGATGTCCAATAGATACCATCAGAGCAGCACTTAAGCAAAAACGAACAGTAAGTATAAATTTTCATATTATTCACCTTCTGAAACAGCCATCTTGAACCCTAATTTTGTGAAAGTTAACATTCATTTTCGAAATATATATAAAGTCCTTCAGACTCCAAAAGATGGATCGTTCACAATATCTGCGACTGAATAGACGACATAATATGTGTATTTAATAAATAGTCCTTTAATTGAGTGGCAAAAAGACTCTGAAGTACTTTTGATAATGTCGGCAAGATACTAATTGGTCTGAACTGAGAAATTTCAGTGAGATTATTAATTTTAGGAATGGGTAACACATTCGCTCTTTTCCATGCATCAGGGAAAATACCATTAACTGAGCATCTTCTTATAATATACGTAAAGTAAATAGTCAAGCGAGGGAAAATTAAGTTTAACATTTTTAGATTAATATTGTCTAAGCCGGTAGCTTTTGATATTAAATAACGTATAATACGTTCGATTTCGCTGACGGACACCTAATCGAAAACAAAATCTTCATCAATATCAGTATTGGAGTGTTTTACATTTTCATATTTATTTAGAATATCCGGGTTAAAGTTAATAATACTAAATAACAACCGAGTTGCTTGACTAATAAAAAAGTCATTTGTAGCCTCAACGTTAGTCAGATTACTAGACACTTGCTTAGAGTTGATCTTTAAATAATTTAGAGATTGCCGAAATTGCTTCGGGTTGGTTTTAGTAATATAACTAAAATATTTTTTTTTACCGTACGATTGACTGAGTTTCTGATTTCTTTATATTCGTCCCAAAATTGTGCAGTTTTGTTCTTTTTATACTTCAGAAGGGCTTTGTCCCTAACCTTAATCATAAATTTTAAGTTGTCTGTCAGTCAAGGCGCCGGGCGTCTAGTAATTCTAACTGCTCTATACGGTGTATGAATATTAAATAAATTAGTGATTTGGAGGTTCCAATAATGTATCATCTCATTAACATCAGGAATGTCATAAATAATATTCTAGTTAATAAAATTTAAATCATTGCGGAAGTTATTGTAATTGAAATTTTTATAATCTCTATATGTAATAATTTTTGGCTTAAATTTTCTTTTCTTAGCTTAAATATTACAACTTACCAGAGTATGATCGTAGATATCATCCATTTTTAAAACCTCGGTGTTAAGTATTATATTTCCGTCAGGTGTAACGATAAAATCCATTAGTGTGCTGAATTATTTTGCAATACATGTAGGACTAGAGATTAATGGAAAAAGGTTTTAACTAGTTAAGAATGAATTAATTTGTCTGGAGTTGAAGCTGTAGAGGTCTAAAATATTTACCTTAAAATCCCCCCAAAGATTATGTTGCGGACCTCTAGCGTATGCGACCCACCATACGCCTTAGCATTTTGTGGGCCGCATAATAACAACCACTACGTCCGTAACACATTTCGCTATTCTCCACGGGAGGGCGATATATTTGCGGCACGTGCTCAGCAGAAAGAAACGGGAGGGACCATTTTTGTTGGCGCCGTAGGTAGTTGATAATTCTACCAACCTCGGTTTATCCAAGGCATCCTGGTGGATTTTGGAATTATCAACACAAGAAAATTTTCTCAATCTGTTGTTGTTCCGTTTAGCGGAATATTTTGTGGTTGTGAGTAAATTTTAACTGCGGAAGCAGGATATTTAATTACGCAAGGTAAGCTAACCTCTTCACGCCATCTTACCCGTTCTCTACCCACGTGTTTCGCAATTTGCAGGCTTTCCTTTGGAAATACCGTGTCAACTTGAAAGGCAGACTCGACCCCATTCATCCGACTGTGGCTTTCGAGGAGTATTGGTGGATTATTCTCTCATCAGTGAGGTAAATTATATTTCTTTTGTAGGTTATGTCAGATTTGAATTGCCCACAATAGGCACGCTTCACGTGCATTTCTGACTTTGCAAATTAAATCGTGATATCTCTAGGGTTCCACGGACGGGGCATCCACACACAGTGGAGAGTTCCAGGGCTGGAGAGGCTATAATCAACCCCATCCTTGGGTCAATTTCTTTTGTCCCGAAGACATCTCCGTAGGGCTGCAGTTCTTCCACGTCGAAGTCGGTATCGTACCACCCTAAATAAGTGTGTTGTTATTTTACTTACCGGGGACCACCTTCAGTAGTTCGACTCGGTTATATTCGATTCATTTTTTTGTATTTTAACTTGTACATATTTAAAGATTTTATGCATTAATATTTATCTGGGGGGGGGGTTCTCTAAATCAGACCCGTTGTGGCAGAATTTATGACCATTTATGAGGACATTGTAAACCGATGTGTAGCTACACGAGGCATTTTATTAATGTTGTAACTTAGTAATCGAGAAATTTGCTACACCTTTTGAACATCGCCAGGTTACATGGTAGAGAACCAATATCTGTAAATTGTTTAATATAGTGCATTTCATTTTTAAAGAAAGTGTCATTATTTCGTCTGCGACCACTACGTATGGAAGCCTCAGTGATTTGTTAAGTAAGTAAACTAATAATTTGTCATAGTTTGTGTAAACTTGGGCTTAACGCCCTGAGATAGTCTGAGCTAGAGAAATTTTATCGTAGGCACGTACATCACTTATCCGGGTTAGGCTGTGTCCTACGATATCTGCTACGCTACAGTAGCCCAAGTGATTTCGTTATGTAATATCTTATAATCATTAATATCCAACGTATTTATTTGTTTTTGTACGTATAAATCGTAGCAATTACATAATCAAATTAAGTTAAATAGCTTGTCAAGTAAGTTTGCAACTCATCAACTAGATTAAAACCATCTATAGACAATGTCGAATCCCTCACAGAAGAATCCAGTTACGTTTCCGATAATCCCAGAAAGTCGTAAGCTTCTCCAGCAGTTACTAAATCCGAAAATAAATCAAACTTTGAAAACATTGATCTAACAATTAAAATGAGCAAATTGTAATCATTTATTCTGTGACATGCAACGAATTTGTTGAACCCCTCCAAGAAATACAGAAAGTAAAGCAAGCTAATAGATTATCTAGGCACATCCAAACAATGTAAATTATTAAGTAGTACTATAAATTGAACGTAATGGCGATGAAAATTATGAGATGTGATATATATTAGTTAATTATGATGTAGATGTATTTTTAGTTAGTGAACAGTGGCAATCGAATGAGCAAATCTCGTTGCTTACTATTAGTAGTTACACCTTGCACTCATTCTATTGCCGGAAAATCCCTAGTCATGGTGGAACAGTAATTTATCTAAAAAAAGACCTGACTGACATAAAATTGAGAAATTTAATTAAGTATTGTATAGAAGGTATTTTAGAATGCTCCTGTATTGAGTTGGCTAGTCGCAATATAATGATTGTTGTCATATATAGGCCGCCAACAGGCAATTTTAATACGTTTTTAGAATTACTTAAACTTAAAAGATGTGTTGTTTTAGGAGGAGATTTTATTATCAATTTTAATGTATACAATAATAACCTATCCTTACTTACTGACTTATTGACCTCTTTTGGTCTCGAAATAACAATAAATAGTCCGACACGAGTAACATCTAAAACAAACACCTGTTTGGAGACTTGGGATGATGTTTACTTAGAGAGTAATTCGAATTCTGCATTTGAAACATTCAGTAATCTAATTGTTTATTATTATGAATTGTCGTTCCCTATGATCCGCTTTGTACATAAAACGGAAAATTCTAGCCAAGAGTGGAAAACAGATGAATAAAAATAAAGTTCAACTATTTTCGGATCTAGCAAATAAATATCCTGAACTAAAAAACTAAAGCAAACGCCAAAATATACAGCACAAAGAAAAACTACGTTCAGCTAAACACGAATATTTCGATAAGAAAAATTAATAAGTCGAATAATAAAACAAAAACTGTGTGGCATAATATAAAAGAAATATAGGGAAAACAAAACTTCAGAAGGGAAATAAATATTGTGGAAAATAATATTAAGTTAAGTGATGATGAAATGGCAAATAATTTTAATAAACATTTTACAACCAGTTTAATAACTAACAATAAAAAAAGAGATTTTGATTTTTTGAATGTTAATGTGCAATACTTCCCGTTTTCACACACCTTTAAGTGAACAAGATGTAGTAGCCATTATAAATAATCTTAAAGCTTCTAATTCTAGTGGCTACGATAACATATCAAATAATTCATTAAAAAACTCTAAGTATCTTATCTGTCAACCCTTATCGTATCTGATAAACCTATCGCTTGAGCAAGGAATATTTCCTGAAAAATTGAAGCTCTCAGTGGTTTGCCCTTTATATAAGAAAGGCGATGCTAACCTGTATGACAATTACCGGGCTATTACATTACTATCAAGTTTCTCCGAAATATATGAGTCAGCCTTAAATGGTCAGCTAGCAACCTATTGCATACGGAATAAATCAATCTCACTAGAACAACATGGTTTTGAGATGTGGATACTGCCTTAAGAATATTTCGTATAGAAATTGTAAATGGGCTTGACAAAAAAATGTGCCCACCTGGTCTACTCATTGACTTTTTCCGCGCATTTGATTTCATAGACCATCGAAAAACTATACAGGTATAGAATCAGAGGGCCACCATTAAAATTTATAAACTCATATCTAAGCAATCGAGATCAAATTGTTCAAATCAATGATGTCAAAAGTGAACCTGGGAAGGTAAACCCAGGGTGTCCCACAAGGCTCCATCCTGGGTCCTCTCCTTTATATTATATTTGTTAATGACTCAGTTTATTTTTTAAAGCCAATTAAGAATTATGTTATGCTGATAATACTAATTTCTTAATCATAGAGAGTAGCAGGACAGAAGCAATCAATTTGGCAGAAAATATATATAAAAAATATATTCTCTGGTCTGAAAAAAATTCATTAATTTAAATAAGCAAAAACCATATCAATACTCTTCTAACAACAAATGTTACAAGTAAATTTAAATACCCAAAACTCTGAGATTTTCAATCTACATAACTGAGGTAAAATTTTAGGTATCACTTTTGACTCTTGCTTAAAATGGGATATTCACATTGACAGACATACACTTGTTGCTATGTGTTACGGTCACTGGCAAACCACTGTTGTTCGAACATTGTAATTTTTTTTTATGGCTTTGGGCCAGAGACCATGCAGCCAGTCACACTATGTTAAAATTATCTAACCTAAACAAAATTGAGAAAAAGAGTGAAGAAGAGCAACGAAGAAAAATACAGGGAAACACGCTTCTCGTGCAGGGGTCTGTCAGGACATTGAGATTGGCATCACAAAAAAAAAGACCACGGTAGAGTAGGTAAAAACATAAGGTTAAAACAAGAGGAAAACAAAGCTAACCTATAGTGTGATATTAACATCTATCAAAAAACCAATGATTAATTCATAGATTTTATTACTACTTATAGCAAGTAAACTAACTACGTTGAACGGAGCCATCATATTGAAGCATGAACAGATATTTTTAATAAGTGAATCTGTAGCTGTCTTGTACTTATCGCAAGCGAAGAAGAGGTGATCAAGATCGCCGATAACACCACATAGATCACAAAGTTGCGATGTGACTACACCAATTTTATGCAAATGGGCGGGAAAGCAGGCATGACCAAATCTTAGTCTAATAATTGTGGTAATATATTTTCGTGAAACGTTTAAACTGTCATGCCAAAACTGTAGCGGGATAGTTGGCTGTGTTATACAAAACATTGTTGAGCTGTTTAAAACGTATTGTTCCCACGTGTGAATCCACTTATTTCTTAATTGAAGTTTATATAAATTGGAGCAATCCGTTAGACACAGTTTGTGGTCTAATAGAGTACCATTAATGGCGGCGTCTTTGGCCAAAATGTCAACGTGTTCATTATGTTTAAGCCTATATGGGCAAGCAAATGTGACGACTTTACCAGTTTGTGCGATATTTTAGACGGCATCTTTTATTTTCAAAATATACGGGTTAGTTTTGAATGAAAAGGAGTCAGTAGATTTAACAGCTGAGAGAACAGAAAGAGAGTCAGATAGAATTATTATTTCCTTTGAGTTTGTTTCTTTGATATAGCTTAAATCTTCGTAAATGGCAATTGCCTCCAAGGTAAAAATAGAGCAGTTTATGTCAAGTTTGAACTTAATTTCTTTGTATTCAAAGGGAATGAAGAAAGCGCATCCATTACCGTCTTTGGATTTTGAGGCATCGGTGTAAATAAATGTTGGATTAATAAACCGGTCAAGGACATTAAGAAGCATTTTCTCACTAAAAATAGAATTTTCGTTATAGACGGGGATGATAACACTAGGTTTAAAACACATAGACCAGTAATTGATATCATTTACAGTATTTTTTTCAATATTATCAAACTGTTCGTTAATGTTACGGAATGAAAGGCACATAGGCGGAGAAGGCTTCTTAATCCAATAGCTGTTGGTTAGATCAAAAGTATTGAGGACAGAATATTTTTTTAGTAAAGGAGGGTTGTAAAGATTCAGCTTGAGTAAAAATTTATTGCTTAAGAACTCTCTTCTTATTAGAAGCGGTGGCTCAAGTGTTTCAACATGGAGGGCTTCATTTGGCGTGGATTTCATCGCGCCTAAGCATATTCTCAGAGCTTAATATTGTAATTAGCTTATATTATGCAAACTTTCACTCTCAGATGCGAGATGGTATTATAAACTGGGGAATAAGTAATTGCTCTCAACGCGTTTCCATTTTACAAAAGTATGCATTGAGAATACTAACTAAGATGTCAAAAAGGGACTCTTGCAGAGCAACATCAAAAACTACTCTAAGAGGGGTACTAAGGCTATCTAATTTAAATATTGCATGATATGGTATGTAATAACCGGGCGTACTTAGTTTATCATTACTTATTTTCGACATATGATTTTGGGATAAATAACCGAACATAATTTTATTATAACTTATTCTTAAAGAAGAGGAGGATTCTAATTTTCTTTCTAAGTTAATAAATCTTCTGTAAGCAGTTGCATATGAATTTACTAAATTTGAGGGACCTAATTTAAAAGTTAAAGCAACTGTATATCTACCAGTTAACTCTCTACTACAAGTGGATTTATAAATATATTCACAATCGACGTCGTCTTTGCTAAGAATCGAGGGAACGGATATTTCCTCAATTTCCCAAAATTTATGTAATAATTTTTCTACTGAGGGTTCCAAAAGACTACAGAATATTCTTGTATTTTCTAATGACTATTTATTATAGGAACATTTCCCGTTACTATAAAACCTAAACTAGTCTCCAACGCCCTAGGCGTACAGGGTGGTCTCTTATTTTCAGTTTTACGTAATACATGTGAAAATATATCACCCCCAAGAATCCCATCTATTTCACCTGGTTGATAAAAAGCATGATCGGCTAATGGTAAATTCAAAAGATGAGTTAGAGGTCCAGCTTGAACTTCAAAAGTTGGCAACTAATCTTATACCCAGTCAACATTCGACAGCACTTTATCAAAAAAGTATATATTTTAATGGGTGCAAAATATTCAATGCTTTGCCAATTGAGTAAAAAACTCTCAAAACATCTTTATTTTCAAAAAAAGCCTTAAAGCCTTTCTCATTGACAAAAGCTTTTACTCTCTTGAAGAATTTTTCTCCAAATAACTTTTAACCAAAATTACATCTTTACCGTAGTATTTTTTTTAGATATATATGCACATATACACAAATATTTTAATCTGTAGTTTGTTTTGTTTCGTTGTTTCACTTTGTGTAATGATTTTATATACACGTACCATTATGTATTCTATATAAAAGTGTATCTGTAATATACAATTATCTGTAAATGTATCTGTTTTTATACAATTTTATGCATGTTTGTACTGTGTAATGTTTGTATTTTTAAATGTACTTGACACTCTCTACAATTACTTGTATTATCTTTTTTTGCACAATTAATTGAGAAATAAAGAATTATTAAATTATTTAGAGAAGAGCAAGAAAATATGACAAAAAAAAGGTCGTGTAAAAAACCCTATTTATTGGTAAAATAAAGATTAGGCTAATCCTAATAGCACAGATTCCATCCATGTTGATTAAATAGTGACACTAACTTCCTAATAACTAAACTACTGTTCATTAAGAATCAATAGAAAAAGATTCATTTGGATTTAATGTGAGATAAAGAATCGAAAATTTACACACAAATGAAAATATCTATCACAAAAAACTTACCTACTTTTGTTAATTTTTTAAACTTAAGTTTATAATCCGTGTACCAAGGGAGCGTAAAAGGATATTTGGAGAGATTATCAACTAGGTTTTTGTAATTAGTAAATAATTGAATGCCTGTCTATCTCTTTCTAAGATTGCGGGTTTAGCATGGCGGCTATTGCAAAATAACAGATTGACAAATTTTTAAATTCGATATGAGTTCCAAACCAGCTATCCGATTAGAATGATTTTTTTAAGTTTATAACGGTTCCGCATCGCACAACCAGACTTAAAAGTAAGAACCAAATTCTAAATTAGATTGCCGAAAATAAATATTCAGTATTTTATGGGTTGCCTAGTTAATTAAATTCAATAAATGACAATTTCAATCCGCCAAACACTATATAGTCCTACCGGAAATTTTTACTAAGAAATATCTCCGTCTTTATTTAGATGTGCGAAACAGAGCTTGCTCATAGGCGCCGTCCAGGAAACTACAGATTTTAAATTAAATTACCGCGATATCACGGCTTCCCGAATAAAATATATAAATGCTCCTTTTTGGGAATAAACTGTTCTTTAGTGTCTTAATAACATTTCCGTCATAAATATTTCTTCAATTTTATGTACTCCCTATTTTCAGTCCGGCTGTTTCAATAATTTCACTAGCAAATCTCGACACCAACAATCCATGTTCATCAACAGTAACTTTTAAATCTTATTTACGGCATGGTATGCCTGTTTGTTCCCTCCAATATATACATTTTTTGAATAAAACTAGGTAATAAAAAAAGAAAATTGATATACGTGAGACTAATATGGAGATATATTGGTGAAAAGACTTTTGTGGGAAATTTTTTTATCTTCTTGGGATTTTAGTCACTTTATACAAATATATTTCTGCTTTCCTTTCTCGAATTCCTGTCTAATGTTGGAACAAAATTTCTTGGTCACGTTAAAATGTATGACTGTAGTTATTTTTATTATTAGCCGTTACTCGAGTCCGAGTATAAAAATGTTGCAGTCGATAGATTGTGTACAATAAAAAACAAGTAAAAGGTGTAGTCTATTGTAATTCCCACTCATCTACTGTGCACACGACTATGGCTATAGAGGCCAATTCGGGAGAGCACATGTCGACCGCAGTCAGGACAAACATAGACCTGGTTAGGTCTTGGATTCGGCCTTCTTGCAGCAACATTTCCTTGATAGCTGGCCACAACCCCTCGCCATTCGGTTCTGTCCACTGCAAGTTGTTCCCATTGCTCGTCTGCAATACCGCAGGATTTTAGATTTTCATGGAGAGCGTCTTTGAACCTCTTTCGTTGACCGCCACGCCTTCTTCTACCGCTTAGCAATTCACCATAAAGTGTACATTTAGGAAGGCGGTTATCATGCATACGATGAACGTGACCTGCCCATCTTAGGCGTGCTCTTGAAATAAGCACCTCAATTGGAAGGCTGTTTGCTCTCCTGAGTACTTCCACGTTTGATATGTGATAGAACCAACGGATTTTCATCATACTTCTGAGGTGTCTTTGCTGAAAACGTTCTAATTCTATCACATGATGACGGTAAGTGACCCAGCTTTCACATCCATATAGCAGTGTTGGAATGACAACTGCTCTGTAGACAGCCATTTTCGTTGCCAAAGCAAGGTCGTGGTTGTCAAATACTCTCTCTCTAAGTCCCCAGAGTGCTCTAGATGCAGCGTTAATTCTATTGCGAATCTCGCTGTCCATGTTTGCTTTGTCATTAACAACGTTGCCTAAGTAATTGAACTGATCCACCACTTCAAGAGAATTTCCGTTAAGTGTAATGTCTATTTGGTTCACTTGATGAGGAGTTGACATAATCTTAGTCTTTCCAATGTTGATTTTAAGTCCCAAGGAATCATAGCTCTGGGCATACACATCTAAAAGTTCTTGAAGCTCTTCCGGCGTAGAGGCTAAAAGTGCACAGTCATCCGCATACTGGAGATCACAAATGAATCGTGTGCGTGTCTTCGTGAAAGCTCTAAAGCGCCCTATGTTAAAGGGACCGCCATCAAAACGGTATCTGAGACCTATTCCTCTGACTCTCAGTTTGTTGTCAACAATAATTGTTAGAGCAGTGGTAAACAAATTAAAAAGTAGGGGTGCCAGGACACATCCCTGCCTAACTCCAGTGAGGGTTTGGAAAGGTTCGGTTGCCTCATTATTATACATAACCTGGGCGTTGTTGTTTGTATGTAGACTGCGACATACTTCCACAAATTTTCTAGGGATACCTAAGTGGAACATAATTTTCCAGAGCACTTCCCTGTCCACCGAGTCAAACGCCTTGGTTAAATCAATGAAGGCCATGCGAATTTCTCCTTGATGTTCGAGTGCTTTTTCTTGAAGCTGTTTAAGTGTTAAGATTAAATCCGATGTGCCTCGGTTTGGTCTAAAGCCACTATGTGTTTCAGGAAGTAACTTTTCCATAACAGGTGTTAGCCTATTTGCCATCGCTTTAGTGAGTATCTTCCCTCCAACAGCCAGGAGAGCTATACCCCTGTAATTTCCACAGGCCGCAGCGCTCCCTTTGTTTTTGAAGAGGTTGACTAAAAGTGTATCAAGAAACTCCTGCGGAGCTTGACCACTTTCCCACACGACATCAAACAGTTTTTTGAGGTAGGGTATGAGCTCTGACGACACAGCTTTAAAGATCTCAGCTGGGAGTGAGTCGGCGCCGGGAGATTTGTTATTTTTCAGCTGCACAATGGCGGTTAAGATCTCTTCCGTTGTTAGTGGTATTGAGGGATAAGATTTATAATATCGTGATCGGCTTGACTTTGCTGGCTAAGAATGTTAGAGTAGTGTTCTTTTCATCGGGCTCTTATTTCCTGGTCTTCTTTGAGGAGATTTCCATTTAAATCTTTAATAGGGCACATATTTTTCCGACTGGGGCCGTACAATGCTATTTATTCCTGTGGTCGTGTGAATCGGCGTACCTTTGAATTTCTCTGGCCTTGCTTGCCCACCACTCGTTCTTTATTCTTCTGATTTCGCGTTGCGTTTCATACTTAGATTGGGTAAAAGCTTCTGCTTTAGATGAGTCGTTGGGGTGGTTGATAGCGTTTTGGAAGGCAATATGTTTGCGGTCCAGAAGTTCTTGTATAAAAGCTTCATTATCATTGAACCAGTCCTCCTGTTTTTTACTTGCTGCAGTGCCAAGAATTTCCTCACTCGCACTTTTTAAACTGTCTTTAATTTGTGTCCAGGTAGCAGCGACATCTACAGAATTGGTTTCTTCTAGTGCACTCAAATTCTCTTGAACTTTTTGCTTTAGCTGTTCGACGGTTTGTTGGTCACGCAATTTACTAATACAGAGATGGAGTCTACGTTTTACTTGAGTTCTTCGGTGTTTAGGTCTCATAACAATTTTCATTTTAGAGACAACAGGACGATGATCGGTCCAACATTCGCTATCAATGCGCGCCTTTGTAATTTGGACGTCCTTGAGATGCTTCCTACGTACGATAAAATAGTCCAGTAGATGCCAGTGACCTGATCTGGGGTGACGCCAGGTTCTTTTAAATTTATCCTTTTGTCGGAAAATGGTGTTTGTTAAAACTAGATCATGTTCGGCGCATTGAGTTAGGAGTAGTTGACCGTTAGCGTTCATGTTGCCCAAACCGTTCTTGCCTATCATGCCTGGCCAGGTGTCTGCATCTCTCCCTACTCGAGCGTTAAAATCGCCAAGAGTAACGAGTCGTTCCGTTTTAGGTATTCTACAGAGGGTTTCTTCCAGCTGTTGATAGAAGCTTTCCTTGGTTTCGTGACTTGCATCCAGAGTGGGAGCGTAGGCGCTTATTAGATTTACCGCGTTGCCATCTGATAGCTCATATCGTAGCAGCATTAGACGCTCGGATAGGCCTTGTGGTACTTGTGTTAAGTTGGATACAAGTTGATTCCGAACGGCAAATCCTACTCCATGTTGTCTTCTTGAATTGGTGGGAAGACCTTTCCAATAGAAGGTGTAGTACTTTTCTGTGAGAGAGCCTTCCTCCAAAAATCGAGTTTCGCTGAGAGCTGCAACGTCAACATTGAGTCGGTGAAGTTCTCTATCTATTAGAGCAGTTCTTCTTTCAGGCCGATCGGTGCGAGTGCTGTCGTTCAAAGTACGAACATTCCAAGCGCCGTAGATGAAAGAATTAGTTTTCTTGGATTTAACTTGTCGGTGTTTTTTCGACATTCGATGAGGTGTCCCTGTGGGCACCCTCCCTCGGAGACCCGATCGGGAGGGTATTTTACCTCCGGATGATTTTGTCCCACTTGAACGCTCCATCATTTTTTTAAAAGCCTTAATCGACTGAAAACGAAGCTGCATTTGAAGTTTTAGCTGGAACAGGTATGCAACTGACCAGCTCGGTTGCGGAAGGCGAGTGGTGTGGTCCCATGGCACAGAAGGAGACTGCGACGATGGGGTAACCAAACGATTCCAAAAGCAACCTTTGTGTGCGGTGGGTTATTTTTACCACACTCTTCGTGAGAAGGTGGATGTGCTCACGGCAAAAGGTAAGAGTTCTAGGACCTGTCTTGTTTACTATCTATATCAACAATTTACTTGCACTGTCCATGGAAAGAAATATCATCTCCTACGCTGACGGCACAGCAATATTTTTTGTGGGTGAAAATTAGCTCGAATTACAACAAGCCGTAACAACGGAACAGACTTTAACACGATACCTATAGATGGCCGTGAAATTTGTTCCACTACAAGTATTAAATACTTAGGGATAACAATCGATAACCATCTACGGTGGGATGTCCAAGTCCAAAATATTATGCAGAAAGTCAGGCATTTATCCTATAAATTTAAAATCCTAAGAAGCTTCTTAAACATCAAGCAATTAAAAATAATATATTATGCTCTTGTTGAATCCATCCTCCAATATGGGATAATAGCTTGGGGTGGCGCAAAAAAAGTCACTTAAAGCCTCTAGAAATTTTACAAAAAAGAATTATAAAAATAATGTTCAATAAAAATATTAGATTTCCCTCTGATGAATTATACCATGAAACCGAAATATTAGACATTAGACAGATATATTGAAAAATAGTATTAATACACTTTTATAAAAACAAAACTCTACTTCTAAAACAAATTGATCATTCATATGGTACTAGACGAATACACAAACAGCTAATAAAAACTGATGTGGCAAAAAAGGACATAGGTAGAAGATACTTCATTTATTTGGGCCAGAGGCTGTACAATGAATTGCCAATAAACATAAGAGACAGTAAAAGCTTAGCTATCTTTAAAAGACTAATCAATAAATGGTTGAGGGAACAAGAAAGATATCATATAAATGATTTGATAAATTTAATATGATGTAATTATAGGCGTAATATGTTACATAGGTACGCTACATTATATTTTTGTTATTATTAATTAAAACTACCCATCCATATACAAGTTTTTATAACTTAAAATGGATGTTAAATATAATATAATTATTTTAATAAATTGTCTGTGACTGTGACTGTAGTAGAACTTGGCAAACTTGGAAAAGAAAACCCTCTGTAAACCCTCCGTATATAAATATGTTCTTTTTTGTTCACTTTCTTCTATTAAGTGATTTGGAAAATGTTGGTCAGAAAAAAATATTATCTATGGGTTTTTTTTATTTGTTTCGGAACTTTTCAAAAGGATCAATTAATTTTCCCGAAGATTATTGACTGGTTTTCACCATGACACCTAGTTGTAGGGAGAAATATTCATTTGGAACGGAGCAAATCTATCAAAACCACCCTCGATCTACGACCGTCACTCGAATATTAAATTGACCCTTCGGTTACCCGTAAGAAGACCGGAATATTATAGATACGTTTTGTGTTTTGCCTGTTTTATACGCCACACACATATCACATACGCCAACCACCAACACGGTTAAACAATTAACTTATCGTTAAGTCAGCTCTATTTTAATCCATATAAATAGGTCACCTAGTACTGTACAAACGTAAATGAATTTTTGAGAACTTAATCTATAGTTTAAAATATAATATTTTTAGTCGCAAACTCCTCTATAAAATCTTTATTTTGCTATGAGGAACGTAACCAGACTGCAACCAACAGCTACTCTCCGGGCTATGTGCTCCGCCGAGCGCTGAATTACAAGTTACAAGTCTGGCGCGTTAAGTGTAAAAATGCATATTACCATCAAAACGCTAATGCTTCAATTGCAACAAACACCAGCCGAAAGACCGATCCTACTTAAAGGAACTCTCTTGCCAGTCGTCACACACTACTTGCAGACTGCAGTTTCGAGCTGTTGGCTCTCGTCAGTGCAAGGTAGGCATATCGGCACGAGGATCCTTTGACTATTTGATACATTCCGGTATTTTTACAATAGCGACATGTAAAACAGTCAGCAGGCGCCATCTAGCGGTCCAGTGCCTGTTGCAATCAAAAAATAAATAGCCTGACTGGGCTTAGCATAAGGGCGGAATATTCAAATATAATATTTTTAGTCGCAAACTCCTCTATAACATCCTTATTTTACTATAAGGAACGTAACTAGACTGCAACCAACAGCTACTCTCCGGGCTATGTGCCCCGCCGAGCGCTGAATTACAAGTTACAAGTCTGGCGCGTTAAGTATAATAAATGCAACCGCTAGATGGCGCCTGCTGACTGTTTTACATGTTGCTATTGTAAAAATACCGGGATGTACCAAATAGTCAAAGGATCCTCGTGCCGATATTATTTTTGATTGCAATACAGCGTTACATTATACCTCTATAGGTAGTTCTTTCGTGGTTCTGGAGTATTTGCTATATTTTTATTAACTATATATAGGAATAAATCAAGTGGCACCCACAATAAATCAAAATTGAAACAACTTTGCCATACAGCGATACGGGCACATGTCCTTGTATATATAAGAGGGTTGAGCTAGTAGCTCAAGAAAAATATATAAAGATAGGCCGACAGAGCTTGCCTGGGTAATTAATGAATTATTAAATTTGCAATAAATGACCCTGAGATACGTGGTAAGTTACATTCAGAATTTTTTTGTGAACAAAAATGCATTTTATTATTTATTATAATTAAAAATATGGTATATCTGCCTTATTTTTAATTATAACGGCTTCCTTTTCATTTATTTTTTTAAATATTACACCATATTGCTTTTAAACTATTGTTACTATTTAAAAAAATAAAATAAAAAATATGATTAATTTTTTCAGCGAAGCGTTTAATCTTCAGTGTACTGTTCTGAAAGTTGAAATTTTCATGAGAGAAAACATTTCTATAATACCTACTTTGCTATTTATTCCATACTTAAATTTATAAACAAAATTTATAACTCACTTCTTCATTTCAGTTTACCTCAGAATTCACGATTTCTAATAAACAATTGATGATTTCCGGTTTAAATATGACAATTTGGAATCGACCTAGAACTATTTGATTTCTTGTACATTTAATTTAATGTTTGAGGCAAAAGTTACTTATAGTACAACCACACCTAAAAAATATTCTATATTAAAGTAATCTGTTATACTTGAAATTTTGTACTTTTCATGAGAAAAATATTACTTGGCCTAATAAACTATTGTTAATTCTACAAGAGGTATGTTCTTGAGTTTCATTAACACAACTATTAAAATCAAGGTACGTTTAACTCCTTCAAAGTATGTGTTTATTCTATTTACTCTAAATGGTACATTCCTTTCAAGTACTTTTAATCGTGGGAGTAAGGAAAAGGATATTTTGGTGTAAACTTTTATAAATTCTTAATTCAAATGAATATCAAAAATATACCTCAATTATTACATTATTCTTTTTTAATCGCCGTCTTTTTAACATAAGAGTGGTTTGTAAGACTTTGTAAGAAAAATTATACTATTACTCCAATAGTTTATATTCTTGATTGAATACTTACTAATCTCAATGTAACTTGTTCTGACACTGAAACAAGTGAATCTTTCAGGGGTGAGGTTGCAAAGAGCTTGTAGATTGTTTCAGAGGACGTTTGGCTCTGAGTAGCCTTATTTCACTTCGACCTAAAAGATCTTTAGTGAATTATCCTACAACTAGTTATTGCTCAGGATTCCAAGACTTTTTGAAAAGCTTGTGTGGAGGCCAATTGCACTAAATCTTCAGGCGTTAATTTCGCTTGTTCCAGGTACTTAATGCCTTGCATTCACAAAGTATATGTTCCGCAGTTTCAGTTGCAGTATCTGCATTTGTCGTCTACTGCCTTACCCATGTTTTTGAGATGATATCTCAAGGGGCAATGGCCAGTAAGAAGGCCTGTTATCAGCCTTAGTTCGGACTTTTCAAGCTCGAGAAGCCTTGTGGCATTCTTTGTCTGTCTTTGACCTGGTGTATAGTGGAACTTTCTCTAATCCTTTTCCCATTTTTGGTATCTGCTCCTTTACGTGTCCCTTGGCTAGGCCTGAAAACAGTCAGGTCCAATAAATGGTGCTTCAGCCCCTTTTTTTGCAAGGCAGTCAGCAAGTTCATTATCTTGCACTTGCTCATGCCCTGGCACACACGTCAAGGTAACCTTCTTGTTGTTAGCCAGTTGCCTCAGGGATTGTTTACATTCCCAGCTATTTTAGACTCGATGCTATAGGACCTTAAAACTTTTAATGCTGCCTGACTATCTGATAGTATATGGAGCTTTGCCCTTCGAATGCCTTTATTTAGGCATTCCTGGGCACACAGATCTATAGCATAGATTTCTGAATGGAGTGTGACAGAGTGCTTTGTATAGCCTACATTTAGGCTCTTCTACGCCCACTGCTACCCCTTCAGCCATCTTAGATCCATCTGTCACCTCCACCGATTCCTTAGAACATCCGTTATTTTATGGTAGTACTCTACCATTATGGTTCCATTTGAAAAAATTAAGTTTTGGTATAAAAACTGTTCAGGCCAAATTTGATGGCCCACAAAATACACATTCTCAAATTTTTATGCTCGATTTGATTTTTCTGACATCACTCCAGCTCATTACAAGCAATTTTTTCTAATCATGGCACTCTAGATGTACCAACAAATTTCGAGTCAAATTTTTTTCATGGAATCGAAATGTCACTTATGGGACTTCACCGTACTCAAGTTTCACTCAAGTTTCATTCTGATATTCTTAAACATAAGTAAAAAAATTGGGACTACCATGATCCGTTGACACCCGGTATATTACTTCCACGTCCAGTGGAAGTATACTAACGCAAAAAGAAAAATTTAATTTTTTCTTGTTGAAATAGGCTTAAAATATCATGACAAATTCCTGTCTGTCGGTCTGTCTGTAACTTTTTTGTGCGCACGTTTACTCTGGAACCGTTTATGATATTGGCTTGAAATTTGGTACAATTATTTATGTATTATAACGAGATATGGAACTAGATTATATTTTGATCTAATTCCGTTGGGGGGTTCGGGAGGTAAATGGGGTAAATAAGCAAAGCAAGCAAGTAAGAGTCCATAGAATTGTAATTTAGGGCGTGTACGAAAAGTCAAGGTTTCAAAAATTTTTTTGACATCAGCCACCCCCTTTCATCCCCAATACCACCCCCACACTATTGTGAAAGGGAGTAAAAAAATAAAATGTGATTTAGTGTATGTACAAGAACGAAACGTCTCGAAAAATGTTTTGGCGTTAGCCACCCCCTCTACCCCCCCCCCCTCCCCTTATTATTAAAGGGAGTAAAATATTAAATTGAGATTTAGTGTGTATACGAGAACCAAGGACCTAAAAAATTTTTTTGACATTAGCCAACCCCTCTACCACCCCCATTGCCACCCCCACGTTATTATTAATGGGAGTATAATATTACATTGTAATATAGTGTATATAAGACTTGGATACAAAATCTGGATGTGGAAGTAGTGATTCCCTGGGCAGTGGGTTTTCTTATTTATTATCGTGTGTGATTGTCTTAAATTATCTAATTGCAATTTATTAGGCATGCAATGTCGCTTAGGACTCATTAGGAGATTTTTAATTTATCTCCTCTACTTTGGGAGGCTTGTCATATCTTTAAATCTGGTTTCTTGAGTTCATAGCGTGACTTGATTTGTTCTTCCATGTATTAGTACATTTCAATATCGCCTAAAAATAATATAGGACAAGAAAAAACTTTCACTTTCTGCACATGCAAAATCCATATGTAATAAGCGTTCTGTCTGTCGCTATTTGAGAAATATATCTGTATCAAAAGACAACTACATAATAACCAATCCCTACGACAACATCATATGCCGCAGTTGAGATTCGAATACAGGCGCAGAGTATTCTACTTGAAATTATGAATGTTGTCGTTTACGCCATCATCCTTTAATTTCTAAACCAAATTAATTCAAGGTCACAGAGAATGTCACGCATGGGCGTATCAATAAACACGAAAGTGAAGTATTTTGTATTGAAAATATATGGGCATAAACATGCAATTCAATGAATTTTAACAGTGTTTATTTACATTTGTTTTTGTCAAATATATAAAAATAAGAGTTAAAAAAGAGTATTTTTTTGAAAAAGTTTAAAAGCATGACAAACTTTAATCTGTTTGTTCCCCATTCAATATCCTGTTTGCTAGTAAAAGTATCACTTTCTTTAGAGAGCAATTTATTAATTAATTAGAAACATACATACATTTGTAGAGTATACTTCATATTGATGATTAAATATAACACAGAGTATAAAATACTTTATTAATAATAAATTACCCTATTGACTATTGGAATATTATACTAAAGATAGTATACAGTAAGTATATTTGGTTTTAGTACTATTTACAAGAACGTGTAAAACTTTTTCATTAAGGCTCTCCGGTTATCATCCTTTTTATATTTAAATCCAATATGCGGAAATAGACGGCACAAGGACGATACACTTACGTCTATTAATTTCTTCGTGACCAGTTCCTCCTTTAAGGTCTTCATAATTACATTTTTTCTGTAAAATAGCAATTGTTATTGTATGCAATTTTAATATTATAAAATTTTCGCCAAGCGGCAACACTATTTGAGCATTCCAATTTTCATATACAATGTGTCAATGGGCCTCTTGATAGTCGGGTGAAAGGTTAATGGTTTAACAATTTAACCAACTGAGCATTGACATCGATGGCAGCACAGCTACACTCCGAGCTATGTGCTCCGCCGAGCGCTGAATTACAAGTTACAGTTAGCTGTTGGTTGCACTTTGGTTACGTTCCTTATAGTAAAATAAGGATTTTATAGATGAGTTTGCGACTAAAAATATTATTTTTTAATATTCCGCCCTCTAAAAGCACATTTGAACTATGCTAAGCCCAGTTGGGCTATTTATTTTTCGATTGCAACAGACACTGGACCGCTAGATGTCGCCTGCTGACTATTTTAGATGTCGCTATCCTAAAGATACCGAAATGTACCTAGTAATCAAGGGATCCTCATGTCGTGTCGTGTCGTTGTTGCAATCGTAGCATTAGCACTTTGATGGTAATATGCAATTATTACACTTAACGCGCCAGGCTTGCAACTTGTAATTGAGCGCTCGGCGGGGCACACAGCCCAGAAAGTAGCCGTTGGTTGCAGACTGGTTTCTTTCCTTATAGTAAAATAAGGATTTTATAGAGGAGTTTGCGACTAAAAATATTATTTTGCAATGATTCAGTTTAAGAATGAAGACAAATTTGATACAATATGTATTTACGAATGTTAAGGAAATTCACGCCTCGTTATCCAGTTAGGCATATACCTTCATTTAAAACTGTTTTAAATTTATGTAACAATTTAATTATGTTTGATAGCTTTGCAAAATTAAAGAGAAATCGTACAAAATCTACACTAAACGATAAAAATGCTACAGAAGTTTTGCAAATAGTCAGTGATAATCCAAACATATCGATATAAGAAGTTCAAAAGCAAGTTTCAATTCCTTCTTGTCAAAGAATAAAAAATTCGAATTGTTCATCAATTATATTTTGGTGATTATGAATGATGGATATATTTTATGGCAAGATTTTTAGTAGTGTGCGAAGAAAATGATTCATTCTTTAAAAATACTTTTTATAGAGTGATTCTGAAAGTTGCTTTCAGAACAACGGTCTTGCAAATAAGCATAATTGCCGCTACTGATCCATTCAAAACCCAAGATGGTTGTGATCAACAGGAAATCAATCAATTTTTGATGGAAATGTGTGGTGTATTAAACGGCGCTGTAATAGAACCTTGTATGAGGACACTTTGACTGGGCGAAAGTACTTAAATTTCCTCCGAAATATGCGACGGAGCATGTTTCGGCAAGATGGAGCTCCGCCTCTTGTTATGAATTGGTTAAATAATACTTTTTCCGAATTCTTGGATAGGAACAAATGGACCAATTAAATGATCAGTGCGGTCACTAGATTTGACATCACTAGATTTTTCTTATAGGGTTCCCTAAAAATATAGTAGGTACATAAGGAACTTATCAACGATATGGCGGAGTTAGTTAATAGGATTGACGCTAGTTGTGGTGCTATTTCCCGCACACTTTATTAACTATGATGGATACAGAACTGAGGCGTCAGTATAGTATGCGCGTGAACTAAAATGAACAAAACTTTGAACAATTATTATAGTTAATGTTACAATTATAACAGTGATTCTTAAGTATTTAAGCGATTCTTAAATATAAATTAAGTATCTATTACAACAGTTATAAAACATTCAGAATGAAAAATACTATACAGATGTTGTAATATCAATGTTCCTACCATCGAGTAATTATTTCTTAGCATCGCGACACTCAAGTTGCAACAGACAACCCGTTATTTATATCATAAATAATTGCATATAAGTGTCACTTCATGTCCATTTTCGCGCATTTTAAATATTTTCCTTGGGTTGCAACATATTGTGTAATTTTAGGTGAAACTCCCTGTATATGAATTGACATATTTTTTTATTAGATTACATATACACATGCTAGTTGAATATGTTCTTATTAAAATAAACCTGCTTGTAACGAATTTGAGCTTGATACATCAAGTAGCTTTTGAAAAGTCACATCAGAAATTACTTTCTTCTTATCTAATGACCTCTTACTTAAATATGTTTCATAATTTGGTCAAAAGAACTTCCAGTTATTTAAAGCCTTATTTTTTACCCACCCTATATAGGGAAATAAATTATTTTTAATAACTTTGTAGATGAGATGAAAGATAATACCGTAGTGTGTATACTTCAGTCAAATTTGTTGATAATAGTAAAAAAGTGTCGGATTTACAATCGAAAATGGAATGTATCTAGTTTATCGTGCGATCAAATAAACACAAAGTGTAAATAAGAAACACAGTACGCATTAAATAACCATCACTGCTTTTGCAAAATATATTTGTATTACATATTCATTGTAGCCGACTTATATCATTCGTCGAAACTGCGACATTGTATGCGAAATCGGACACAAACTATTTATATAATGTACAATTATTTCATTTTGGGCCCATCAATTGGTTTTTAATTAACGCGATGTGGAGCATTGAGACGAATGGGGCCCCGGGCGGGCCCGGACTGGTAACGGTTACTTGACCGGCCGCCCGGAGCTAAAGCTGACCCACACACACACTTAGGATGCCGCCAATAGCGCAACCACCGCGTTCACTTCAAAACCTGATCACTCAAACCGACACCCTGTCATTAATTTTAAAATCATGCGTTCCACATTACGTTAGCCAAATAATTAACCCATTTGCGGATTTTAGCGTTTGTGCCAAATTGTCATGGAAATGCCAGACGAAATTAGAACGAGACATCAAACAGTATATTTCTGATATAATCCTAAATATAGCTCTAAAGCAGCTTGATATGTAAAAAATGGGGGTTATGTAGGGATGGACATAAATGACTATACAGGATGTTTCGTGAGTGACTGGCGATCCGCTAGTGGGTGGTACAGAGCATTAAGATGAGGTTGACCACTAGAGTGTGTGTACTGTGGGGAGAATAACGACGCGGAACATACCGTGTTTTACTGTAACCGGTGGAGAACTGAGAGAATAAGAGACCATTGGAACACTGATAACCTAATTAGGTACATGCTGGATTTGGAGGGAAACTCAAACTTAGAGGAGAGAAGAAACCTAACCCCGAACCTCTATCCGTTTTAACAGATGGGGGGTGTAAGGGAATATGTGGGAGTTGCACTAACATCAATTTATGATGAATGACCCGTGGCCTGATACAAAGCGAAAGCATTTCCAGGTCACGCGGAAACACTGATCCAGAGAGGTTTTAGTCGGTAGGAATCCGACACTATCCGGTGTGGCAGACACTAGCGCCGGGTGCCCATGAAAGATTTCTTCCCCTCCACCACAAACAAAAACCTTAGTTGAGATCATCTGAATAAAAGGTTTTTTGACAGATATGGTTAGGAAACTAAAAAGCATTCCTGATTTCGACTTATTAAAAAATACTACCCTCTTTCTATTATGGACTTCACTACGCACTTATTTTATGGGACTCCTACCGCACATCTAAAGTCTGTCGACAACAGAAGGAAATTATAAGAGTTCTTATCAACGTTAGATCGTCAACTCATTTTTATTAAACTGGGCATTACAAATCTATCCTCACTTTTATCTTCTACACTCTTATCAAGATTCACAGGAGTGCGTCTAGGATCTCTACTCAGTTGGACTATCATGAGCAAAACACACGTGCTCAGAGTACTACGCTGCAGGTTAACTTTAAGTGCAAAAAAATCTAAAATCTATATAAAAATTAGCCATCTCATATTAAGCAGTTGAAGTTTCTGTGCCTCAAAAATAAAGCAAATTGGTTCGTCCTCAAATTGCTTGTACTCAATCGATAAATTTCCAAGAGCGTCATACTGCGTCATTCCATTGTTGAATGTCTAATACTGATACTTGCAAAATGCTTGCACTTTTTATACCTTTTTATACATTATACTTTATATTTTCTTGTTTGACAATATGTAAATGTTATTCTATGTTCTTGTTATTTTTATTGGAATTGTTATTGCCTTTACTATATATATGTCTCTATTTACCTCAAAATAAAATAATTTTATTTTGTAATGCACTTAATTACCAGCTGACTTTCCGATCTGCTGCAAATGTTCAATTATATAACATATAGTAGTGAAGTAAAAACTGTCTTAAATTTCTACATGATACAAACTAAAGGGGCTATAGCAATTTTCGATCTCATTTACCTTGATTTTTGTCATTATCCACTGCTACTACTACTACACAAAACGTGAGAACCATTGCCTAAATCAAACAAATAGGGGAGGTCTTAGTATGCATAGAATTTCATGCTTCACAATATTATCTTCCAGCTATTTTGCCATTAAATTTTAGCAGGGTGCAAACACTCCAAATGTGGATTTCATGATAAAATTTCTACTTACATCCAAAAATTCAGTTTGTTTGCAATTTTTGCTTGGTAAAAATCTACGTTGGTTGGACTACAGGCATATACCGGGAGTATACCTCCCCTTTTTCTATTAATTTTGAAGACAATTGATTGAAATTTAGGATATACTGCATAACTACATACATAATATGGCATTTTTTGATATACAATTGATTTTTTTCACTTCCGCTTACTGTTTGGTGACTGATTCAAACCAAACTTGCCTTAAAGAAACAGTCTTATCAACTTCTATTCGAGCCAAAACATTAATTTCCGTTCCTTCGTCAATAATGAAATTTCTTCGGGATCATTGTTGGGCTCTCTTCGGAATTGGTTTTCAACACGTTTAAATTAATTTTTCAGGATCAGGATATCGTTAGGCATAAAGGTCGATAACTGCAACTGCATTTCTTTTACATTCCTCATAAATAATTAACATGTTTACTTTTTCATCTCTTGTATAAATTTGCGGTGTTTTGAACACAATTAACAAGAATTTTAAACAATTTTTAGAGACTCAATAAAAACACCGTTAAACCAACAAATGTTTGACCAGCTAAATATTTCATTGTTTTCAAAGCCACCTTAGTTACTTCTTAACATTTAATTAGAACAAAATCGTATTTTCTCGTTTGCTTTTAGTTGAAATTTTGTTTGTATTTTATCGCACATTTTAATACGACATATGAATAAATTCCTTATTAATAGTACTAATAAATGACACTAGGTTACCGATATGGTTCCATTTGAAAAAATTAAGTTTTGCCCCAAAAACCATTTTGGTGAATTTTCTTTGCTCATAAATCACGTAATTTAGTGTTTTTAAGGGGATTTCGATTTTTGTAGCATTAAAGAGGTCATTTAGAATAAATCTGAACCGTCATGGCACACTTAAATGGAAAACTAAAAATTATATTATAAAAAAAATTGATGTTTGTCACTTATTTGGCATCGTTGGATTCAGAAAATTATGCAGAATTCAAAAATGCATTAATATACAGGGTGTTCCATTTAAAAATCAAAAATTAGTGTCACTTCCAGCGAAACCGGAAATGAAAAAAACTAAATTTTATGTCAAAAAGTGCCGCTTATTATGTACGTAATATAACCTAAATTTCTATCAATTATCTTCAAAACTAAAGGAGAAAAGGAGTATAACGATCCTGTTACACTCAGTATGGCAGCATATTTTTTCATTTTTACAAACTCTTGCAGAAAATTACTATTCTCACATACAATTGGACGCCGAGGACAGCTTTCTTATAAATCTCTTCTGATATCAAAAATTATATCAGAAACCGCGATTATGAGAGGAATGTACATCAGCCCCCGAAACGGTGACGATGAATATTCTGTAAATGTAGCAACAGCGGAATAACTGCTGTGTTCTTTCAAAATACTAATTACGACGCGACGCCGACGGCTAGAATCTGTGTCAAAAATAATTTTGGCTTGTTTGTTAAAATGATAATTTAAATTTACTGTTTACCTAATTACTCCATCATCACTTTCTACATTAATCTCTAAATCTAAACTAATGTTAGACGCTCGTAAAACCAATTTGTTCCATTTGAACGCAGTAGTTGTAATTAATTTTAATGATTTTTCGTAGTAAATCGCCTCCTTGTTCTTGCTAAAGTTGAAAGCAAAACTAATTAAACTTTTATTATCAAATATGATATTTTTTACCAGGTTATTAGAGGCACATTTTAGAAAAACTAGTTCACATAACATTTCTTTATATATTATAACGTTAAATGTTATATTTGATGTCTAAATATACAATTTCAAGTTTAAAGTTAATGTTGCAGTATTACAGTATCTTCTAGACATAGCTAAAAACATTTTATAGCAAATCCATCTTTTAATAGTATCCAAAAAAATAGTGCCCACCTTGTTAACCTTAAAGTTTTTCAGTAATTTCAACAAATTATAATTTTCATCTGAGCAGACTTAAGTAATATTAACTGGAATGATATTTACTATACAGGCTGTCCATTTTATCAGGGCACTCGAGAATATCTCACTTAATATCGGTCGTACACCGATTTTACGAAAATTGTGCCGATTCATATAGCCTACAAAATGGTTCAAAGACATTTAAAATCCATGGCCTACTTTAAGAGTTATGGCGGAAAATATCGAAAATGCAGAAAATGTCTAGGCCAAATAACTTCGTTATTTGAAGAGATACGAGAAAAATTCTAAGGCGAAATTTTTTTGCAAAACAAAGTCTTTCAACGAGGTTTTATCTAATTTTTCTCAAAACCGCTGCAATTTGAGATTTACTCTTCAGGCTGTTAAAAAAGTTATTTCGTAAAGGCGGGAAATGACGCCATTTAATAGAGTATTTTTCTCCCTTTTCAACGATATATTACATGTCATATTTATTCATTGGTACTACGTTAGTAATTATAAAAACCCTTTTTTAAAACCAATAAATTTTTATAACAAACATTATACTTGCCGTGGAGAAGTATGATTAAATAAAACGATAAAATAATTCAATAAGTTGTTCAAATCTTTGCTATAATAAAACATTAACACAATTAAGAAGAATGAAGTAAATTCAGTGAACAAAAACAAAATAATAATCAAGAAAGTAACATGGAGCAATTATGGAAAGAGTATTCGCAGTTATGCCAATGTATAGAGGTCCTCCATAAAAGCGTCACTCCTTGCTTATTATTTTAAAATAGTTGGTTATGAACAAACTTGACAATGTAATTTTTTGACAGATCATCTCAGTTAATACTCAAACACTCACTCAATCACACTCGTTTAAGAATTTAGAATTTTCAAAAATGATTTTCACACATTGATCGTTATACAGGGTGTTGCATCATGAGAGGGACATAGCTTAATAGGAGGTAGAGAACATCAGTGGTAACCGGAACCTCCCATAGAAATGTCTCATTGGGCCTTCATTACGAAGTTACAGGGTGTTAAATAATTTTTGGCCAAACCTGTTTTTTGTCATAACTTTGACAGGGAATGAAATAACGGATTCATATTTGGTACGGCTAATGTACTAACGAGCCCCAAGAGGTACATGTATAAAAAAAAATATATCCAGGTCCGGACTCACTATAATTTATGTTTCTTCTTTGCATCAATAAAACATCACTCTGTATATATTTTTTTGAAATTTCGATACGATATTCGAAAAGTGCAAGAAAAAACAAACAAAATGGCCTATTTCATTTTTTTGTTACACCTTCGTGGTTATTTAAATACGTTGTTAAATGTGCAAGAAAATGGATTACAGAACCCTATTAAATGAGAGGCACGTGAAATAAATAGTTTTATAACTAAAATTTGCAAAAATTCTATTGAGCCTAGGTGGTCTGGGTGAATCCTAATTCCGGCACGTTTTAAAGGTCCATTTTGGTAAAAAACTGTGGTCCTAATAAGTAATCGGGTATGAAATAACAAAATTTTTAATCAATCACAGTAGGCTTGTTCAAAGTGACAGATAATAAAAGAAATCTCCTAAACAGTTGAATAATTGTTTGTTAGTAATTTAATGTGTCAATAATCCGCATTTAGTTAGTGAAAACTTGTGAAAATATTTTAACTATGCCAGTAAAATTTACAAACGTGGAATATGCTGACATAATATTCATCTATGGTTTCTGTAATGGAAATGGTAGGTCGACGGAAAGAGAACATCGGCTGCGTTTTCCTGGTCGTCGATGCCCTAATCATAAAACCTTTAGTACGGTGTTCCAGTATGCAAGACAACACGGAAAGTTTCCTAATTCTGCAGTTGTGGAGCGTGTTTTACAACAAGGTGTGCAGGAACAAAACAATATTATAAACGTAGTTCATGAAAACCCAAATATGAGCACTAGACGAATCAGTTTGGCAACTGGTATTCCTCATTGGCGAGTATGGAGAACCCTAAAAAGAGAACGTTACCATCCATATCATATCCAGCAGGTACAGCGTCTTCAACAAGGCGACGATATCCCCCGCCTGGCATTTTGTCATTGGTTGTCTAGCCATCGCCCAGTCATTTACAGAACCTTATTTACGGATGAGGCACAATTTACAAGGGATGGAGTAAGCAATTCACGAAATAATCATAAATGGGCACAGGAAAACCCACATGCGGTACGCCAACGCCGTTCGCAACACAGGTTTTCTGTAAATGTTTGGGTCGGACTTGTGAATAGACATTTGATAGGGCCACATTTTTTTGAAGAAAGATTGAATGGTGAAATTTACTTTCATTTTCTTCAAAACATTTTACCGAATATGTTAGAAAATATCGGTATAAGAGGCATGTTGTTTCAGCATGATGGGGCCCCACCACATTTTAACCTTCAAGTAAGAGAACACTTAAACAATGTGTATCCTAATAGATGGATTGGACGCGGGGGTCCACATGAATGGCCACCAAGATCTCCTGATTGTAACCCTTGTGATTACTTTTTATGGGGCCACTTAAAAAACGAGGTTTATAGCATTGAAATTGAAAGTAGACAACATTTAATCCAGCGCATCGTTACAACCTGCGACGAAATACGGAATAATCCAAAAATGATACGTCGAGCAATTGGTGACCTTTCTAAACGCGCAAGAAAATGCACAGAATGTGGGGGAGGACATTTTGAAAATTTACTTTAGTGTCAATTACGTTTTATTTTTAAACACATTTAGTTATTGTTTTGTTATTTATTGTTAATTGAATGGAAAATATTTTATTTATTTAGATTTTAGTTTGTTCTCTTTTCCAATTTTTATTAAGTATAAAATGTTGATGATTTTCTTGATCAAAGTAACTGGTTGCATAGGCCTAAATGGTTTAAATTATCTGTCACTTTTATTCTTTGAACAAGCCTACTGTGATTGATTAAAAATTTTGTTATTTCATACCCGATTACTTATTAGGACCACAGTTTTTTACCAAAATGGACCTTTAAAACGTGCCGGAACTAGGATTCACCCAGACCACCTAGGCTCAATAGAATTTTTGCAAATTTTAGTTATAAAACTATTTATTTCACGTGCCTCTCATTTAATAGGGTTCTGTAATCCATTTTCTTGCACATTTAACAACGTATTTAAATAACCACGAAGGTGTAACAAAAAAATGAAATAGACCATTTTGTTTGTTTTTTCTTGCTCTTTTCGAATATCGTATCGAAATTTCAAAAAAATATATACAGGGTGATGTTTTATTGATGCAAAGAAGAAACATAAATTATAGTGAGTCCGGACCTGGATATATATTTTTTTATACATGTACCTCTTGTGGCTCGTTAGTACATTAGCCGTACGAAATATGAATCCGTTATTTCATTCCCTGTCAAAGTTATGACAAAAAACAGGTTTGGCCAAAAATTATTTAACACCCTGTAACTTCGTAATGAAGGCCCAATGAGACATTTCTATGGGAGGTTCCGGTTACCACTGATGTTCTCTACCTCCTATTAAGCTATGTCCCTCTCATGATGCAACACCCTGTATGTTCGTTACATATTGCCAATGCAATTTTAACCCTGGATTAGCTCAAGTAGAATATAGAAACAGATTTCCACAAGCACTACAGCCGAATACAACTCTGCTCAGAAAATTAGCTACGAAACTGAAAAATAATGGTTCATTTTTAAAGAAGAAGACAAGGTTGAACAGTGTTACTGATAATGTAAATAAGGTAAACCGAGTTATTAATTATGTAATAAATAAAAATACAGAAAATTTGGAAACATCATTAAGAGAAATTCAAATTGTTTGTCATATAAATAAAACAAGTGCTAGAAAAATGTTAAAGAAAAATGGTTACCGGCGTTATAAAGCCAAAAAAGTTCACAATTTACAAGCGGGGGACAAACCAAGGAGGACGACTTTTTGTAGGTGGCTGTTGGAAAAGAAGCGTGCCGATCCATTAATATGTAGTAAAATACTTTGGTCCGACGAGACAAATTTTTCCATTAATGGATTTTTTAATCGCAATATTCATTACAAATGGACTTCTGAAAATACGCACTGACATAGATCGACTGGGTTTCAAAATAGTTTTTCAATAAATGTGTGGATAGGTATTTTAGGCAATAATTTAATAGGTTTTTATTTTTATGATGGTCACCTCAGTGGTCAAAGGTACCTAAACTTTTTGAGAAATGAATTTAATGAATTCTTAAATGACTTACCTTTAGAGAATCGACACAACTTTCAATATTTTTAACAAGATGGAGCTCGTCCCCACAATTCCCAGATTTGCCTAGATTATTTAGACGAAATTTTGCCTCAACAATGGATTTATTCGATGCCCCCCTTGTTCTTCAGATATAACCCCAATGGATTTTTTCTATGGGGTATATTAAAGATAAGGTGTTTTCGACGACACCGCAAAATGTAGAGGACATAAAAGCTCGAATTCAACAGGCATGTATTACAGTTACCCCCGAAATGCTGAGTAATGTTTTAAATGCAGTGTCTCGCCGCGCTCGATTGTGCATAATTAATCGCGGTGGACACTTTGAACACTTGATATGATATCTTAAAAATTAATTTGAGAATTAGATAAATATTAATGTTCTGTGTGCTATATTCTTTTTGTTATTAATTTTTTTTTGTTACCTGAATTTACTTTATTCTTCTTAATTGTGTTAATTTTTTATTATAGCAAAGATTTGAACAACCTATTGAATTATTTAATCATACTTTTCCACGGTAAGTATAATGCTTGTTAAAAAAAATTAATTGGTTTTAAAAAAATGTTTTTATAATTACTGACGCAGTACCAATGAATAAGTATGGCGTGAGATATATCGTTGAAAAGGGAAGAAAATACTCTATTTAATGGCGCTATTTCCGGCCCGTTTCAAAATAATTTTTTTAACAGCCTGAAGAGTAAATCTCAAAATACAGCGGTTTTGAAAAAATTTAGATAAAACCTCGTTGAAACACACTGTTTTGCCAAAAAATTTCGCCTTATAATTTTTCTCGTATCTCCTTAAATAATGGAGATATTTGGACTAGACGTTTTCCGCATTTTCGATATTTTCCGCCATAACTCTTAAAGTAGGCCATGGATTTCAAATGTCTTTAAACCATTTTGTAGGTTATATAAAGCGGCACAATTTTCGTAAAAATATTTTTTTTTGTACGACCGATATTAAGTGAGTTATTCTCGTGGGCCCTGATAAAATGGACAGCCTGTATACGGTATCTAAATGATAAAGGACAATTTTCAACTAACAACATTCTTAACTTATTGAACAAGGACGCCTCTCTTAGAACCATTCGCGTAAGTAAAGCACCCTCGCCATGGCTTACGGATACCTTAAAACTAATCCTCAAACAAAGACATAAGGCTTTTAATAAACATAAAAATAATAGAACTGAAGAGAGCTGGAATAGCTATAAAACTAGGCGAAATTTGGCTCTTCTGTATCTCTGGAAATCTGTATTACCTTCAAAATAAAAATGAGGAAAAACCATTGTGGCAGGGAATAAAAAAATAAAATTTCCCTTCATATCAAAACAATATTAGCCAGCTTCCTCCTACTTTACAAGATCCGGCTGCTGTCAACAATTATTTTTTAAGTACCTTTGGAAATAATTATGGTCATTGTGATGAAGCAATCCTGCATTATCGCAATAATAGATATAGCGACGAGCTCAGTTTTAGCTTTACATTCGTTGGGCCTGAAGCAGTTATGAAAGTTATTAACTGCTTACGATCGAATGCTGCTGATGTCGATAAAACTAATTTATTTATAATTAAATTATGTCTCCTGATTATTTTGAATCATGTATCCCATCCAATAAATATATGCTTAGAGAAATGTTACTTTCTTATTAAACGGAGAGATTATTTAGTCTGCTCAGTTCCTAAAGTAAAAATCCTACAATTATTCAAGATGTGCGTCCCATCAGTCATTATCAGCCGTATCAGAAATATTAGAGAATATTGTGCATAGTCAAATTGTTGATTATTTAAATTTGTATAAAATGTTTCCCTTACATCAATCTGACTTGCTAAAGCCTCACAGTACCACCACTGCATTGTATAATCTAGGTGATAATATTATAAGGGCCTTAGATAAATAGAGGGCAGTTGCCTCAGTGTCACTTGATTTTTCTAATACATTAGATACTATTTATTATGATTTACTATGCGCGAAATTATGTTTTTAGGGTTTAATGAAAAAGCTGTAGCTTTCTTTAAATCGTACTTTTCCAATCGACGTCAGTCAGTATCCGATAATAATTCTATGTCCTCAGCCCAATTAATGTCATCAGGTGTTCCACAAGGATCCATTCTCGGCCTTCTGTTGTTTGTTATCTATACAGCCGATATTTTTGACCAAGTTAATCACTCTCATTTGCAATCATATCCCGATAATTCTCAACTCTTGTACGAGTTTAATCCATCAAATACCGCTGATACCTTATTAAATGGCGACATAAATTCTATTTTCAGATATTCTATGGAGCATAATTTAAAAGTTAATCCATACAAATCGGTAGCACTATTGTTTAGCTCGAAAAACCGTAGGGAGTTTCTAAAAATGCAGCTTTCTCCGGTGATAGGTGGCGGAAATGTTACGTTTTCAAATTGCGCAAAAAATCTTGGTGTTTTCTTAGATCAAAAATTACGATTTAAAGATCATATTAAGTTATTATTGGAAAAGACTTATTTATATTCCAACAGACATGTTTTAAATTTTAAAATGAGTAAAAAAATGCGCGAATCACTTGTGTTGCCTGTTTTTAACTATTGCAATATACTATACTACCCACGTTTAGATCAAAGTACAAAAAATCGTTTACAAATTGTCCAAAATACATGTTGCCGCTTCATTTTCAATCTACGAAAATATGACCATGTATTGGAGAGACTTATACAATTGAGATGATTAACGATGGACAATTCAGTATAATTATGTTATCTCGCATTTTTGCACCGCTTATTCCATTCGTTAATGCCCCTATATCTTAGAGAAAAACTCAGATATATCGTGCATAACCATCATATTAGGCATCTATATATACTCACAATGCCTCACCAATCGACTTCTCTTTTCCAACGTAGTTTCACTTACTTCGCTACGATTCTGTACAATTCTGTAAAACCTAATATGAGTTTAAGCCTTTATGCCTTTCGTCGTCAAATGAAGCATGAATATGTTAATTGATCGAATAATTACAAATATTCAAAAGAATAGTTACAATACGCACTTGGTTTATTGTTTCATTAGTTTTGTTCAGTTTTTAAGTCTCTTTGATAATGGTCGCAAGGCCGAAACATATGTCAGAGAAATCTGAACAAAACTTATGAAAAAATAAACCAAGTGCGTATTGTAACTATTCTTTTGAATATTGATAATTATTCTATTCTATGTTTCATCAAGAACCTACCGCAGATTACATCCAATTAATGTTAATTGATCATCAGAAATAACTTCTTAAAAATAACAAATGTGCTTTATTCATATACAATTATTCAAGCCATTTCAAATTATAATTTAGTTGATAATATTTAAATATATCTGATATACTATGACTGTTGATTGCTTGCAGAATAGGTTAAATGTGAGAATAGCCACTTGACTAAAGTTCGTTTACTTTATTAGTATATAAATGTCAAAATATATATTATTACATTATGCATTTTTTAAATGAAGACGATATTATTATTATCATTATTAAATAACAGAAATGTTACACAAGTAGTTACCAAAATTCAGGAAAACTCTAATAAATTCAAAATCATTTTCAGGCATATTTGCAAACACAGAAGTAATTTTCAATAACACCAATTTACTGTATTAAAGAGCTCACACCAATTCCTCTCTAACAAGCAGGCTATCGATGCCTTAATGCCTGTGGCCTATTAATCGATTCAATGTGAATCGGGGTTGAAACACAAATTAATTAGTATCTGACAGATTATCAAACAATTTATATTCATAATATGCTGTTTTTAATCATCTTTTATTTTAGATATATTTCATTTAGTGTTTCATGATTTCTGCAACAAAATTCATATTTTTTAAGTACTTGCTAGATCATGCCTACTGCATGTGGCAAGGCAAACATAAATAAAACAATTCTTAGAAATCGCGCTGGCAAGCATGTCAGGGGCAAGCTTGACGCAATCAAATTGATATAACATAATCAAAAATTTGCTATAAATACTGGAGCGGAGTGGATCAAAATATCAGACTTAAACAGTCCTTCTTGACATTCATTATCCTCATGTTCAACAAAACCAAAAAATAGTGTCTCTTAAATAATTTCTAGTTATATTTCAAATAAAAAGTAAATTTCAAAATATTCAGCTTCTACATATCTTTTTAAGTCAATTATAAACCGATTTTTACATGAATTACTTGCTTCCGTAAGTTTTTTGAAAATTATTTTTTTTAAACATTTCCCTAACTCATTTACTTTATAGTAAAGGAAATGAATGCATTTCGGTCTTAATCGTTTGTTTATATTGCTACACAATAGCAATTATATTGCACAGGGACGCTTTCTGTTAAGTACTGTACTGTCTGTACTGTACAGCAGATCTTGTTTGAGGGTGCGTTCCTCAGACACGCAACGCAGGTTCAGCTCAGGGCCACGTTCACCTTTTTAACTTTGTACTCCGGCAGTAAATATCAGTTTCCGTGTCATTTGTGTTATATTTATCCATTTAGTTATTTATTTATATTTGTTCTGCATTTTATTATATTTTCATACTTGAGGAAGTCATTAAATTAATTGCAAAAAAATATATTTTTCGCATATAAGTTATTTCTTGAACTCCTCATCACTTCCTTCCTCGTGGTTTTTCGACTGGCGCCCTTAAGGCAATAGCCACGATTAGACCACCTAACATCAGGTAAGTACACCAAAGTAAAATATTTGAACACGAACCCGCGACCCAACCACGACTAAAAGAGCTGCCGCGCGTGACAGTCAATGTTTGGCAAAATCACGTCACGCACATTTTTCGTTTTTAAGGATTCATATAAAAAAGCGATTTGCGCCGTTTTTATTGATTTTAGTGAAAAATGCCTAGAGTAAAAAAGTTGTTTAGAATGCTATTTTGCATAAGAGAAAAGTTTTGTAATATACTCCATCACTTAACCCTTTATTAATCTCATCGTAAAAAACACCCTATTTTGTAACAGCAAATACATAAAAACGGCGTTTTCGACATTTATATTGATTTCTACAAAAAATGGCAAGAGTCAAAAAAATTTTAGAATTACATTTTACATGAAGTACATGAACAAGAAAGTTGTTAATAAAACCCACAAGTTGATAATTTTAATTATTTCGGACATTTATTTGATGATATTTAATATGACTTTATTTAAGTTGCAAAATTAACTTGTATATTAACAATTGTTTATTAAGGGGGCGAGCGTAGGTGCGTCTTTACTATGTAGATACTTTGATATGCGATGTAAAGCAACGTCAGGCGCAGTTAGTAGTTGGATGGGTGACCGTTCCAACGAAGACCGCGTCCTCGCCTCACACATCTTTCAGCGGCTTTATATCAGTGTAGCTATACAACCTTAGGCGAGGATTGTATAAAGGATATACCATCCTTCGGAGGGGATGTAAAGCCGTCGGTCGCTTGTCTATTAAATGTTAGGCAAGTAAAAGATCCCTACTCTTTTTAAGGGAAGAGGTTCGGCAAAATTCCTGGTTGGGGGTAGCTCGTCTACAGGCGTCGGTGATAGGCCTCAGTAGCGGAAATAGGCTGACGTTAAATAAATGTATTTAAAAAAATAGTTTGTTAACGTAATGTATTCAAAATGACATACTGAACACTTCTTTACTCTACATATCTTTCAGTAAAATCTATAGAAATAGCGTAAATCTGGAACGAGTTCTTAGAGTCTGCCATTTTGAATTTTCCAATTTTCACTTCGGATTCGTAATCAAAACCCTCATGACACGAATTTTAACAGATCTATTGAAAACTTTGCAGGTTATTGAACTGGAGGCGTAAAATAGGGGCTGCAACCTCCCAGAGTGAGTATACTAATTTTCAAAGGTATTCATTTAATATGTTGCCGAAACTTAACATATTAGTAGAGTGCGAGTCGAACGAACTAGTGAATATTTTGCTATGCAACGAGAGTACCTCCCCCCGTTTTAGAGGGGTATGGTGTTGGTGGAATTTCCTTTTGAAGTTGCGCAACCCCCCCCCAAACGGCCAAAAATCAATCCCAAAAGGGATTAAACGCTTATCACATCTTTTCCAGCGGTGAAACCTCGTACCTCCCGCCTCCGAGGATGCTGAACACGGTGATGATGCTCAATATTTTTTCTGGACCCCTCCAACCCCTTTAACGGTTAGAGAATAGAAATTCTACCAGCACCATCGTACTCAACATCCTCGAAAACGGGGGAAGGAGGTACTCTTATAGCATAGCAAAATACTTATAATTTTCGGCTTTTTTTTTCACTCACACACTCCACTATAATGCAAAAAGTTTCAAGTCTTTACATAGAAGTAGTAACGATTAGGAATTTATACTTTTTTTGGATTAATTTCCTCAATATATTAATTTTTAATTTAAAACTCTGTGAAATAATCTTTCAATTTCTCATTTTAAATAAATCTTTGAAATGATTTCTAAAACAAACCTGAATTAATATACAGAGTGTTGTCTTAAAACCGAATCAACTTTTGAAATGTACCAAGTCAAATTCACTTTAAACACGGACGAGTCTGAAAGAGTGTCAAGTAGCAAAACTTTATTTCTCTGTTCATATCCAACAACATGTTCTACTAGAACTAAAGAATATAAGTATCAATAGCACAATATTTCAAATATATTGCCGTTATCTTATATTCTCTTCAACAACTCCAAACCTATTGTCATCATTCTGTTTAATATGAATATAGTTTTCAAAATCAGTCATAACTTTGATCCCATATTGTTATTGCACTTAATCTTTTTTCTTGCTAACAAGTTGCCATTAATAATTTTCTAATCTTAGCCCTCGCTATCAAATGCCTTTTTTTTAAATAATACGACATAGAAAATTTATTCCATTAAACGAACACTATCCGCCACTATAAGGGTATTAATGATAGAACGTACAGTGTCCTGTCGGCAGTATGAAAACAACTCATTTGAGTACACTAGAAATCGCTAAATATTAGAATTATGGGACCTGCCCGCAGGACGAATTTTTACATTTTCTGGAAGCCAACAAAATGCTCTGAAAGCGCATCTTTGTCCGAAGGCGCTATGTTTATTAGTTCCAAAGTTGTGCCTGCTTGAACTTATCGGTCATTTATACTCAAAAGATAAAGCCAGGAGTGCGTATTTCTACGCCGGCAACGGTTTTTGATTCGAAAAATAATCATTGTGAACAGGTCCGGATCAAGGTAAATTTTTCTTGCAGGCAAAAATATTTTTCCCCCTCTTTACGGCAAAATTTACAAAATATGTTGCTTTTTCGATTTTGTCGCCCTTTCATTTTTTCGCTACCTCAATTATTTAACTCTTTTAATTTCTTCGCTCTTCCAAATTATTTCGCACTTTTTATTTTTCCCCTTAAAGATTTATTCGCTCTTTTCATTTTTTCATCCTTTCAATTTTGGCGCCTCTCCAAGTTTGGCACCCTAGGCGACCGCCTGCTTCGCATGCGTCTTGATCCGGCCCTGTTTGTGGAGTATATCACAATTTGGTAAAAAATGGAATACCGCCAGGTGTTTCGGAGTGTTAAAAAAAAATTTCAAATAAAAAATCTGGCAAGTGTTGAGTGGGACATCGATGGAAGCACCAGGAAAATTAGTTGTAGTTCTCTTCAAATTGAAGGTAAGTAAATGCGTTTTTTGTATACTTTTACCTAAGAAACCAATTTACAAATACTAATGATAATAATAGCAGTACTTGTGGCGCACGTGCTGTCATGTGTTCTCCAACAACAGGAAGAAATTGTTTTACCTACCATATTCAGCATGGTAGCCCAGTATAGATGACTAAAAATATATTTTTTATTGAACATTTGTTTTCATTTTTCCTTCCCGTTTTTGACTTAAAAATACATTAAAAATAAAATTTAATTTATTTTATAAAGATATTAATATTTTTGAATTATACTTTTACTTAAATCATTTGCGATATGCTCCAAATTTTATTTATTTTGCAACTAAAAATATCTTTCAATTTAAAGCGCTGCACAATTTGCGTTAAAGGGTCCTGCCAGCAGGTCTTCAATTTACGAAAGTTAATGACAATAAATAGTTCATTCACGTTTTGCTGCATAGTGCATATACTGCTGGTAGTACCTTACGTCCTGTATGCAGGATAACTTTATTATCGAGCGGAATATTGGCTTGCTAGCTGGACCAGGGTCTCTGTGAAAAAGTCATTCCGGAAGCGCTTCCAGCAGGATAAAGCTCTGTACGTTCTATCATTAAATATCAGTATATTTTATTCGAAATACACACCGCAATGTTTTAGACGAAAAAAACTTTAATTTGTTTATATTAATCATCATCAGTCCACGTAGTATCCTGTCATTAATTCGGTAAATTATAAAAAAAGCAAACTAGGTTACTTTTAACTACACTTAAACACAAATATTTTGTGTCCTCAATACGAAATAATAATTTAATATGGCCACTGAGGCATAATACAAAAATACCTGATATAATTGTCTCAATTATAACGCAGCCACCGGATCAATTATCCTGGAAGTAAACTGTCGGTCATTATTATGGGCAGAAACTGAATGTCTTAGAACAGGAAATCTTCCGTGCGTGTAATATTTGTGGTGAATTCACTTTCATAATTGATTCCGTTTCAGTTAAAATGTAGGTAAATAAACGCTCAATTGATACACTGACATTATTCATACTTAATAACGTACAATTAGCGATCTGAAGGTAATACTTACCAAACGGTTGCACTGTTAACGGTTTTACTTCGGTATGTATTTGAAATTTTAAATAATCCTTCAACATCATTCACCGTAACAAACAGATTATGTGATGCGGCCGGCATGTAACTTGTAACTCAAATTTGTCGCACATTATCTAGTGGCATTTACTGTTAATATGTGAACTAGTATAAGAACAGAGTATATTACTTGTATTGTCGAACACTATGTCAATATCTTTGTTAATTAACCAAGTTCTGTTCAATAATAATTATAATTCAAAATAGTTATTGTTATACCAAGACTGCGAAATTCCTTTTAGCGTACCGAGGGAATTGGAATTTGGAATTATTTGGGAAGATGGTCAAACAAAAATATTGAAACTCAGCATTCAGGCCCCATTGGGTCCCTTGTACTTCCTCCCTAGCCTTCTAGGCCTCCAGCCAACCTAATCTTGCGAAGTAAGTGGTGATGCTACCTACGGGCATCTCCCTTATATCGAAAAAAGTAGGCCAACGTTCACTAAATATGGATTCTCTGGTTGGCGAGACGGCAGAACAGCCACAGAGTATATGTTGGATCGTCTCATCTTTTTGTTTACAACCACTGCTGAGAGGCGTTTTTAATCTCATGTATATGTTTCCTTAACGGGCAGTGTCCAGTCTGGATTCTCGTTAGAAAACGTAGGTTCCTTCTATACATTGCCAGGTAGTCCATTGCTATACTTTTGTTGGGATATTTTAGTAGATCCCAGCAAGCTGACAGCTGCTTGTTTTATCCCACAGCTTCTTAAATTCGTTGTGGGTGTTCTCTTACTTGTGTTATCACCGTGATTGGGACATACTGGTCAGGCCTGATCCAAAGATATTTAAGCTTGCTGCTTTCTTGGCGAGTCTGCCAGCTACTTTGTCGCCACTACACTGTGTATGTCCTTTCACCCAGCATACCGATATGTTATGCATGCTAGAGGCACACACAAGCGTTTGGTTACATTCCCATATTGCTCCTGTGGTAATTTTGCAACTTGTCAGGGTTAGTAGTGATTGTCTATAATCTGTGTAGATCCTGATTGTTTTGCCCATAGTTTGTTTACGGACAATCTCTTTTGCGGCTATGGTTATGCCCGCCAGTTCGATCTGTATTACGCTGGCTTGCCGATCCATAGTCCATTGGTATTGGATTTGCAAACTTCTGAAGTATATTCCACATCCTGCCCCATTCTTCTTTCTTGATCCGTCTGAGAAGATGTTGACCACACCTTCGCCAGCAGCCTCGTTCTCACTATTCGTCTGTATTCAGGGAGAAATGCCATCTGTGAATGCCTGTAGAAGAGGCGATTTCCTGACAGCCTCATTCCACAGGCGGCTTCTGACCCATTCCACAGCCTACATTTGGTTTCATGCCAACGGATTTGAGGCATACCATTGTTTTCAAAGCCACTTCTCTTAAATATGTATCTAGTGGTGGCAGACACAGCATTACCTCCATAGCTTTCCTTTGCGTTGTTAGTATAGCTTCGGTTATGCTCAGAACTTGGTTGAGCTTGACTTTAGCTGTAGTCTGTTTGCTCTTAGGACACCAGATAACAGCTTCATAGGTTATCATTAGCCTTATGACGGCAGTATATATCCACACGACTACTTTGTGTTTCATTACCCAGGTTTCCCTACGGTCCTACGACACTGCTCATTAGAAATGTAAGCCTTCTTTAGTCTTCTTTAGATTCCAGGTCAGTTTGGCATAAACGGTTACCCCAAGGTATTTCACTTCTGACGTGGAACTTAGTGTTGTATCCAGGAGGGCAGGTGCCTTCGGTGCTCCTAGTTTCTTTTTCCTTGTGAAGAGAACCATGCCCGTCTTCCTGGGATTAACAGACAGGGAGTGTCTTTGTAAAATTTTTCCAATTATTCTTAGGGCAATTGTGTGGAATCTATCCGTATTGAGGCGGCATATGAGGCTATCAAAAACGAGGTTCCACAGCAACGGTTTATTACACCTCCCTGCGGACAGCCTTTCGCAAATATTCCTCGTGCAGAAACATCTTCCATACTAATTTGTACAGCTCTCTTCGAGATCATGTTGGACATCCAGCTTACTAAGATCGTAGGGACGTTCTTCTCCACTAGGGCCGCTGTAATTCTTGCTATATCTATGAAGACACCTAGTGTGGACTCTTTATTATCCAAAAATCTCTCAATCCGACTCGCGACCGCATAAAGGATGGTCTCTGTGGATCTTCCTAGGGTGTATGCATGCTGGTTAGGATACAAAGGGTTGTCTTTCACCACAACATCTTCTTGTAGCATCTTTTTTTTTAATAGGCAGACGTTATGGTCTATGTCTTTGGCGACGATTTTGCATAGCCTCACAGTAGGTTCTTCATGCATCTCTATATCTTTGTGTGATTGGTTTCTTAAACTCTTTCAGATTCGTTTTGTATGATTCCAAACCGGATTCCTATCTTGTCAGTTTTGCTTTGTTGAACGAAGTCCTTGCCTTCTTCTTGAGGTCATTCAGCGCGTACCCAGAGAGAAGTCATCGCTGACGCCGCTTGCAGTCAAGGCAAGATACTCTCGAGGGAGCTAAAAGATTTCGCAGGCATGGTATAAACACTATTTTTTGTGCAAATGTCAATTGTAGATAAAATTATGGTGAAAATAACACTTCCATTTATGCTATATTAGCGGTGGTGTTACTGTTACAGTGTTTCTACAGAAATGGTATATTCTGCATGGATACAAGACATTTTGAGAGGTTAAAAAATCGTAAAAAGTCTGACAGCGATAGGAATATTTTAATTTCTTAAAAGTATGGTGAATTCAGCGCTTTCTGATTTAATACCTGAAAAATCTAATTCGAAAAATGTTAGAACAATTTTATAGATTGGCGAGATAAACAAAATGTTAAGGCGGTGTCTGAAAACATTTTTTGCAGGCATATGCGAAGTATTCCAGGAAACTCTATTTCACGAACTGTAAAATTTTTAGAGGCATGTAAACCTACTTCGAACAAATTTGCTAAAAAATATCCCCACTGTAAGTTATATTACAGGTAGTGTGAAAAGATCAAAGTTAATTTATTAATATTTTATTTATTAATGATCACAAAACTAGGTATTTTACTACTGAAGTTCCAACTGCGCACGTATCAATTATTTATCATTGTAGATTTACGATTTTGACACGTTTACGTATTCATTTATCAAAATAATCTTTTTTTAATACATTTATTTAACGTCGGCCTATTTCCGCTACTGATGCCTAACACCGACGCCTATAGACGAGCTACCCCCAACCAGGAATTTTAGAAGAGTAGGGATCTTTTACTTGCCTAACATTTAATAGACAAGGGACCGACGGCTTACGTCCCCTCCGAACGATGGTATATCCCCTATACAACCCTCGCCTAAGGTTGTATAGCTTCCACGCATACACTGATATACAAGGCGCTAGAAGATGTGTGAGGCGAGGACGCGGTCTTCGTTGTGAACACGCACTGGCCTTCTGTGTTTGAAAAAATTAAATATTTTTGGCTGGGGAGCTTTAGATGAGACCCCAGAAGCCGTGTGTGCACTTTATTTTATTAGATTCGAAGTCGGGGTGGTTAGTTCTTAAACGGCTGGAACGGGCCAAAAGCTTCGCCCTGTATATGCGTCAGAGCATTCTTTCACTTAAAATTTTTAAATTTGTTTAAATTGCACTTTTATGGATGTTTATTTTTACTGGCAGGGCCAAAGGCTACACCATACTCTTTTTTGAACGTAGATGAGTTTTCTTGTAGCTGGCAAGATCAAGGCCTACACCCTGTATTATATTCTAGCACTAGAGTTTTAAATTAAACACTTTGGCTTAAAAGAAAACTAAACAGATATTTATTTAAGCGTAAAAACAGAACTGATTATTTATTTCACTTAAAATTACATTTCATTACACGGTATAAATGGTTTAACTTATCAACACTTGAAATTTTGCCTTAGGTAGGGTTCGGTTTAAATTGTTGAATTAAATGTTTTTATAAATCAGAAAATTCACTTTAATTATTATGCGCGATGGCGATTTGATTTTTATTACATAAATGCACTGGGGCGATTTTATGAAAATACTTTATTACTAGGATTGGCCTAGGAAGGTGCATGGGCACTGGATACACCGAGAAAACACACTTGGATATATGCGCTGCGGCAACCGAAGAGGTAATGTGGGCACTGGATTTATTTGTCTCGAGATACTCCGAAAAACACAACTTGCCGAGGACTTGGCGTGCTGCCTTATTTATACTGACGATGGGGACTCGGCTTGCGGAAGTCTGGATGTGAGCCGGATCCGTCCCCAGCCGCTCTATGGGGCTCGAGTTGTGAAATATTGCGCAATAGATTCTGAAATTTTGGAATTTCGGGTCGAAAATTATATCAATAAAACGACGATGAAAAATGGAAATTTTTAATATGAAAATGTCAGTGGAATTCTATTTTTGTTTTAGAAATATGACGATGTCTATCTAAATAATATGTTAAAATGAATTGGTCCCGTGAAGTAACGTTGTGAGTCTGACTTTAATTCATATTTGATGTTATATTAAGTCATATTGAGGGTACTGCATCGCCGGAGTTGAACGGAGCGAAAGTCAATTTTAGGATAAACAGAATGAAGATAGCGGCAAGTGACTAGCACTCGATGGGGAACATGTAAATTGGACTTATATTCGGATGAATGGTTTATGGACTGGTTGGAAAGGTGAATGAAGGGTGTTTTGAGATACGAATAGAAGATCGGCTTTTGAGTGAAATTGAAGGGAAATTTGTTTATAGAAAATTTTCGGGAGTGAGTAAAAATATTCTGACTTTAATTTGAGAGAGTGGTACTGAAGTGAATCGAGTTACTGAGGGGGCTGTAATATTTAGGGCAATCTTTTATAAGGGTTTGGCTGTAATTCAGGGAGTTTTGATGTTTGAGTGATTTTGTCGATTGACTGAGGTTGTTTGGGAATTATCGATGTTGCATGAATTTTCTTAGAATTATTTTTTGGAAATCGTGGTTTTTTAGTATTGCGAGTGTCTTAATGACTTTTTATCGGGTTTTGACTGGTTGACTTTAAGGATTGAATTATTTTAATAATTTTAGAAATTTTTCCTCGGCCATTTTATTAATATGGATAACGTACTATAACAGTTGGAACGGTCACCCATCCAACTACTAACCGCGCCTGACGTTGCTTTACATCGCATATCAAAGTACGTATATAGTAGTAAAGACGCACCTACGCTCGCCCCATCTTATTTTTCTTGCATAGTAAATTTTTAAAATATTTTTTTACTGAAAAGTGAGATTTGCATAGAATTGTGAATTTCCGTGTAGCATGTATTAAATGAAAATATCTACCATTTTAGTTTTTATGTGATTGTTGAAAATTGCAAGTAGGGTAAGTAAAATTATAAATTTTCTCTTTTGTTAATTTTGGTAAATCATTTATTTATTTTAATTTTAAGTATAAAATTATTATTTCTTTTTCATTAATTAATAGGTGCGCCGATAGTCCATACTAAAGCCTCTTTTTGAAGGACAGTGAACTGAAAATCATATAATCTTGTATAGTTAGTAGAACATGATATATATAAATATTAATGTTAGGCTTGTTGAAGAAGCTTAAAGGTGTATTTCATCGAAATTTACCGCTCTGATAATGTCATTAATTTCTATTTGCCATATGAGACAAAACCTAAAATCATTTGGTCAATATAATAACTTTTTAATCAAGCAGCAGATTTAATGAATTATACCTTTATAATTTTCTTATTTTACTCGAATATAAAATATATTAGGATCTACTTATGATCAAAAAACATGGTCAGGTGACTTAAGAAAGATTTTAAAGCCTCTGCGGTGTCTTACGATAACTAATATTTTATAAAAGACTGATTTGCATATTCCGAATTTATTAAAGAAAACCTAATTATGTTATAATAAGCCTTGATGTAGGTTCGCTGTTTAGTAATATCCCTATTAATTTAATAATTGAAATCATTGGGAACAAATGGGAAGCAATCAGTTCCTATGCGACATGCCATATGAAAAGTTTATGAAGCAGTAGAGTTTATTTTTGACACGACACATTTTGCATTTGATAATACAGTATACGAACAAATATTAGGAACCCCTATGGGAGCAACTTACAACCTTATTCTAGTAAATCGCATTAAGTTATTTAAACCATTACATATAAGTATTACAGTAATGTCTAACCCAGATCAAGCGACAAAGAAAAACAATCTACTTTATTTTTATAATGTTAAATTGTAGTTGATATTTGAAATCGAGGATGCGAGCAGGATACGTCGTGAACAGTTTGATTGACTCGTTGCTGGTAGGTCATGTCACCATGTCGATGTTCTGTTAGCAGGGCGACTTTCCACCATTGCATGCTTTTCAGGGAACTTATTGCGAGATTATCTTGCCTTTAATAATGCTGTATATCATACAGGAATTTATCTATGACGGCTATTAATATCAATTCATTCAGAGTAATAGAATTACGTTGATTATTAATTCAAAGGTGTAATGATTACATAAACACGTTTCTATATACAGTCTGTCTATATTATATATAGCGGTCTAATCGATTTTCAATTAACATAATATGTAATGCGTTTTCTAAGTATTTACTGAAATCACTCAAGTGATTATTTAATATCTGTATGGAGAAGAAATTGTATTATTTTAATTTATTTTAAATGAGCAACTTTTTTGTCAGATTATTAAAGACATTCTATATTCTAACGCGTAAATATCAATATAAATAATTACCTAACTAATGATAATAATAAAGAGCAAATAAGTTGACTAAAGTTTACTAATAAATAGGTTAGAGACTTTTAAGTGACTAAGTACGAAGGCATAGAAAAGATTTTTCATTCATTGGCTTCATGATACTATCACGATGTAAAATATAACAGAAAATTATATTTTACTTCGTGATAGTATCTCGAAGAAAATTCGATTTCATGATAGTACCATGAAGTTTTTTGTCTAAAGGCTATTTTTCACGAATCAATCAGTACCTTTGGCGTAAAACCACTTTTAAAAAATGCTAAACCATTTGATCACTGCGCTTGAATACAAAACTGCACCCGCGTTTCACTAACTATATCAACATCATCGAGACACGAATAAGACTGGATTTGGTTTTATATCCTGATGATGCCAACATTTTTACCGAAGCGTGCGTCGAGTAATGTATTCGAGTGTAGTGTTCAAATGTTTTAACGTTTTGTAAAAGTGATTTTTAGACATGCGGAAAAAGCCCGCCGCCAGAACCTAGAGGCCCAGTGTGGGTTATCTACTTAAACTGGATTACGCACCATAAAAGTTGAAGGTTCTCAGACGCTTATTGGAGTAAATCTTATAAAAGCCGAGCTCAAAAGTAGGGGTGAATAATTGCCAAATTTAGAATATTCGTGTCTTGCTTACTGCTTAACAAAATACAATGTGTGAAATATCATAATGTTGGGCATCAACCGACTTCAAAAAAAAATTTTAATTCTTTAATTTTGAGAGTGAACTCTGCACAGATATTTACTGCATTCTGTGAGTCGGACGGAACCTCGAAAAATATGAATTTAGGAGGCGTAAGAGCTCGATAATAAGCTCATAAAAGAAATTCAAAATTAAAATGTACCTAAGTATTATTATGGGACATCGGGTATATATGGCAAAAAAATATATTTCAAATGTAATGGATGGAAACGACGTTGTAATTATAATAATTAAGACATTATATATATAAGATATTATAATAAATAAGAGCCCTATTTGGTTCTGGTATGGAAAGACACTGCAAAAATAAGAAGGATACAAAAATAAATAATTTCGCTTGGTTGTAGATTGCAGAAATTAGGTACATTTGGACGCAAATCAAAATGGTTTTATAGAGTTGCTTAAGCTTAAGCGTATTCGTATAAAACAATAAACCAAAGAAAATTATTTATAATGAAAAAAAAATTATATTAAAGTATATACTCCCAATAAAAAAAACTAATTTCCGCTGTAGATCACTCGCCAATCATTAAAATAGGAAACGTGTTTTGTTTTCCTTGTATATCTAACTACCCTAAAAGTTTAATGACAAAAGAAACTATATATATATATATATATACATGAAGTGTTATTTCACTTCCAAGTGCTCTCCCTCGACGATGGTCGACTCCTCCAGGAGTCACGGTTGTCTAAACGACGTTTCGACAGAATCTCATCTGCCATCTTCAGGTTCTTACTGAAAGCTGTCTACTGCTGCTCCTCGTTGCCCGTGTTAAAGAACACGCTATAACCCCGATATACTTTTCGACGTTGTAACAAAATCCGACTTAGGAAATACTTCGTACGAAAAGCGTGCTTCACGTAAAAACGCCGTGGAAGAGGTTTTTAATTCTTGTAAACATATTTTCGCTCTTCGGAGCGTTTTTTATGCCAAATTTTCGCTAACTCTTCAAGGAGAGTTAATTTAGAAAGTGTAACAAATGTCGCTGCACAGGGACGTAATGTCGCCCCGACCACCTAATTTTAGAAAGTATACTAAAATTAGACTTGAACTTCAAAATTTCCAAGATTAAAAACCCTTTTACGAATCCACGTTGTCAAGCACTGCAACTCTTACGAGGTATTGAATATGAGGACAAGTTAATCCAACGACTATTCAAAGTATATCGGAAGTTATAGCGAAAATAGCCCTTAGCGACATGGGACCCCCATCATTTCCTAGCAGTCGACTTTGACGGGGAAATGATGGGTTTTGACGGGGTTTGCCCTAAACCGATTCCTCAGTGATTCGGAGTCAAAAAAGTATCTATACCATGTACTCACACGTGCATGGGATCTGCCTTGCCTGAACGTAAAAAGTTGTTATTGTAGAACACAATCGAAGTAGAGACGCTTCAGGCAATTTTAAGCTCCGAGGAGCGACCAAAATTAATGTGAATTTAATAATACGTTTATAAGGCAGGCAAGCAAAAGCCCACCAAAATTTCAGTTACATGAAACTTTTCTTGAATCTTTTTGTGCATCGTTAGCTTATAAAACCGCATATTGGTTGGTAGTTGGTACCGTATAAATCGTCCCGTTCCTCACCATGTGTTGTACACGGGTCAGACCATTGTTTGTTAACATTTTCTCTTGAAAAAAGTTGTTGTAGAAACATAATTTTTTAAAGATTTAATATATATATTTTGAACTTTATATTGTCTTTTAGTTGTGTTTTCTAACAAAATTCCTTTTCAGGTTTAATTTTAAGAGAGTGTGATACAGACAGTGTTAGATTTATAGTGTTACGACGTCGTCCAATTGATACCATCAGAGCAGCAGTTAAGCATAAACGACAGTAAGTATGATTTTTTCCATTATTCTCCGTCTGAAACAGTCGTGTTGAACCCTAAAAATTTTGTGAACGTAATATTTATTATTTAGAGTTAAGAAAAGGTTGAGGAAAAAGAAAATTAATTTTTTCTTTTTCCTATTTTTTTAAATTTTTCTAAGTTTTTCGAAGCAGAAAATACGTCCTTCAGACACCATTAACATGGATCGTTCACACCCGAACTGAACTGACGTTCCCCGCGTTGTGCGGCTCCTTATACATGCTGGCGTCTAGGGCGCGCCTGCGCGTTTGGCTACGTGTTACCGGTCCCCCACCACTTGTGGTAGGTGTAGCGGGTGCCTGAGCCTATTCGACAAGTAGCCTCGCTGAAACGTCACGCTCCACGTGACTTCTCGCTAGTGATCGAGCATCCTCATGTCCAATCGGTGCCACAGAATGCCGTGGTTCTCCTTGATTGGCCAACGCTCGGCTCTGACTCCTCGTGATAGGTCATTTTAGGGCAGGTTGCTGTGTTTCTTCACTATTTGTCAATACTTCAACGTACCTCCTCGTGATTGGTTCGTCCACGATGGATCCTCGTGTATTTTCGGTTACGTATCTTCCCACAAGAGCGGGCTTCCAAGAACTGGGCAATCTCTGCGTATCATCTCGTTTATTAAGATTTTGTGGTATTTTTTCGATCTTTATGGCCTCTTAATCCTTAACCTGTAATGCTTGATATTAGCTACTGTTCCGGTGTTGTCAAAGTCTATTTTGTGTCCTGTCGATTTTACATGCTGTACTAGGGACGATGTTTTCTCCTCTTTTCGTACTGCATTCACATGTTCTTCCTTTCTTACACTAATACGTCTATTGGCCTGTCCTATGTATGATTTGTTGCAATCTTTGCACGGGATTTCGTATACTCCTTGGCTTTCTAGGGTAGTTTTTGATTTTGGTTTACGGAGGACTGCACTGATTTTTCGATATCTGACCGTGGAGTGGATTTTCTGTATACTGTGTGATCTAGTGTCCTGTCTTGTTTTCTTCACTAATACGTCTAAAAATGGAAGCTTGCCTTCAGTTTCTACATCCATGGCGAATTTGATTTTATCGTGAATGCTATTCAGGTGGTCTAAAAATTATTTACGTAATTTCAGCCTTACAATCCGTTTCTTCAATAAAAAATAGGGGGGGCCCATTTAATTTTTCATAGTTGTCCCCTCCCCCATCGCAGAGGGGGGTGGTGGAGTCAACTTTGGTGTCATTGGATAGGTTTTTTAAAATATTGAATACGTGTTTTTTTGTTTTCCGAAAAGATTAGCAGTTTGCGATATATTTGGCCGTTCCGAGACTTTTGAGACACCCCGTATAAATGAAAGTTGAATCTAAATTGGTTTTAGAAATATGGGCGATAACCGTCTGAAAGTAAGTTTTGATGATTGAAGTGAAGATAGCCGCGAGTTGCTGGCAACGCAAATGGAACATATGAATGGGAAATAAGTTTTAATATATGTATATCGGAATAAAGTTTCGATGATTGCGATGATGGCTTGTTGGAAAGGTGTATGAAGTGTGATTTGATGTCTAAATGGAAGATTGAATTACAAGTTGATTTGAAGAGAAATTGGAGTTGAAGAGAATTGGTTTGGAGAGTGGTTTTGAATCGAAATAGTGAGGGCGCGGCATTTTTTATGGCAATCATTTGTAACGTTTTGGCTATAAACCGGTTAATTTGGATGTTTGAATGATTCTGTTAATAAATTTAGACTACTTGTAAATTGTCGAGGTTATTATGTGAATCAATAAAATGAAAAATTGTGGCATTTGATGATTTTGAGTATATGAAGAACTTTTTTATTGTGTTTTGACTTGGTGACCTTGAAGATCGAATTATTTAGCAAATTACTTGCATTACTTTTGAACTTGACAATATCGTTAATGTGTGAAACGTACTATAACAGGGTACGCTATAACCCAACGTACGTTGTCAGTGAGGAAATTGAAATTAATATGCTAGGCGTAGTAAACTATAATCCAACTGCTTCTACGAGACAAATCGTAGGAGGATTGGGTTGAAATAAGGAAACTGTACGGCGTATATTAAAAACAGCACAATTATCATTCTTTTAAATACAACTTACACCAGCATCTTTATGAAGGTGATAATGATCGAAGGGTATAATACTGTGAGTGGTTACTTAATAAATGTGGACAAGATAACAGACTTAACCTGATTGGATTTTTATTTACGCCGATATCTCAAGAATAAACTGTGCGGGACACCGCTAGTTTCGAGATTAGGAAATCTAGAGAGTAGAATAAGAGCTGTATTTGGTCAATAATAGTAACTAAAATGACAAAGTACGTATTTTTTTATTTCATAGCAGCCTAGATCAAAATTTATAATTGCTATAAAAAAATAGCAACTGGTCAGCAATTTATAAAAATCACCACACATGTTCAAAAATTCATCCTGAATTCAGAAACGTAATAATGTGCAGGGTGTTCCATTTCAAAATCAAAAGTTATGGTCATTTCCGGCGAAACCGGAAGTGGTATTAAATTACTTCATATGTCAAAAAATGCAGGTTTTTGAGTGGCTCTAGACTCCCTAGTTTCATTTCGATATGTTCAAAAATAAAAAAGTTGTAGGGATGAGCCACTACTTTGTGGCATCCGTTATACGGTGAATTCTGGTGTGAAGATTAAATCCGATGTGCCTCGGTTTGGTCTAAAGCCACTCTGTGTTTCAGGAAGTAACTTTTCCATAACAGGTGTTCACACTTAAACAGCTTCAAGAAAAAGCACTCGAACATCAAGGAGAAATTCACATGGCCTTCATTGATTTAACCAAGGCGTTTGACTCGGTGGACAGGGAAGTGCTCTGGAAAATTATGTTCCGCTTAGGTATCCCTAGAAAATTTGTGGAAGTATGTCGCAGTCTACATACAAACAACAACGCCCAGGTTATGTATAATAATAGGGCAACCGAACCTTTCCAAACCCTCACTGGAGTTAGGCAGGGATGTGTCCTGGCACCCCTACTCTTTAATTTGTTTACCACTGCTCTAACAATTATTGTTGACAACAAACTGACAGTCAGAGGAATAGGTCTCAGATACCGTTTTGATGGCGGTCTCTTTAACATAGGGCGCTTTAGAGCTTTCACGAAGACACGCACACGATTCATTTGTGATCTCCAGTACGCGGATGACTGTGCACTTTTAGCCTCTACGCCGGAAGAGCTTCAAGAACTTTTAGATGTGTATGCCCAGAGCTATGATTCCTTGGGACTTAAAATCAACATTGGAAAGATTAAGATTATGTCAACTCCTCATCAAGTGAACCAAATAGACATTACACTTAACGGAAATTCTCTTGAAGTGGTGGATCAGTTCAATTACTTAGGCAACGTTGTTAATGACAAAGCAAACATGGACAGCGAGATTCGCAATAGAATTAACGCTGCATCTAGAGCACACTGGGGACTTAGAGAGAGAGTATTTGACAACCACGACCTTGCTTTGTCAACGAAAATGGCTGTCTACAGAGCAGTTGTCATTCCAACACTGCTATATGGATGTGAAAGCTGGGTCACTTACCGTCGTCATGTGAAAGAATTAGAACGTTTTCAGCAAAGACACCTCAGAAGTATGATGAAAATCCGTTGGTTCCATCACATATCAAACGTGGAAGTACTCAGGAGAGCAAACAGCGTTCCAATTGAGGTGCTTATTTCAAGAGCACGCCTAAGATGGGCAGGTCACGTTCATCGTATGGATGATAACCGCCTTCCTAAATGTGCACTTTATGGTGAATTGCTAAGCGGTAGAAGAAGGCGTGGCAGTCAACGAAAGAGGTTCAAAGACGCTCTCCATGAAAATCTAAAATCCTGCGGTATTGCAGACGAGCAATGGGAACAACTTGCATCGGACAGAACCGAATGGCGAGGGGTTGTGGCCAGCTATCAAGGAAATGTTGCTGCAAGAAGGCCGAATACAAGACCTAACCAGGTCTATGTTTGTCCTGACTGCAGTCGACATGTGCTCTCCCGAATTGGCCTCTATAGCCATAGTCGTGTGCACCGTAGATGAATGGGAATTACAATAGACTTGTTTTTTATTGTACACAATCTATCGACTGTAACATTTTTATACTCGGACTCGAGTAACGGCTAATAAATAATAATAAAATTCTGGTGCGAATAGATTTTTTTTAAGGCGACTCCTAAATGAACTAACACAGTTAAATAATAGCAGTGTGAGGTGAGTCATTTGTTCTAAAATTATGTTGAGATTCTGTGAGGATACTTATGATATTTATTTAAGTAGAGATTCAGTTGTAAACGACTCATAATGCGTTAGACTAGCAATTTTCCCTGTCATATTAATCACATTTTTTAATATTAGGATGTTTACTTAATGATTTATGTTGGGCTAATAAAGGCCATTACACTTTCGCCACTTGTTCAAGTAAATAGTTATTTTACGATAACTACTAAAATGTGTCTTGCAATTAACTAGAAACAGTAGTAGCAAATTGCAGACCTTTTACAATCATTACTTTCTAAATGCACTTTCAAACTTACGACAATAAACTCAATTATTTTAAATTAACTTTTCCCCGGCTTAAATAATGTTGCTCATTATTGCAGCATAACACAATATCTGTAGGTACCTATATCAAATACATTGCTTTCCTCAGTGTATTAAGGTAAAGTAGCATATTTAGAATCATAGGGAAACTAAGTTCGTACATTACTACACAAATTAGTGATTGTTGTATGCATAGTAATGAATGATTTTAGTTTCATGTTAGTAATAATAATATAATAATAATAATGTTTATTTGTAAATCGTCAGGATACATTTCTGAGTTATAAGTTATAAATGATTAGATATACCTACATAAATATACAATATGTACATTGTGTACATACGTTGTCAAACATTTAATACAAGAGAATCATTTATTAGGCTAAAATAATAAATAAACAGATAACCCACAAAAATTAATTTGTATGTGGGTACTTGTTCATTAATAATAGCCTCATGTACTCTCTTATTATGTATTACTTAGATCAGGAAAAAGAGATTGCAGTGGCTGCTTTTCTTGACATTGAAGGAGCATTCAATAATGCACTGCCCGATTCCTTATACACAGCGGCAGCTGCTAGAGGAATCGAGCTAACCATAACTGACTGGATCCGAGCTATGCTAGAAAACAGAATCATAACGACAACCTTACAGGGGCAAACGGTTAGCTTCAGGGCCGCGAGGGGGTGCCCACAAGGTGGAGTTCTGTCCCCCTTTCTGTGGTCACTACTTGTGGATGACCTGCTGGCCATTTTACCTTTGTGGGAAGCCGAGATTCTGGCATATGCAGACGACCTAGTCATCATGGTTAAATGTAAATCTGAAGAGGTACACTCTCATACCCTTCAAGAGGTACTAGATACAGTGCACATCTGGTGTGAGAGGGAGCAGATGTCTGTCAACCCCCGCAAAACTGTAATAGTACCCTTCACCAAGAAAAGGAAGCTGGATAACTTAGAACCGCCTTCCTTACTAGGTAAAACCATTCCATTTTCGGGGGAGGTGAAATAGATCACTCAACTGGAATTCCTGCCTGGAAAAGGTAATCCACAAAGCAAGGCTGTCCCTGTGAACATGCCGTAGATTTTGTGGAAAATCCTGGGGTATGGGTCCCCAACAAATATACTGGATATACGTTACGGTCATTAGACCAATGATGGCGTATGGCTCCATAGTTTGGTGGTCGAAAGGGCTACAACAGTCGGCCAAAGCCAAACTCTCTGGTTTTCAGAAACAAGCATTCCTGGCAATAACCGGTGCTATAAGCACCACACCGTCAGCTGCTATGGAAATCTTCCTAGACTTACCATCTCTCCATATTTACTTGGAGAGAGAAGCTAGATGGTCAACATATAGACTCCAACAATCAGCAATCAATATGCCGCAAGCTATCATCATGGAACGCAATGGATTGATTGATGACCTAAACAGTCACAGCATCCTAGGTATGTCTTCTGATGTGATGCTTACCAGAACCAACCATGAGCTGCCTTTCAACATCCTATTTCCTGAAAGAGATGAGTGGGATCGGAATAAAACCGACCTACAGAAGGCAGAAAGCTGTTGGTATACAGATGGTTTCAAAACTCCTGAAGGAGTTTATAGCCGTTGTCCAAAGGTAAGAATAACCTCGAGCCTGGGTGATACCGCGACAATTTTTCAGGCTGAAATATATGCCATTGAACTGTGTGTATGGAGGCTGGGACCAACGCACCCTAGACACAGATCAATAAAAATCTTCTCAGATAGCCAAGCAGCCCTTAAAGCTCTTGGATCCTATTGCTGTAATTCTAAAACAGTGTGGTATTGCCAAAAAGCTCTAATACGATTGGGTAAGAACAACAAACTGACTCTGGTCTGGGTGCCTGGCCACTCTGGGCTGGAGGGCAATGAAATTGCCGATTGCCTAGCTAGAGAGGATGCGGCATCAAAATTTATAGGACCAGAACCAGTTCTTGGCATATCTTCAAGCACTGCCAAACAAATATCTAGACTGGGCCGAGAGCAAGACTCTCTACCACTTTCAGGAACTACCAGGATTAGCTCACTCGAAGGAATTCATTACAAATCCTTTGAAATGAAGAGCTAAAAAACTGCTAGAGTTGAATAGGTTACACCTAAGCACTCTAATCGGCCTATATACTGGGCACTGCAGATTAAATCATCACTTACACAGACTTGGACTGGTGAAAAACACCGAATGCCGTCTGTGTCTAGAGGCAGATGAAACGACAAGGCATGTCCTGTGCACTTGTCCCGCTGCATAAAGAACCCGGTTCTCATTATTTGGCAAAAGGCAGCTTTTGCCTGAGGACTTGGACAATCTCTCACCCAATATGGTTATCAGCTTTATTAAAAGGTTGAACCTATTGGGTAAAATATAAATTAGGAGTGAGCCACAATAGGCCGATTGGTCGCGGTGGAGGGTCTGGTATAGACCCACTCACATTTCAACTATTTTTATTTTTTTATACTGATTAAGGAATGTATAAAACATCTGTCCGAGTTTAGAATAGACACTTTGCATTTTTATTTAAATTGTTGTAATGATTTAATCGTCTTATGTCAATAGGCAAAACATTATAAAGGCAAGGTGAAAGAAAGATGTAACTTCTTTGGCCTATAGTTTTAGCAGACGTAGGAATTTTTGCTTGTAAGTTTTATTTATTTCTTGTTGTGTATCTGTGAATGGGAAACTCTAAAGTATTTTTATTTTTATATTGGTTAATAACGATTTGCAAAAAAATATTTATCTAATATCAAACAGCCTGAATTCTGCGAACAGCAAATCACTCGAATAAGTTGTTGTTTTATTTAGCATTATTTTTAAAAACCTTTTATTGTACTATTTTTAATATTTCCAGATGAGTATTTAATGCAGCCGCCCATGCCAGAATTCCATATGATAGTCTCGACGCTACTAGTGCGTAGTATATGATTTTCATTTGTTTCATGTCCAATATTTTACTTAAGAATTTAAATTTATATAACAAACTTCTGAGTGTTTTAGTGACCGTATTAATATGTATATCCCATCTTAGATGTTTGTCAATATAGACACCTAAATATCTAGTAAAATCTGAACTGTTTATTTCAATCAAGTCATCAGGAAAATATATTTCAAGTTTATTATAGTTCGGTAGATTGTTTGTGTAGCAACTGAAGGGGACGTAAGTGGTTTTTTATAGCATATGAACAAACCAGTTTATTAAATTTTTTAAAACATTCTGTACTTTTATTTTTAGATCTGCCCAAGATGATGCTTCATAAAAAATTGCCGAATCACCGGCATAACTAATTATTTATCCAGGGCTGCGCGTAGTCAATAAGTGGTTTATATACATTATAAATAGAATCGGTCCTAACACGGTTCCTTGGGGTACACAGTACACACTATGTAATCATTTGATCTTGTAATCACTTGTGATCACTTGATGAAATCGAACTAAATATTTTTTACTTATCAAGACTTGTTAGATCAATATAAAATTATTTTACACCATATTTTCGAGTATTATCTATATTTAATTTATTATAGTCATACTTGCCCTTTGGTTTAATATACTGGGTGACACAGAAGACATGCAACACTCTGTAACTTTGGTATTTGGGAAGTTAAAATTTTGAATTTTGGAAGAGTTATGTATTACATAAGTGTCTTTGTTTTGAGTATATCAAAAGTTTTATTCAACTTCCGGTTTAATCGGAAGCGACTCATAATCTATTATTCTAATTGGTATCGTGTATATTTTTTTACCTATCTGATTCGTCTTTAGAGTCTTGTTTCGGCCATGTATCGCAATATGGTATTTATTTTCAAAATGATAGTTAATAACCATAACCATTTTAGTGTATTAAGTCTAGATGGCCATGATACGAACCTTGGTAGATATTGAAGCTTAGTGTGCCACGATATCGAAAGATCCCTAGTATGCAACTTTGTGTCTCATATTTTTTTGGGCACAATCAGTAGCTGAACAGACTAACTAGATATTTCTTATTTAAAAAAATCTTTAAACAACACACATTATCATAAGAAATGCATAGTAATGAATATTGTTACTACCTACTGCAACAAAAAGATTTAATAGGTAGGCGGTGGAAACAAGATAAAATGAAAAAGACGCGCCATTTTAATTTGACAATTAAGAATTATTTACTTGACAAGTATTTACTGTTAACTTATACCTAAGTTAGCACTTTTTAAACTGTATTTTATGATATATTCAAGAAACGAAAAAGTAGGTATATGCTTTTAATCTATGGCAAATGTAACAAAAATAGCAAACAAACTGATCAGTTATGTGAAAAAAGATATACCGAAAGAAATCATTCACCATACAACTATTTTGTGAGAGTTGAACAGGATAGAAACCTGGGGAATGAAACCAAAAATGGTCATGTAAATATACACTGCCGTCATAAGACCAATGATAGCCTATGGACCTGTGGTTTGGTGGCCTAAGAGCAAACATACTACAGCTAAGGTCAAGTTCTGCCAAGTGCAGAGAGTTGCCTGCCCAGCCATGACCAGAGCTATGCGAACAACGCCAACGAGAGCTATGGAGGTAATGCTGTGTCTGCCACCACTAGATATATATCTAGGAGAAGTGACTTTGACAACAACTATGGTACGTCTCAAATCCGTTGGCATACAACCAAATGTAGGCTGTGGAGAGGCCATAAGTCACCTGTGGAATGAGGCTGTCAGAAACACGCCTTTTCCACAGGCGTGCACTGATGGCATTTCTCTTCTCCCCAGTTTATCTTTAACAGACGAAGCTGCCGGCGAAGGTGTGATCAACATCTTCACAGACGGATCAAAAAAGAAGGATGGGGCAGGATGTGGAATATACTCCAGAAGTCTGCAAATCCAATATAAAGGGGCTATGGATGTGCAAGCCAGCATAGTACAAACGGAACTGGCGAGCATAACCATAGCTACAAAAGAGATTATCCGTAGACAAATTACGGGCAAAACAATCAGGATTACACAGATTGTAGTCAATCATTACTAGCCCTGAGAAGTTACAAAATTACTACAGGAGCAGTATGGGAATTCCAACAAGCACTTGTGGGTGCCTCCAGCATGAATAACATACTGGTATGCTGGGTGAATGGACACGCACAGTGTATTGGCAACAAAGTAGCTGACAGACTGGCCAAGAGGGCAGCAGGCCTAAGTATCTTTGAACCAGGCCCGGCCAGTCTGTTACCGGTCACGGCGATAATACAAATAATTAAAGAGACCACCCACAATGAATTCAAGAAGCTATGGGATGAAACAAACAGCTGTCAGCATGCTAGGGAATTACTAAAATATCTCAACAAGGGTACAGCAATGGACCACCTGGCAATGTCCAGAAGGAACCTACGTTTTATTAACGGGAATCCAGACTGGACACTGTCCGTTAAGAAAACATCTACATAATATGAGATTAAGCGAAACATCTCTCTGTAGAGGTTGTGAACAAGAAGACGAGACGGTTCAGCATGTACTCTGTGATTGTTCTGCCGTCTCATCAATCAGAGAATCCATTTTGGGAGAACGTGGGCCTACTTTGGTCGATGTAAGGAAGATGCCCCTAGGCATCATCATCACCTATTGCACAAGATTAAGTTAGTTGGAGGCCTAGGCGAGGGTTTGCCTACAGGGAAGATGTACAAGGGTCCCAATGGGGCTGTGGTTCAATAATTTTTATTGACCACCCTCTCAATCAATTGCAGATTCCAGAAGAGTTGAACAGCAATTCAGAAGAGAGCCAAATGCACCTAAAAATAATTTTATTATCGATGAAGAGTCAGAAATCAATGTGTTGACAATTGTCGACGCAGATCCATGATTTCGACAAGACATATTGAGATCCAAACTAGTGTACATCGGGATACAGCTCGACACATTTTAAAAAACATAAATTTAAGTCATATAAGTACCAAATACACCACCATTTATAACAAAATAATTTTCAAAGAAGATTAGACTATTGCCATTGGTTTTTGAATAGACACAATTTAGATAATAATTTTCATCAACAAATTTTATTCAGGTTTAATAATTTAGAATTAGTCCATCGTAACATCGTCCATTATGGGGCACAACAAAATTTCAGAAATAAGAGAGAAAGTGCATATCAGCAACGATTCAGATTTAATGTATGGCAGGGGGTTATTGGCAGCAGAATTATTCGGCCAATAATTTTTGACGGGCCATTAATTGGAGCAAGATATTGGGAGTTTTTGCAAAACCAGATTTAATATTTTTGGAACAACTGTCACCTAATGTTGACTCAATAATTTTTCAACGGGATAGGCCTCGAACACATCACTACAGAGTTGTGAATTATTTAAATGAAAGGTTTAGAGAAAACTAGATGAGAACAAATTGGCTTGTTAGATGGCCTGCAAGGTCACCACACCACACGCCATTTGCTTTTCATATGATGCCACCTCAAAAAAAAGTTTATAGAACTCCACCAACAAACAGAGAACACATGGAAATTAGAACCAGAAGACCAATTAATGAAATTACTGAATTATAGTTAGATAACATGTTCAAAGCTACCGGCACAAAAATACGATTGTGCAAAGATAATAATGGTCAATATTTTAGAGCATCTAGATTAAAACATATTTTTTGTGTTTAGTGCTTCAATAAATCTTTTATTTTAATTGCATTCCTTTGTAAAAATTTATTAAATAGAGTAATGGTGTTTCATTAATTTAGTTGAAATGTGTTTTACTAATATCTTTTATTTATTAAAAAATTTTACCTTCCTTTATTTTATTTTCACCGCATGTCTAGTAAATACTTTTGTTACAGGAACAATGTTCATTACTATTCAATAATTTTCTATACTAATTTTAGTGAAGAAGGCAAAATAGTATAGGTACAGCAATTGTATTGGACAAAAATAAAAGTAAATGAGTATATCTTAAGTAGGTCAAATGAAAAATGGGGTTCCTATCTTGGCTCTTATGATATTGTGTGTTGTTTAGAGATTTTTTTTTAAATAAAAAAAATCTAGTTAGGTTAATCAGCTACTGATTGTGCCCAAAAAAATATGAGACACAAAGTTGCCTACCAGAGGTCTTTGAATATAAGGGCACACTAAGTATCAATATCTGCCAAGTTTATATCATGGCCACCTAGAATTAATCCTCCGGAGGCAAAAAGCCGCAAATTCACATTTTACTGTTATAAATAAGATATGGTGAGCTCTGTAATATTGTGCATTTAGATATTCCTTGTTTATGTTATTAGCTTCGCATACCGATAGATTTGATGCCTTATGCCATTTCCACTTAGTTGTTGCAGGCTTTGATTCAAAGGAGGTTGAATTTGCGGTGTGTTTGCCGCAGCGCGCCCAGTCATGTAAGTTTTATTAATTACAATTTTTTTCACAATACTGTGTAGTATACGGTTTACATGCATCTGTACTATTGTGTATACAATGACGTATATTTCAAACTTGTAAAACAACTAGCGAATTTTTATTGAATTTTATGTCACGTAAAGGGTTAACATCTGAAGAGTGAAAATGCTTTAGAAGACGTCCTTAGGGAATTAGCCGAAGAAAGAGAGAATAAACTGAAGAGAAGAACTTAATTTTGAGTTTAATAGCGACGAAAATGATACAGAAGAAGCTCTAACACAAGACTCGCATACGGCAGCGATTTTAAGCTGTCAGCAGAAGAAATAGACGAGTCTCACACGATAACGAACAAAGTCAACTGGATGATGATTTCATAGGGCGCGATAATGAAATACTTTGAATAAGCAAACCTATTTCAGTTGGAAAAATGAGAGAGAGGAATATCATAAGAATATTACCTTGTCCAAAACCAAGTGCTAGAGATATACAAAGAGTAAATACATATCCATACATTGTTTTAAAAAGTTTATATTAAATAAAATGATTACGTATGGCATATTTGCCTTATTTTACTATGCAAAATCTATTTTCTTTGTTACTTGTGAGCTATAAACATGAAAAACTAAATGCGGTGTAAAGGCCGCGGCATGCCCGCTCATATAATTTTAAAAAGCGCGCCCGCTGGAAGGTTAATACAATAAAATGGCTATTAACTGTCAACTTAAAAACAAATGTCATGTTGCAATACATGGAAATAAAACAAAATTTAAAGACGAATCAAATAATTAAAAAATATATATAGGGCACCATTTAAAATAACAGATTTTGGGCCACTTCCGTTTAAACCGGAAGTTGAAGAAAATGTTTGATAGGCTCAAAATAAGGACAATTATGTAATATATAACTCTTCCAAAATTAAAAATTTTAACTTCTCATATAGCAAAGTTACAGAGTATTACTTGTCCCCTGTATCGCCAGGCGTACCCTTAAAATTTCTTAAACAGACAAAAATTAATATTTGGTAAGTATCTAAAAGTTAAAATATTACTTACCCCTTGATATAAAAGGCCGACGAGGAGTAATATGTACAATCGCATGTCCTAGTAGGCGACTCCAGGAGCGGTTTTTTTCTGAAATATAAGACTAAATAATAAATTGTGAAAGATATGAGATGAATAAAATAGGTTCATTTTTACTGTTGCCAATAATTAAACTTTCGAAACCATCAACATGAAAAATATAAGTAAATAACAGGCAGATCTATTAAGACCACAAATTGCATGTGATATAAATTTCATGTGTAAAAAGTTAAATTAAAATATTAAGCATAACTATGTGTTCCTGTTTTAGGTAAGTTTGAGTGAATGATTACAAAACAATACCTTTCCAACAAGAATATTTGACTCTGCTTAAATTTATAACACATGGACATTTCTACTCTACTTTCTCAGCTAGTAAGTATTGTAAGTGTATTAACATGATATATTGAAAACCGTCATATTTAAAAGGAAAATTTAATGTTTTTAATAGTTAATAGTTGTATCAGATGAAACATATCTATTTACATACTGGTACGAGCATTAATTAGAGTTACAACTGAATTACAAGTTCATAAACCTTCAGCAAATCCTTGCATGCGCAATATTTGTCATTTTAATTATCGTCTAGGGACTAATAAATAGACATATCGTGTAGTATTTATATACTATGACCGTTACCTTCTGACCTATTTAAAACTGTTACATTTATATTAATATTTTCTAGTGCTTATGAGGTATCTAATAATCACTAGATAAATTAGTCTAGAAGAATTTACACAATTTTAATCATTTAGGTAGTCACGGTGAAAATATAACAAAAACTTTTATAGATAGATAACATTATTCATTCTACTTTAACAGTAGATATTACGTGTCAAATATAATAATATAAAATAATCAATTAGAAATTAAAATATAAAAAATTTTATAATAATAAAATACTATAGTAAACTAAAAGGCATAACTTAAAGTCTACAGAAAGGTTTCGCTGCTTCAATAAGGAAATGCAGGATCCGATAGAAGAACAAACAACCATAAAAATATATCTTTGCAACAATTTTAAAAAAACAATTCAATTCTAAGAAAAGAACTCCAGCGCAGAGCCATTGTGCAATGTGCATTGCTAGGCAGGCCAGTTTCGATGAACGAGGGTTAATAATTATGTTGTGTTTTGTTTTCTGCATTATGTTTTTTTGTGTTTTTATTATTTTAATATTTTTTCAGTGTTTTTATGTTTTCATATTTTATTTGTATATTTTGTGCAGAATATCTTTTCAGACTACAAGTTAGTGTGTACAATTTTTTATGGCGTCGGTGTATAAATATAATAATTATTAATTCAACGATAGCTAGAGGCTAGAAGTAATTTTGGGATAAGTGGGTCAATAAGGCTGAGATTAGAAGACGCGAGAAAGGAGTTTGTATAGTTTGGGATTAGTCTTTTGAGTATAAAGTTGTATAGTAATGGAGTGACTGTTTGATTGTGTATCTGCGTTATGGTCCATTTAACGAAGTACAGAAAAGGCCAAAACATCAAAAGTTTGTAAGATCTTTTGCAAAACATGTTCTCCCCTGTTTTCGAGAGTGACAAAAACAATAGTGATGGTTTCGAGTTTTGAAATTCTTGCGTACTCGAGGAAAAACCACTCCTATTTCCGACTTCTCGGTTTTGGGTTTGCGAGGGATCGTCGGGTTGGTTTTTTTTGGGGAATAATAATAAATTTAGTTAATTCACATTAGTGTACCCCGGAGCAATCCTCGGGGGTTGAATCTACCCCCGACCATAATAGCAATATCCCAAAAAATAAGAAAAGACTCGACAAGGTTTTTTATGGGTTTCCGAGGGCAGGGATCATGATGGAGGTGTTATTTTTCACTCTACCCTCCCGCAGCTACTCCCAACGTATAAACCATCTCTGCTGTCGGTCCTAGACATGCGTGGATTCGTCACACCGGAGTTTTTATGTTTTTATGGGAATATCACGGAAACTAACCATTACTCAACCACAGTTGACCTAAGAAACCCCCGGGGGTTGAAACTACTCTGCTGGCAATGTGAACGATCCATGCTTTGATGGAAGTCTGAAGGACGTATTTTCTGCTCGAAAAAAGATTCAAGAAAAGTTTCATGTAACTGAAATTTTGGTGGGCTTTTGCTTGCCTGTCTTATAAACGTATTTATTAATTCACATAAATTTTGGTCGCTCCTCGGAGCTTAAAATTTCTTGAAGCGTCTCTACTTCGTTTGTATTATGCAATAACAAATTTTACGTTCAGGCAAGGCAGATCCCATGCACGTGTGAGTACATGGTATAGATACTTTTTTGACTTCGAATCACTGAGGAACCGGTTTAGGGCAAACCCCGTCAAAATACATCATTTCCCCGTCAAATCCGACTGCTAGGAAATGATGGGGGTCCCATGTCGCTAAGGGCTATTTTCGCTATAACTTCCGATATACTTTGAATAGTCGTTGGACTAGCTTGTCCTCATATTCAATACCTCGTAAGAGTTGCAGTGCTTGACAACGTGGATTCGTAAAAGGATTTTTAATCTTGGAAATTTTGAAGTTCAAGTCCAATTTTAGTATACTTTCTAAAATTGGGTGGTCGGGGCGACATTACGTCCCTGTGCAGCGACATTTACTACACTTTCTAAATTGAAGAGTTAGCGAAAATTTGGCATAAAAAATGCTCCGAAGAGCAAAAATATGTTTCCAAGAATTAAAAACCTCCTCCACGGCGTTTTTACGCGAAGCACGCTTTTCTTACGAAGTATTTCCTAAGTCGGATTTTGTTACAACGTCGAAAAGTATATCGGGGTTATAGCGTTCTTTAACACTCCCCTCCTTTCCGTGAATCTTTTTGTGCAACGTTTGGTAAATTGGTTTTTGAAGAAAAAATGGATCATTGGATGTAGTCTCCCATGTGTTGTATTCGGTTATATTTCAGACCGGCCTATCTGAACATAACATATTTTTCAAATCTAAAATTGAACATATATCGATGCATAGCATTCGATTGAATATTGAACATTGGCTTTCAAAATGGCATAAAAAAAGAAAAAATCGAAAATCCTCAGATTCTCGATGACACAACACAAACACTTTCGACGCACTTATCTTTCTTAGTGTTCTTCCACTAATGCGGGCTTGCGTCTGCTCCTCCTCGTGTCTATGCCTCGTCGATCACCTTCGGTGTCGAACTGCCTTCTGGAGCAGCTTAGGTGGTCCTCGGACTGCTTGGTTCCAGCTATACAATGGCTCAGTTTATATGAAACAATATAAAACAAAATTTTAGTAAAATGTATTGTTCATATCCCGTCTGGGGATCTGCGACCGATAACACATCGTCGTCTTTGAGAATAGGAACACTGAATTTTGTAGACTTATATTGATTGAAATGTTTTCCGTGTAGATAAAATTCACTTCTTGGGAGAAATCTGCGACCGATATCACATCGTCGTCTTTGAGAATATGAACATTGAATTTTGTAGACTCATGCTGATTGAAATGGTTTTTATTAAAATCTCTTCTTAGGAGAAATCTGCGACAGAATCTGCATCCGTCGGATCGTTGCATCTGCCCCTCCAGCAGACGTGGCGGCATCTCGCCCTTGAGTTGCTAGACTCATCTGAATCGCGCCCTTGCGTCAGAGTCGTCGTCTTTCCATGCCGTGCCAATGGAACATTTGTTTGGACCCTTTGGGTCGGACTCTGCTTACAGACGTGTATGTTTGTTAACATATGAGGACTTTGAAAAAATTATAAAAAATACCAACTCTGCCGGACACGGTCAGAGTTGCTGCAGTGAATTTGGAAGATTTGTATGGACGATACAATATCCTCGATGAAAATGACTTGAAAAAAATGCATAAAAAATACCAACTCTTGCCAGACGCGACAAGAAGTTGGTATGGAAATTTTGATATAAAATAAAACTAGCACTAAGTTAAAACTTAGCCTAGGTTGAAAAATATTATAAAAATATTATGGAATCTCCAGAACTTGATTCTGAATCCGAAGAGGAAGCATCTCGTGGCGGTGCATGGATTTGTACAACCGTTTGCTCCGGCGGTGGAGGTTCTGTGGAATCGTCTGAGAACGGGGAATCATTTCCATCGAGTGATGTTCCGCCTGGACTAGCATTTTCTTCATCGGAAGATTCGATTTCCAAGTTGTGCTCCTCTGGCGGGGCTGGTCTCAAATCATTTACATGTACTCTTGTCGTTACATTTCCCTTTTGCACGAGATATACTTCGTCTGAAAACTTCTTTAAGATTCTGGTTGGGCCTGACCAAGACGGCGTGAAGGTATGTACCTTCCTTTTTCTCTTACTCATGACTCTGTCTCCTACTTTGAATACAACTGGAGTGACGGCCTCCTTTGGCGCGTACTTCTGTTTGTAATTTTGTTGAGCCTGACTCGCTCGTATCGTGGAAGCGTTTGTTGCTTGGCTCTTTCTTGCCTCCAGGCATACAAATCCCATTCGCCTCTTTCGGCTGGATCATATCCTAACACGATCATGCTGGGTGTTTGATTTGTAGCGGCGTTCCTACGATTTCTTAAGGTGTAAGTCATCTGATGCACGTAGCGATCCCAAGTGTCGTTTGGCTTTTTGAATAAAAGGGTGTTTAAAATTTTCTTACACTCCTGAACCCGTCGTTCCACGGGGTTGGACTGTTGATGATATGCCGGAATTAAATATCGTTCGATACCGTTTCTTTCACAAAACGTGATGTACCATTCGGAATTAAAGTGACCACCATTGTCTGAAATTATGACTCGAGGGACTCCGAATCTTGCTACTATCTCTTCATCAATAAATTTGGCTATCGTTCTGCCATCGACCTGAATGTATGCCTTTGCCTCTATCCATTTACTGAATACGTCTTCGACAATAATGATGTATCTTTTTTCGGCGTCTTTAGTCCTCTGCAGCGGGCCAATTACGTCGACGCTCAAGGTTTCAAATGCATTTTGTGGTGCATGACTTCTAAGTGGAGCATTGGGTTGGGCTTGTCTTGTCTTTACAGACTGGCATATCAGACAGTCGTTTATATATTTGCCTACGATCCTGGCCATATTATTGAAATAATAACGTTTTGCTATCTTTCTAAGAGTCTCGTCTCTTCCTGGATGACATGCTTCATCTCGGTCATGATAATGGTAAATCAATTCCTTAATTTTCCTCTTTGGAACTATCAATTTAAAATTTTGATCGCAATCTTTCAAAAGTACATCGTCTTGAACGTGAAAATTTTTCATAAAAATAAGATCCGCATCGGAACGTTGTTCCTGTTGAAATAGATCATTCCAACGGCGGATCTTGTCTTGAATGTCTCTTGAACTCAATTGAGCCTGTACGATATCTTCGTATATTTCTGAATGCGTTAAAACAGAAATACGTTCTGGACACTTGTAATTTGGTAGGAACATTCTTTCCTCTTCATCGTCTGTCTCGACATACTTATTTTGTGGGTTATGACTGAGAAAATCTGCTAATAAATTCTCCTTTCCTGGACAGTGTTCAATTTTGAATGCATATTCTTGCAATAATAATGACCATCGTGTGAATTTAGTTTTGTCGTCCTTATGCTTGTTCAACCAAAGTAACGCCCTGTTGTCCGTCTTCACCAAGAACGGTTTGTCTGCTAAGTACATCTTGTACTTTTTAATATAGTTCACCACCGCCAAGCATTCTAGCTCGTTAATGTGGTAACGTCTCTTTGCTGGAGATAACGTGTTGCTTACATACGAAATGATATATTTTTCGCCGTTGTCGCCCAATTGATATAATACGGCCCAAAGGCCTTGTAGGGATGCATCTGTTTGTAAAATGAACTGACGTGAAAAATCCGGCCGATGGAGTTCCAGCGGTCCGGATAATAATTCTTTTAATTTTCTAAATGCTTCATCGCATACATGCTTCCAGTGAAAACGATTTTCCTTCGAAAGAAGTTTCGTTAGTGGCTTCGTGATCATCGCCACATTTGGTAGATATTCTCTTACCCAGTTGCAAAGTCCTAGGAAACTTTGTAGCTGCTTTTTGGTGGCTGGAACGGGATAATTTTGAATTTGTAAGACATGTTTTTCTAATGGTCGGGAAGTATCAGTTCTAACTGTGTGGCCTAAATATTGAATTTCATTCGTCGCTATTACACACTTTTCCGGTGACACTTTTAGATTGTGCAGACGTAGTCTTTCAAAGATTAACCTCAAGTGGGACATATGCTCCTTCACGTTTACGCTGTAAACGATTATATCATCTAAGTACACTTTACAGAAATGGTGCAGGTAACCCGTTAAAACGTCCTTTGCCATGAATTTCTGAAAGGTACAGGGAGCTGTCTTGAGGCCGAAAGGCATGACATTGAATCTGTAAGCTGCCCCATCAGGAGTGGTAAAAGTTGAGAAATCTTTTGATGCTTCATCGAGCGGTATTTGCCAATATCCACTCTTTAGGTCCAACACGGTAAAAAATTTCGAATTTCCTAAATCTTTAATACTTTCATGTATTTTCGGTAAGACGGAAGCCTCGTCTTCAGTCATTTCGTTCAAATGGCGATAGTCGATGCAAAAACGTGGTTTCTTGTCTGAACGTTTTATTATCACGGGTGGTGAACTATATTGGGCAGTGCTAGGTTCGATGACGCCAGCTTTCAACATCTCTTCGATTTGATCGTACATAATTTTCTTCGTACTCGGAGACATCGGATATGGCCTGATATTAAATGGTTTTGTATCTTTTACTATAATTTTATGTTTAACAGTCACTGTGGTTGCTTGAGTCGGTTCCGCAGTGAACAGATCGACAAATTCTTCGAACAGCGGCCGTAGAATTTTGTCTTTAATAACAAGCTCTTCAGGAAGCTCTGCCTGCTGTCTCTCCCTCTGAGAAGCTTGGTTCCAGAAGACGGTAATACGCTCTTCCGTGCCGGCATATAGGCATTTTCGGCCATAATCATATGCGACGTTATTCATGTATAAGAATGGTGATCCTAATATTATTGTTTCGTTCAAATTTTCGATTACTTGAAAATCAATTTCAAAAGAAGTGCCTGAAATTATTACTTTTAATTATGTCGTGCCAAGAGAGTCCACCATTCGATCTCCGCACGCCATAGCAAATGATCGACGTGTCGTGAGATTTTTAAAATTATCCAACATCCTCGGATGGATAACGTTTCGTGTCGAGCCTGAATCAATCAGTGCGTCGACCGCATGTTCATTAATTTGAACTTTTATACGAGGCAAAGGGAACGCTTCGCTCATATAATTTATTGATTCTCTTGTCTTGTGCAGAGGAGCGTCGTAGTGGTCATGAGTATCGGAAAAAATTACTGGACATTGCTGCCGCCTTGGTTCGGCCGTTGTGCCGGGGATCTTGCAGATTGACCCTGGCCTGGGTCTCTGGCCCCTCGAAAGTTTCCCGGTCTCCTGTTGAGATGAGGGTTATTCGGACACTGACTATGGAAGTGCCACTGCACTGTGTCTGTGCAGTATCGACACGGGGTAGCCGGTCGGTCGGGTACTCGGAATTTTCCCGATCCGCCATTAAAATTGTTTTGCCTGCGGTCAGGATTCACTGATCCGCTTGAAGAATTAGGCATAAAAAAAGGACGACCAGGTGCTCTACCTGGACCGTCCTGTCGAGAGACATCCTCTCGGAAATGCACCCTCGGTGCTGTCGGAGTTGGGCTTCCATTGCTCCTGTTACTAGAATTTGGTTGACTTAAACGTCCCGGCTCTTGATAGTAAGACGCGCGGGACAGACGTTGGTCGATTAGCTGGATTAGCGACGTCTGTTCGTCAGCTGAATCCCGCTCGACGTTAGTAGCCGCTGCTATTAACATCTCTGTGGATGAAATTAGGTTGCTTCTCAAGCGTGACCTAATTTCTGGACGCAGTTGGTCCATGATGACCCGAGCTCTGATGGCTTCGGATTTGAAGGGATCAATATGATCGACAAGGCAGGTTTTCCTTGTGATAAACACTGCCGTGTCGTCTAAAGACGTTTGCTTGGTGGCATACAGTTGAGCAATAGCTCGTGACTGTATGTCGGGAGAATTAAATCTCGTAAGGAATCTTTCCTTGAATAAGGCATACGAAGTTGTCAACGTCCTAAACTGTTCAGACCATCGTTGAGCTTCGCCCTTGAGTTGGCCGGTTACGTTATGGAGGCGATCATAGTCGTGGCTTATGCGAGCTCTGTCGAAATATTCCTCCATAATTTTCAGAAAAGCTTCTGGATCTTCATGATCAAGCCCATGGAACGTCACGTTCGGACAGCTTTGTCTCTCATGGGGCGTACAGGTCGGTACGTTCTGTATCGCCTGCACGAAGCCCTCTGCCATTTTCAGAAACATACTTTCCATCGAATTAGCAGTTTGTGGCTGTGAAGCAGATAAATTTGGATTATTTCCCTCTGGAAACAGTCGTTGTGGTTCTATCCCTCTAGAACCGTCGTCGACGAGCGGCGCGGTGACTCGCTCGTAAAATTCTCTTTGGGTCGACCCCTCGGAGTCTTCCGCCATAAATGAGAAAGGATTTGTTGGGTTTGGGGACGGCATGGTCCCTGTTCGGGCGCCATGTGAACGATCCATGCTTTGATGGAAGTCTGAAGGACGTATTTTCTGCTCGAAAAAACTTAGAAAAATAAAAAAAAAAAAATAGAAAAAAGAAAAAATTAATTTTCTTTTTCCTCAACCTTTTCCTAATTCTAAAACGTTCACAAAATTTTTAGGGTTCAACACGACTGTTTCAAACGGAGAATAATATAATAAATCATACTTACTGTCGTTTATGCTTAACTGCTGCTCTGATGGTATCAATTGGAAGACGTCGTAACACTATAAATCTAACACTGTCTGTATCACACTCTCTTAAAATTAAACCTGAAAAGGAATTTTGTTAGAAAACACAACTAAAAGACAATATAAAGTTCAAAATATATATATTAAATCTTTTTAAAAAATTTATGTTTTTACAACAACTTTTTCAAGAGAAAATGTTAACAAACAATGGTCTGACCCGTGTACAACACATGGTGAGGAACGGGACGATTCATACGGTACCAACTACCATCCAATATGCAGTTTGATAAGCTAACGATGCACAAAAAGATTCAAGAAAAGTTTCATGTAACTGAAATTTTGGTGGGCTTTTGCTTGCCTGTCTTATAAACGTATTTATTAATTCACATAAATTTTGGTCGCTCCTCGGAGCTTAAAATTGCTTGAAGCGTCTCTACTTCGTTTGTATTATGCAATAACAAATTTTACGTTCAGGCAAGGCAGATCCCATGCACGTGTGAGTACATGGTATAGATACTTTTTTGACTTCGAATCACTGAGGAACCGGTTTAGGGCAAACCCCGTCAAAATACATCATTTCCCCGTCAAATCCGACTGCTAGGAAATGATGGGGGTCCCATGTCGCTAAGGGCTATTTTCGCTATAACTTCCGATATACTTTGAATAGTCGTTGGACTAACTTGTCCTCATATTCAATACCTCGTAAGAGTTGCAGTGCTTGACAACGTGGATTCGTAAAAGGGTTTTTAATCTTGGAAATTTTGAAGTTCAAGTCCAATTTTAGTATACTTTCTAAAATTGGGTGGTCGGACGTCCCTGTGCAGCGACATTTACTACACTTTCTAAATTAACGCTCCTTGAAGAGTTAGCGAAAATTTGGCATAAAAAATGCTCCGAAGAGCAAAAATATGTTTCCAAGAATTAAAAACCTCCTCCACGGCGTTTTTACGTGAAGCACGCTTTTCTTACGAAGTATTCGGATTTTGTTACAACGTCGAAAAGTATATCGGGGTTATAGCGTTCTTTAACAGCAACACCGGTTTCCGAGGGAGGGAATTACGATGGTATTGTTATTTTTCACCCTATCTCCTCCGAACTACCCTCATGTATAAAAATACCCCTTTTTCTATAAACTATATGTCTAGCCCCCTGGGGTTGCCATCACCATTACCATCGTTTTTCTCACCCTTGAAAACAGAAGCGAAAATGTATTGCAAAAGCTCCTACAAACTCTTGATGTTCGGAACCTCGTTAAATCGACTATTATGACTGTATTTTGTTGTATTGTATTGTATTGCGTTGCGTTGCATTGCATTGGATTGGGTTGGGTTGGGTTGGGTTGTGTTTTGTATTGTATTGTACTGTACTGTATTGTATTGTATTGTATTGTATTGCATTGTATTGCACTGTATTGCACTGTATTGCATTGTGTTGCATTGTATTGTATTGCATTGCATTGCATTTTATTGCATTGCATTTTATTGCATTGCATTTTATTGCGTTGCGTTGCATTGCATAGTATCAGTGGTATTGTATTACACAACAACCCTGTACTGATCCTCTGGTCTATCAAATCATAAACGAAAGGAGTCCCTAGGTTGCCGAATAGCTCCATTTTCTGGCGACTTATTGCAATCAAAGTTGGTGAAATACCAGAATAAAATTAAACCAAGCATACCAACGCAGATAGATTCATTATTATAAAATATGTAGTAAAATATGAATTACAATATACCACAAGTTCATTATTTCCTATGAAAGGAAATATATAGTATTTTGTAGCGAACAGACTCATGATTTGTTAATTAGTAACACTAATGGAGCAATCCTATCGACAATCTCAGAATGCGAAAATAAGTGTCTCAAAATGTTCACTGCCTCCCTGACTATTTAATTGTATGATATCAGGTAGTTTACTAAGCTGTACAACAAAGAGATAGAGGGCGAATTTGTAGTGTATTCTTATTTTATAAAAATATAAACGCGCATAAAAATAAATAATAATTAACATTTAGATATGAAACATATTAGTTGTATTACCAGTAGTTACTAATGAATGTAATAATTTACATACTCGGGTATTACTATTAGACAACTATTTTCTATAAATTAACTGAGTATGATTATTAGTGTTTTGGGAGCAACCATTTTCTAATTTTAGCAGATTTTTATGGTAACTTTTTCTAATTTACAGAGGAAAATGGAGCAAATTTATTATTATATTAAAAACACCATTTGGAGAATATGAATTCTATGCTATTAACCTACAATGCTAGGCAACAGTTGGTAATTTTTTTCTACAGTGACTAATTTGCCATGCAATTTAAGAGTATATTTATTAATTTGCAACATTCAGGTCATTGTTGGTAATTAATACTAATGACTAGTTTTTACCACTAGTTAATAATTTTCGGAATTTTATATTGAGTGCTTTGTAATAATAGTTCTGTAATTATCGACAATTACATCGCACAATAAAATAAAAGTTTTCCTGTGATAAAAACATCTGCGAAGTCAGAATATAGTGTAGTAGAACATTTACATTTTCTTGATACCTGCTTGAAACTTCAATATCAGTTCTGCTAAGAGTCCATTTCCTTTGGTAATATTTTCCTAGGTCAAGAATATTATGATGAAATAATTGATTGTTATTTTCGTTAGTCGTTACTTAACGTTCAGAGAATTAGAACTCCATTTGTATGTATGACTGGTGGTCGAGAGGTGAGCGTACTTGCCTCTCACCCAAAAGTCCCGGGTTCGATCCCCGGTCGTGGCAGTGGAAAATACTGTGAGAGGGATTTTTCCACTATACACGGATATTGGGTGTATGTCCATTGTCTCTAAATGTGTAGCCCCCTCCCGTACAAGGCTCTTCTAGGGCCTTCCGGGATAAAGGGGGTCGTAATTACTTGTGGTGTTATTTATTATTATTTCCCTTGATAATATTTTTCTATGTCAAAAACACCCCGATGAAATTGCTTACCATTATCACTAGTAACTACTTAACTTTGAGGGAAATAGTTCATGCGGTATTCCTTGAAAATTAATTAATTTATTTATTTACATACATCACGGCCAATTACTTAATGGGAAAATACAGGATTATGAACAAATATCACAAATTACAAATTAATAAGTCAAATATATATAACAATATATAATGCATCATATAATTTAACAGGCGTGGGAAGAGAAAAAAAAGAGAGAACTATTACATAGTGCCCAATAAAAGCTCTTATTCTAAATTTAGGTTTTAACTTTTTGAAGGGGAATAAGACATTATTTGAAGAAAATTTATCAATATGTAAATTACTCTACTATCATTCAAACTAAAAGATTTGTTAATAGAATCTTCATTTGTTGCTCTGGGGTTAGTAAATGAGGTATTGAAGAATCTTGCAAATTTGTCCACAATGTTTATGTATTATTTAGCTGGTTATCTCCAAAAATTTTTAACGTCATGTCTAATATTGTTTTGAATACTGTTTAAATATATTTTATAAGCATTACCTGTGTCTGACTTAATTAAAGTTCTTAATACTTTAAATTCATTATATATATGTTCCGCACCTGTTTTCTTAAATAAATTCCGGATTCTAATTTTTTCTTTTAAGTTCTTAATAATACTATTATTGAATCAGGGCGGATATTCTTTTGGTTTTAAAACATATTTAGTCACGCAAAAATCAAGGGATACTTTGTAAAAATGATCACAGGCTGAATATATGTATGTATATATGATATACGTCATTTCCTTCGATTTATCTCTCATATCGTTAGCTGATTAGAATTATTCCCCTATCTATACTTATTTCAACTCAACACGACTACAAATGCTAATAGTGTTAATTTTTTCTAACAATTTTACTCTGAATATATTCTTCTGAGGAACTCATAAAATGTGATAAACATCATCCAGCAATTGCTTTATTTATTAATTGTGACCATTCATATGATCATTTAGAATATGAAGAGTTTATATACAATTTTAAAAATAGCGATTTTAATGCTATAAATGAATATCTCTTAAATGATCTCTGGGACCTGTTCGTAAATGCTGAAACAAATACTGCTGTGGAAGTTTTTTGCACATTTTTAATGCAGTATATTGACAAGTTTGTACCTAAAATTAAGTAATTTTAAATTTTCGATTTGGTTAGATGATGAATTGAAAGAATGTTATAAATAAACGAGCAGCACATAGAATATATAAAATTACAAATTGCCAGGATGATTATAACAATTTTAATATCTTGCGAGCACTCTGTAATGAGCAGTCAATTAGATTTGACTCTAGAGTCTTCTGGGATTATGTACGTGTTACGAATAAAGAATATATTGCTCCTAGTAATATTAGATATCTTGAAGAAATTGCTGATAATGGGCTCGCAGTAGCTAATCTATTTGGAAAGTACCTTTCTTCTTTCTACTCAGACACTAAAACTTACACTGCTCCACCGAATTATAATCAGTCACAATATAAGATTAATTAATTATATCAATATCAGTTGCTTTTATACGACTTTTATATAAATATATCTGAGGTTTTAAGCATGCTGAACAATATTGATAGTAAAAAGGGGCTGGACCCGATGAGATAGATATCTTTCTTAAAGTACTGTGCATTTGCTATATCTAGACCCCTGTGGCTACTATTTAATAAATCTCTGCCAGAAGAAACTTTTCGGATACTTTATAAAAAATCATATATCGTTTAGGTACAATAGGTAAACTGAAAACCATACAAGTTCTAAACAGTACGGATTTTGTCAAGGCCGGTCTATAACAATTCATTTATTACTATATAAAAATTATACTGTCAGTACCTTGGAGAGGGGTAATTGTGTAGATTCAATTTATACAAACTTCTTCAAGGCATTTGACAAAGTCGATCATTCTTTGCTACGCAAAGAATTATCTCAATGAGTTCATGGTATGCTCCTTCAATGGTTAGAATCATACTTAAAAGATCGAGTTAAAACTGTTAAAATTAATAACTATTATTCAGATGAAGTTTAGGTTATATCAGGTGTTCCTCAAGGAGCTCATTTGGCCCTATCATTATTATTTTTTTGTGAATGATGTTGTAGAATGTTTCTTGTATACTCAAATATTATTATGTGCTGATGATTTAAAAATATTCAAAGAAATTACTGATTCCACCTCTGTTACAGAATTACAAGAAGGCATTGATAGATTTCAGAAATGGTGTAATAACAAAAAAATAATTTTTAACGTCACAAAATGTAAATATATACAGTTTGATAAAGGGATTTGCCAATCACTAAACACGTATTTCATAAACGGTACACCTATTGATAATATTGATATAATGCGTGTTGTAGGAATTTACTTCGATTCTAAATTAACCTTTGTACATTACATCGAATAAATCTGTAATAAAGCTTTAAAAATCCTTGGATATACTTAAAGACAATGTACAGAATTTACCAACATGTACGCCATAGTCTTTATATATCTCAATAGTTTGATCTCGACTTGAAAATTGTTCAACTATTTGGTTTCCATATTATCAGACTCATATAAATAAAATTGAAAGAGTGCAAAAAAGATTTTTATGCTATATAGCATTTAAGCTCCACATACCCAGTGAACATATTATTTGCTATAATGTAACACTAACTCTGCTCAACATTCCGACTTTACAATTACGGAGAATTAGCTTAGACATTATATGTTCATTTAAGCTCTGTAATGGAATTATAGACAGCCCAGGGCGTAAATTCTCGAATTTCTAGTGATCGATGTCGTATGCCACTTTCTTAGAATGTCTATCATAATCGCGCAAATTCTATAGACATTTTAAGAACGTAGCAAAAGAAATGACAATTTTGTCTCCTACATGTCTTTAATCTGTCGAGCCTCCTCCTTTAAAATGATCAGAATGTGAGAGTCCTCCGAGTAGACCTTCCATGAATGGCGAATAAATTAGATTTGACTTGAGCTGCTTTTCAAACTGATCTGAGAAATCTTAATCTGAATAATAATATCCAAACAGGAGTTTCGCGTTTCGACCTTCATCTTCGCTTTAAAACAGATGAGAAACACTGCCAGACAAGATAACTTTCTTGGTCACCAAGAACTTATTCAACGGTAATTGACCTATTCCCAGAGAGCTGTTACTAGCGCACATGTTTGTAAATCGCCGGACAAGACGTATTTTAAACTGTGCAATAATGTACTAAAGTATCCTTCACTGAGAAAGAAAGTTTAATTTAGATAGCTCAGTTAGGAGGATGAGTGTGGAGAGATAGAAATACACAATTTTTGAGAGAGAGAGAGAGACAACCGGAGTAGCCTCAAAAGTCATTCATCAACTTACCATTGATTGTAGCTTGCGACATTCAAAAGTAATTGGAAGAAGAGTCAAGGGTCTTTCCTCTAAGAAGTCACTTGATATTCCAAATTTAGTTTTAAGTAATAAAATAAATTTCATGACAATTAAGAGACTCTGACATTAATAGAAATGAGGAAGAATTATTGCACAAATGGAGGTTCAATGATTTTGATATAATTTTCATGTATCACCCTATAATACCATTTTGAAAAGCAACTAGAAGAAGTGACAGAATTTATCAAATGTCAAAGAAATTTGCTTTCAAAATCTATAAAGAAAATTTAACTCATTTCAAACATCAAATAACAACAACTCTTCAAATTCCAAGGTCTATTCTATTTTTAACTACTTTAGTTATACCGCCATTGATAGTGGTCCTAATTTTTCGGACATGACTGTCAATTTTGTTGAGAGATGAAAGTAAGTCGGTTAAGTTTATAAAAATAATGGCAAGAAGTAGCCCGAAGGAAATTCTTAGAGTTAACAAGTCGTTAAAAAAACATAAAACTCACTTCATAAATTAGTACTATAAATAAATTGCACTAATCATTTAAACAAGCAAAATCGTTAATATAAAATAAGCATGGTACAAAGTGTTTAAAATGGTACATCTAATTCAGCTCCTCAATAATTAATAATTAGTTAATTTATAATTTATTAATTAATACTTCTATAGTAATATGCATTTTTCCGGATACTTGAACTTTATTGCCTATGTTTTATTTCACACTGACCCGACAAGATGTAGTGAAATTGAAATATTTATATTTTCATGAGACATTCGTTTCGCTTATTTAGCAGCGTACTCAATTTCATGATGAAAATCCAATGCCACATATTCACACTGTTTCAATATTTAGGTATTATTAGGTCAAATCAAATCAAATTTAAGAAATAATAACAATACATATTTAGTATTTATATAATAATCGTTAGTGTTATGTAGTACACCTAGATTGCATAAAAAATCTGTGTGTACCAGCAACAACTTAATTACATTGTAAAATCTTAATTATTATTTAAAATTTCACTATTCGATGACCGCAGGCGAAATTTACGACAAGTAGATGACACTATTATATTATTTCTATATTCTATATTTTAACCATCTACCAGGGGCGAGCGTAGGTGCGTCTTTACTATGTACATAATTCGGTATGCGATGTAAAGCAACGACAGGTGCAGTTAGTACTTGGATGGGTGACCATTCCAACGGAAACCGCATTCTCGCCTCACACATCTTCCAGCGGCTTGTATATCAGTGTATGCGTGGAAGCTATTCAACCTCAGGCGAGGGTTGTATAGGAGATATACCATCCTTCGGAGGGGATGTAAAGCCGTCGGTCCCTTGTCTATTAAATGTTAGGCAAGTAAAAGATCCCTACTCTTCTTAAGGAAAGAGGTTCGGCAAAATTCCTGGTTGGGGGTAGCTCGTCTACAGGCGTCGGTGTTAGGCCTCAGTTGCGGAAATAGGCCGACATTAAATAAATGTATAAAAAAAACCATCTACCAGTAATTTTGTGTGAGAACATGACGAGAAGAAATTACTATGACGCTCAGGCGGGGACTTTTGATACACCCATTAACCATAATATGGAAGTGAAAATAACCACTATATTAAGAGCTCTCCGGATATAAGCCGGCAAGACGCTTCGATATACTCTCATATAAACCGTTATTTTAAAAATTTGCTATCACTAAAAGACATTAAAAACATGTTACAATGTGGGATGATGAGAGAAAAAGGTATTATAATTTTTTCTTTCTATTTTCGATTTGCAAAGATAATTTTTATCATCCCACATAGGTATTATTAAAATAAACATTTTCCCTTTTCTAGAACTAAAATAAAATTAGCCCTAATGTTCTCAGGAGTAAGAGAGATTTAAAGATTAGGTATAATAAATTTGTACAATGTCATATTGTATTACATCTCTATCTCTCTCTCTCTTTCCAAGCACATCATATATCCGGCTGCGTCATTTTATTGACGTGAAGTCATTTACAATTAAAATTGGAAGCGTGGATGTCTAATACACTCCGGATAACCCTTAACTGACAAACCGACTGATAGTTCCAACATACAACATAGTAATAGATTCTACAAAAGACCCTACTAGGTGAACTCAAAAAGAATAATAAAAATTTAATATTAAGTAACGATGTGGGTTATAACATTAATGCAATACTAACACAAAACTCAGATTTACGTAACTTCCAAGTGGAGTCGGTTACAAAACCTGGAGCAATGTTCCAACAAGTGATTGAAAATATTGACCTTTTGACGAAAAACTTTGCTACGAATGATCATGTTATTTTAGCGGGGTCAAACAATTTAATAAGATAAATAAGTAGCCACTATTTTGAAACTTATGTGAGAAGATACAATTATTTGCAAGTTTAAATATGACAATCGCTACTGTACCACTAAAGAAAAACCATTACGTAAATAGATTTATTTATAAATTTAATAACAAATTATCTGAAGCTGCCACAAAATTGAAAGGGTGTGTACCTGGTAAACCAAGTATTTTAAATGTGAACAAAAACAACTCTATTCGCTTCAGTAATAGTGAAATACGTGAAAATATAACGAATATAATAAGAACGGCAAAGTACAAAAATCTCGTGTTCGTAAAAATCGATGCTTTAAATGATATCAGCCCTAATAATATTGAAAATGTTCCTTCTCTCACACAAGTGGACTTAACAGGATCAATCTTGGATGAAGATGCAAATTCAATACAGGCTACCCAGATTAGTGTAATAAATGACTCCCAATAAATAAGGGTTAGTAATGTGCTAAATAATATTCTATGTGACTCCGGTATCACAAACAATTTCTTATACCCTCGTTTGTCCCAAATGATGCTAACACTGTGACATAAAAAAATTCAAATGCAAGTAAAATAAATAGGCGTAATTCGAATATTCAGTCAGATATAAAAAATGATTTAAATATTATGCATCAAAATGTACAAGCTCTCTCTAATAAAATTTTGCAGATCGAAGTAATTTTAGTTAATTATGATGTAGATAAATTTTTAGTTAGTGAACAGTGGCAATCGAATGAGCAAATTTAGTTGCTTACTATTAGTAATTACACCTTACACTTATTCTATTGCCGGAAATTCACTAGTCATGGTAGAACAGCAATTTATTTAAAAAAAGACCTGACTGATATAAAATTGAGAAATTTAAGTAAGTATTGTATAGAAGGTATTTTAGAATGCTCCTGTATCGAGTTAGCTAGCCGCAGTATAATTATTGTTGTCATATATAGGCCGCCAACAAGCAATTTTAATACGTTCTTAGAATTTCTTTGCAACTTACTACATGAAATTTTTGAATTTAAAAGATGTATTGTAATAGGAGGAGATTTTAATATCAATTTTAATGTATACAGTAACAACCTATCCTTACTTACTGACTTATTGACCTCTGTTGGTCTCGAAATAACACTAAATAGTCCGACACGAGTAACATCTAAAACAAACACCTGTTTATATAATTTTTTTATTGATCCTTACGTGACACACTATGTGATAAATAATGTGAATTTAAATTTGTCTGATCATTCTTCAAAATTTCTATCTATAAAATTGAATAAAAATAAAAATATAACAACTAAACCATATACCTATGGAATGAAAATTAATTCAGATAATATTCTTAAATTTTGCAATTACTTAGAAAGGGAAACTTGGGATGATGTTTACTTAGAGAGTAATTTGAATTCTGCATTTAAAACATTCAGTAATCTAATTTATTTTTATTTTGAATTGTCGTTCCCTATGATCCGCTTTGTACATAAAAGAAAAAATTCTAATCAAGAGTCGATAAAAGATAGTGTAAATAAATCCAAAAATGAAGTTCAACTATTTTCGGATCTAGCAAATAAATATCCTGAACTAAAAAACTATAGCATACACCTAAATATACAATACAAAGAAAAACTACGTTTAGCTAAACAGGAATATTTCGACAAAAAAATTAATGACTCGAACAATAAAACAAGAATTATGTGGCATATTATAAAAGAAATACGGGGAAAACTTCAAAAGGGAAATAGATATTGTGGGAAATAATATTAAATTAAGTGATGATGAAATGGCAAAACATTTTAATAAACATTTTAAGACCAGTTTAATAACTAACAATCAAAAAATAGATGTTGAGTGTTTGAATTCTAATGTGCCCCTAGGTAATACTTCCCTTTTTCTTGCACCTTTAAGTGAACAGGATGTAGTAGCCATAATAAATAATTTTAACTCTTCTAATTCTAGTGGCTACGATACCATATCAAATAATTTATAAAAAAAACTCTAAATATCTTATCTGTCAACCCTTATCGTATCTGATAAACCTATCGCTTGGGCAAGAACTATTTCCTGAAAAATTGAAGCTCTTAAACCTGTATGACAATTACCGAGCTATTACATTACTATCAAGTTTCTCCAAAATATATGAGTCAGCCTTAAATGGTCAGCTAGCAACCTTCTGCATATATAATAAAATAATCTCACCAGAACAGCATGGTTTTGTAAAAAATAGGGGTGTGGATACTGCCTTAAGTAAATTTCATATAGAAATTGTAAATGAGTTTGACAAAAAAATGTGCCCACTTGGTCTATTCATTGACTTTTCCCAACCATCGATTGCTCTTAGAAAAATTATACATGTATGGAATCAGAGGGCCTCCAATAAAATTTATAAACTCATACCTAAGCAATCGAGATCAAGATATTCAAATCAATTATGTCAAACGTGAACCTAGGAAGGTAACCCAGGGTGTCCCACAAGGCTTCATCCTGGGTCTTTTCTTTTATATTATTTTTGCTAATGACGTATTTTATTTTCTAAAGCCAATTAAGAATATACAAATAGTATGTTATGCTGATGCTACTAATTTCTTAATCACAGAAAGCAGCGAGATAGAAGCAATAAATTTGGCAGAAAATATATACAAAAAATATATTCTCTGGTCTGAGAAAAATTTTCATTAATTTAAATAAGCAAAAAACCGTATCAATACTCTTCAAACAACAAATGTCACTAGCAAATTTAAATATCCAAAACTCTGACCTGTTCAATGTATATAACTCACGTAAAATTTTAGGTGTCTTGCTTAAAATGAGATATTCACATTGACATACTGTGTAATAAATTACGCACTTGTTGCTATGCGTTACAGTCACTGGCAAACCACTGTATTTGGAACATTGTAGTTAGCGTATATTATGCAAACTGTCACTCTCAAATGCGATATGGTATTATAAACTGGGGAATAAGTAATTGCTCTCAACGCGTTTTCATTTTACAAAAGTATGCATTGCAAATACTAACTAAGATATCAAAAAGGGACTATTGTAGAGCAGCATTCAAAGAATTAAAAATTTTAACAGTAATCGGTACATATATATACGAACTGTTTTGTTTAAAAAATTTTTCCCATATTTCAAAAATATCTCACTGACCACAATTACTCCACCAGATTTAAAAACTATCTTATACCCAGTCAACATTCGACAAGACTTTATAACAAAAAGTATATATTTTAATGGGTGCAAAACATTCAATGCTTTGCCAATTGAGGTAAAACATCTTTATTTTCAACAAAGGCTAAAGTCTTATTCATTGACAAAAACTGTTAGTCTGTTGAAGAATTTTTCTCCAAACAACTTAACCAAAATTACATCTTTACCGTAATTGTTTTTTTTTGTTTTGTCTTTTCGCTTTGTACATTGATTTTATATACACCTACCGGTGTGTATGCTATATAAAAGTGTATATGTCATATACAATTATCTGTAAATGTATCTGTTTTTATACAATTGTATGGATGTGTATACTGTGTAATGTATTTTTAAATTTTTTAAATTTTTAAATGTACTTGACTCTCTCTACAATTACTTGCATTATCTTTTTTTGTACAATTAATTGAGAGATAAAGAATTATTTTTATTATTATTAGTATTTATTAAGTATTCAGTTACTTTATCACAGAATAGTCCTATGTTATTATATTGCTTAAAATAAACAGGTAAAATATTATAAAATTTTGGACCACAATACGTTAGAAATCTTTGTGTTGTGTATCTAGTTTGAGGTATTGTGGAATTTAAATTATATTTTTGTCTTGTGTTGTGTACATGTTGTATATTATGTTTATGCGTAAATATTTGAACAGACTTGGTATAAATATAGGAGTTACAGATTAAATACATTAAGTTGTTTGAATAGTAGTTCAGTGCAGTAGTGATTATTTTTTCTTAAGATAATTTTTGTTATATGTTTTTGCGATATATTTAAAGATTCCCCATGTTATTATTTCATATGGGGGCGAGCGTAGGTGCGTCTTTACTATGTACATACTTCGGTATGCGATGTAAAGCAACGACAGGCGCAGTTAGTACTTGGATTGGTGACCATTCCAACGGAAACCGCGTTCTCACCTCACACATCTTCCAGCGGCTTGTATATCAGTGTATGCGCGGAACAACTTAGGCAAGGGTTGTATAGGAGATATACCATCCTTCAGAGGGGATGTAAAGCCGTCGGTCCCTTGTCTATTAAATGTTAGGCAAGTAAAAGATCCCTACTCTTCTTAAGGGAAGAGGTTCGGCAAAATTCCTGGATGGGGGTAGCTCGTCTACAGGCGTCGGTGTTAGGCCTCAGTAGCGGAAATAGGCCGACGTTAAATAAATGTATAAAAAAAAAAAATTATTTCATATCTAAGAATTCATTCGACCAATGCGTGATACAATGATTTTAAAGTGTTAAAAGGTAAAATATTTTTTAAGTGATAGAATTTTCAAACCAACTTGTGCATTTTGTTGTTTAATTATTGAATGTGCTGTGTCCATTTTAAATTTGGACCTATAATAATTCCGAGATATTTAATGTTCTAGTTCTATGCTTGCTGCAGTTTCATAGCACATATACAATCACCTTTTCGTTTATTTATACATGAGTATATATGTAACTGAAGCGTATCTATCTTAGGAACGTTTATGACATATATATTAAAGCACATAAATTTTGTCTTACCTAGGTTAACTGTTAGGTAATTTTACGATAGCCACTGTTGTAATTTTGAAAACTCTACCACCGCTATATTGGTAACATTTCCCCAAGAGTTGTCCTCGACCAGAAGTAGAGTGTCATCTGCATATGCTACTACTTTTCCATTAATTGGAAGTTAAAGTAATTCATTGACATAAATATTAAAATGAATTGGCCCTAGAACCATTCCTTGAGGAATGCCATATTGTATTATTTTTAAATTTTACTTTCATCAATTTCTACACATGCTCCCTGTTTTGTAGATATCTTCTGAATAAGTCATTACCTGTAGCCCTTATACCATATTCATTAAGTTGGTTAAGTAAAATGTCATGCGACACCGTATCGAAGGTATTGGCCAAATCAATAAATATTGTGATTTATTTCTTATTATTGTTTACAGTATTATGTGTATAGTTTTTACAACCTCATGTATACCATCATCAGTACTCATACCTTCCTTAAAGCCACATATTGATAGGGAGAAAGGATTTTTTTATAATTCAGCTGCTCTACTACTCTATTTTTTATACATTTTCCTAAAACTTTTGTAACATGGTTGATTACCGAGATGGGTCTGTTTTGTACATAGGTATCAAAGTTGATATTTTTGGCATGTTTGGAAAGAAACCTTTTTCATAACATAAGTTAAATATAACATAGGGGTTTAGCTACGATTGCATTCAAAAACTTCAATATCTTTGAGAACATATTATCTTCACCTGAGGAATATTCATTTTTAAATTTGTTTATATTTTTTATAATTTCATCTTCGGCGATAGGTTTGAGAAATATGTTGCTAGAACTAATATTTCTTCTTTTTAATAATTTATTAACTTGAACTCTCCTCGCCATGTTTTCTTCAATATTTATAAAGAAATTATTAAAATTTTCACTAATTTCCTTTTCATTTAATATTTCGACATTATTCTGATTTATAATATTTTTTTGCTAGCGCTTTACCTGTTAAAACTTTCATTTACTATTTCCCAGTTTTTATATTATTTCTATTTTCTAAGATTATGCTGTGATAATAATCTCTTTTTATTTTTTATTAAATTATGCATTAAATTTCTGTATTCTTTATATCTATTTATTAAAGTAGGATTATTTTTATTTGCATTTTCCTTCATGTTATCGCTTTTCCTTATTAAGACTACTAAGCCTCTTGTTATCCAAGGTTTAAACGGTGGAAGATAAAAATGTCACCATTTCATAGCTATGTACACAGACTATTACCTTTGAACTTTGAACTTTGAAAAAGTGGTTAAAATTCTTAAAACGCTAGCAAAAAACAATCACTTATTGACAAATTAATAAAAAATAAACAGAGAAAAATATTACAAAAACATTTTTATAACGTACAAGATATAGAAAACAAAAAGTGGCATAGTATAAATTATGTAAATAAGGTTAGCAACTGAGTATGTAATAAATTAAATAAATTAGGTATTAATACAATATCAACGAATAGAAATAATTTAGGTCGCTTGTTGGTTAATAATAAAGAAAAGACCGAAGTTATAAAAAAATCGGAGGTATATATAAATAAAGTGTGACGACTGTGATGCCGTATATATAGGTCAAAGTGGCCGTAGCATAGATGTGAGGTTAAGAGAACACAAACAGTCTATTTTTTTATATAATAAAGATAAACTGGTTTCGCCGAACATTGCATTGAGCAAAATCACGTTTCTGACGGTAGTAGTGTTAAACTTTTGCATAATGCAAACAAAGGAAAAATCCTAGATATGCTTGAAATTTTAGACATTAAGAAGGCCCTAAGAAACCATCAAAACGTTACAAATGCATAAACAGAATTTATGAACAATCCTGTGCTAGACGCAGTAATGAAATTAAAATTAAGTTCGTAGTTCCTGCCTGTATTGTTAAATTTTAAGAAATAGCAAATCAAGTTATTATCCCCGGCTAGGTGGGTAGAGGATTTGTAAGATATATACTGTGAACCACGACTTTCAGGTTAGTTTTTAAGACTCTTTGGTAATGGTAGCAAGGCCGTAACATATGTCAGAGAAATCTGAAAAAAAACGAATGAAACAATAAACCAAGTGCGTATTGTAACTATTCTTTTGAGTATTTATAATTATTCTATTGAATATGTTTCATCAAGAACCTACCGCAGATTCCATCCAGTTTACGAATATCTATATTTCTATAGATAAAACTCTTGTAGATAATAAAACGTCTTTTCTATGAAAAATGATTTTGTTTACTTTTTTAAATCTGGAGAAATTTTTAATATCTTTAAATTTTTGGGTAATGTATCGAAATATTGTTACAAAGTTGTAGGTAGGGGATTTTTCATATGTAGATGTCTTATGAGCTGGTATCAATAATGTTCTACCATGTCTTGTTCTATAACTGTGGCATTGGCCAACTTCTTCAAAGTTAGTTCTATTTTTAAGAACATAGAGAACATATTTTCACAAAAGATGAAAGGCAAAGTAAATACATTTTTACTTTTAAAATAGTTTTGGAATTAATTGTTGGATGTAGGTTAAAAATCATCCACATTAATGTTTTTTGGGATACCAGTACTCTGCTTATGCTACTACTAACTCCCCTTTGCCATATGGCTATAACCCAAAGAGTAATATATATTTAATAATCTTTCGCAATCTAGACTGGATTTGATTTGGAGTATTGCATAAAAGGCCGAGTTCAATTTGGCACAAACAAAGTCAATATGGATGTTCCACCTTACTTGACAGTCTAAATGGGTACCTAAAAATTTAGTAGCTATAGAAAATATTATGTTGTTTCCTGATTCAAAAGTTGGGGATAATGGTTTTCGAATATAGAAATTTAAATACACTGCTTTACTGCTGTTTAAAATCAGCCTATTGTGGTGTGACCATACATACAATGCAACACATATACAATTTACCTTCAAAGCGATTTCTTATGGTATTGATGCTGATACGGTTATTGAAGTATCATCTGCGAACTTGACTAGTAGATAAATATTGTGGAAGATCATTTATGTATATCATGCAAAGGAGGGGACCCAACACTGAACCCTGTGGTCTACATTTTCTTATAAAAGTTTTTTGTCATCCGATATATTTTACTATCATTTTCTTATTTTCCAAATATGACCATATCCATCTTAACAAATTCCCTGTTACTCCCATAGAAAATAATTTATCCCATAAAAATTCGATATTAACAATGTCAAAAGCTCGAGATAGTTCAAATATTAATAATATGACATATTTGCCTTCATCGACTTCTTTGTAAATGAAATTTAATAAGTGGTATGAAGCTGTCTCTGTTGATACATGTTCTCTAAAACCACGTTAGCAGTATGTTATAATATCTAGTTTAGTTAAGTAATTTATTATTATATTGTATACTATTATTTTAAAAAGTTTTGATAAAATACTGAGCAGTGAAACTTGTCGGTAGTTTTCTACTTTTAGAGGATATCTTCTTATATAAAGGTATAACAAATGCTAGCTTCAGAATATCAGGAAATATTCCATAACTTATGGATCTATTTATTAAATAAGATTAGATTATATAGTACCAGATTACCAGGTATTAATTATCTACATTTAGACACCGGTTTTAATTTCATTTAAGGACGGTAGATAAATACTTTACATATTTCTTCTAATTTTTCGTTTACTTGTAGACGTACAGTTGTATAATTTATTAAGTACTAAACAAACCGTCCTGAAAACCTATATTACTTTATTTGTGTAACCAAAACAAGTCCGTGCTCAAGTGTTGATTCACTACGAAATATTCAATTCATAAAAATACAGTTAACGACAAACATTAAACCTGAATTAAAGTTATTAAATATTTAATTAGGCAATAGGTACCTAGTTGTGAACGCACGGAAAAGGACTAAACAGAATATATTACAACACTACTAAAGTGCATTTCTTTAAAACCGGTTCTGTTATGGTATGGTTTAGCTATATAATATGTAAGATAACGTCTCTCTAGGTAATAGATACTCATCATTACGATATGAAGCAAGAAGTAGGTAATCCTGTCTACTTATAGCGGGTCACCTACGCAGACGACCGATGGCGACGGATTTATTAATTTTATGGGAATATGTTCGTCGGCCCTACCTGTGGAAGAGATTCTAAATTTAATGTACTGGGTTGAACTAGATGCTTTGGTTATATAGGTGCCCTAATAGTACTTATGGAAGCGTATTGAGACCAGAAATAAACTAAATTGTTGGAATTTCAGTTTAATATATCGAAATTTCAACATAGTTTATTTAAAATTAATTGGATGGAATCTGCGGTAGGTTCTTGATGAAACATATTCAATAGAATAATTATAAATATTCAAAAGAATAGTTACAATACGCACTTGGTTTATTGTTTCATTAGTTTTGTTCAGATTTCTCTGATATATATTTCGGCCTTGCGACCATTATCAAAGAGTCTTAAAAACTGACTTGAAAATGGTGGTTCACAGTATATATCTTACAAATCCTCTACTCACTTGATAACTTGACTTGCTATTTTTTAAAATTTAACAATACAGGCCGGAACTACGAACTTAATTTTAATTTTATTACTGTGTCTAGTACAGGATTGTTCATAAATTCTGTTTGTGTATTTGTAACGTTTTTATGGTTTCTTAGGGCATTCTTAATTTCTAAAATTTCAAGCATGTCTAGGATTTTTCCTTTGTTTGCATTATGCAAAAGTTTGACACTACTACCGTTAAAAACGTCATTTTGCTCAATGCAATGTTTGGCGAAACCAGTTGATTTTTTATTACATAAAATAGACTGTTTGTGTTCTTTTAACCTCACATCTATGCTACGGACACTCTGATCTATATATATATATATATATATATAATATCCACTATCAGCCAGTCTGCCATTTATTTAAAATTTTGATTAAGAAATTAATTCTGAAAATTAAGTATAAAATTTGTAAACAGAATACCTATATGGGGGCTATAAGCTATAATGAGGAGTATTTGAAATCGACAAAATGAATCTAACAGATATCAAATAACTGATAAATATAGAATTATTGCTAATTTATAAACATTCACATGCCCATATGATGATTTGACTTATTTTAGGTTTCTTGTAAAATTTCATGCAATAATAAAATTTAAGTGATTTCAACGCATAACAATATAATTAGAAATTGTAATAATACAAAGTAGTAGAGTACATGTAAAGCGATAGCTATAAGATTAAAAGTTGGGTTTGTCTCCAACTCTATCAGTGGAAATGCATTTTAAAAGGAGGCCAGTGAGAATAAGATGCGTAACCAGGGAGATGAAAAAGAAAAGGAAGAAAAAAAAAGATAAATAAAATTGGGGAATCGAATTGAATTTGAATAAAGAAAGTATTAAGTAAGAAGACAATTCACAATCTTGTGGAAGAAATAAGAAAGAAAGAAATAAACTAGAAAGAGGAAGTACTGTGTTGTGAAGAATAAATTTTGACAAGGCAAGTGAAAAGTTTTGTCAAATATTAGGTAGCAGTCAAAAGTTGATCTGGGTAAATTAAACTTTATTAAACAGTGAGATCAAGCGCTATTAATATTGATCTGTGGTTAAATGAACACGTTATTAAAATAGTGATATCAAGCGTTATTAAAAATGATCAAGGACTTAAAAGATCATAATATACAATTAGTTATTTTGCAAAATGAACATTAAGTCTCGAGCACGATTAGATTATTTAATTTTTAGATTTAAGGTATTTACAGTCTTGTGTATTTAACTTTGTTCAAGGACATTAATATAGTTTAATCTGTTGAAATCAATTATTTTACTTTCTTTAAACATCAATTTCAATACAATCTTGGAACCGACCACCCTGAGATAAAGTCAATTAATCTGCAGGCTATGCACAGTAGTTTATCCTACAATTAAATTATATTCCAACTTAAGTAAGTATTGAATATTTTCATTTTTAGTATTTAAATTATTTCACAGTATAGTTCTAATATAGGTAACACCTAATAAAAATAATACTTTATCACAAAATTAAAGGTAGATTAGCAAATCAATAACTGTCTAATAGAAAAACATGACATATTTTGGCGAGCCAACGTGGAGCGTGTGCAATATCTAGTAAACGCAAAATCATTATTTGTTTTTACAATTTATTGGGTGTATGGATCTTAGGTCAAGAAAATTAACAACAAAAATGGGCACAGAACAAACACCGGCTACAGTCATACAAGCGGCAGACAATACAAATACAGTACAACGAGACTCAAACATATTAATACAAATATCACAAATGATAAGTGAAATGGCAAAGAAGATGGACGAAAATAAACAAGATATGGAAAGAAAATTTGATGAAAATAAACAAGATATGGAAAGGAAATTTGACGAAAATAAACAGGATATGAAGAACATGGAAAGAAAAATTGACGAAAATATCCACAGAAAATTGGGAGAAGTAAATGGAAAGTTAGATGAAAACACAAAGAAAATTGAAGAAAGAATGGAGAATTTCGAAAATAAATTAGACAGATCGCAAAGTGAAGTTGCAGAAGAAATAAATACAAGGATGCAAGCAGTAGGACAGGTAATCAGAACAGAAGTACACAAAGAGGTTGAAACGTTAATACTGCAAGGGTTGACTGAAATAAGTGGACAACTATCAGAACAAGATAAGAAACTAAAAGATCAGGATAGTAAGATAAAACGAAACACGCAAATGATCACTGACATATCAAAAACATCAAACACAGGATGCACTCATTTTCGACCAGAATCATTCATTAATATAGATTATCAATTTCATGGGGATAAACGAATACATCCTGTGATTTTCATTAAAAGACTAAGACATTACGTTACTTTACATACAGGACAAAACATAAAACAAATAATACAAGACATGTTAAGAGGTGACGCAGAGGTATGGTACCAAATGGCTGAAGATAAATATGATTCTCTCGAAGAATTTGAAGCTTTATTTTTGCATCAATATTGGGGGGGAGTACAACCAACAAAAAGTAAGAATGAATCTTTTTAATGGGCGTTACAATGAAAACTATGGCATATCTAGAGAAAGATATATTATGAGACGCATTTATAACATTAGACACTTAGAACCCAAATTAACTGAAGCTGAAATAGTGAGGTATTTAGCACGTCATTTCGCTGATGATATCCACAACGTGATAATCACACAGAGATTAAGCACATTAGATGCACTGATTCAATATCTGCGAACAATTGACGACTATCACACTGGGTGGCAGAAACCAGCTTCCCGGGACAACTTTAATAGAGAAAGACAGAACTATCGCCCACAAGAAAACAAAAGTCAGAACCAAAATTACAGAAATAATGGAAATAGAAATTACGAAAACAGTAGACAAAGCAGGATGACATACTACAATAACAATGGAAACAAGGATAATAATAACTTATACAACTATGAACATAAACATGTACAATGGGAGGACAGGCAGGAAAAACAGGATGGAAACAGAGATAACAAAACTTATGCACAAGTTGCCAATACAAATATACAAAGGCATAATCAAAAAACTTCACTGCACAAACAAGACGATCTAAACAAAATACTGACAGACGTACAATACCATTCACAACCACAGAATCAGGATTTTTGAATAGGCAAATTTTAACAACAACATATGAACACATGCGAGAATTTATCGAAATAGGCAACGAAATTGGACCAACTCAAAATAATAAACATTATCATTTACCCTTAATAAATCTTAAAATACAAAATTTAAACCTTAAAGCATTAATCGATACAGGGGCTCAAATAAGCTTAATCAATGAAGATTTAATTAATAAACATAAAAGAAACTTTGAACAAAAACCTATAAAAATTTCGAAAATTAAATTAATAGACGCCAAGGGAAAGAAAGTCGCTGAATGTAACAGAGTGGTAAATTCAGAATTTATGATACATGAAGTTTTTCAAGGTGAATTTGTAATTATGCCGAGCATGCAATTTGATATTATACTGGGGGGAGATTTATTGACTAAATTGAAGAGCAAGATAGATTTAGAGGAAAGAATTCTCCATTTAAAAGGTAGCAAAATACCTATGATTGACAAAAATTTTAAGGGTAGTATGACACCCATTGCGAACATCAATAATGTCAAAATTGACAAACGGGCCGATCATTATATGATATATAGCATAAACAGTTTTATCTTGCCTGAAAATTTTGAATTAATCCACTATCAGCCAGTCTGCCATTTATTTAAAATTTTGATTAAGAAATTAATTCTGAAAATTAAATATAAAATTTTCAAGGTAGTCCAATCTCGTTTAAGAACCTTAGAATTTGAGTTACAATTTCCATATTAAGTTGATCTATCCATAGACTTCAGTGAACATAGTGCATCAAATTGACCACTGGATATTATATTATAATACTAGATGAATCAGATTTTTCATTGCCAGTAAAATCTAATTAATCCGGGGGGGAATATTATAATATCCACTATCAGCCAGTCTGCCAATTATTTAAAATTTTGATTAAGAAATTAATTCTGAAAATTAAATATAAAATTTGTAAACAGAATACCTATATGGGGGCTATAAGCTATAATGAGGAGTATTTGAAATCGACAAAATGAATCTAACAGATATCAAATAACTGATAAATATAGAATTATTGCTAATTTATAAACATTCACATGCCCATATGATGATTTGACTTATTTTAGGTTTCTTGTAAAATTTCATGCAATAATAAAATTTAAGTGATTTCAACGCATAACAATATAATTAGAAATTGTAATAATACAAAGTAGTAGAGTACATGTAAAGCGATAGCTATAAGATTAAAAGTTGGGTTTGTCTCCAACTCTATCAGTGGAAATGCATTTTAAAAGGAGGCCAGTGAGAATAAGATGCGTAACCAGGGAGATGAAAAAGAAAAGGAAGAAAAAAAAAGATAAATAAAATTGGGGAATCGAATTGAATTTGAATAAAGAAAGTATTAAGTAAGAAGACAATTCACAATCTTGTGGAAGAAATAAGAAAGAAAGAAATAAACTAGAAAGAGGAAGTACTGTGTTGTGAAGAATAAATTTTGACAAGGCAAGTGAAAAGTTTTGTCAAATATTAGGTAGCAGTCAAAAGTTGATCTGGGTAAATTAAACTTTATTAAACAGTGAGATCAAGCGCTATTAATATTGATCTGTGGTTAAATGAACACGTTATTAAAATAGTGATATCAAGCGTTATTAAAAATGATCAAGGACTTGAAAGGCCATAATATACAATTAGTTATTTTGCAAAATGAACATTAAGTCTCGAGCACGATTAGATTATTTAATTGTTAGATTTAAGGTATTTACAGTCTTGTGTATTTAACTTTGTTCAAGGACATTAATATAGTTTAATCTGTTGAAATCAATTATTTTACTTTCTTTAAACATCAATTTCAATATAATCTTGGAACCGACCACCCTGAGATAAAGTCAATTAATCTGCAGGCTATGCACAGTAGTTTATCCTACAATTAAATTATATTCCAACTTAAGTAAGTATTGAATATTTTCATTTTTAGTATTTAAATTATCTCACAGTATAGTTCTAATATAGGTAACACCTAATAAAAATAATACTTTATCACAAAATTAAAGGTAGATTAGCAAATCAATAACTGTCTAATAGAAAAACATGACAATATATACGGCATCACAGTCGTCACACTTTGTTTCATATTTTTCTTTACTATTAACCAACAAGCGACCTAAATTATTTCTATTCATTGATATTGTATTAATACCTAATTAATTTAATCTATTACATACTGAGTTGTTAACCTTATTTACATAATTTATAATAATAATAATAATAATAACACCACAGGTAATTACGACCCCCTTTATCCCGGAAGACTCTTGAAGAGCCTTGTATGGGAGGGGGCTACACATTTAGAGACAAGGGACACACACCCAATATCCATGTATAGTGAAAAAATCCCTCTCACAGTATTTTCCACTGCCACGGCCGGGGATCGAACCCGGAACTTTTAGGTGAGAGGCAAGTGCGTTCACCTCTCGACCACCAGTCATACTATGCCACTTCTTGTTTTCTATATTTGGCACGTTATAAAAAGGTTTTTGTAATAATCTTCTCTGTTTATTTTTTATTAATTTGTCAATAAGTAACACATCATAGCCATTGAGAGACAATTGTCACATTTCATCCATTTTATTAACTCCCTATAAAACAAAATTCAGTTTACAGTTGAAATGGAAAAAGAACGGTCAATAAACTTTTTAGATATAACGCTGACACGTAAAGAACATGGGCTAGAACTTGATATTTACAGAAAGCCAACTTTTACTGACACTCTTACACATGCAAATGGTAATCAATCTTGGAAGATAAAAATGTCACTTTGAAAAAGAAGTTAGAATTCTTAAAACGCTAGCAAAAATCAATGGCTATGATGAGTCATTTATTGACAAATTAATAAAAAATAAACAGAGAAAATTATTACAAAAACATTTTTATAACGTACCAAATATAGAAAACAAAAGGTGGCATAGTATAAATTATGTAAATAAGGTTAGCAACAGAGTATATAATAGATTAAGTAAATTAGGTATTAATACAATATCAACGAATAGAAATAATTTGGGTCGCTTGTTGGTTAATAATGAAGAAAAGACAGAAGATCTTAAAATATCGGGGGTATATGAAATAAAGTGTGACGACTGTGATGCCGTATATATAGGTCAGAGTTGCCGTAACATAGATGTGAGGTTAAGAGAACACAAACAGTCTATTTTATATAATAAAAAATCAACTAGTTTCGCCGAACATTGCATTGAGCAAAATTACGTTTTTATTAGAGATACGGAAAGATATAAATTTCAATACTCATTATATGCGGTATATAGAAGTTGAGTTGCTTCAAAAAAGAAGGAAATGGCATGTTATACATAACTTTGTAAAGAAAAATTAATTACTGTATCATTTTTTTGTAGTACAAATTAACAATGTGGAATTTTTCCAACATAAAATTGTGGGAATGTTCAGGTGTCTGATAAATACCATCTTCAATATAGCACAAATACTTAACAAAACTGAGCTGAATATTCTTAAGATTATTTATATAAATAGCATATCAGCGAACTTCATTCTAATTTTGATGATACAAATGAATACATTGTACGGCGATTTCACAATATCACCGTCTTTAACTCTGCGTCAAAGTAAAATTATTATGGTCTTTAAAATATATATAATCATCAAAGATAACTCGAAGATCCCTTACCATCACCCGGCTTCTGCAAAATTTGACTGTGTATATGTAATTGTAATTAATAGTCTTTCGTATTTTAGAGAAGGCAAATGTGTTACACTTAGATATATTATAAGGCAAGTGTTTAGATGGGCACCAGTCATTAACCACGTTTAGGGTACTCTGAAGTTTTTTTTGCAAAATAGTTCGTTTTCTATTACAAAATATATTTTCAAACTGTCGGCATATGAGAGGCTCTCTAAATTATGGTCAGTTACAATATTGTTTATACAAGCAACAATATAAGCAGTCATAATAGGGAAACCTGTGGAATGCTTAAAATGGCTAAAACTTCAAATGGCCCATAATCGCCGTATTCTATGGAATCTTCATGTCTACGGAGTAGGCGTCAATATATGTATTGACGCCTACTCCGTAGACATGAAGATTAAAAAGTCTAATTGCACCACTGACAACCCAAGTTTATATGATTTCTCTAATCTGCTTCTTTTTATAGCGCTACAGCCCAAAGTGGGCATTGGCATCCTTTAACATCTGCCCCTATGCCTGTCTATCTCCTGTCGTTTTTTTCCAAACCAGAATTCCTGGAAGATCTCGTGCATCCTCTTGCACTCCGTCTTCAAAGCATTTCCGAGATCTACTCACAAGCCTCTCTTTCCGTTCATTCGGCTATTTAGTGTTCTTTTTGGCAGCCTCATATCTTCCATTCTAACCACATGCACTGCCCACTGTAACCATTGCACTCTGATAAATTCTTTGAGTCAGGGTTCTTTAAGAAGACTACACAGTTCGTAATTAAATCTGGATCTGCAGATATTGTTGGTCTTAATTGGCCCCAGTACCCTTCTCAATACCTTCCTTTCGAAGATATTGAGCATGTTTTTTGTCATTTTAGCCGCTTCCATAACTTGCGATAGGTCTTACTACTCTTTTGTACAGTCTGAGCTTGTTACTACGGAGGGCATTTTTAGATTTATTCTTCTGCAGATTTCTTCATCTTCCGCACCGTCTGAGTTTAATTCCTTTTTCTGCGGAGTTCAATTCCACTCCCAGATATACAAATTGAGCTACTGACTCGATAGTGTCTTCTACGACAATTCATGCGGCTCTGTTGTCTCTTTTTTTATCAATATTTTTGTTTCTGTCGAGTTGATCCCAAGGCCGATATTTTTGGCATGTACTTAGTTTTAGTTCAGAATAGGCTTGGTATGCTACTTTTGCTCACAATATTGATGTCGTCTGCGTAGGCGACCACCTGTAAGGTCCTGTTGGTTAACAGGTTTTCTTTTCCAACTTCCATCTGTCTTATTACGTATTCCAGAGCTAAGTTAAATAGAATGTGGACCTGCCCATCTTCTTGCTCCAAACCTTTCGATATGTTAAACATGTCAGTTAGTTGGTTTTGAATACGTCATCCATTATTATTTTTATCGTTCCGATTAGTTTATGCGGTATTGTTAATACGAGCAATAACTGATACAGTTTGTTCAATGTTCATGTGAATCGTGTCGTATGCCTGTTTGAAGTCTATAAAGATGTTATATACATCAATGTCAACAGGCATGGTAGCTCAGTCGGTTAGATAAAAATTCGCGTTGGTGTGACTTTAGCGTGTTCTAGGTTAGATTCCTGGCATCAACACTGGCAATGTCAGTGGGCAATGGATGTTGTTTGCGTTTTTCCAAAGTGTAACCACGGCTTTTGGCTTTGAATTTGGGGGTTTGTGGTGTGTTTATATCGTATTTTTAGGCTTCGCGTAAAACTGTAAAGAGTTATCCATCATAGACCTGTTATGTCTGAACCCGCTTGACATTCGCCAATTATATTGTCGAAGAAGCTGTTCATTTTCTAGCATCGCGACCAACTGCTTCCCACCGATTGCGCGGGTTCAACTTAAACAACTATTCTGCGGTGAATAAAACCTTGCTGACGCATCACCAAAAGGTTGTAAGATTGGAGTATGCCATCCGAAATCTGAGACGCCGTGGTGATTTTTTCGATAAGAAGACATTCCACTCTTGTAAAAATAGCCATATTCGCGTTTATAGACCACGTAACACCAGATTTGATGAGAGACCAGTGAACAGAAGCGGCCGATTTTTGGTTAATGTATGGGCGTGGACTGGTAATGAGAGTCCAGGCATATGTTGGAGCGTGGGTGAAGATTTAATGGACAGGCTCATGTCTGAATTTTGAGAAATGTAATACTGCCATCCGCCAAACTATCTACATGGTGAAAATTTTATTTTGCAACAGGCAAAGGAATATTAAAATAAATTAGTTAATTAATCGCTGATCAATAAAATTTAAATATTCATAATTATGATCAGTATTTTTATCAATATGTTTTTATTATAGGGCAATAATTGTTCTGTCCATACATTAAGGGTTGCTCGTGCGTGGTTCCAACGAAACAACGTAGACGTTTTGCCATGGCCACTTTATAGCCCGGAGCTGAACCCCATGGAAAACGTGTGGGAATTAATCTTAAAAGAAATTTATGGAAGATACTTTCGTCCAAGTAATGCTGAAGAATTTTGGGGGGCTATCGAAGACGATTGAGAAACCATCGTTACATAATGATATTGTAGGAACAGGACATTGAATAGAAATGGTGAGTCGTGAAAATCGGCTAGTAAGAGTAAGGTAACAGCTGGGAGGAATTTGATGAAATAATTAGTTGGATTTTTGAAATATAATAGAGTAGTCGGGTTTTGGAAATGTAAAGAAAAGGTCATTTTTGGTGCATGGTGTATGGCCCAACTTCCCTCTGCTGGGGGGCGGCTTGCGAAGGGTTATATTGTAAGTACACCATTTGTTTGAGAGAGAGAGCGAGATCCGATAAGGAAATATTTATTATTTTTGGACATAAAGATTTCTTTAATCCATATATTGGTATAGAACTACCTAACTAGTACTATGACTGGTGTAGTAATATGAATTTTCACTTAATAATTTGAGTTGCTTGCAAAATAGTTAAATAGCTTTAATTTTAAAAATGATGTCAATTTTCGCATTAACCTAAATTTATATCTAACTCTTTCGCGTATGTTTGAAATTATTGAGTGAAAATTAATAACACTACTCTTTTCATAGTTCTACTTAGGTAGTCTAATAGTTTGTTTGCAATATGCGTTTTAGAATAAGAAGTTATGGTCAAAAATAGTAAATATTTCCCTATCGGATCTCTCTCTCTCTTGGATATGACGATCTTAAATAAACTTGTACCTTGTTTTTTCCGCCTTGTTTTATTTTATTCCATGAAAATGTTGCAGAAAAAGGCTTAAAACACAAAAGTTCTGTGAAGAGATGAAACATGGGTGCCCCCGTTTTCGAGGGCGCCGAATACGATGGTGATATTTTTAAGGTTCCAACCCCTCAGGAAGTACCCGTAAACTCGAGAAACCACCCCTATTTTGGGTTTTTTCCATCGTAGGCATGTGGATCAGTTTTTTGGGCAGGATTTGGTTAGGTCTTATGAAATTTAACCATACAACGTCTTATCCACCCCCAGCGTTAAAATTACCCCATCCTCTAATACTAAAATATCTCCAAGAAATCCAAAGTGCATGAAAATTTGTTTATCCCCGTTTTCGAGGGGCTTAATACGATAGTAATATTCATATATCCCCGCCCTCCACCAACCACAACTAAAACCACTCTTTATCATATTTCTTGATACTGGGCATGTGGGGACTCGTTGGGGGATTTGTAAGGGGATTCCGGCATGGCAAATATTAAAAACTCCGATTCAACGAGTCTCCACATGCCCAGTATCAAGAAATATAAAAAGGGGTAGTTTTACGGGTGTTTGGTGGGAGGTGGGGGATAAATGATTATTACCATCTCGAAAACAGGGATAAACATATTTTCAAGCATTTTTATATTTTTGTGGATATTTTAGTATTAGGGGAAGGGGTAGATTCAATCTCAGGGGTGGATAAGATATTGTATGGTTAAATTACATACGGCCTACACGAATCCTGCCCAAGAAACTGATTCGCATGCCTACGATGGAAAAAAACGCGAAACTGGGGTGGTTTCTCGAGTCTACGGGTAGTTACTGAGGGTTGGGTACCTTAAAAATATCACTATCGTGTTCAGCGCATTCGAAAACGGAGGTTCCCATGTTTCATCCCTGTCACAGAGCTTTTAATGTTTTTTCAACTTTTTCATTAACTATTCACCAAGTATTCACTTAGCCCCCAACGTGACATATGGCGGAGGTAAATTAGTCACTAATGCGACATATGGTGGAGGTAAAATAGCCCCCAGCGCAAAATATGGCGAATGCGCCGGGTGCTGCGTTGGGGCTATTTACAGTCATATGTCATGTTCAGGGCTAAGTAATTGCTTGGTAAATAAAACAAGGTGGTAAATAACAAGGTACAAGTTTATTTAATTACAGGTAAAAATAAAACAAATGGTGTACCTACAATATAACCCTCCGGGAACCACCCCCTAGCAGAAGGGAGTTGGGCCGCACACCATGCATCAAAAATTACCTTTTATTTATATTCCCAAAACCCAACTCGTCTATTGCATTTCAAAGACATAACTAATTATTTCACCAATTCTTTTTTTTTTTTTATACATTTATTTAACGTCGGCCTATTTCCGCTACTGAGGCCTAACACCGACGCCTGTAGACGAGCTACCCCCAACCAGGAATTTTGCCGAACCTCTTCCCTTAAGAAGAGTAGGGATCTTTTACTTGCCTAACATTTAATAGACAAGGGACCGACGGCTTTACATCCCCTCCGAAGGATGGTATATCTCCTATACAACCCTCGCCTAAGGTTGTATAGCTTCCGCGCATACACTGATATACAAGCCGCTGGAAGATGTGTGAGGCGAGAACGCGGTTTCCGTTGGAATGGTCACCAATCCAAGTACTTCACCAATTCTTCCCAACTGTTAATTTACTCTTGCTAGCCGGTTTTTACGACTCAGCATTGTACTTAATAAATTTTGAAATATTATTTTAAAATTTCCACGCAAGAATAACCTACAAATAAATAAATTGCAATTACTGCGTGACAATATTCTATTAAACTTTTAATTTCATTGGATTTATCTGTAATTAAAGGGGTATCTCGAATAATAAACTACGCATTGATTATTTTCTGTGTGACACTTAAATAAAATTTAAAAAAATACGTTTTAAGTTTACAACAAGGTAACATTTCCTTTCATAATATTCAGGTGTTCACTGTGATAATAAACGAACTTGAACTGAAGACGTGCAAAAGTGTTCTCTTGCAAGACATCTGATGTCAACCTGGTGTCAGCCTGGCATCAACGCTGCATGCCGCTAAAGCACAACCCAGCTTACAACACTAAAATATCACAAGAATCGGATTCAAGAGCTGCCTCATATTTACTGTTCACGAATGTACCTGAGGAATTAATTTATTTTCAAAGAAACTGCAAAGAATGCTTAAAAATTATATAAAACCCCAGTTTGTATGTTTTTGTCTAATGATATCAATTTAAATCTACGAAGGCATAGAAGGGCCACAACAATAAAAATATTTTTTGGGTAGGTAGGATTTTGACGTTTATCACAGAATTCTTAGTTTTATCTTAGAATACTGACTCGTAACTAAAAATTCTGACTTTTATCTCAGAATTCTGAAATAAAAGTTAGAATTCTGAGATAAAAGTCAGAATTTTGAGATAAAAATCAGAATTCTACTTTAAAAAATATTTTTGTTGTTGTGGCCCTTCTACGCCTTCGTATAAACCAACTAATCAGTCTCCTCGTATATAAACTCTGATATACTGGTGTATATAATATTTGTCTAGTTCTATTCTATTCACAGGTGTTATTTTCAGGAGTTTCTAACACTGGTTAATTATATGATCTGTTGATATTCATTAATAAGAAGCCATACGTTCACATCTTCTATATCTGATATAAGATAAATTTAAATTCAATGAGAATTGATCAGTTGGTATATTTATTGCTCCAACTAGTATCATTACAATTTACGATTATATATAAACAAAATAGTTATCATACAAACCGAACTATCAACATCGTTAATGGATTGTGCAAGTAATATAAAACCAAATTACTTCCAGCATTTACTTAAGCCACTATCAATTTATGCAACCAGTTCATAAAATATAAGGAAATAAATTAAATTATAGTAATATAATGGTAAGAAGAAGAGATGTATTATGTTCCTAATTATTGAATGAATACTCATTATTACTCACTATACTCATCAAAAACTAGATATATATTCCTAGTAATCACGAAACTTTAACATTCCTAATTTTGTAATAACATTAATAAAACTATATGGTTTAATGGCTTCATTATGTACTTCTCTATTAATTTACCTATTTTGACAGGTCAACAGGACTAAAATACTAATTATGGAGTCGAAGAAATAATATTCATTAAGCAATCAATTTCTACAAATTACATACAATTAATTACAGTTACACTGATTTTACACCTTTAATTTTATAACAAAAAAATATCGACATTATCTTGATTAAAACGTGGGTATATATTATATGAACAGGAGAGTATTGTAATAGATGTTTATATAAAATCTACGTGTATGCACCACTAAACCACCTAACTATTATATGTCGGTTTATTTTCATTGATCCTTCACTCTGCACATTTAGCGTTACAAAGTTTTCCTTATTGTTATTAGGTTCAGGATTAACTAAATTTACTTTTTCTTTTTATCTTGGAGCCATTGAAAGAGCATCATCTATGTGAAATAGTGCCTATTTAATTAATTAATTAATTAAATTATTGGTAATTCTAAAGGAGAACGGAAACCTCGAATATTTGCGTGATTTTTTCAGGATACCCTATTTTGGAGTCGTAGAACACGAATCTGAAATTAGCTTTGCGTGCATACGAACCGCTAGTCAAAAAAAAAAAAATTTGAAAATTTTTCTTGTGACACGCACTTTTTCATGCACCTATTTATACACCAACAGCACTTGTATATCGATCACACTATGGCCTTTATAGAACAATAAACCCTTCAATTATGGCAGAAAACTCACTTTCATTTGCATAAAAATCAGAATTTTATTCACTGAAATTGTATTAGATGAACCTCCATCTGTCATTTGATTACATATATTTCCAGGCGTTGTTTGCGCATGTGTGTAATATTAAGGCTTAGTGTCTAAAGGCACGACGGGTCTGGTTACGCGAAGTTATTTTTCCAAACACATGCGCGAGTGGTCGACGCTTAGCAAGGGATATATATGTTTATAAATAATATTTTAACGCCGTCTGTCCCAGATTTAATAAGGTGCTAAGTACTATTATATATCCCTTGCCCTTCAAGACACGTTCGCGAACGTTGACGCTTCGAAATCTTGAAGGGCAAGGGATATATAATAGTACTTAGCACCTTATTAAACCTGGGACAGGCGGCGTTAACTATTATTTATAAACACATATATCCCTTGCCCTTCAAGAAACGTTCGCGCCCGTCGACGCTACGAAATCCGCGCGTGCGGATTGCGAAGCGTCGACGGGCGCGGACGTGTCTTGAAGCGTAAGGGATATATAATAGTACTTAGCACCTTATTACATGTGGTGCAGATGGCGTAAAAGTATTGTTTATAAACATAAAACAAGATACGTTCGCGGCCAAGCTACGTTTCGAAATCCGCGCCGTTTAGTATTTCTGTTTTTTCTTCAGAAGAGGGGGGGGGGGTGTTCTATAGAATGACCCACAGCGGTTTCAAAGGGAATATTAATTTAACATTGAAAACGTGAAAAATCGCCTCATGATATTGGTCAGTGTCGGTACTTTAGACACAAATTTGTAAATGCATGATTGCATGCGCATCGGGTTGACAGTTGTTCAGTACAGTTTTCAGTAGTTGTCTTATGATATTTTGCAATCTTTTTTTTTTATTAAAGGAAAATAAGTTTTCTGCCATAAGTGAAGGGTTTATTGTTCTATAAATGCCATAGTGCGATTTTAATAAGGAAAAAGGCGATATACAAGTGCTTTTGGTGTATAAATAGGTGCATGAATAAGTGCGTGTCATAAGAAAAATTTTCAAATTTTGTTTTGGACAAAAGGTTCGTATGCACGCAAAACTAATTTCAGATTCGTATTCTACGACCCCAATATAGGGTATCCGGAAAAAATCACGCAAAAATTCGAGGTTTCCGTTCTCCTTTAGAATTACCAAATTATTTATGTATGTACGTATGTATGTATTAATATGATATCCACCTTTAATGTTTCATAATAACGTTTATTTATTTCAAAATATTATTATCAGAAGTATTAAAGTTGTAAAATCGTTAATATTTGTAAATTCTGACCGTCATGTCATTTTGATAGTTTGATGTTTATGAGTTATATCACAATTTTAAGTTAAGTCATTTTGACGGTCTAATAGATATGTCAGGCTGGCAATTTCAGGTTATCCCCAGTGTCAATTGACGGGTTAATGTAAATTTGTGTTGGTATGATTGTTTTGAAATCATTGAAAATGATAAAACTTTAATGAGAGTGTTTTATTTAAAGAAAAGATGGTTGTAAAAAAGCGGAACTAAGGATAACAAATTATTAATTTGAAGAAGAACAGAATTTGAATTTGAAAAAGAATTACAATTTTTAATTTGAAAAATACGGAGAATTTTTGAGAACTTTAAGAAGAGAACAATTATTTTGAGGGAAGAGATTTTTAGATGATTATGAAGAAAAGTCTGGAATAAACTGATTAGGAAATAAGAAGATTTGGATAGTAAAGAGATTAGGAAGGTGAATTGAAAGTAGGTGAAAGGAAAATAGCAGTTTGAGAAGAAAGGAAATATATTAGAAATTTAGGAATAGCAGAAGAGAAGAAAAGAAAACATATTACGAATTTTGGACCCAATTGTAGAAATCTGAGTACACTAAAATTTTTAGTTTGTCGTTTTTGTTGTAATTTTTCATTTTATGTGCCAATACAAATTTGAATTACATCGTGTTTTACTTGGAGCATGTCATTCGATTGCTAAGTTTGTATGTCGCTATAACCGACTCCTGTTTTGTTATTTGAAATAAATGTATGTGCTACGTGCTATTTAATTTCTCATCATACATATTCAAAGTAAGGTATATTATAGCACTATGTATGTATGTATGTATGTATGTATTTATTTATTTGTTTGTTTGTTTGTTTGTTTCATTCTTCCAGTCATTCATTCGTTCACTCATTCATTCATTCATTCATTTATTTATTTACTTATTTATTTATTTATTTATTCATTTGTTGTCATTTTCTAGAAATAATTAGATATATGATCCTCATCATCAATCAACCCATTATCACCCACTGGTGGACATAGGTCTCCCGTAAATTTTGCCACTTCTCTCATGAGCCACATTGCGGATTTGCTCATCGCCAACGGGGTAATAATAACATATTTCTTAGCAAATATTACAATTGCTCTTTTAGTTTATTATAGTCATATTTTTAAATATATATATTAGCAATAACGAAGGTATATCCTTACGGAATTTTTTAGCAAAAAAATGTATTCTGTCACCTTTTACCTAATTTAATTAATGACATGTGACATGACAATAACAAAACTGAGCGCAGAAAAGCTGGTGCTTTGCCTCAACCTAATTGGTTGTAAATTCGGCTATTCTCGCTGAATCCCTACACGTTCGCCACCTTTCACTGCACTTACAGAATACAGTCTAGAAACGTCGGGTGAAATGCGTGTGATGTGAGCTCTCGCTTAGCACGATGAATGCTCACTATCCCCATAATTACAGAATAGAGGTCCAAGTGGAACGAGGACCTTACTCGAATGAGAAGACAAGCTAGAAATAAATTCAACGAAGCAAAACGGACAGACTCGTGGGACTAACATAGACGGGCCCTCACTGAATACAATAAAGTTCTGAGAAAATCTAAAAGGGAATCGTGAAGGAGGTACTGTGAGCACATTGAAGGAACCCCAGAATATATCAGAGTGCACAAAATATAATCTAAGGATCCTCAAAGTTCAATGCCTTCAAAACAGAGGGTGGAACTTACACCACAACAGGGAAGGAAACCATAGGAGAACTTCTTTGGGTACACTGTCCTGAATTTAAAATTATCGACCTATCACCGGGGGAATGTCAAAACACTGATCTGGAACCCCCAACATGGATAGTAAGGGAGAATTGGCAGGCAGCAAAGACGGCGATAAACGATGATAAAATAAAATGGGCCATAAACTCGCTTGAAGCATATAAATCGCCGGAACCAAATGGCATTTATCCAAAAATGTTGCAAAAAGAGGCAGACCTTCTATTACACAGGTTATGTATGATACTCAGGAGTAGTGTAGCACTCAGGTACATACCCAAAACCTGGAGACTAATTAGAGTTAACTTTATACCTAAACCTGGCAAAATTGGACAGGAACGTTCTAAGACCAATAAGTCTGCTGTCGTTTGTACTAAAGACTCTAGAAAAACTGTTGGACAGACATATCAGGGATGACGTGCTCACCAAGACCAATATACTTATAGGGCAGGAATGTTAACAGAAACAGCATTCCATCAGCTTCTTGGATATTGAGGGAGCGTTCGATAATGCTTCCTGAAAGTGACATCTAAACTGATATGGGAATGCCGAGAAGAACTAAGAGCTCTGGCAGACCACAACAAGGTAACTCCATTGTGGGTTACAGGACACTCTGGCACGGAAGACAACGAGAAAGCTAACGAGCTAGCTAGAAAAGGATCATCAGCTCCATATATTGGCTCAGAACCGGCCCTAAGTATGCCTAAAGCCACCGTTAGGGGCCAAATAAGGGAATCGATCAAACATCAATACAAAGAATACTGGGATAAAATAACCAATATGAGAAAACCTTTGTTAAAGAACCACCTCAAAAGAGGACTGAAGAACTGCTGTTACTAAGCAGGAATCACTTACGCATAATCACAGGTCTTCTGACAGGGTATTGTACCTTGAAAGGACATCTGCACAGAATAGGCATGTACAATGGAGGCCTAAAATGCAGACAATGCCATTGCATTGTCTGCATTTCGTGCATCTGTGTTGACCCATTGGTCAACAAAGACAGCTTATCACATTCTGATTCTTCAGTCTATGGATCACAGGAGACAGGCTCTATATGGACAACCAAGATTGTGTCCAAAAGAATATGACACCTAACCAATTATGGGTGTGTACAAATTGATACAAGGGACTAGAATATTGGAATGGGTGTCATAAAAAAATTGGGAGATTAGCACAATAAGCCCAAGAGGGGTGCAGTGTTACCGGAAATACAGTTAGACGTCTCTCACAAAAAAAAAACATCCCCAACGATCATATTTTCCCAGAATATTATCTAAATCGGTAATTTTTTACTTGATTGTTTAAAAAGGGTGTATATTGGCTATTCTATTTTTTGTGAGGTTAGCATCCATTTAGTACAGGTTTTACATAATGGGCCCGGCAAATTGATATCATAAAATTCATATTCATAATATATCATCATATAATGACATAATATAATGACATATAAATTCAAATCAAGTCGCATTGCGTTCGCGATAAATGTAAGTTTAAGACAGCTGTCAAAGGATTTGCCAGAAATGTTAGTAAATATGAAAGCGTTGGTCAAATATTCAATGTTCTTTACTTAACTATTCTGTTGTAATCATCCAGCGTTTATTTCGTCGTCAGTTTCATTTAAATCTACGAGACCCAGTTCCTAGTCGAATAACAATTAAAAAGTGGGTAATCAACTGTGGCAGTACTACTTAACACACACTTAAACATGCTGAAAAGGTGAGAGCAGCTGTAATACGAAGTCCTAAAGGATTTGCAAAACGACAAGCATTAGCGCACAATATTTCGAACCATATTCTATTCTCTTCCAGTTTTCGCTATAATTATGTAATTAACCACATAGAAATAGCAGTTGATAATATGATAATTCCATTTGTAGAAGAGGCGAAAAACCTTGGCGTTATATTTGATAATAAATTAAGTTTTAACGCACATGTGAGCAACTTAGTTAAGAAATCTTATATATGTCTAAAGTTAGTATATGCCAACAAGCAGTTTCTGAATTTTAAAACAAGGAAAAAGCTGTATTATTTTGCCAATCTTTTACTACTGTGACACTATGTGCTATCCATTTTTGGATACAGTTAACAAAAAACGCATCCAGAAAGTTCAAAATACTTGTTGTCGGCTAATATTTGATTTAAGAAAGTTCGATGACATTAGCGAAAAATTCTCCTAGCTAAATTGGCTAAAGATGGACAGTACATGGAAATTGCATTTCTTAGTTTAGTTTTTTTAATATTCGAAGAATATGGTTTCAGCAAGACAGAGCCACTTACTGCTAGGGATTCTATGACAATTTCTTGAAGAATGTTTTATAGTTATTTCGAAATTTGGGGACATCAACTGGCCGGCACTGTCACCGAATCTCTCAGCTTGTGATTTCTTTTAATGAGGTTACTTAAAGTCAAAAATGTTTTCGACCGCACGCTTTGGAACTAGTTAACGGAGTATATTTCCAAAAATGAAAAAATGTTTCTAAATCCATTTGTTTAATCGAACATATTTCCGAGGTCGCTCGAGGTTCAAAACTTCCAATCATACGTCATTACATGCACATTTCAGGTTGCAGCGGAAGAATTCCTCCACACAGAGACTGTCCTCAAAATATGTTTTTACTCCACTATAATGGTAACCTAGCTTGAGGATGAAGACAAGTAGGTATGTTGTATATAATATGTATTTAGTATTCTCGAACAATTATTCTTCCGTCGGATTTATTTGAAAAAAATAAGAGCATACTTCGTGCAATCTGGAAAACCCGTAAAAAAGTATTTATTTTCATGTAGTTGAAGCGTAACTGTATTGAATGAATAATGATCTTTCCTTTCGGTAACCGTTGAAATGTAGGTTTGAGGACCAAACTTATGGTTAATTAAACAACCGAAAATAGGCCAATTATATTTTTCTAACTTCTCAAATTTCATTAACATACTTAATAAGGACGTGATCACCGAGTATAAATAGTAATATCTAGGTCTACTGTTAATTCCGTTATACGGCTATCAAAGAATATATATTTTGTTAACAGTAAATTTACGAATCTTTATTTAAAGTTTATCGGATGAGAGGATAGATGATGTATAGATTAATGTAAACAAGATTATGTAGAAATTTCGTTTTCGTTTGAGTATGTGGTAGGTTTTATTAAGTTCTCACGATCACACTGTTCTGAATATACATGCGAACTTATTAATAATGTTTGTTATTATATTAGTCAGCATATTCATTGTGGATAAAGACACTGGCAGGTGCAAAAGTTTGTACATATGGGTCTCTTCGGACCTTGGGAGGCAATAATACATACTTTTTAGTTGCTATATTCCTTTACATTTGGTTTATTTCTTTTTCTATCATATGTATATATATATATATATATATATATATATATATATACATACATATTGCTGTGATGTTGTCTGTCCGCAAGCCAATAGGTTGATATGATTTGGTTTCGTTCTTTAAATTTGGGGTAAGTTATCTTAATTTGAAAAGAATTGTTGTACTTACGTTCTTTTTATCTATTGAAAAAAGTTTAGGCAAACAATGTCTAGTTATTTTAAAATTTAGAGTATTTTTAACTCTAAATTGTATTTAATTTGTTTTAAGTTTTCACAATATTAATTTTTCGAAGTAATTTTGATTTATGGGTGACATAATATCAGTCCAGGTTAAGTTGGCAATGAATCAAATGTCTGAAGGTTGCAATAATCCATACAGGGAAGTTAATATTTTAAAGTTTTTATGACATGGCAGATCCTTCAAATTTTAACATTTGAATGTGACATTTTAAGATCATAAGGTTATGATTTATGACGTTGTTTGAGATTGACAGGAGTAAGACAAAGGAATAGAAATTTGTTTTGGAAAGAAAAGAATGTGCATTGTTTAGGGGGTTGCTTGTTTCTTATGAAGGAAGAGGAAAAATTTACTATCATTTAACTTTTGGAAAATAAGAAGAGCAATTTATTAAATTTTTTAAAAAAAGCAAAATTAATTTGGGAAAAAAGAAAAACATAAAGAAAATTCGTTTGGTCAATATTTATAATTTCAAAAGGAGGAAGTAAGATGATATAAAGAAAAGTGATTAGTAAATTTTGGAAGGGGGAAACTTTAAAATTAAATAGTTGCAACTAGAACGTGACTAGAAAAGAATTTAAAGTTCGAGGAAAGAATTCCAGTGTATACTGGAGAAAGAAATTGACAAGTGTACGTTTTGGACAAAGGGGGGTAGATATTAAACAAGACAATATTTATTAAGCATAATTCTGAATTTATAGGTAAAACAAAAGTCATATCAATAAACAAGGTCACAAATATTTCTCATATTTTATTGTAACAGATTTCATCTAAACAGGAATTACTGCTATAAACCGATTACTGAGAAAATTTGAAGGAGCTAGCGGGGTCAAGGAGTAAAACATATAGAGTGTTTTTAAGTAGGACAATTCTGGAAATTGAAGGTAGGAAATATAATAATATTTTGCTTTGGGTATTCTATCACATATTATGTAAAGGATGGAATAAACTCAAAATTCATATAGGGTCCTTTTAAAAGAAAAAAATTATAAGTTTTGTTTTAAATTGCTATTATTAAAATAAGTTATAATAAATTAAATTGAAGTACAAAATAAATAGGAAAACAATATATAACAATATACATACATATACATGCATATACATACATATACATTCATATGCATACATATACATGCATATATATATGCATGTACATACATAGACATATATATATATATATATATATATATATATATATATATATATATATATATATGAATTTTCACTCCCGCGCTCCCTATATGCGGATATTTGCAAAAGTAACGGTAGAATACTGTATTGGCATCCGATCTTAGTAAGTGTGCAAAATTTCATCAATTGATTATTCCTGGAAGTGTGATAATTAAAGGACGTAAGATTTGAACATAAGCATAGTATACGGATTGTGAGTTAAAGAAAAGCAAGTAATTATTCAACTTTAGAAATTGATCTCTATTTGAACCATCCTTGAAACATTGTTGTTTTCACTTGTTATATGTTTAGTGAACTTTTTCATGTAGCAACATTACTGTGTACTTGTGATCATAAAAATGATGTAAAAATTCCTGTATGATTTAAACACTCATGATTTGTAGCATTGAGACTTTTTACCGACTTTCCATTTCAACCAAACTATTAACTTTTTCCTGCTGTAACACCTACGTCAAGCGTGTACAGTATACTTAGCTGTTGTTATATAATTTCCTTTCCAATTGCTTTAATAAATTATTGCACGTAAGCTAAGGATATTCCTCATTTCTTTTCGTCTTGAAATATTTTAATGTATCCGTTTTTCAACTAAAAACGTATTTACTGCATTGCAAGCTGAGTTAAATCTGGTGACGCAGTAAGCAATTTTATCGGTCCTCAGTTACTAATCTATCTATCGCGATACATCCGATCTATATAAGATGGAATTGAATATTTGGACATTACCTATTACACTGGCCAAATATCAGGACTAAATGGCAATATGTTTACTTACAAATTATTAAAATTCAAAATAAAATAAATACTGGCTTCGAATATGATTAGACTTATTTTATTTATTCTTGCTATTTTGCGCCTTATGCATTTAAACTTGACACAACATTTAAAGAGATACATCAATTTGTTTGTGATGAAAAAATAAGTATTTACATTTACAAAATGTCGTTCTACGATTTTATACATTTAGAACAATTTAATATCAGACTATGTTATATTTCAAAAAGGGGATGACGGTAAACATTAGAATAATTTTTGCGTCGTGTTTTAAGCCAACTAAGTGCTTTTCATTCCAAAGGAGTTTCGCCATTTTTCTAACTTGGGCTTGACCAAGGGCCGCTCTAGCTCTTTTGCCACCCTGGACGAGATGGCATTTTGCCGATCCCCTCCCTGCACGATAAGCAGAGATAAGCTCTTTTTTTAGATATATTTTCGGTCAATTATAAAGAACCTGATTATGATGGTCAAAATATATATTATTTTACTTGAGAACTAAAACAGCAATTTGAATATAAATAAAATAGTGTACATTTATTAAAAATAACAAATAACAAACGTAACTATATACAAGTTCTCAATAAAATTTAAACAGAAACATTAATATTAATAATTTTTTCCGTGTAAGTTCATCGCAAAATATGTTTACAGTAACATATTGGTAAATATACTTACAATAATAGAAGACAAAAACGATACTATACTTAATAAACAGATCCAACTTAACTAAATGAAATCTACGTTTCTTTTTTTTTTATGTTCAAAATCAGATATTAACTCTAGTCCAAGCAAATTGGACATTTTAGAAGAAATAATTTACAAAAAAATATTTGAGATGTGTACTCCTGATAAGGTTAGAAACAGATATCCGAAAAGTTTCCGCCCCATTCAGGAACAGAAAGTCCCTTTTTGCAAAAAAAACACAATTCACGAGAACTTAATGCTGGTTTTCACTTTTATTTTGTAAACCGTTCATTGGAAGGGAAAAGTATAGGAAATAAATAATTATAAATGCTGATTATATAGAGTTAAATAATTATCTTGCTTCTATAGAGTGGGTCAAAAAATTATGCCCTGATGGTGTAGATCGGGCTGCTCTTGAATTTCACGAGATTCTTTACACTGCCCTTTATGTACCTCTTAAACACATTAAATCCTCAAGTTTTTCTAAATACTTCAATAATGAATTGATACGGCTGATAGTGGAAAAAAAAATTCTCACAAAGAGTATAAAAAATCCAATAGCCAACTTGATTATCTGAAATTTTCTCAAATAAGGCATAGGTGCAATGAAATGTCGAATTTGTGTTATACCAACTATATTAAAAGCATTAATCTAAGTTTCACGTCTGAACCTAAATTATTTTGGAAATACTTAAATGAAAAAAGGCCTTCCTATAGATGAAGAAAAAGCTTCCAGTTTTTTCGCTTGATCTATTGATTTACTGATGTTATGTCTTTTATTTCAGTAGGTAATTATACATAATATTATTCATAATTACATAATTACATAATTTTATTCCTGCATAGTGAGGAGATTTTTCACACTGTCTGGTATCATGTGAGTGAATATCTGCATATACATTGAATTTATCGAGATTTTTTTTAATAAACAAAATAGTCATTAAAATGTACATACAATATATTGTCATAATTCTATTTTCCCTAAAGCAATCCTTACAAGTTTCTCCAGGGCCTAGGTTAAAAATTAATCTGAGGAGTCTTTTTTGCAATATGAATACTGGGTAAACATTTGTCGCACTTCCCCAAATTATTCAGATCGTCAGAGAGTGGTATTCTGTTTTGTTAATGTTGAGAATGGGAATATTTTTGGCATACCATTCTTTATAAATTGTCAGAATGATCGAGATGTTAGTGTTAAATTACTAAGGATTTGGGGCTGAGACCACAGTAGACTTGTCGTCTGCAAAAATGATGGTTAAGGCATCTTTGATAACGGATGGAAGGTCGTTGATGAATAATAGGAATATTAGTGGCCCAGGCACCGATTTTTGTGAAACATCAATATTTATGTTAATTACACTTTAACACGTATTTTCCAATCAGCTTATATGCGAACTCTGCAGTTTACCTATGATGAATTCAACATTTAGTGTATCGAAAGCTCTACTTACATCAAAGAATTTCCAACAACATGTTTTCTCTTGTCAACTTCATCACATACAAACTGCACGAGTTGGAGTGGCTGACTCAACAGATTTTTTGCACTGAAAGCCATGTTGATTTTTGGTTAAAACGTTATATTTGTTTAAGAAATGTATGACTGGTGAAAATTAATCTTTCTATTAATTTGGACAATATATAAAGAATGGATATTGGTCGATAGTTTTCTTTATTTTGTTCGTCATCTTTCTTATGTACTAGTAAGACAATTTATTTGATTGTGCTTATATTGTGATATAATTGCAGTATTGTTGCCACATGTAAAAAAAATTGAAAGAATGCTTGGAGACTTAGATGCACCCATATAAATATTAATTTTTTTTATACAGTGTGTCCAACCGGGACTTTGCATGATCCATATCTCGAAAATTACTGAAGAAATTTTCGTGAAATTAGGTGTGTATAATAAACAGTGTATGATCTATCCAACTAAAATGTTTTGACAGTTCTGCCACTTTTGCTCCTGCTGTTAATTTAAATGAAACACCCATATTTTTAATTGCGGAATTGATAGTTTATAAAATTTTAAAATCACTTTATGTAACAATCCTTGTACCTAAAATTATAGTTTTGGAGATATTAACATTTTTAAAAAAAAATTGACAGCTGCAGACTTTATTAGCAACTTTTTTATTAGCAACTTCTGATATGCAAAGACAGTACAGTACAATATGAAACTTAATGTTGATGTACTAACAATAATGTAGATATACTAACTTAATGTAGATATATGCATAAAACATACTAGAATTACAAACATGATACAATTAATTTTATACCATCAACAGTTTACATTCAACATCGGTTATATTTTACACAGAATAAAATAGAACAGAATAAGTTTATTTACAAAAAATTGGGTCTCGGAAGTTAAATGAGGCACAAAACCGTTATTCTACCCTCGATATAGAGCTTTTATCGCTTTACTCAGCAATTAAGCACTTTAGATTTTTATTAGAGGGACGTCAGTTTATTTGTTATACACATCATAAACAATTAGTTAGGACACTTATGAGAACAGAAAAAAACTCCTCGTCAAACTAGTCATCTGGGATTTATAGCACAATTTACTGTGATGGCATATGTCATTTATAAGGAAAAGACAATGTCATCGCGGATACCTTATCACGTATAGATGATGCATCTTCGATTAAATCACATTATTTTTCACCTATCTTCGTCTCTACAATATCGAATCATTTCAATTTAAAGTCACTTATTAATGCTTACTTCTTTCATTAATAGTCAATATAATTCAAATAAACGATATAAATATAATTTACAATAAATTTTAGTTCCCAACTCTGAGGACAAGATTTGGTGTGATATTCCAAGAATCCGTGCCACTAAAAAACTTTATATCCAATTACCTCTGGCTTAAAATGAATTCAAACCTAAACTAAACTAAAACTTGTCTTAATTGTCAAACATCAAAAGTAAATAAACGCACTAAAACTCAAATATCAGATTTCTCAGTCCCCAAAGTTCGCTTTGAACATATACATATGATTTAATCGGTCTATTTTCAGTTTCATATGGATGTTCCTATATTCTTACGGTTATCGAACAATTCACTCGTTGACCAGAAGCCTATACTTTAAATAATATTTCTGCAGAAACCGTCGCTAGAACATTGTTCCAAAATTACATCTGCCCTTTTGGCATTCCTTTGACGGTCACTACTGATCAAGGAGCACAGTTTTGAGTCACACTTATTTCATGAATTTTCCAAATTTATACATTTTCATCGAATTCATTCAACCACGTAACACCCTCAGAGCAATGGTATGGTTGAACGATTTCATCGAACACTTAAAACAGCATTACTAGCCAAATCTAATTCGCTTCACTGGTACGATGAATTACCAATCATTTTACTGGGTTTACTTGCTATATCTAAAGACGATTTGCTTTGTTCATCTGCCGAACTCGTTTACGGTCAAACTTTACGTCTCCCTGGTAATTTTTTATTAAGCCACATATCGATACTCAAGTTTCTACATTCTTTTCAAAATTACGTACGTACTTTGACAATTTAAACTTCACTAAACCCAGGCAGAATATTTCACAGAAATTTTTTGTCAGTCCTGATTTACGGACTTACTATGTTTTTGTTCGTCAAGGCAGGCTTAAGCCAGTCTTTACCCCTTTGTACTAGGGACCTTTCCATGTTGTCTCTCGTACAGACAAGATCATTACGGTTCTTCAACGCGGCAAGAACGTTACTGCCAGTTAAACCTGCGTACTTGTTGAACTACGTTGTAAATCATCCTGTCAATACTAGTTCTAAGAAGGTTTAGTTTTATATTCATTCTTTGGCAGGTTGATTTTATTTTTACAAGGGGAATACATGTAGCGTTCCTCACACTACATACGGTAACCAGCCACCTTTAAATTATGGCCAATTTGGTATCTAGAACTCAGCTAAGACTAACTTAAACTAATCGTCTGTGCTTGTACATATCCTGTTGATAGTAATAGAGTGTCTATATATAACAGGGGATTAATTAAAATGAAGAACAAAAGGAGAAAAGGAAATGGAAATTTTAAGTGTTTAAAAGATATTATTGTTTAACTTTTATTTTGAGTGGGCCAGGTGTAAGTGTTTTAAAAATATTTTATAATTTATGGTATGAACCTCAGTACGGTATTTGATTTTGTCATAGAGGTACGGAGGACATTTATTTACCATGATACAGTGAAACAATGTGAATGATATTTTCATCTAGTTGCCATATTGAGCCACATTGCATCTTTTAATTTGTGTGACGCGTAGTCATATTTTCTTATCTTTTCTTTATTGAAGTATTTACACATGGTAAGTTAGTATTATTTATTATAATTTTAATATTTTGTTCCACTAATAAACGATTTTGTTCCCAGTACTAATACTGTTGATTTATTCGGGTTTATTTTTAAATTACGTTCTTCAGTTCTTCAACCGGTTTTTTGAGTTCGTTATTTATTATATTGTTGGCGTTATTTAAATTGGAATACATAAATGAAAAAGAAATTCGTGTATCATCTGCATAGTAGTGAACGCTTACATAATCTAAATTAGCTGCTATATTACAAATTTAAATACTAAATAACACTGGTCCCAATATAGATCCCTGAGAAACGTCACATGTAAAATTACATAAATCTGAAACTCCATTTGAGGTTTCTACAAACTGCAACCTATTTGTTAAGTAATTTTTTATTAACTCAACGCCACTTTCTGAAAACCCAATAAAATGTAATACTCCTAATAACTGATAATGATTGATGGTGTCGAAGGCTTTGGAGTAATCTAATAATATAAGAACAGTTGATTTTCTCTTAAAATGTCGTCTATGTTGTACATCTATAGCCACTACGAAACCCTGATTGGTGAATTGGTAAAATATTATATTTGTTTAAATAAGCGCATATCTGAAAATTCAAAATTTTCTCCAAAACTTTCGACAGCACAGGTAAAATACTTATTGAACGTAAATCGTTATAATTATTAGCATCCAATTTCTTAAGTAATGACATCAGATGTGAAATTTTCCACAAATCTGGAAAACTATTATTTATTAAACAAGAGTTAACCAAGTTCACTAAGAAAAGTGGAATGAATGGACAGCACATCAAGAGCATCTCAATATTTATTTGATCTGAGCCTGTAGCCTAAGTTTTGATTTCTAATAAATACTTGTAAACTACTATTCCAGAAACAGTTTCAAATTTAAATAATGAAGTGAAATTGAATTTTAAATTATTGTTATAAAATTATAACACATCTAGGACTCACATTAGCTGAAAGTGGTTATTTACTTCATAAATATTCAAAAGAATAGTTACAATACGCACTTGGTTTATTGTTTCATTAGTTTTGTTCAAATTTCTCTGACATATGTTGTCTCATTTGGTTTGTTTAAATCATGAGGTAAATCATTATTTTTAGGCTTATTGTGCACATTTAATTGATTTAAATTTTTCCACAAAACTTTACCAGAATTATTAGTTGCACAATTTTCTAAATTTTTTTTTTTTTCATTGCGTATTGTTATATTAGTCTGACTCCTAAGATTTTTATAATAATTAAAATGTTCTATATTTTTTTAATCTTTAAATTTTGCTTCGACTTTAAGCCTTCCAGATAAATAAAACTGAGACAGTGATACGCCCGTGTAGCATATTACCAAACACCTGTCCACAATTTATATCGACTACCATATTAAAAGACATGACAGTCAATGTGTTATATATTTTAATGGCTACGGATGATCACCCAAGACGTTAAGGTGCATAATTCTCGCGCCAATCAACTATACATTATAAAATTCAAGATAAATGTATACTATCATCTTGTTCTCGAGATTCACGCCAAGAGCAAGAAGTATGGAACGTTTGCATACCATAAATTGTTTAGCGATTTAGCATGCTTTCGACTATAAGTCTGCCCTGTCTCCCTGACGTGCGGTAAATACCTTAAGCGTAGACGAGCGCTTAATTAACGTCGCTTTAATAAAACCAGCAAATCTCCTCAGCTGATTTAATGGCTTCAATTAGCTCAACACAAATCGCCGCATAATTATCGAACTGTTCACCCATTTGAAAGTAATATTATGCGCATATATAAACATTACGGTTACCGGAATATCTATCACTGAAGAGGCAAAAAGTAATGGTATTAATCATGAAGAGCTGGCCAGCCTTACGGTAGATTTGAAGCAACGGGATGGATGTTTCGCCACTATGTTGTATCAGTGTCACCTGCAACGCAATTCACACATTCCGTTTTTACTAGGAATTGTCTAGCCGACTTCCATTCTGCGGTCTCGATAATGTGAGCTCTGAGGTAAGTTTGTTTCATGTTACATAATACACATACATTATGCCAAAGTAGGACATCAAAGAGAAATGTAAAACTATAAGCCAGCAAAACTAATACGAATAAAGCACGGCTGAAAACGGAAGAAATTGTACCTACATATAATTGTGAATATTTCTCCAGCTACTAAACCAAACAAAAGATTGAGTTACTAAGCAAAAATGTCATAATTAATAGGAAGGTATATTCATCAAAGAAAAAAGGATTTTTGATATAAGCGAAATATAGATAATGTAATAAGTATATAGAATTAAAAATATTGTAAAGTACATTTGCATCATTTGAAGTGATCCATGCTCTTTTAAAGTTGTTTTGTTTTTATATTTCGTCGCCTTGGCTGCGGAAGGTCCTAATCCACAAAATCTTCATTTTTGAGTTATGACTGTACACGTGTAACAAAAGGTTTAAATTTTATGTTGGTGAACAAATTAAAGTCACTGATACATTTTTCTGTTAGTTATAGAATATTTATGAATAATTCTAAGCAACAATTTCTCGTAGTGAATAATCTCAAGCTGGTTAGAACTGTTCACCATTGTGAATAGTTATAATCCACAGTATGCAAATCTGAACATGCCTAAATTCATTAGAAACTATCAGTAGAAAATAGACCATTGTGATGTAGAGTGCTATAAATAATGAGTTCAAAAAGCAAATTATTGGTTCAACTGGCAAAAAAAAAATAGATCAAGAAAATATTGAATTGTGTAGAAGTCAGTAGATGTATTCAACTTTGACATTTGTTCCATCGAGTAAGTTTAGTTTAATTTAAATTTAAATAATAATTAACCACGATTAAACTTAAAATGATTTCGGGTAAATGTAGCCCGTGTATAAATTAAACTTACCTATTTTCTAAAAAAAATTTTCTGTATTTTAGGTCAAGCTGAATTAGACGGAAATAAGAATGCTACTAATAATGAAAATGAATATATTGATGATAATCAGCTGATTTATTCAACTCTGAGTCCTGTGCCAATGAGTAAGTTTAGTATAATCATTATAAATAATCGATTAACAATCGTAAATAATAAGAACTAAGTTTAAAATGCGTTTGGGTAGGTGTGTGTGTGTGTGTGTGTATCGCATAATATTTATGGCAACTTGTGTGGGAAATTCCTGTACTGTGGCAACTTCCAAAACTATGGCAACTTACACGCGTTGCCATAGTTGTTTTTAAATAATATAGGCGTATTGTGCGGTTTTTCTATACGTCATTTATTGAGGGACGCTGCAGAACATATTTCCCTTATTTTTTTTTGGCCCATTTTTTCATTCTATGCACAGAATTCACCTTATTCTGAAAAGTGTGTAAGTAACCACAATAGACGTTAAAGCATGTTAGTCACGGATGCCAAATTGTGGAATCGTAGGCGTGGTCAATTAGTGGCGCCCTCTATAATGAATTTACAGTGTTGCCATTTTAAGCCGTTAAATAAAACATTATTATGTTATTTACAATTTCTCAGTGTTTGTGTGTTAAGGAGCCATTAATAGGTAAGTGCAATATGAATAGGAGGTTGCAGAGATTGGTGTCATTAGAAAGAAAACAAATAATATTAGATAATGAAGATGAAGAATTTCCAGAGAGAAATTTTATATTTTTTTCAAAGTATGAGTCTAACCAAGAAATGATAGGAAATATTTTTGGTATAAAACATGAACACTAAAAAAATAGCTGTTTAGATAGAAAGTATCATATCTAGATTTTTCTTTGCTTCAAACGTTTTCTTATATTACTTTATATTTTCATGTTTTCCCAAATAGTTCTTATACAAGGTGGTCCAAAATTGTCTCTCTATATTTGCAGTTGATAGTATATCCAAAAATAATGGTAGTCTTTTATATAAAAAAAGGGACATAATCGATTTCAGTTGTTCTGCAATATCTTCCGACTCCCATAAAATATCAAATTTATATTTTAAAATAAGTCATAGGCCATCAGGACACTAGTTTACATGGTATCAAATAAACACTCTCTTCTGTTTAAGGGGTAGTTTTGTCATAGTTCTAAAAATTATTATAAAAAACTAATTTTCAGATGATTAAAAATAAAAAACCCCTACTGCATTTCAATAAATAAAGCCGTTCTCGAGAAAGCTAATGCCAAAATAAATTTTAGAGGCCCTTGGTTCTCATACACTCACTAAATCCCCATTTAATTTTTTACTCCTTTTAATAATAGGGTGTGGGTGGCAATGCGGGTGGTAGAGGGGGCTAACACCAAAAAAATATTTGAGAGGTTCTTCTATATACACTAAACCAAATTTTATTTTTTTTTACTCCCTTTCATAATAGTGTGAGGGTGATAGTGGGGGGTGGCTAATGCCAAAAAAAATTGACAATTTTTTTACTTTTTCCCACTTTTGGCCAGGACTTTGGGATTCTAGCCCATTGTGCGACTATACATTAACAACTCAAGTCGTTTTTGTAAACGATGAAACATTTCTGAACTGGCATAGGTCAATTCAGTCCGACAGAATTCTAGTTGACAACTGCCCTGATATTCTCATAGTCAAGAAGATAGAAAATAAGACCTTGCAGAAAATTTTTGCAATACGCAAATAATTCAAAAATGGTGACCAGTACTATCAATACCAATATAGCACCTCAGTCTGCCATATATTTTTAAGATCCCAATTAATTTGTGACTCAAGCTCTTTCCAATTGTAAATTTTAGAAGAAAAAATATATCTCGTTTTATTAAAAATAGCATAGATACAAATAATTTTTAAATATTTACAAATTACGCGGAATATGGTTTATCGCACAGTTGTAAAGTTTCCAAACCGTCAGCAGATAAGTGTTTTTTACGGAGTTTGAGCAAGCACCCAATTTCAACTTCCAAATATCAAATTCTCCTTTAAATTTGTCCAAAACTATTTTTGGATCTTTTTTCCAAAAATGACTGTGTACATATCTGTCAGCATCTTCCCAGCTGTCATAATTTCTGTTTCAGTTGCTTTCATTGCATTTGTTGGCAAACAAATATTTAAGCTAATTTGATTGAGTGTTTCCACTGGAAGTGTGCTTTCTAGATCATTTATAGCATAATTCAGCTGTGGGATAAATAGGGAAATTCTGTAATAGTCTTCAGGAGAATTTGAGTATAAGTTAGGGTTGGGTCGATTTCTCATTTTGTTGATAAGTCTAGGTAGAGTTACTTCAACATACTTTGAGTTTCCGTCAATATAGCATTGGAACATTTCGAAGGAGCTTCTCTTTTATTTTTAAGGGCTGAAAGGGTACAAGATATCGTTGCCTTCTCTGTTTATCGTATGTGAGCTTACGAGATTTTTGTGTATCGCAACGTAAATAAACAATTTTTTGGGACACCCGATTAGTCGTTTGAAACCATATGTGCAACGCCGGGTGTCAGAAAAATATTGATTTTTTATTTTTCCGACGATCTAGGGGGGGGGGCATAATATTTTCTAATGTGGGATTAAAACACTTTAGCAAGTTTGTCAAAGTCATTTTCATCTAATTTATACTTACTTAACTTCGTTATTTTCTTGTGGTCAGCTGGTAGCTGATTGTACAGTTTAGAACCAAAAAAGAAAACATTTCTCTGCATGTAGGTTTTTCCAAATATTGGTAAATTAATGAACAAATTCTCCACAAATTTGCCTGCCTAATTTCTGGTGTGGGGTTATAGCCTGTTTTATTAAAAAACATCCATATAAGGTTTTGGTCAGATGCATCTTATATTAAATAGGCCCTTTGTATAACATTTTGGTTGCATATAGTTTGGTTTTTTAAAATTATTTTAATAATTTTATTTTGTACACATTGTAGTCTATTCAGTATATTCTTAAACAAACCACCCCATGCACTAATACAGTATCTTAGTGTCGATTCAACTAAAGAATAGTAAAGAATGAGCAAGTTTTTTGAGTAAAAATTTCCCCTTTTTTACCGACGCCTCTAGGCGAGCTCCCCCAACCAGGAATTTTGCAGAACCTCTTCCCTTAAGAAGAGTAGGGATCTATTACTTGCCTAACATTTAATAGACAAAGGACCGACGGCTTTACATGCCCTCCGAAGGATGGTATATCACCTACACAACCCTCGCCTAAGGTTGCATAGCTTCTGCGCATACACTGACATACAAGCCGCTGGAAGATATGTGAGGCGACACCGTCTTCTTTGAAACAGGCAAAAATTTCCCTTAGATTATAAAATTTATAAATAAGAATGTCTAAGCCTTTTTGTAATATAGAAGGCATGTTTGTCCCATCTCAAATGCTGATCCATTATAACACCAAGATATTTTATTTCATCTGTTTTTTCTATTGTTAGGCATGTACTACAAAATGTTTTATCTGCACAGGTTGTATTATGTATTGTTAGTGTGTTTTCTGCAGGTTGATCTGATTGTAATAAAGTGAATATAAAATATTTGGTTTTATGCCTGTGTATGTTATTTATGTTATGTTCAACAGCATGATATACTTCGTTCCAGGTATAACCTGTACAAATAATGACAGTATCGTCAGCATATGCGATAAGATGACCCTTAAAATTATTTATTCGGCTAATGCTGTTGATGTATATGAGAAACAGTATTGTACCCAGTTATGTAAATCTGTTTAATAGTTTATCGTGTGATACTATATCAAATGCCTTGGCCAAATGAAGAAAAATTGCTAAATCTTTTTTTGACTCGTCCACGCAACCACGGTTGTTCTGAGAAACGAAACTCTCCAACAGCGTTTTCGGTGTTAAGAGTTGTTAATAAAAGCAAATTGTCTTTTAGTTATTACATCGTGTAGGTCAAAGAAGGAAATTAATCTTTTGTTAGCTGTTTTTTCCACTGTGCGGGCAGGTTACCGTCTATATACATTAAATTAATAATGTGAACCAGCGGTTGACAATGCGTTTATGTATATTTTTTATTAAGTCTGTTTCTACTCCATCCATATTCCATTCTAAAAATAAGCGTAATTTAAACATTTACTTACGATGGCGACGGTAGAAAGTCAAGGAATTTTGCTAACGATCGCAAAAGACCAGCTCGAGATTAATTCATCACATTTCATAAGTGTAACAGTCAAAGCATGGTCCATCTTTTAGCAACATTCACTTCAATTTTGCGGCAGTTTAGTTAGCAACCACTAACCAAACAAAATATATCTTTAGTTCACAATACAACGTAAATTTGACAACAGCGCTATGAATCTCTCACTCGGCCAGCGGGTCATGTCACATAAGGGGTCAGTTATCTCAATAACTAAGCAAAGGCTGTAATCACTATCCTTAAACTCTCTACTTACTGTCAATGTTTTCTTTCTTTTTGCATGCAGATCGTAACATACATATTATCTACAATGTTATGCTAATTGCTGTATTGACAATAAACAAATTTAATTACAAATTGCTTGTAGGTATGTATTATGCTCAAGTAAGTGCAATAATTGCCTATTAAGTTTTCACGGCGATAGGTTTTATTACTAGTACTGATTAGATAGAGGAACATTTATGTAAATTAAATTAGTTTTGATGTTATTGATTATATATATTGTTGCGAATTTTGTTAAAAAATTAATTGCTAAGTCAAATACAATTTCGGATAATCCCATATCCATGTTATATACATACTTTATTCAAAAATATGTTACTAGTAAGGTTGACAGTTATTTGTCTTTGTCTTATATTTGCATATGTTTTCAGTTTAACTTTGTGTCTGAAGTAATATATCTTTATTTTATTTTCAATATAAACCGGCTTAAAAATTAATTTTTTAATAGCGTCATCAACGTACATGCTCCAACAGAGGTCAAAGACAATGATAAAAAAGACGAATTCTATGATGCATTGGAGAGAGCATATGATCACTGCTCCAGAGGAGATATTAAGATAATCATTGGTGACATGAACGCAAAGATAGGTAAAGAACAAATCGTCCAAGACTATATTGGAAAATTTAGCCTCCACGAAAACTACAATGAAAACGGCAACAGAGTAATAAATTTTACAGCGTCAAGGAACATGAATGTAGGTAGTACGATCTTTAAGCATAAAAGCATTCACAAATAAACATGGGTCTCTCCAGACGGAAATAACAGAAATCAGATTGACCACGTACTCATAGACTTACGTCACATCGCGAACCTGTTAGAAGTAAGGTCATTCAGGGGCGCAAACATTGACAGTGATTAGAGCAAGAATATCAAAAGAAAAGCAAACTAGAGATACGCGTCAAAAGAAGTTCAACATCAGAGCTCTTAAGGATAATAATACGGCAGAGAGATTTACAGAGCATTTTGAGCATGGTCTTTATTTGTAATAAACTAATGTAAACTAAGCAAAACTCGAATCGCTACATCGAAATGATCCGGACCTTTTTGCAGCCAGAATCAAAGGTGTATACCCATAAGCCCCGCATATTGAACTACTTGTAGGAGGCCATCAGGCAAAAAATTGGTCTGATCAATCTGCAAATGCTGAGCAAAATGAAATAGATTTAAAAAACGGAAAAAAAATTGTATCCATGCAAAGTTGTCATTTGATGGACATATTTTCGTAGATTTTTAATTGTGTTGCTTCTAATTCATTGAAGAGGAATTTATACTAAAAAAAGCTATAACAACTTTTTAAATAGCTACGATATTATTTCTACACTATTATCTAATAAATTTTCATTTAGTTTGGACTCGTATTTATATTTATAACTAGAAATGGCCTACGGCCATTTCTAGCTCTTGCAGAGGCATTCGCGCTTCGCGCTCATAGTGGCGCCTGCGGCGCCACGCGGGGATGCTCCCTCCGGTCGCATCCCCGCAGTTGAGGACGCATGAAAGTCGGAGATATGTTCAAAATTCTAGGATCGGTCCTCGTATTAGCCTCAAAATTCTAAGGAATTGTCCCTGAATGCACCTCAATATTAATCATTATTATTATCAATATCAGAATTAAAATCAATATCAAAATCGACATGAAAGGATGTCGAAATGAACATGAAAGAATATCAAAATCAACATCAAATTCAGTATCAAAGTCAATATTAAAATCAATATCAAAACCGTTATCAAAATAAATATCAAAGTCAATATTCAGTATTTCATTTTTCAGCATTTCATTTTTCAGGATTTCATTTTTCAGTTTTTTATTTTTCAGTTTTTCATTTTTCAGTACCTATTTCATTTTGCAGCATTTCATTTTTCAGTTTTTCATTTTTCAATATTAACCGAACATATATTTTAAGTTCGTATACGTTATAAAATATTGAAACGACATTCCCCGAATCGTTCGAGGCACGAATTCATGAAAGAAATTACGATAAAATGTAATGAAAGATGAGGAAAATCTATTTAAATTTTTTTCTACTCCCTTGCGTAAATTTGCCGTTTGCCGAACAGTCTATAGAATGGATATGAAATCAGTCAATCACAGCTAATCTTCCCAAAAAACAGTATATCACTGAAAATATTTTTTAAATCATTATAGACAAAATTTTAGATGTACGGCAAAAAAAGGAGCTGTGGGTGAGGATGGAACCAATTACCAATTAAAAGCTTTTTTTATTGTTTTATAAGTACAATTCATTCTATTTATATTGATTTTTCCCTGAGCTAACGTTTTTATAAACCTGCACAATGTGCATACAAAAACTAATTATCCTGTTCTAAAATAGGTAGTTCCTCATAGATACAGGTTGGCTGGTGGTAGCCGAAATCAATATGCTTTAGATTTATTTATTGTTGTTTTAATTTATTATTTCTTAACATTTTATGATATTTTTTAATTTTTCTTTATGATTGATTATATTTTATCTATTATATTGTGTAGGAAAATTTATTCAAACCTACTTAAATTAATCATTAGTTCTAAAAATAAATAAGGGTATTCTATCTGTTATATACATAATAAGGTTAAAAATTTAAAAGACAGAAATAAAGATGAATTTTCAATTAAGATAAAATGTACGGCAAAAAAAAAGAGCTGCTGTGGGTGAGGATGGAACCAATTCAATTCAAAACAACTTTATTAAAATTAATATACAGTAAATGTGCCTCCCCAGAGCCCATCGGGACCGACCCTGCGACCACTGCGTTAACGCGGTGGTGTATCGCAAAGTCGGGCCGAGGCGGGACTGGTTTGGCTAGGTAAAAATGGAAACGATAAAAACTCAAACTCCTTTTACAAAAGTAAATAAAATTAAGTGCTGTGACAAAAAATGCTTAAAAAAGAAAGCTTAACTTAAAACTGGTTAAAACGATCACTTGGCTTTCGCCGTTCGTACACTTCACTGAATTTAATTTGGGCACTGACGCTGACTCCGTAACTTGCACGGGGTGCCATCCGCGAATTGCTCCAACTACGGGTTGCGCAAAGCAGGCCTAAACTGGGATTCTAAAAATTTTGATTGTTCTGATATAAAATTTGGATTCTGTTACGAGTTTAATGAAGGAAGGATGAATTTACAGACAAAAATGTACAAACAGAAACGAAGAACAAACAAACGCGACACACACAAAAATACACAAAAACAAAAGAAGAGGGGGACAGCAAAGAATTAAAGTGGATGAAAGGTATGAAATATCAGTGAAAGGTGGATAGTATTAGAGAAGGTATAGTAGGTGAAAGTTTGGCTAGAGTGGCTGCCGGAAGATTGGCAACGTCTGGTAAGGTAAGGGGTGTTTAATCCGAAATGGAGCATTATGCTGTCTAATTTGTGTAATGTGTCTTGTTAGCGGACTATCGCCCAGCTTGAACGAATAGAAGTTTTGGGAGATATGCTGGACGTAGTCGGCTATCGGGATTATGTCGTTGCAGCGTTCGTAGAGGTCTCTGAGGGAGGTGTATCTTCCAGAATTTGATATGAGGCGCATATATTTGTGTTCTAGCACTTTTAGTTTTTTCATTGTCTTGGCCGATATGCTGCACCACACCGGCGCCGCGTATGTGATAGACGGCCTGATCACCGTCGTGTACAACAATTTTTTATTTTGTCTGTTAAGTCTGCTACCCCTGACCATGAGCGGATACAGACTCCTGGACAGGGAGTAGACCGTTCGTATGGTTTCATTAATGTGCGTATTAAACGTCAGTCTTTGGTCGAGTCTCATCCCCAAATACTTCACGCATCTTTTAGTGGGGATTTGGTTGCCCCTGATCGAAATTGGAGTGATAATGCGGTTCTCCGTGAAGCGACGCGTGAAGCATATCGCCTCAGACTTCTCAGCGTTGACCCGAATCTTCCACTGGTCGTAATAAGCCGTGGCACGAGCCATGTGCGCCTTCAGCAGCATGTTTGCCGCCTGTGCGTTGTGCGAATGCGCGTACATGGCCGTGTCGTCGGCGTACTTGGCCAGCTTGGTATTCGGGAACTCTGGGAAGTCGGAGACGTACAGGTTGTACAACTTTGGTGACAGGCACGATCCTTGCGGGACGCCCGCACGAATGTCTCGCCGAGTTGATAGCTTGTTATTCACCCGAACCTGTAGGGTTCTGCCCGTCAGGAACGAGTGAATGAGTTTGGTGATGTGAGTCGGGAAGTTATAGTGGTGTAGCTTGTAGAGTAGGCCCGGGATCCAAACGGTATCGAAGGCCTTCTCAATATCGAGGAGCACCATAACGGTATTCTTCCCGAGGTTATATTGTATCTTGATATCGTTAACTATCCTAACGACCTGCTGCACCGTGCTCCTGCCCCTCCTGAAGCCAAATTGGGACTCGTCGTCGATGTGAAGCTCATCCTGAACAGCATCGAGTCTGATCAGGATGATCTTCTCCACTAACTTGGAGATCGCCGACAGCAACGAGATGGGCCTGTAGCTGCCGACGAACTGCGCGTTCTTCTTCGGCTTCAGGATGGGTACGACCACGGCGCCCTTCCACTGGCTAGGCCAGTGCTGGAGTCGCAGGATCCCATTAACGATGTAAGTTAATTGCACAATACCTTTCCTCGGGAGATATTTGAGCAGCCTGTATTCGATACAGTCCGCCCCGGGTGCTTTATTGTTTGGTAGGTCTTTGACAATGTCTGCCACCTCCGAAGGCTTGGTCATGACTTTAAGAAATTGCTGTCTCGTCAGTTGGATGTCATGACCGAGCAGTGGGTGAGGATGGAACCGGGGAACTGCCGCTTGGAACGCGTCGACTATTACCGTCCGGCCACCGCGTCGCCTTTATGAAATGTTTCACGTACATCATGAGATTCAGAAGGAATTATTTGACGGCAACAAAATATTCCGTTTTACTATAAAGTAGCATTTTCTAAAGGCCACAACTTTCTTAATATTTATAGTAGAGAAATGAAACTCTGCATAGCGGTAGATAATTTATTTAGCTTTATTTTCGTTAGGTACGGACATTTTCACCGAAAACGGCCTATTTGCCGAGATATTCGGCTTTTAACGAAAACGCTACATATTTTGGCCACCCGACGTCGTTTCCTTCAAAACGCTCTAGCTCGAAAACGGTTCGTCGAAGGTGATATCTGAAAAATTAATAATAATAAATAATCTTGTCCTTTGGAAGTTTTTATTTTTAAGAAATTTCCAGCGGTTTAGAAGTTATTCAAGGAAAACCGAAAATGTGCGTATTTCGCCAGAATCGTGAAAAACCACCAAACACGCAATTTTTAAACGCTCATATCTGGCGAAAAACACCCCGCAGACGGCCGTACGATGTCGATATGGAAAGTACATGAATGGCAATGAAAGCAAATCGTAAATCCCACCGGCATAATCGAATTATAAGGCCGCCAGGAACGAAAGAAAAACGGAAATTTTTGACGTTTACCAAAATAAGCGGGCGCCTACGTCATCAAAAAGGAGCGACGCAAATTCATTTTGTGGGTCGTAAAAGTGTGTAGGGAATGAGATAGCCGACATTATTAGCCTAATTAAAAATATCAACCCCGAAAGGCACGCGTCGCCAATATAAACTTGGGACGTAGTTCGGCCTCCCGCTTCCGCTCGTCCCGCTCCCGACCTCGGGCTCTGCCGCAAACCTGAGAATATTCGCCAGCAAAATGCGAAAGCGCGAGGGGCACGCACCAACACGATTTTAATATATATTGAAATGAAACAATAATTCTATCAATATCAGTATTAGATATTAAACTTTATAAATTAAAATCGAATCAAATATTGAACAAACTATTGCCTTATGAATTATTATTTGCTTTAACATCAAATCTGCCACAACAACAATTTCTACTCAACTCACTTGCTTTATTTTTCCGTTAGGGCCTATATTATGAGTACCTAATATTTGAAATCAGACAGAGACGCAAGCAGATGATGGTAGGTTGCTTCCTGGGCAGCCACCTGTATGAATATCCCACAAGTATTATTTACTAAATAATTTGCATTTATAGGTACTTTACGGGCTTCATAGCTTTAAATGGGTCAAAGAAAGGCAACTGCGTATCATTTCCGGGTTATTTAATTTACTTATAACGGTAAAATACATAATATAGACAAAGAGCATATGAATTTTTAAAAGTAACTTTCAGGATGAATTTTGGTCAATTACTGCTTTAAAAAAAATTCACAGATCTTACATCGGACGCAAGTGTCTTAGGCATATTGAAAATACCACACACAACTTATTGTTTACTGTAGTACAGTGCTTGATTAGTTAGAAATGATGAAAAAAGAAACGCAGTACACACGAAGAGCCAGGAATTGCGCATAAGTAGTATCTACTCCTCTCATTATTTCGGATTAAGTCAATACTAGAATTTATTTTCAATCGTGTATTTATTTTACATTCACTATAATTTATATACATTGTTCCATCCGCTTGTCATTCATTATTATTATATGTAAAACTATTTTTTTGTTAAGCATTTTATATATTATAATTAGTTATATGTCTTAAGCATCACTCAGTATATTACTCTATATTTAGCAACTGTTTATTCGAATACTGTTTGCAATAAATACGCACTTAATTTTATTTTATACAGTGAGCGTTTAATATTTCAGTCTCTCCGACCATAAGCCATAAATAGCACTAGTTTGCTAGTCATCCTATAAATAACTTTAACTTTCGTATTCCGTGACCTTGCCGACCGACCTCCACAGACCTTGCAACATAGGCAAATCTCGAGCATGTCGCATGTCACGAAATACTCGCAACGTTGTTTTAAACACAGCTCCCATATATACATACACGCCCAGAAGAATTTTCAATATTAAAATTACTCAGACTTCACTACCTTTAATATGTATATGACTTAGCTTCAACTAAAGTTTACGGTTGTTATTCGGAAGGGCAGAGATATGGAAAGCATATTTTGCCAAAACAGCATTGGTATACTTAAGTGGACTATATATAACAACAGTAGAATCTTAATTTAATAATATCAGTTGCTTACAAAACGATTAGACTTAAACTTCAGGATCAAACAATTTGCGTTTAAAATCTAGTAATCAGACAAAGTGCACAAAAATGTAATCAAACACGAGGAACAGTTGCCCTATAGAAGCACACTTAAACTCATGTTAAGCCCAGTCAGGCTATTTATATCCATTTCAACAGACACTAGACCGCTAGATGGCGCCTACCGACTGTGTTGCATCTCGCAATCTTAAGGATTGCGTGATGTATCAAATAGTCGGAGCATCCTTGTGTCGGTCGTTACAGCCTACCTTACAGCTCGAAACTACAGTCCGCAAGTGGTGCGAAGGCTCTATTAAGTAAGAATTAGTATTTCAGCCGATGTTTGTTGCAATTGAAGCTTTAAGTGTTCTGTTGGTAATATGTGATTATTACTCTTAAGGCGCCAGGCTTGTAATTAGTAATTCAGCTCTCGGCAAGGCATATAGCAAATAGTAAAAAAAAAACCATTTTATTTTATATAAATTGATGCAACAATACTCGAACATGAAATCAAAATAATTCAAATATTTGAGACAATAGCCCAAATATTATAATAGGAAAATTTGCGCTGCTATAGTAATGACCATACTATAGATATTTTGATGCAATAACAAGAACTTATACAAAAGTATGCTGTGTTATTTTAATAGTAATTAGAGTTATGGCAATGGCCTGATAATAATAATCTATAATAGAGCTGTTAGCAATCGCTAGGTAATAATGGTTCATAATTGAAGAAAGTGGTTAGCAATCGCTAGATGATAATAATTTATAATTAAAGTTGTTAGCAATAGCCAAATAATGAATCGAATGCAAAACAGAGGACAAAAATCAAGTCATGTTTATACATTCTCAAAATTAAGTTGAGAAATGAGCATTAAATACTCATGTAAAACATCATAGAATGTTGAGGAAAAATCCTTTGATTATAATTAAAACAAGCAGTCTACTAAATTTTGTATGACTGTCCAACAACGTGAAACAAGGTGAGTAGTTGTAAATGAAACAGACGAGACGTCCCGGTTCAGTACTCGACGAAAAGTAAACCCTTATGAGTACGAACAGGTATACGGGCTAATTAACCCAGCACTGACCGATGGCCTCTACAGTTTGTGAGCGCAAGGTAATTAAATTGGTGGATCGTTATTAAACAATCATAGAAAACCAAATAGATCACTGGTGAGAAATCTCAGATAATCATTTGAAAGATAAACATTGCTATGTGACATGTCCAAAATTAGGCACACAGTAGCCTTAATAAACACATCAAATGAAAAATAATGGAAGTGAAAGTTTCTTGTCATTGCATAAACGCAGAAAATATATAGTTCTTGAATATAAACTTATTATTTTGCAAACGCAAATTTCTATAGTAAAATATACAGAAAGTGAAATTTTATGAAATAAAATCGTGAATAAAATCATAACTGAATAACTGGTAATATAATATTATGATAGTTAAAAATCAAAGCTAATATTTCATTTAAAAAATTTAATATTCTTTTAGTACCACAAATGCGTCAATTTTCCCCATTACACCCCGACGAAACCAGAATATGAATGTAATTGCAAATAATAAAGTAGAGTCTCGAAATAAGAAAGTAATCACCTTTTATGCCTGATACCGGCCCTTAGTTGGTAGTATTTATGCCTGTAGAATTTCTGTGCGCTCTGTATATCGCCCGTGAATGCTCTCCCCCAGGTTCCACATGGTTAACGTCCTCGTAGGGCATTGTAGAGACGTTGAAACGGAACTTCTTACGGAGTTTATTAAAGACTGTGTGTTTCAATGGAGCTCAAAATAGTACAAATTCTATTCCCGGCGAATAGTTAAATTCTGACACGGATTTAAAGAGTAATTTGCAAGAAACCAAGCCTGGCGAATAGTAAAATTCTGCCAAGGATTTAAAGAGTATTTCAAAGTAACTTGCAAAGAGCAAGGCCGGCGAATAGTTAAATTCTGCCACGGGCTCAGGTGTGGTTCATCAAAATGACCCCCTTTTGAACGCTGTGGTGTCTTTTTATATGATACGCGACATCATCCTTACATTAACACAATTAATAACGTTGGATACGACGTTCCTCTGCACCGACTTTTAGGATGTCACCCAACTCTCTGTCTCTTTCTATTGGTTAAGGTAGAAAAGTGTAGGCGATTTCATACTCTGGGAATAAACGAAGTACTTGACACTTATCTTATAACTGATAAGCAAACCCTGTGACTCGACTCGATTTTATGTAACTTTTTAGTAAAAACTGTAGCTTTTAACTTTACTTTAAAAGAATATAATTTTAAAATGCATTCTGGTAACTTTACTGTATTTAATATTTAATGACTAAATAAATGTAAAAATGAAATGAATTAACTGCAATAATTACTTGAATTTGGAAATAATTAAGAAAAAACTGAATTTGTATATAGGGTATATACAGGGTACTTCAGTACTTCGTACCCAATTCGGATTATCTTGAGACAACTAGCAAATGCTATTGATTGATATTGATATTGTCCCAAGTCCATTATTATGCTAGCAGCTCTCATCGCCCCATAACACAATTTTCAAATAATTTGTATTTTCTTCACATAATACTGAAAATATGGCAATAAAATTTATGCGACGCTCAAAATCACCAGGTCTTATATGATGAACATAATGAACTTTATAGGAACGGTACTTATTTCTCGTTTAAAATTTTTTGACAAGAGGAGTAATAAATATTTGTTTCAGGTGATAATTTTAGATAGATAAGATAAGAAAAATTAGATTATTTACAATACTGTTCGGTACTAAAGCAGAATTTGTATCATATGTAGCTGATAGCTGTTTATTACTCTTCAACTTTCTAAAAATATTCAAATTATTACTTAAAGAAATAAAGGTCTTATGATCTAGCTGGGGCAAATTGGGAAAACGTAATTGGAATAACTTTATGACTTCATGTTATTTTTCCCATATGCTCCGTAAATAAAAATAATGTTTAATTTTTGTCTTCGTTTGTATACACAACTATTTTTCAATTATATTGACCTAACAAAACTCACTCGATAACCTTTGAAATTGATTGTCAATAAACGTAAAATTGTTTTCAAATTAAAAATAATGGTTTTGTACATATTAATGGTTCCATCATGCTGCTTGCATATGGTTTATTTCCAGTTTCTAAATTATCATCGTCCAACAATTAGTGTTTAATTGTTTTCAAGATTTTCTTTATCCCAATATTGTATTGGTAAAGGGACTAACCACACGAAAATTGACCATGAATGTGAATACGATTTTCATATTTTTTTTCTATAAAACCGTATTAATATACGAGTCGGTACCTATGTCCAGATGACAAACCACTGATTTAGAATAAGAATTTTACTCTATAATGACATCAATTAATGGAGCTAACAATAATTAGTCCTAAACGAATATTTTGTTTATGTATTTCTAGTAATAGTCAGCCATAAAAATTATGAAACTAGAACATTTATTTAAAGCAACTAAATAATTATTGTGATGGTTAATACTAATGATTAATTTATTAAGTATGCTTTTATACAATACATCTAATTCGACTCACAAAACTCAGCATAGAATTTTTAATGAATTGCTTCAAAAAGAAAAAAGTTGGCAACATCGAGCTCAACTTCCATGGCAGACAAGTCGCCGCGAGCTCCACCGCTCACAAAATGTTAATCAAATGACTGTGCCTCTTGTAGATTGTACGAACACTGAGAACCTGCTCTCAGCTGTGGGCCAATGTCAAGGACTGTTTATCCTATCCGACGACCTACCTAAGCTCGTGTCTTTAAATCAAGCACACGGTCCATTTTTCAGTGTTTACATGTTATGCAAAACAGGTTTGCTTTTATGTCTCTCTTTATTGGTAATATTAACGTTCTTTTTATGCGTTATTTAAATCGACACTCCGTTGTTTAGGATGAGTCTGAGTTTTTACTAGGATGTAAGTTACTTTCAAAACTTGTAATAACTGATTAAATGGCAACGTGTTCATGTACGTTTAATTCGCATTTTTAGTTATTCAAAGTATGAAAACATTATATCCCATTCATCAAAATGTCATATAAAATAATAATTATAATAAATTATAGTTAGCTTGCCAATTAGTGCAGTACAGTTAATAATCATCTTAAATATCCAGACCTAGGCCAATGAATATTTTAGCAGCTGTATTAAAAAATAGATAAGCTATTTCTATTCAATTTTAAATACATTTGGAAAAAAATATTTTTTCTTCAAACGTCAACAAGACTGTATACACGTTACTATACTGCTACTGTCATTTCTCTAACATGTCACCTGAGCGGAAGTTTGAAGAAAAAAATAGCATGTTTTATAAAGAGTAGTAGTGGAGTAGTGCGGATATGATAATGTTCCCAGCTTCCTCATTAAAGATTGTGCACACGTTTTAGCCAGTCTGCTGCAGAAAATCATTAATCTCTCATTTTTCCAACTGCATGGAAAGTATAAAAACTTTGTCCTATTTTCAAATCTGGTGCTATCAACCACACTTCAAATTATCGCCCGATCACCCTACTATCTAACTTTGCCAAGGTTTTTGAAAAGTTTATCTATAACATAATTTTTCCTGAGTTTTGGAAATATAATACGGACGAAACGGCACGAATTGATGGTCAAGAGATCAACTACTACAAATATAATGTGCTTTTTCCAATCGGTGAACGATTCTATAGACAACCAAATTCAAACGCGTTCGATAGGATAGACCACTGGATTCTCTTAACTAAACTAAACGACTCTGGCTTTGACTTCAATTTAACAATTTTTTTTCATTCCTATTTAAGTAATCGATCTCAATATGTTGAATACGGAGGTCACAAATCATTTCGGTTCACTGCTAGTAGTGGTGCACCGCAAGGAAGTAATCTCGCACCTCTACTTTTCTCCATCTTTATCAACGATATAGGTGATCATATTAGGAGCAACATACTTCAGTTTGCGGACGATTTAAAAATATTCAAAACAATTAAAACTCCAAATGACTGCAAACTACTACAGAAAGATGTAGGCTCGTTGAATGTGTGGTACCTGTCCAATAATTTACCCTTGAATATACATAAATTTAAATATATAACCTACACCAAAACAAACAAAAAAATTCATACAGTTCAGCTACTCAATAAATAATACCACTCTGCACCGCAAACATAAAATCGAAGATCTTGGAATTGAGTTTGGTCAAGAACTCAGCTTCACACCTCACATTAACAAAATCATATCGTCGGCCACCCAAATAGTTGGAAATGTTTTATAAATAAGGTTTGCTACATAGAGTTATGTACAGCTTATGTTCTTTTATGTTATTTGGGTTTTCTACAACATGTATTATCCTCTTCGAAAACAAATCACCGAATCTACAAAATAATAGAATTATTGGAAGAGGGCCTCTGCGCCCGTGAAGTTTACGTCAAAGGAAAAGTCAGAGGTTATGTTTTACAAATTAATATAAATCGGAATAATCACAGAAATAATATATTTTGTTGACGTTTCGGAAAGTAGTCTCTTTCCGTTTTCAAAGCATTTTTTGAAAGAACTCTTATTTTGCTGTGTATGTCAAATACACAGCTTTAAAATTCTGTTTATGTTATTTCCATAGATACTTACTACTTACACAGAACTGATAATATTTTCTTTTGGATAATGTTGTTTGGTAAGTTCTTCTTTTAACATTGGTAGCCAGGTTGTACAAATATCCACAGAACAATTCGATACGCACTTATCTTCATTTAATAAAGATTATTGCTGATTCTTTAATTTTTCTCTTTTTGTTATCTGCTTCTTTTGTTAAAATTTTTGCTGAGTCCCAGTTTATTCTATGTCCGTTTTTCCAAGCATTGTGAACATGCTTGGGAAAACGGATCTTTGATTTCTGAATTTCATTATTTCTAATGTAATTTTTGTGCTCATCCAACCTCACATTGAAAGGTCTGGATGACTTACCCACATAACATTTATCACATTTGCACGTGATATTGTAAATACAGTTTTTTGAATTCTGCTCCCTGTTTATCGGTTTTGTTTTTGTTAAAATAGATCTTAAAGTGTTCCCCGTTTAAAATACCATCCTAACATCAAATTTGTCACCTATACAGTGTAGCTGCTCCGATAATCCGTATACATAAGGAATTATTGCTATATAATGACGTTCAGGTTTTTGTCGTACCTGATTATCACCATTTTCAACATTCATGAACTATATCAACAAAAGCTTCAAGGTATTGATTTTGTATTACAACCTCTTTGATACATTTTTTCTCGTTATTTAATATTTCATTATTAGATGAAATTATTTTGGCCCCATCGTATAAACATTTTACAACACCCCTTTTAACATTTATTGACTGATTTGCGTTAAAATTTAGATATCTATTAGTATGTGTTGGTTTTCTATAAACGCTTGTTTCAATTGTATTCTTTACCCTTTTAATTAAAACATCTAAAAACGGTAGTTCATTCCTATTTTCTACTTCTAATGTGTATTGAATAGACGGTTCCTTACTATTTATATTTTCTAAAAAACTTATTGAATTATTTTATCGTTTTTTAATCATACTTCTCCACGGCAAGTATAATGCTTGTTAAATAAAATTTATTGGTTTTAAAAAAATGTTTGTATAATTACTAACGTAGTACCAATGAATAAATATGGCATGTGGTATATCGTTGAAAAGGGAGGAAAATACTCTATTTAGTGGCGCCATTTCCTGCCCGTTTCAAAATAATTTTTTTAACAGCCTGAAGAGTAAATCTCAAAATACAGCGGTTTTAAAAAAAAAATAGATAAAACCTCGTTGAAATCCTCTATTTTGCAAAAAAAAATTTGCCTTAGAATTTTTCTCGTATCTCTTCAAATAACGGATATTTGACCTAGACGTTTTCCGCATTTTTGATATTTCTCGCCATAACTCTTAAAGTAGGCCATGGATTTCAAATGTATTTAAACCATTTTGTAGGTTATATAAATCGGCACAATTTTCATAAAAATATTTTTTTCTGTACGACCGATATTAAGTGAGATATTCTCGAGGGCTCTGATAAAATGGACAGCCTGTATATAACAATCGATAGACAACTAGATATAAAATTAAATTAAATTACTGTCAAACTCATATCTGTTTATCAATCTTTAACAATGAAAAAATATTATGTAAAATATCGTATTGTGACTGAATTTAATACGTGCATCATATGTTCAAGAAACAAAGACTGGGTCACTAGATAATGAAGAAAACGTATACAAAAAGTATTAAATTTAGTGCTTAACATTATTATAGTCTCTTATGTAAATGAGAAACATGAAACACATTAGTTTGCCAATGTACATTAGTCTTTTTTAGCTAAGCTTATAACAATTATCGGTTACTTATTTGCCGTGTCAGTTATTATTAGTTACTTATAAATAATGATGTTAAATTAAAGAGTCAAATATGCATGTGAGAAATAATTACTTTTGTATTGAAGTAGGTAATTTGAAATTTTGTAATGATAACAAAAAGATGTTGTTCCCAAGAAAATAATAAGTAAATACAAATTTTACCGTTATAGGAATACATACTCAAAATATTACGCATTTACATCTAGAAGTGTATTTCTAACAAAACAAAATAGAATGCTTAATATGTTTTAGGATCATTAAATTTTAGGTCTGACTTTCATAATGGCAATTAGCAACTGTATTTGCGTTAAAAGAACATATGTACACCTGTAGTGCTAGATCCTGCTGAATTTATAGGTTATGCCCGCGCACCATAAATCTTGTAGGTTCTAAAGTAGTTTTATTATATACTAAATAAAGTCTCAAGCAGGTTTAAACATAAGTCTATCAGTGTTAGAAGAGAGTGCATGTATCCTCTTACTTTTAATGATATAGAACCAATATATTTGACAGTAAATTATCGAGAAAGCCAAGATCCGGGTAAATTCCATTATTAAAGTAAATATGTTTCGATAACACCATACCATAGAGTTAGTACCTCAGGTTTAACTTTGTAAAAGCAATGTGACAGAGAATCACTATGCCAAGGCGAGCCAAACTTTTACTCATTCTTATTATTTTATAGATACATTCAGTATTTTTAAAGGCCGCATTCTCTATCTTCCTTATATATTCTTTAAAAAATGAGTTTAAACCGAACATTATTATGTTTTGCAACAATGAGATGAGCTACTATACTATGTATTCAAATTCTTTACTGAACACTTCTTTGTAAATTTCAAAACGTAAAATAATTCTTCAATCAAATTCTATATATTAAAGCAGGAAACTATATCGAAAATATTTGCAAAATGCCAACGACTTAATGATAAAGTGTACTAATTGTGTAAATTTTAGTCTGCTAGTGATATGTTTGATTATTATCATTAAACACATGTTCGTGAACTTCATTTCTTCGAGAATTGAAAGACAGTAAAAGATTACCTCACTTTAAATTGAAGATTTTAACATTTATAAAAAACACTTCTCGTTCTATACGGTATTTAAGAAATTGGTCTTATCTAAGGCATTATATAATATGCGATCTTTACAAAGTTGTGAATTTTTAATCTCACTCAATTTCACTAGTGAGTGTGTGTAATAATTGCATATTACCATCAAAACGCTAAGCTTCGATTGCAACAAACACCAGCCAAAAGACTGATCCTACCTAAAGGAGCTCTCATGCTAGTCGTCACACACCACTTGCAGACTGCACTTTCGAGCTGTTGGCCCTGGTCAGTGCAAAGTAGGCATGTGACGACCGACACGAGGATCACTAGCTATTTAGTACATTTCGGTACATTTGGGATAGCGACATGTGAAACTGTCGGCATCTAGCACTCCACTGTCTGTTGCAATCGAAAAATCAATAGCCTGACTGGGCTTAGCATAGTTCAAATGGCACGAGAGCTCCTTTAAGTAGGATCAGTCTTTCGGCTGGCGTTTGTTGCAATCGAAGCATTAGCGTTTTGATGGTAATATGCAATTATTACATTAAATGCGCCAGGCTTGTATCTTGTAATTCAGTGCTCGGCGGGGCACATAGCACGGAGAGCAGCTGTTGGTTGCAGTCTGGTTACGTTCCTTATAATAAAATAAGGATTTTATAGAGGAGTTTGCGACTAAAAATATTATGTTTTAATATTCCGCCCTCTAAAAGCACATTTGAATTAAGTAAAAGTTATTCCAAAATTCAACGTACGTTAAAAAATAATAACTATAGACCATAAAATAAAATTACGAGTTTTAACAGAGGCTCATAAAAGGAAAAGGCTGGACTTTTGCCGCCAGATGATTCAAAAATTGGATGAAGATCCCGATTATTTTACTAAAATATTATGGACTGATGGATCATCCTTTTCTACGGCAGAAGTTTTTAATAGGAAAAATCGAAGGTCATGGGAAAACAAGCACAACAGAGAATAATAAAAAAATTAGGAAGAAAAACTGTTAGCGTTTGGTGTGGAATTTTCTGAAACAAAATTGTTGGGCCTATATTTTATGATTATACTTTAACTGGAGTTACCTATCTGAAAATAATTATCCCAGAAGCAGAAAATATTCTTTTGCAGAATTTTCTGGAAGCCGAACTTGATGACATGATTTAGATGGGGCAATTCCGCATAGTGTCCTACACATTCGAGATCATTTGAATAACGTATTCCTAATATGGATAGGGAATAATGGAACAATTAAATAGCCACCTATCAGTCCGGATTTGACCCCTAAGGATTCATTTTTTTGGGAATTTCTGAAAGACATTGTCAATAATAAAAATAATAGTATTCAAGTCATTTAAAATAGGATTCAACTTGAAATAAACAATTTGAATGTAAATAATTTCCAGTGCAATTATAAATATAAGAAGAGGTTCTCAATTATGTATTGACAATAATGGTGGACACATCGAACATCTTTTATGAGATATCATTTATTTATTTTTAAATTTCCTAAATAAACCTTGGTTATCTATTTTGTATGTTTATTTGTTTTTTTCCTCACTGTAAACAATTTTGATTATTTCACACAAAGCATTATCACTTATCAAACATAATAATTGTGATTTTCATAGCTCACTTCAATAATATTAACTTTCCATATTTACGTAACTAATTTAACTAAGATATTCGTCAAGGAAAAGGATCATCCAAAAATTAAATAATATACAGGGTATTCCATTTAAAGAGGTATATAATTATTTTTTGTGTCCCCTGATATTTGTACGCTACTGTACTTTTAATAGCATTTTAATACAATTCAGTAATAACCACACAATTTTACTTAAATCTTTTTTTCTATAATAAATAATAACGATGATAAGCGGTGGGTAATTTATAAAGGATAAGCCTGTACACTTTTTTAACTTACGTCTTTGAGAAAAAATCAAGTAAAATGATTCTTGTGTTATTATTAGAAGATGAAGATTCTTAATTCTGGAAATATTAGATAAATTACGCAAAAGCGTCGTAAAAAGTAAAAGTCCCAAAACAGAGCCGTGGGGTAAACTATATGATACAGACACGATATCTGATACTTGTCCACATAGCTCAATAACTTGTTTACTACCAAACAAGTAAGACTATAGCGTCACTCAACTTTTCCTTTACATCATCTTTAGTTAACTTTTAAATGAATGAATTCCATGGTCAAGTAGATCAAATGTCTCAATTGAAATCCTCAAACACCCCAAGCCTCTTATATTTTCTTTTATTTAGGTAATTTAAGAAGTAAGCTCTTTTAGGTTAGTCGACTTTCAGTAGCATAATAATATACAGATAATGCGCTAGACAATACCTCATTTTTTAAAATGAATTCTCATATGAAAATTATGAATATGATTTTCAATAATAGCTTTAACTTTTTTTTTTGTAAACGTGTACAAATGTCCTTTATTTATATTTACAGTTTTTGATGATATTGAATTAGAGTAGTAAGTAATAACATAGTAATGAAATATTAAACTTATTTGCATGCACTTTAGATAATTAATTGGATCTCTACGATACAAAATGAATGACATACGTACATCATATATACCTATATATACACAAAGATACTTACATACATATATCTATGTACATATTGAGTATTTTTAATTGTATCGAATGTAAAGTAATAAAATTTATGGTTTATGAAGTTATTTCATTTTAATTAGTTTTTATCACTGATCTGTTTCTGTTTAATAGAAATCGCTTAGTTTTTGTTTGAAATATATTGAGAGATTTAATATTAGTTATTTCATATGGCAAATGATTGAATAAACTTGGAGCTAGATGGTGGTGGTTGCGTTGACCAATATTTTTGTTACTAATGGGAGTTTTATGCTTTTCCCTTCTATATTTCGTGTCATGCATATGATCAATACCTTGTAATGTGTGTTTATTTTTATATTAGACTATGCTCAAATGTAAGAGGAATACCTGTCTCAAATCTAACAGCTTTTAGTTTATATAAAGTTCATCAGATGAGTAAGTATTACTGTTATATGATATTATTTTTAGTAATTTTTATTGTAATATTTCTAATTTTTTATGTGGCAATAGGCGGCACTACCCCATGCAACGATTCCGTATGAAAATGTTGATTCCGCTAGGGCAAAATATATTATTTTTAAGTAATTAATATCTAAAATAGCCCTCATATTTTTATATTTAAATAGTAAAGATAGGGGCGAGCGTAGGTGCGTCTTTACTATGTACATACTTCGGTATGCGATGTAAAGCAACGACAGGCGCAGTTAGTACTTGGATTGGTGACCATTCCAACGGAAACCGCGTTCTCGCCTCACACATCTTCCAGCGGCTTGTATATCAGTATACTGTATACTTGTATAGCTATACAACCTTAGGCGAGGGTTGTATAGGAGATATACCATCCTTCGGAGGGGATATAAAGCCGTCGGTCCCTTGTCTATTAAATGTTAGGCAAGTAAAAGATCCCTACTCTTCTTAAGGGAAGAGGTTCGGCAAAATTCCTGGTTGGGGGTAGCTCGTCTACAGGCGTCGGTGTTAGGCCTCAGTAGCGGAAATAGGCCGACGTTAAATAAATGTATTAAAAAAAATAGTAAAGATCGAACTGTTTGCGCAACTTTGTTAATGTACTGTTCCCACTTTAGATGTTTATCGACTGTTATGTATAGGTATTTTATTGTATCATCACCAGCAGTTTCTAAAGTAGTCATTAGTATTTATGCATCTATTTTTTAATTTCATCTTTGCATGGTTAATCCCATTCTCAGTGATGTTTTCCGTGAATGTAATAACCGTGTATTAATTATTATTATAAGTTACTAAAGAAATTAAATTCACGCAAATGCTTAATTTGAAATATCACAGGAATTGACGTATATTTAGTCATATCACGTGATAATTGAATTCAACTTGCCCCAAATGACAAAGATCAGGCAATAATTGGTGGAAAGTCTGAGTCTGAGTTCAATTAGCTACAAAGGGTTTTGGCAAACTTCACTTGACACTCTCTGCCTGCCCCGAATTCAAATCCTAGTTTGACATACGGCGCTTTTTAAAGAACTCTTGTTATAATATTTTTCCAAAAATTTAACGTATAATTTGTGTTGGTGTATATTTAAATCAGATCATCATATCATATTAGATGTAGATATCAATATGAACTGCATTTGTGCCATGATTGAAATAAACTACAGTTTAAAAGTGTAAGTAAGTTTAGTTATTGATGAATTATCATCTTTAAATTCCAATACTAATCCAGGTTCTGATGGTATACCGTAAAATTTCTTAGAAATGTGCAGTCCCTCCTTGTCTTTTCCCATTGCTCATCTTTTGAAACATTCTTTAGAGGCTGGTGAGTATCCTACTATTTGGAAAATATCTTAGAGTACACCCATTCACAAGTCGGGTCCAAAGTCAGATATAGAAAATTATCGATATGTTTCGTCATGTTCTGTTATACCTAAGGTATTAGAATCTATTGTAGCTGATAATATTTTTAATTCATATAAAAACGTTATCACGTCATGTCTGTACGGTTTTTTCAAAGGTACGTCGTACGTAAAGTCGTCCCCCGCCATTCCGTGCTGCCGAGGATTGCATAATAATGCACAATGTTGCATAGTCTTTGTTAAAAAGTAAAATTTGAAATGAAAATTATATGACTGTGAAGGAAATAAAATAAGAAATCGTTTGGTAATTGAATGAAACTTAAATCTGTTTTGGTTTAGAAGATATTGAATAAAAAAAAGTTGAATGTATTGATTTGTCCTCGTATAATCATAATCTACGCACGCACGTAAATACGGATTGCGGTTATCTCGTGTATTGATGTTTGGATTAAGGTAAATATGTACGCAAACAAACCTTTTCTTGTATACATCATTCATACACGAAGCATTTATAAAAGCCTCTCAAGTTGGTGCAATTTGCACCGATGTAAAAAAGGCGTTTGATCCTGTCAATCATAACATCCTCTTGCAAAAACTTTCATTATATGGTATTAACGACAAATATTTTTGTCATTAAGTTATTCTGTGTTTTGTGATACTTGATACATTATCACATATTTATTTTATTTTTTCTGTTATATGTATATACGAGGTATTATATTATATCATTTGGGATTCTTTAATGTAGATATTATATTATGAATAAATGTATTTTTATAACCTTTTACAGAAAATGAGTACTACGATATGTCTTGCAACTCAACCTACTGTCTTAGATTCCACTTTTTTAACATAAACATATTATATACTTTGTACCACCATATTATTCATTAACAGTTATGTTTCTATACAAAAACAAACATACTCATTACCAGAACTCGTGGGGGATACGTTTAAATGTTTTAGCTCTAAAATTCTGCTTTAAACGTAACTTGAAAAACAAATTCATATACAGGGTGTTTAGGGGTGACTCTACATAAAAAAATATGAAATAAAATTCATATAAACGTGGGTCCGGAAATCCCTTCTAAAGGCGCTGCGGGCCTCTGAAGGGGGCACATAAAATTGATATTTTATTGAATATCTCAAGAACCCTTTGAGTGAATTGTCAATTTTGGGTGTCCCCTTCATATGCCCGCGGCACCCTTAAGAGGGATTTCCGGACCCGTGTTTATATGAACTTTTTTTCACATTTTTTTATGTAAAACCACCCCTAGAAATTAATGACCGCATACTGAAGCACCTTGTATATTTTACAAGTACAATTTTTGTATCTGTTTAATATTAAAAAAAAACAACAATTATATTATGGAATTTGGCATCATCCTTTCTAAAAGTGTCTGCTATTATATCATCTACGTCCCAATTTTTTTCACCCAGTCAAGTCAATTATACACAAGTTTTAATAACTTGATGACCAACTTTTTTATCAGTCAATCAATCTAGGCGGACCTGTCAGTAACAGTCCATATATGACATGTGTAAAACTGATTAGGAGAATCGAACCGGTAAAATAATTTCCTAATCGGTCGACATTTTAAACCATTTACTTGACATTCTTTGATGGACAACTCCGCATCGCACTCATCGGCATGAATTAAGTACTCGAAAACACGTGCACGGCCGAAGTAGGTCACCAGGTTTGGCGGGAATTATCACGGGCTACAAAGGAACTCAATAGGACGTACCTGGGCGGTCCGCGTCTGGTGGCGTTGGTAATCCTGCTCAAACAGAGCTTTTCTCGGGGTTGTCACTGTGAACTTTCAGACACCACACCACTCACCAACTACCGCGGAGCTCGTTCGTATCGTAAATGGAATCCACATGTCTCGATGACTACCAGTATAGCAGCAATATCATGCGGATTATCTTCGGGGACCCCACCAAAGAAGAACGTCCGCCTCCTGACCCAGACAAGGCACTAAACAGTTATAACATCTTGCGCATCACCCAGCTTTGAGAAAAATCAACCCATTAAGCTATTTAACTACTATTAAGCAGTTCCAAATTAGTCCATTTACAACCGGGTGAAGATATATCTAAGCGGAACAAGCTTTCAGCTTGGGAATTGGGTGGTTTAAAACAGTAATAAATCGATAATAAATAATTTCTTTAGACCTACTTACCCAAGTATGTGAATAAACAAATGGGATTTTCAAAGATTTTAAATGTTTTATTGTAACTTAAATATTTAAAACTATTTTAAATTGTTGAAATAAATTAAAATATTACTTGAAAACTAAACAGTATAAATGTATATTTTTATGATTTTTTTCAGGATTAGATTAAAAAATCTATTTTCTTTTTAGATTGTGGTCAATAATACGTTATAGTTAATAGCCAATTTTTTGTGTTAATATAGCTTCTTCTTATTCAACATCAAGAATACAAATTTTTTGGTTATTTTGCATTTACTAATCACACACTTCATTTTAAAGCGTATCTTTATTTATGATTTTCATTAACGTAATATTTTTTGGTACTACGTTAGGTACCTATATAATTTATATTAATTATTTTCTGATGGTTTCTTTTTCAGATTTTGTATATGTTTGGCATATCACATTGGGTCGTAATTTTTAATTAAGAGTACATACATGAGTTTTTTGAACATACCTTTACTGCTGTAGATTATTCTTTTTGTTTAGTTTTACCTTTTAGATTTTGCTTATAATATACACATCGCAGAAATAATATACCTACCTAACAAACAATTGTGATTTTAAAATATTACCTAAATGTAAAGTCCTTAACAGCACATTTTGTAGAATTTTTAGGGTATTTTTCCATTTTGGACTTGATGTTATCGCCCTCAGTGAGATGTGGCTGACCGCAAACATTCCCATAAATACTATTAACATAGCAGGTGATAATTACTTCCACGTCCAGTGGAAGTATAGTAACGCAAAAATTATTATTATTTTTTTTTATTATTAAAATAGGCTTAAAATGTCATGAAACGTAGAGATTTTAAATTTGATCGAAAAAAAAAAATTCCTGTTTGTAACTCTTTTGTATGCACGTTTACTCTGGAACCGTTTATGATATTGACTTGAAATTTGGTACACTTATGTACTGTAATGAGATCTGGAACTAGATTATATTTTGATCTAATTCCGTTGAAGAGTTCGGGGGTAAATGGGGTAAATAAGGGTAAATAGGCAAAGCAAGCAGGTAAGAGTTCATAAAAGTACAATTTAGGGGATGTACAAAAAGTCATGGACTCAAATTTTTTTTTGGCATCAGCACCCCCCCCACTACCATCCCCACCCTATTATTAAAGGGAGTAAAAAATTTAATTGGGATTTAGTATATATACGAGAACCGAGGGTCTCCAAAATTTATTTTGGCATTAGTTACCCCCTCTACAACCACCTTTACCACCCACACCCTATTGTTTAAGAGATATTTTTTTTACATTAGTCACCCCCTCTACCACCCCCATTCTACTATTAAAGGGGATAAAATATTACATTGGGATTTAGTGTGTATAAGACTTGAATACAACATCTGGATGTGGAAGTAGTGATTCCTTCGGCAGCGGTTTTTTGTTAGGAGAGACGAGAGAGCAGGAAAAGGTGGTGATGCAGGGATTTATATAAAAAATTCAGTTACATTTAATTCATTGGAAAATAACAAGAACCTTAAAGATATTTGGGTAAATTTTAAAATTGACAACGTAAGTTTTGCTCTTGGATGAACTTATAAGCCGCCAAATTTTAATATCAATAATTTTTAAACGAATAATGCATTAGTGAATATTATTTCAAAATGTAACGCAATAATTTGTCTCGGAGATTTTAATACTGATTTCAAAAATTCATGAATCTTCTAGAAAGTCTTGGTTTAAAGCGAATCATTAATAATCCAACAAGAATTACATTAAATAGTGCCTCTCTATTGGATTACATAATATTATCCGAGGAACGCAGTTTTTCTAAATGTGATATAATATCTTTACCGAATATTTCGGATCATGAACTAGTTTTTGTAGACTTGAATGTTCAAATACAAGGGTGGTCAAGCTATACCACGCACTTATAAAGATATAAAAAATATTGATGAAAAAACACTTTAAGAACATTTACAAGCCATTCCATGGCGCAATATACTTGATATTGATCATGTTGATGATAAAATAACGTTTTTTAATGAAAACATGACACTTCTTATGGACGTACATGCACCTTTAATAAATATAATAATAAATAAACACCACAGAAATTAGACAACCCCCAATTCCAGAAGCCAGGGCTTGTGCGGAAGGGGGTTACATATTGAAAAAACGCGGATATACAACCATTTTCTCCGACAGTGCCGGAGCCAGGATACGAATCCGGTGGTGCGATGTCCGTTTGATTAATCGCGATTGCCACCACGCGCCTTAACCAACCCGGCTATCGACCAGACAAAAGCCTTGTATTTTCAAAAAAACCATATAAACCTTGGATTACAGATAATGTTAAGTTACTTATAAGTTTAAAACACAAAGCTCTACAGAAATTCAAAAGATCCAGGAACCCTATACATTTCCAAGAATATAAGGACTTAAAAAAATTTCTAACAAGTTCAATAAGTAGAGAAAAAAGACATACTTGTCACTTTCATTTCAGATGAATAGCAAAGTTATTTGGAAAGCTGTCAAAAATTTGTAAATATACAACTACAAAAAAAATAAAACAATCCCTGATAACTTAGCGAACGTCAATGAAATTAATAATTATTTTATACATTCCTCTCGCATATTAGACAAGGTAACAATATAGATAATTATTATCAGGGCATTAAAACTTCAGTGAATTCCATTCTTACTTTTAAAACGATAACAGTAAATGAGTAAATATTTCCTTTCCATTAAATCTCGAGCTATTGGTGTTGATGGCATGCATATTGATTTTGTTTTACTTTGTTGTCCTTTTTTTATATTTTTTTAAATTTTTTTTTATACATTTATTTAACGTCGGCCTATTTCCGCTACTGAGGCCTAACACCGACGCCTGTAGACGAGCTACCCCCAACCAGGAATTTTGCCGAACCTCTTCCCTTAAGAAGAGTAGGAATCTTTTACTTGCCTAACATTTAATAGACAAGGGACCGACGGCTTTACATCCCCTCCGAAGGATGGTATATCTCCTATACAACCATCGCCTAAGGTTGTATAGCTTCCGCGCATACACTGATATACAAGCCACTGGAAGATGTGTGAGGCGAGAACGCGGTTTCCGTTGGAATGGTCACCAATCCAAGTACTAACTGCGCTGTTGTCCTTTTATTTTAAAATATATATCTCATGTTGTATATTTTCGTATTATCAATTCAGTTTATTCTAGCGACTGGAAAATAGCACACGTTGTACCTCTTCCTAAGATTAATACTCCTGAGGAGTATGGTGATCTCAGGCCTATTAATATTCTACCTGTACTTTTTAAGACCTTAGAATATATAATTAAATATCAAATTGTAGAGCACGTGGAAAATAACAACATGCTACCATATACACACTCAGGTTTTAGGAAGGGGCATAGTTGTGCTACGGCTTTGTTAAATGTGACTGATCATATTTTACGTGCAACAGATTCGGGGTTATCTACAATGCTGTTATTGTCTGATGACTCGAAAGATTTTGACACTAAATCACAAGACTTTATTAGTAATATTATAATATACAGGATTTAGTGCTGAGGCAGTGGATTTCATTGCGAGTTACTTAATAGATAGGAAACAAAAAGTAGTATTAAATGGGAATTTCCCTGATTCTATAAATATTTTTCAAGTTGTACCGCAAGGATCTGTGTTTGGTCCACTTTTATATATTCTACACACTAGTTCTTTACCGACTTTTATACAAAATTGTGGCACCCAGATGTACGTGGATGATACACCTGTATTCTGTATCACAACATTGTTCGTGTGACCACAGGACATCCTGTGCGCATAATCCACGTTTCTTCTGACATATTATATGAAATTATTTCAATGCACACTAAGCACACATATTCTTCATTAGTACTGTCACGGAAAAGATCGTGAGAAAATATTTTTTTTTTGTTTCCCATTTAATGCCTTTCTCTTCTCCAAAAACATTTTCCTTAACAATCTGTTTTCTTGGTACAGCTTTCGGCAATGGTTTTATCAGATTTTCATTAACGTTTATTTATTGACTGAGTAAGCAACACCTTCCCTCACAGTAAAATATGAACATGATCCCAAGTTTCTTTAAGAGGAAGTATTACAGGTCATCCGTGATAATTCATCTATAAGTGTTAGAAGAACGAGAAGTTAATTAGCATTGCCTAAGAAAAAAGGTATGGAGAACATTAAAAAATGAAAATTTATATCCATTTCATGTTTAGAATGTTCAAAGTCTCGGAGACAGCGACGATGTGCCCGCTTAGTATTTTGTAGGTTGATTTTGGCACTCAGAAGATTGTTGAGAGTTCTACTCACGGATGAAGCCTAATTCACACGTGATGAAATTAACAACTGTGTGAACAAAAACACTTGGGTAACCGAAAATCCCCATCACAGTACTTCAAAAATATTCCCAACACAGATTTAATATTAATGTGTGGTGTGGAATTTATATTAGCCATCTAATAGGGCCTAACATTTTCGAAGGAAGGTTAACTGGTGAAGTTTATTTAACCTTTCCAAGAGATATTTTGGAAAATTTAATTTTTTTTTTGATATTTATTAAGTAGGTGGCCAAAACCTGGCAAGATGTTACTATATGATAAATGCTTGTGTCTTGTCCCTATTTTTGGTAAGTAGCTTCTTAGAGTACTAGTTAAGTATTTTCTCCATGTCCTGCTCAACTTTCTATTTCAGGTTAGCCCTGGATTTGTCTTCATAGCATATGGCAGTGTGATCTATGAAAAATACGGTTGGTTTCTTCTGTTTCTATCTCAAGTAAGTCATTGATATATAAGCTGAAGAACAGGGATCCTAGCAATGTGCCTTGAGGCACTCCACATATGGCATCTTTATATTGGCTTGTGGTATTATTCAGTTGAACACACTGTTTTGTGCCTAAGTATTTATATATTTTTTTAACTAATATTTTATTGCGTTTTGTGTACTTTGCCTTGAAGCTAAACTGATGTTCTGATAATAGCGAATTTTTTATTGAGGTAATCTGTTATTTTATTTTTACAGATATCTTTGACGAACTGAATATCTGTGGAATCTTTAGCTGAAAACGACGTAACATAAAACTTTTGCATGTTTAACTATTAATTGTTTTTAACACACCAGGAATCCAGATTAGATATATTATTTGGAATTATAATGCAGACGTTTAAACCAGAGATTCTGTGTAGAAGTTTTATGTCATCTGCATACATTAAGAAGTGCATATCTAAAGTATCGCCTATGCGATTTATAAATATATATTGAAATGTAGTGGCCCAAGAACAGAACCATGGGGAATACCTGAAGATATAAATTTATTTTACACGTCATATTGAAGTCTATCAGTTAGATAAGATCTAAAAAGTTATGTGCTGGTCGAGATATCAAAGTTTGAAAGTTTTGCCATCAACATATTATGATTAAGCCTGTCAAAAGCTTTCGTGAAGTCGCAGTATGCTACGTCCGTTTGCATCTGTATGTCGATACTCAGATATGAATTGTGTAGTACATAGGACATTGGATTATCTCTAACCCATGACCTTTCTTTAAATATCGGTATCACTACGAAAATTTTACAATGTGAAGGACATTTTCTAGTTTCAAAGATTGTGTTTATTGTGAATGTAAGCGGACGAACAATTTAATTTTGTATTATATTGAGCATCTCTACTGAAAATCCATCAAACCCACTAAACCTTTCATTTTTTAAGGAATTTATAACTTCACTATGGTTTTCTGATATGCATAAATTTGATTTGTTTTGTCAGTATTATTTCTGGTTATTTTTGAGGCCAGCGTCCAGTTTCCGCAAAATATGTTCTTTATTCAGATAGACATTTTCTCTTCTCCTTGTCATTAATGTATTTGCTTAGCCACTCCCGCATTAATTACATTACAAGAAAAAGTGGGCGGTTGGTGACCTAACGAAGGTAAGGTGAGTGTTCTATAACTGCGACAAATTTCTTTGCAATATCTAATATAACTAAAGTAACTTTTGAAAAAGATTTTTGTTATTATCTCATAGGCACTAATTTAAAGTTATAATTAGACACGTCGTAGTAAGAAACGGAAAATGCATCCCGCATTTACAATACAAAAACGTTTCCCATTCTGTAATACTTTGCTGGGTTACTTTTCAAATCTATGTCGTGTACTTGTCGAGAACACATGGATCCATTTTTATATCGGTATCCGGGTTGGTTCAGGCAACAATTTTAAAAGAATATTGGCTCAGTAATTGTTTCGCTAAAGTCACTGTATACTGAACTGTATTGTGAATATTTCACAATACATTTACAATTTTGACAGCAGAATTTTTAACGAGGTCTCTGTCTGAAAAACAATCAGTTTCTATATCATTATAAAAAAATTTTTTCATGAACTCAATTTGGAGTTATATTTACATAGTGTACTTCATGTGTCAAGAGTTACAAGAACAGGTGGCAAGCTGAGTGAAGTCTTAAGATTATATTGGGTCTCTTTTAGAGAACATTCAAGAAATGAAATTCCACCCTTATGCTTCTCAGCTATAGATTTTATTAATTTACTCTTATGTTTATAATTGTTTTTTATATTGCTTCGTTAATGATTGTTTCCTTATTCAATATCCAATATTTTATAGCCACCAAAAACTAATCGATTTTAAAAACATTACAACTATAATTAATTTTTGTGTTGTGATAAAATAGGCAGGGACTCCTTGAATTAGGGACACTATTGTTTCCACCCTTCAAATTTAGGGAATTTCTAGCTAAGAAACCAGAAATCTGGAAAGAGCGCAAATTATAGATTTATTTCCTTATTATTTTAATGACAATAATTTCAACGCCATTATGAATTTCACATAAACAATTTTTATTCCATATGTAACAACTAAGTAGAGAATTTAATTCCAGTAAAGTCAACGGGATAGAAGCATTAATTAAGGAATAAGCTTTGATGAAAATCAAAATGGTTATCTAGTCCAAATTATTCTTGCCTTGGCGGTAAAGAACCCCTAAACAGGTTGATGGATATGGACATTAACTCTTCACTTCACTTCATAATATATTCAGATAATTTAGGTATTTTCTCAGGAGCACAGAATAGCCGCGCTTGAGTGCTACTTTCTCAATAGGCGAATAGTTCATGGACAACGGAAATCTATCTTACACACTATTACATGTGGGGTGAGATCCTTATCAGGGCGTCTCCAGGTGATGGATAAGACGATATAGTTGTTGAACTGTAAATATAACAGATAAAACGGATAATAAGTTAGATGGAAGATGGAATTTGCATAATTATAGGACCCACCACACTTAGAACCACCCGGCCATCCCACAGAGGCTCACTAACCTCCCTGGGTTAGCATTACCCCGGCGGCGAAGGCCGATATAGTTTCTGATGGGGTGAATCCCCTTTTTAGGGAAATAACTACACTACATATTATAAATAATAAGCACACTTAACTAATACTTATAACTATACATTAATAAAGCGATTGTGATGATTTGTGTGGATATCGCTAGATTTTTACATTCATAGAAGGAATTGAATTCAATTTAGTGACGACATTTTTCAGAAGAAAAAAAAACTTGTGAGTAGTAAAATAGATTTCAACTTTCATTGCTATGACACTAATCCAGGCAACCAACGAAAAGTATTTTAATTATTCTTTATATCTATTGTCCTATGTATGTCAAGTCTAGGGGTTTTTAGTATATATTCTTTTAGTTTTTTTTTTTAATGTTTTGTGTGAATTCTCGCATCGCAGATTTTGTCGAAGGCTATTATACAATCTTGGACCTAAATAGTTGTAGCATCTCTCGCCTATAGTGTTGTTAGCTTTAGGTGTTATATAGGCAATTTTTTGTTTTCGGGTATTGTAGGAATGTTTGGCTAATTGTAATTCATTTTTATTTAGGTTCTGGCTTATGTTTGCTTTTAGAAAAAATAGCTGTCGCAGATCCAATACTCCAACCTCACTAAACAATTGTTCTGTCTGGTAAGTAGGTTTCACATCAAGTATCAATTTCAAAAATCTTTTTTGTATGAGTTCTAAATTTGAAATATGGACATTTAGGATACCACCCCAACCCAAGATACCATACGATAAATGGGAGTCTACTAGTGAGTAATAAATCATTTTTAGGTACCGCTGATCGAGAAATGTCTTTAGATATCTAAACCTGTATAATATACAGCGCAATTTTTGTAAGATATAATTTACATGAGTATCCCATTTTAGATGTTTGCCTATCAAGACACCTAAATATTTTATTTCATTGGATGACTTTAAAACATGTGAAACCCTATCAATTTGTATGCCGATTTGTTTGAACTGTGGTAAGGACGTTACAGTTGGACTAAAAGGTATATATTTCATTTTAGTGAGATTAATAGTAAGCAGTTCATAGTTAAACCAGTCTATAATTCTAACCATGTCCCTTTATACAGTAGTTTTTAATTCATTCCAATTATCACCCTTATAGAAGAATGCCGTATCATCCGCAAAATAGACAATATCAGCCTCGCTACTAATTGAATACAAGTCATTTATATACATGATAAACAAGATGGGTCCTAGTACAGTTCCTTGAGGAACCCTGTAATGAACACTTGTAAATGTACTGCATACATCACGCACTGTTTCCGACCTGACAAATAGCTTATACTCCACAGATATTCCCCCTGCAATAATTGACATTTCATGGTACAAGTAAATTTCTTAGCCCTGGCTAACAACTTAGTCTTCAAGGCTCCATGGAATCTCTCAACCATACCATTGCTTTGAGGATGCTATGTCATCATGTGAATTCAACAGAACCCTAAGAATTTGGAAAATTCGCAAAACAAATTTGATTCGAACTGAATATCCTGATCCGTAGTGACAATCAACGGAACACCAAAACGAGAGATAAAATTTTGAAATGACGTTTTAGCGACAGTTTCAACAGAAATGACTGGTAAAGGATTTGCTTCTGGCCAGCGTGTGAATTGTTAACCACAGTGAGGATGTAATGACACCAGTTCGAAGGTGGTAAGGGTCCAACGAGGTCTATGTGAATGTGTTCGAGACACCCTTTGAAAACTTCAAAATCTAAAATGTGAGTTTTGGTGTGTCTATTAATTTTGGAAGTTGGGCAATTTAAACAGGTTTTTGAGCATAAGGTACATTCCGAATTCATTTTGGGCCAGAAGTAGATAGAAGTTACAAGTTTTAGTGGCGCGAATGCCCATGTGTTAAATTATGAAAGACATCAAATACTGAACGTTGTAAAGGCTTTGGTACGAAGGGTCGACATTTAGAGTTAGATACGTCGCTCCAAATTTTATCAGCTGAACTAGGAATTGTGAGTTATTGTAAAGAATACTTGATCTTTCTATTTTGGTTAGGTTGATTTGTAATTAAAAATGGGCATCTTTTAAAAGCTGTAAATTGAAGCGGTCTGAATTTACAGAGGAAATGAAGGTAGGCGTAAAAGTTGAATGGGATTGGATTGAAGAAAGACCATTTACGCGTAATAATGTATCAGCAATGATGTTTTCTTTATCACTAATGTGACGTATATCATTGGTGAATTGGACGATGTACTCTAAATGGTGAGTCTCATTGGAGTCTTAACAGGTGAGCAAGTGTGAGCCCTAATCAATGGCTTGTGATCCATAAAACAGGTAAAAATGTGGCGTTCTAATAAATGCATAAAATAAGAATTGGGATCGTCGTAAAGAATACACCATTTGTAGGTATCCAAGACAATAGTGTAACTAAGAAAACATAACGGCCTAGCAACCCTCTACACCTATAAGGTGATGCACGAGCTTAGTTATTATTATTGTTATTTGTAGAGTTGAGTGCACGATTTGTATGGTGCGCCAACGTCAGGTCAATAATCCAGTAGGTGGTATAGAGATTTTGTCAAAGTGACAGGTCTCTCAAAAGTTCTCATAATCACTGACAAAGTGACAGATGTCAAAGTAGCAGAGAGTTGTCAGAATTCAGTTGTCAGAATGTCATGTCACAGTTGATAAACAATTACAAGTACATTATTAACGAACGTCATATTCATCGTAAATTGACATCTCCGAATTAAGGGCTGTCTATAAATCCATTTATTCTAGTAAAGGGTGCTAGTTGCGTTACTAACGATTCTTGGTAATTTTTTGTAACATTAGGTTTCGTATGGTAGTATTTTACGTCTGCAAATAGACATCCCGCCAATATCCATTGGCTGGATGTCGGTCTCGATAACTAGGGCCGAGTAGGACTATTACTCTTTGCACCTAGATTATCTCTGTAGACCTGGACCGGCCTTCGTGATAGGTGGGCCCGCGTACTTCTACCAGACCCATCTCACAAATGTGAGATGTGTCGTGGTATTTTCTGCGGACCTCCCCTGGTCCTGGCTGTTGAACCTAGTTGGCTGCCCCCGGGGGGTAGTCATCGGTCGAGTTGGGTTTAGGAAGTTTTGGCTGGGACTGACTGCCGATACGTAGGACATCAATTGATATCCTACCCCGGATCGTCGGAAAGGTAAGGATGAGCTGTGTAGCTCGGGAGTGTGGAGACCTAAGTGCTTCTTTTAGCACTTTCGGTCTCCACGGAGCAGGTTGGCCAACGGGCGTCGGACGGTATGTTGTCCGACGCCCGCAAGGAGGTTGGGTTAGCGTTGAAAACGTCTCGAAAATGTCTCTGGTAGTGGTGGTCCGTCCTGGCGTATCTGAAACAGATCTGTTAGCGGGAAATAAAGGTTATACTTACCCGTTTTCCAGTAGCTGAACCCTCGGTCGCTTGTGCCTCGGTGCGTCGGCGGGGTCGTAATCAGTGTCCTGTCTGATCAGCGAGTTCCCATGCTTCTCGGCTTGGGCGTACAGCTTCTTCGCTCGTTCCCGGATGACTTCAGTGACCGTGGTGTACTCCAGGTCTCTGACGATGTCTGCGGTTTTCACGTACCATGCGGCGTCAACTACCGTCCTGAGGGCGATGTTCTCCACTGCCTGGATTCTCTTCATGTAGGACTTCGCCTGGTAGCCCCACGCAACCGAGGCGTACGTCAGCTGCGGCCTGATGAGGGTCGTGATAAGCGTGAGCTTGTTCCTCAATTAAAGTCGGCTCCCATTTCCCGTCATTGGGTAGATGAGGGCTCTCGTAGGTCGGGCCTTGGCTGTGATGGCGTCCGTGTTTTGTCTCCACGTTAGGCTTCTGTCCATGACCACGCCAAGGTATTTGACGGTGTCGTGCCATTGGATATTCTCGCCGTTCATGGAGCCGTGTCATGTGGGAATTTCTTTCCGCACTCGTCTGAAGAGGATGGCTTGGCTCTTGGCGGCGTTGACTGCGACTTTCCACTTCGTGCACCATTCTTCCAGGAGTGTGGCCGCTTCCTGGAGTTTTCTGGTTGCGTTTATTCACCATTTCATGTTATCATTTGTTTTATCCATTAATAAATATTGTTGAATTGATATTATCGTCCTTGACTTTTATTTTAATCCTGGATTTGCTCCACTGTTAGTTATCCGAGCACGTTAGTAGTTTGTTACCGCTGAACTGTGACGGAAACGTTGAAGGTTTTACGATAGTTAACAATTACCCTTAAGCTGTAACGGAACAGTAATTCTCTGTAAAAAGGAGAATAACGTTTTTGAGTATCGTTTAATTTGCGGGAAAAGAAAGCTAAATGAGTAAGTAAATTAGCAGATTTCCGTTCTAGGACTGCGCCCATAGACACATTAGAGCAATCTACAGATATAGTAAGTGTGACGTTATCATTATAGTTTGGATGAGGCAAAACCGTCGTCGCGTTCACTATAGTTTGGTTAGCTTTGAGAAAACTATCAGAGCAGTCTGTTGGCCAAAATCTTGTCTTTAATTTTATCGTGAATTAACATGGCCAAGAAAACCTAAAGATGGCGTGCCAAAAACTCATTTATATGGCTTAATGTTGATAACATAGTGCTCGAGGCGTTTAAAAACAATACGAGGACTTACGTGCTGGTTAATGACAGTTATGAGACGATCCACCTAGCCTTAACATTGGTTCGGGTCATCGAAGACTGCCACAGCGGACCATTCCCCAAGCATGGTTGGAATCTGGACCTGGACTGCATGACACTGGGGGAGCAGTGGAATACCAGGTGACCTCCCATTATATTTAGCCTTGAAACCATACCAGACTCAATAGGGATCAACAGTTATTTCCTGATTACTCGTAGAACCAACAATGGTAAATTATTGTCAGTTCACCATCTACCAGACCTAGAGCCTGTGTACAGTAATATAGTTAAATCTACACTAATCCCGATGTTTTGCATCGGCGATTCTGTTACGGCTCCGCCTGCTTCCCAGATAATGAAGATAAACGAGATATTAACTGCTTACTAGGAAAACTGTCCGAAGAAAACAAGAAAAACTAGAGATAAAACAATTTGGTGGAACAAAGAGCCTCATAGCTGAGGAGATAAGGCTCTTTAATAAGGCCAAATCCAGTAAAGATTGGGATATCTATAAAGCAAAACTGATGCAGTATAACAAAGAAATCCGCGAAGCAAAGAGAGATTCGTGGAGAAGATTTTGCAGCCTCTATAATAAGGTGGACCGGAATTTTTTTTTTCGGAATTTTATAGATTGGTAGCGTGGGAAAGTTGTGCCATGGATCTGTCATATCCTCAACACTATTACTGGCCATAATAGAGAACGTTTACTAAACTATTCCGTTATTGCGGAATTTGTTTTATATATCTGCACATTTAGCCTTGTTTGTGACAGGTTGTGTTTTAAGTAGTGCTTAAATTACGAACTTCTATGTTTTATAAAAGACTTTGAAAGTATTTATTAATTACAATGTCAACGCAGACTCGTGCAAGTGTTAGAATGTATTTTATAACTGAGAAAGATATTTTGTTCTGAAAAAACTAATGTGTTGACAACTTACGAGGATGTGAAATGCTGTTTTCAGAGTGTTTGTTTAAAACTAAAAGATGAAGGAAGCAAGCAGTCAAAAGGACGAGAAATTGCTCAAAAAATAAAAGATATCTTGAAAAGGGCCCCACTTACTGTCCCATCTCATAAAAGAATAATTGATATGATTTTTTAATACAACGATAAATATCAAATAGTTATTAAACCAGTAAAAGGTAGGGAGACGTCCTTCCTTACAGCAAAATTTGAAACATTTAAAATTGATGGTAAATTTCCTGTAAATGTTTGAGCAAACTATCCTTCACCTGCGATAAGACAAAAGAGATACCAGATATGGAATGGAGCTTCATAGATCAAAGAAGTAAAACAAAGACGGCCATTGGTAACATAGAGAAATTACTGCTAAACTGAAAAAATAATTGATAGACAAGTTATGGAATATCTAAGAAGCTTTTTTGGTAATACCAACGTAAATTTTCAAGAACCTATAGCTGGAACTAGTGAATTTTGTGGCTTCAAGGTGACTGTAACTGCCACATCTAATGAGAGTGATAATAATAGTGATACTTCCTTAAGATTTCACGTGGTTGTATTCGCATGAAAAACAAAGAAAAGTAAAAAAGCAAGTACTTCAAATGAGACTTTCCTTGACCCATACCGCAAAAGCTGCAGATTTGACAGGTGTATCTAATCGCGCTGTATCCCAAATTGTAAATGCTGTTTTAGAAGACATGAATCTGATTTCCAAAGATGATACAACAAAGACAAGACAGAAATTACCTTCGAAGAGAAGTAAACAAAAATAGACCTCAACTTCAACAAGCCAAAATGAAACAAAATATTCCAACTATAGGCCTCCTTTTTGATGGGAGAATCATGAAACGATGTTCCGTGAGAGGAATCGCAGAATAATGAAATTTGAAGTGCTTTAATCGAAGAACCCGGAAGGAAGATTATATAATAAAATAATGTCGTATCTCAGAAATCAGGATGATCTATCGATGACGTCAGTGTTTAATATTATTTCCAATTTAACTAAATCAACAATTTCCATCGTTAACCCTCTATATGCGCTGCATTTCAGCAGTGTTGCTCTATGGATTATATCGCAATAATAACAAGAGACGCTCGTAAAATATTTGTAATTAATGTCGGTGAGGGCTTTCATTAAATTAGGAAGGTGGCAGGTATATTCAATCATCCGCTTGGAGTAGATTGACTACACCAGTTAATGTACCTTGACAGTATAGACAGTATACTGGGGGAGTCACTTGTAAACCAAGTAACTATGTCCATCTATCACCATTCAGCGACATTCATTGCAAGTATTTTATAAACATTTCTTGTGGTATAGTTCATAGAGTAATACTTATGAAATGCAGTAGATATATAGAGGATTAAGGACGAAAATTGTTAATTAAAGTATACTCCTTTAGCTTACTTTACTTTTGCAATTATTTGCTAAATTTTAAGGTAAGTAGATTTCTTCGCTTAGGAACAAAACATGTTTTTAGTGAGCCATATCATGACTAAAGGGCTTTGTGTTTTCCAAACAGGATATTGTCTTCCTCATAAACAGAGGAATTTGATTTTTTCGATATCCACATACCATGCGTTCATAGTCCATGTAAAAATAATAATATTTATGAAGCATTTTTAATACTAGGAAATTATTTTGATGTTGTTCATGAAAGAAATATTTGTCAACCCCTGTGCCTTACCACCTGTTGAAAACTTTAACGGATTTGTAATTGTTTCATTTTAAAGGATAAACCACCTTTTTTCTTCAGTTTAAAAGTATTATCTACATGAGTGTCAAGTGTGAAATTATTAGATCACCGGAAAATTTATTATTATATTCGAACAATACTATACAGTACATTAGTAGTACTGTCTGCTGTACTATTATTTTACTAGCCAACTAAACTACAGTCTGTCCCATTGAGCTTAAGGATCTATAGTTTCGCTTGAACTCCAAATCACTGTACCCGTTTTGTCAGCTACCCACCCTATGCATACCCCCGCCCTGGAGGTGGTTTACGCTCCAAGTGATATAGTCCTTCAACTTTGTTACAGAAGAGTATATCTTGTGAGTATTTGTGTTTATTATGCACCTCTACCTTTACAAATATGCTGTAATTATTTTATTTGTATGTGGAAGAAAATTATTTCATTGGACAATGGATGTGATCAAAGGCTATATTATTTGTCGACACTTCTATTTTGACTAGCTATAGTATATGATGATTGGTTAGAAAACGACTTGTAACATAAATTAGGAACAATTCAATCAACTACAATTTAAACGTGACACTAGTATATAACAACTTCTAAAAATAGAACGCAGGCATCCCCTAATTCCACAGAGTCCTGTTAATACCAGGGGTCTTCTTTAATTACCAAGATCTGAAACCACTTTAAAATGTCATAATCCAAATAGGGCCTTAGAGAAGGCACTATCTATAAGAGACTGCAACGAGCGCGTAGAAGACGAACCCCATTATTTCTCCAAAGAACGCTGAATGCCTTCAATTGTATATAAATTATTCTCTCTAGTCATTATACTGAGTTCTATCTACATATTTCTCAACATGTCGTGGACCATTTTAGTACACAGAAAAAGAAGACGTGTCGCTCTTCAGATATGCCAGAAATTCTCCAATGGAACAAAACTCTTCAGGAATATCAAACCAAGATTACTCAGCCTTCCATTTACCATTTACCACTTAAAAAATCTTTATTAATTGATATATGCATGTCATTGTTTGTATTTCATTATCTCATTCTTACTTCATTTTACAATGAATAAATAAATCCCGGCGCGTTACAAAGTTCCTGGGCCAGTTTATTGTCAGTCGTTAATTTACTTCTTCGATTTACCAGTGGGTATAATTTACTCATTGTCGCGTACGTCCTGTTAAATGTTCGTGTAATATGAGGTCCGAAACGCAGTCTTGTACCCAGGGTTACCCCCAGACATTTGACAGCCTTCCATGACCAATGACCATGACAATTATAAAAAATTCGCAAATAGTGCCAAGCTAATTCACGAAATGTATGTATCTACACTCTTCTTGAGGAAGCAAATATATTCACTACTTATTGTACCTTATAAAACTTAGGACAGTAGTTATTATTCAGTTATCTCAAATAATATAGAGTACTCATTATAAATAAGTTAATATAGCACTGATCACAAAAATCAACACTTTTTGCTTGTCATGTTCTTCTGTGAACAATAATACAAAATAAACAAGAGGCAATTAAATAATTTTAAGGTTCAATTAAAAATTATTCAAGAAAAACTATACTTTATGAAATATTCTTCTGTGTTGTTGCCTAAGGTATCGAACTATTTTCCTGCGTAAGTAGGTAAATAATGCGAAATATCTCCGCACCTGTGGCCTAACTGGATGATTCGCGCTGCTGCAGAGACTACCAATTTCAAACCGTCATTGTTGGGGCACGTTCTTTCGGACTTAACGCACCAGGTCAGTGGAGTACTTCCTATAATTTGTGCAGTGCCGTGCCTCAGGCAGCGGTATGCATTCGAAACAACTTTCTAAAAATGTTTTTTGTGGGAATTGTGAAGACGAACAGCTGGGAACATTGATTCCTAAAATTGCTATTGATAAAATGTCTACAAATTGCATCTTGTAAAAGTTGTAATTTTTTAAAACAAACCGAATATTACTTTACACTAATCAATCTTTTTAAAAGTATTTGTAAATATTCCTAGGACAGTATAAATTTTTGGCGACAATTTGAATAAATTTTGATTTTTCTGAAGGGCGTTGTGTAGAAAAAACAGGTTGGACTTAAATAAGATATGTAGAATAAGTTTTAAAAGGTTAAATTTATTTCACATCCTGATTTTAATATAATATTTAGGAGAAAAAATTAACATTTATATATTATTTAAAAATTAATGATGGCTTCAAATTCAGTATTTAAATATATATTTAATATTTTTGTAAAAAATAATAATCTGGAGAACTGAAGAATTTATTTCGAAACACTTCGTTTTGAAAGTATTATAAAATTAGGAAATTCTGAATTTTAAAATTATTTGAAGACCACTAGACTAGTTTAACTTATATCCTAACCATCCATAACAAAATTATTTCTATACTATGTGATAGAATCAATTCTGATCGTTATGGATTGTTAAAAACTATTATTTATATTTATTCGCGCCCGAAATTTTTAAATAATCGTTAATTCAAATCTTAGTCATATACGTAATTTCTAAATCACAAATAATGGTAATCCAGTGAGAGCCCATAATCTAAAAAGTCTTATTCATGAAAAAACAGTGAATTAGACAAGCATGGGAAAACTGTCAATCATTGGTGATTAATTCTTATAATAATAATAAATCGCCTTTATTTATGACAATACAATAAGACTAATGCAATACACAAATTATCTATTCGACAGCAATTAGGCTTGCTAAATGAAATATTATTAATTGGATGTAATCTGCTGTAGGTTCTTGATGAAACATATTCAATAGAATAATTATAAATATTCAAAAGAATAGTTACAATACGCACCTGATTTATTGTTTCATTAGTTTTGTTCAGATTTCTCTGACATATGTTTCGGCCTTGCGACCATTATCAAAGAGTCTTAATAATTGACCTGAAAGTGGTGGTTCACAGTACATATCTTACAAATCCTCTACCCACCTAGAGGGGGATAATACCTTGACTTGCTATTTCTTAAAATTTAACAATACAGGCCGGAACTACAAACTTATTATTACTGTGTCTAGTGCAGGATTGTTCATAAATTCTGTTTGTGTATTTGTAACGTTTTTATGGTTTCTTAGGGCCTTCTTAATTTCTAAAATCTCAAGCATGTCTAGAATTTTCCTTTGTTTGCATTATGCAAAAGTTTAACACTACTACCGTTAAAAACGTGATTTTGTTCAATGCAATGTTCGGCGAAACCAATTGATTTTTTATTATATAAAATAGACTATTTGTGTTCTCCTAACCTCACATCTATGCTACGGCCACTCTGACCTATATATACGGCATCACAGTCGTCACACTTTATTTCATATACCCCCGATTTCTTAATATCTTCTGTATTTTCTTTATTATTAAACAACAAGCGACCTAAATTATTTCTATTCGTTGATATTGTATTAATACCTAATTTATTTGATCTATTACATACTGAATTGCTAACCTTATTTACATAATTAATACTATGCCATTTTTTGTTTTCTATATTTGGCACGTTATAAAAATGTTTTGTAATAATTTTCTTTGTTTATTTTTTTTATTAATTTGTCAATAAGTAACTCATCATAGTCATTGTTTTTTGCTAGCTGATATTTGATGGGGCCCTCGTAAGAGAGACAGTCCGTATATAATCTGTCCCACATTAATTGTCGCGCAGCATTAAAGTGTTCTGTGTTTTAGAATCAGGTTGTTTTATTTTATTGCCATGCCAGGGAAGACGACAGCTAGTACTAATTTATTCTGTAAGTATTGAGTACAGAAAACGCCCAGAGATTACTGAGCTAGATTATTTCTTTTCGCCGTGCCACTACATCACAAATCCAGACTCGCAGTGAAACGACATGCTACACACTGTGCCCTCTAAAGTTACAACCTACCCTTCTAGTGTCATCCACTAGGGGATAAATGAAATGGCAGAAGTGCAAGAATTACTTATAAGTACATTAAAAATCAATGCTGCTTGCCAAAAATTGTTGTTGTAATTTCATCTTAACTACGCGTTAATATTTTTCCCTTTCACAATGTACATTTTAGTGAGTTCATACATTACAAATATTGAAATTATAAAAACTAAAATTAAACTCTTATTTATGTATGAATTTCTTATAAATAATGACATATAAAGGTCTTATTTAATTTTCTTTGACCACCAAAGCTTACTGGACGCCACTGCCACTTATCTTTCTCTTACTGAAACCAGCTGATCATATAGCCAAAAATAAGTTCTCTTATTTAAATTTAAAGAATGTTGTTCATCTACTTTATGAAGTGAATTTAGTTTCTTTAGAAAAGGGGCTTGTTTGGGTAGTTGAGATAATATGCGGTGTGGGCAGTCTTAAATATTTACTACTGATACAAACACAGATAACTTGAGGAAAAGTGTATCGCCCGTTTAATAGGTTTGTTATTGACAATGATAGCTTGATTTAGTAGGAAATTAAATGAACACATCAAAAGAATATAGTGACTCATATCCCATATTATTTGTATCTTATCTTAAAATCTTATTGGCAATTATTTTATTTCAAATGTGCTTTTAGAGGGCGGAATATTATACATAATATTTTTAGTCGCAAACTCCTCTATAAAATCCTTATTTTACTATAAGGAGCGTAACCAGAGTGCAACCAACAGCTACTCTCCGGGCTATATGCCCCGCCGAGCGCTGAATTGCAAGTTACAAGTCTGGCGCGTTAAGTGTAATAATTGCATATTACCATCATTAGCATTAGCGTTTTGATGGTAATATGCAATTATTACACTTAACGCGCCAGACTTGTAATTTGTAATTCAGCGCTCGACGGGGCACATAGCCCGGAGAGTAGCTGTTGGTTGCAGTCTGGTTACGCTCCTTATAGTAAAATAAGGATTTTATAGAGGAGTTTGCGACTAAAAATATTATGTTTAATTATTTTATTGTTAAGGATTTCGAGTGTTTGTAGCTGATTTTAATTTGGTAATGGACCTTTGGTTAGGTCAGAAAACGTAATTTTATTTCATTTCCTTCAAGGGCCTAGTACTGTAAACTAGCTTTTACGATTGTGTTATTTTTCTTATAAACATATCTGTTAAGAACTGTACTTACACAGAAAATGAACTAAATAGGAATGTTATAGAACAGGATTATCAGTTTATAATCCGGAATGTCAGGTTGAGTTATGAAAAATATTTTAATCTGCAAAAAGGTTCGCATTTATATAAATTTAGATACTTAATAAGGGAAAAACAGAATAGGCAATTGCAAAATAAAATAATAATCCTTTAACTGACAGGACTGTCATTAATATGTCAAAAAGAGTTTTGTCCATTTCAGATAGGCTTGTCTTATCAAAAGGTTTAAATTTTGCAATAAATCCGAAATCTGTTCCAAAATTTGATATAGCAGCGGCAATAGAAAAAACGGCTCAAAATTTACCAACAGATAATGGGAATGAATATCGCATACGGGCAAAAATTGCTTTAGAGAAGCAATACAAAATTAAAGATAATTTAACTTCAGAAGAAAAGTTATCGAAAAATTCTTTAAAACGCGATGAAAGTATAAAAATATTGCCAGTAGACAAAGATAATGCCACAGTCATTATAGATAAAGATATATATAAAAAATCATGACTCTTGCAAATGAGGGACCCTACTCAAAACTAAACAAAGATCCAACAAAACCAATATAGAGCAAAATTTACAGAACTTTATTTAAATACAAACATGAATTTAATGATTTTGAACGAAGGAACCTTACACCACATCATAGTAAGCCTCCTCATTTTTATGGCTTAGCAAAGATACATAAACAAAATATTCCTTTAAGACCAATTGTTAGTTCTATTAATTCATCATGTCATAATTTAGCAAAATTTTTACTTAAAATTATTGATCCATTATCTGGAAATATCGATTCATATATTAAAAATAGTAAACATTTTGTAGAAAAAATTTATGAAAACGATATTCAAGAATGGTTAGTTTTGATGTGGTTAGTCTTTTTACCAATGTTCCGGTTGATGAAACCTTAAAAATAGTTAAAGATGAGTTGCTAAATGATAATAATTTGGAAACTAGAACTAAATTAAGTGTAAATAGCATAATGAACTCTTAACAATGTGTATAAAAACAACCTATTTTCAACTGGAAAATGAGTTCTATCAGCAGGATATTGGTATGGCCATGGGGGTCTTCATTATCAGCAATTTTAAGCAACATATTTATGGAGAACTTTGAGAACACACATGTTCAAAATTGTATAAACAAACCAGTGGTGGAGATATGTTGACGACATCTTTGCAGTTTGGCCTCATGGTGTCGATTTACTAGACAGTTTTTTGGAAAATATAAATAGTAAGGAACCGTCTATTAAATTCACATTAGAAGTAGAAAGTAGGAATGAACTACCGTTTTTAGATGTTTTAATTTGAAGGGTAAATAATACAATTGAAACAAGCGTTTATAGAAAAAATCTAAATTTTAACTCAAATCAGTCAATAAATTTTAAAAGGGGTGTTAAATGTTTATACGATAGGGCCAAAATAATTTCATCTAATAATGAAATATTAAATAACGAGAAAAAAATTAAAAAAGAGGTTCTAGTACAAAATCAATATCCTGAATATCCTGAAGAATTTTCATAAATGTTGAAAATAGGGACAATCAGGTACGACAAAAACCTGAACGTCATTATACAGCAATAATTCCTTATGTATACGGACTATCTAAAAGTAAATATCATCAGTTCTATGTTCTGTGTAAGTAGTAAGTATCTATGGAAATAACATAAACAGAATCTTAAAGCTGTGTATTTGACATACGCAGCAAAATAAGAGTTCTTCCAAAAACGGATAGAGATTACTTTCCGAAACGTCAGCAAAATACATTATTTCTGTAGTTATTCCGATTTATATTATTTGCAAAACATAACCTCTGACTTTTCCTTTGGCGTAAACGTCACGGGCGCAGAGGCTTTTTTCCAATAATTCTATTATTTTATAGATTCGGTGATTTGTTTTGAAGAGGATAACAATACAAGAAGCTACGCCGTATAGGTGACAAATTTGATGTTAGGACGATATTTCAAACGGGGACACTTTAAGAACTATTTTATCAAAAACAAAACCGATAAACGGGAAGCAGAATTCAAAAACTGAACTGTATTTACAATATCCCGTGCGAATGTGATAAATGTTATGTGGGTGAGTTATCCAGACCTTTCAGTGTGAGGTTGGATGAGCACAAGAATTATATTAGAAAGAATGAAATTCAGAAATCAAAGATTTGTGAACATGCTTGGGAAAACGGACATAGAATAAACTGGGACTTGGCAAACATTTTAACAAAAGAAGCCAAAACCAAAAAAAGGAAAAATTAAAGAATCAGCAATAATTTTATTAAATGAAGATAAGTGCGTATCGAATTGTTCTCTAGATATTTGTACAACCTGGCTACCAATGTTAAAAGAAGAACTTAACAAACTCAACATTATCTAAAAGAAAATATCATCAGTTCTGTGTTTTGTGTAAGTAGTAAGTATCTATGGAAATAACATAAACAAATTCTTAAAGCTGTGTATTTGACACACACAGCAAAATAGAGTTCTTCCAAAAAAAGCTTTGACAATAATTCTATTATATTGTAGATTCGGTGATTTGTTCTTGAAGAGAATCATAATACATGTGGTAGAAAACCCAAATAATAGGAAAGAATATCTGTAAGATTTAAGAAGGTGCATTTTTTATTGCTTACGTATAACGATCCACAGTTGTTTGAGATTTTAAAAACTAGCAAATTATCTATAGAATTTATTAACTGTACTCTCTTTTGCAGAACAATGAAAAAGTACCTGATAAAAACAAAAAAAAACTGTACTGTTCACTGAAACTGTATGTTATGTATATTATCTAAAATGCATTTAGTTATTGGAAAACACGATCTACTGGTCAATTTTCAGTCTTAACTCAATGCGAACACGTTCAGGTCGACTAGATTGAAGAACACGCCTAGTTCATGTCGCGAAACTGTTTATCTGATCGCATGAACGTGCCTTGAAGTAACAATATAGTGTAATTGATAGAGAGTTATATTTTAATAAATATAGAAATCAAATTAAGCGTATAATGTGTCACAGTGATTCAACCTATACATCTAAGCATACTAAATATCTTTAAGTAACCACTGCAAACCTGAATAAAGACAGCTCCATTAGTCTGAAAATCAGTTCTGCCTGGTTACCCAAATTGTTGATATAATAAGCTCAAATTAAGCAGGCGCTGACATTGAAAAGTGGAACAGTGGAACTGTACGTAATTTTTTTTATTGTACATCTGAAATTCACTGAAACATGATTTTTTTTAGATATATCAAATATTTCTAATACATTATCTCATAAAGTAAATGAATATATAGTGATGTCCATAAGTAACGAATACCTACGTAATGAACAATTTATGGGTAAAATCCTAAAACACGTCAATTTTTAATTCTACAATTACATTCTTTGAGCATAATTTTATACCTCCCCCTTCAACCCCCTTGAAGTGACAGTTACCCCTTCAAAATTTTTAAATGGAACGAGGGCGCATGTGATAGCTCATTTAATTCGACCAGGTCGAACATTAACTTAATATTACAAAAACGTTAGCTCGATGTAAAGAACGCAACATTGAACTAATAAAAAATGTGAACCTTTTTGTATATAGACTCAATATTGATTAAGATATATTCAACCTATATTAGAAGATCATATCATATAATATTTTATTCCAATATAAATTATTATTTGAGATCATATATTGGCCCAATATTTAATGAAAATTTAGCCTAATGCTCAAAAATAGTAAAGCTATTTCTTGTAATTTTCATAAAATACAATTGAATAATGATTATTATTTTAAAAACCTCAATAGAAAAATCTACAAGTGATTGTAGTAAAACCCCCAGTTGAAATATTCAACCTGTGTATGGTAAGTACAACTACATCATCTGTAAATTACTAAAGGCATCTTGGGCCTTTGTTAGTACTTCATCACAGTGAATTTTTTTTCGTCATTATTGCATCACGCACGTAGCCTAGAGCCCCTAAGTCAGAAATTGTACATTTGCACAAGCATGTTATAAGGAGAGCCATCTACTTCAACTTTTGCAATCACCCTATGCGCAGCATGACTATCCAATATAGACATAAATCAGTTAAACAATATTATTTAAAAGAGAGTTTAGCAATATAATCTCAATATGAATATCCCGATATTTTAAAATTAATATTTGTCGTTGATGTTCGTTGTGTAATATTATAACAACATAATAAAATATACACATTCCAATATTGTAAAATCAATATTTATTGGTATTAGAAAATATTGCCTAAAGAATATAATTTTACACATAGTTGACAAATATGAGTTAAATATAAGTTTTCCAATATTTTAGAATCAATATTTATCTTTATCAATCGATATTTGTTGTACAATATTATCAAGAAATTTAATAATAATATAACGCGAATATAGACTTTTCAATGTTGCAAAAATTAATAGTAATAGATGTTTATCAATAGTGTCTGCGTATATCTTGATTGAAATTAGTTAAAACAATATACTGCCAACATAGGCACACCAATATTTTATTACCAGTGTTTATTAATATTAGTTCAATATTTTTGTTACAATTTCAATGTATCTCTATATTGATCCAATATCGAACCACGGTCCAGCCAATATTATGTTCTACCTGCGCAGCAATAGAAGGTTTTTTGAATTTTGTATGTTTCTCATCAAGACAACTAAATTTGAAATATTTTAAATGTATACAATCAAATGTATCATAAACTATTTTATGTACCTAATATCTTTTGAATCTGACTTTTCTAATTAATTTTGTGTTATAACACTCAATTTAAATATATCGTTTTTTTTCTGATGCATGAGTTGCAAAATAACACCATTCTGACAACAATTGACCACATTTTATCAATTGTAAATCTGAGGGATTATGTTGTGTCTTTGACAATATTGTGTCTGATCACAGACCTGTTCTTTTGGATATATGGTAGAAATGCACAATAATAGAAGCAACTCATTTTTGAAAAGAAATTTTAATGAAAATGCTGTCTTGAATTTTAGTAATATAGTAGAGTCTGATAAGCATCAAATTTTAGTGAAAAGGAAATTGTTTCCAGTGTCAAATTTTTTTAACATGTTGGTTATATCGAATACTTATACGAAATTGACATTTTCTACCTCTAGAAACCGCCGCTATGCAAGTTATTGTCCATTTTGTGAAAAATCCACCATTTTGGTCGTTCTTTCTAAATATAGACGAGTATATGTTGGTATCTGTAGGCCCAAGGAAAGCGAAAACATTGACGCTGTTCGGCATGATATAGGCTATCAGCGGTTACAATATGAAATTTTTATCTGCACACATAACCTCAAAAAAAAACTAAAAAGTGATACATTTCGGTTTTTTGATTGTAACTTCGAATGTTTAAAGTGAAATTTTCAGAAATTATATATTATAATGTGAGCAATAACTGGCTAGTAAGTACAAGTATCAAAAATTGACTTCAAATTTTAAAATTGATTGGCCAATTACTTTTGTGCATCGCATCGTATGAGATTCTTTTTTTTTTTAATGTAGGTTTTCTTATGCACTTTATGATGGTGAACAAGAAAAAAATTTAAACTTGAAAAAAGTGGCAAAAATTGATTTCTTGTATTTTTTCGAATAATTTCACTGTCTTTGACAAAACTAATTTTTTTATATTATTAATTAATTTTTGACATATTCTAATCTAACTTTTAGAAAAAGCATTAAAAAATCTTTTATATATAAGAAATATTATGCATACATATAAAAATAATAGATTTTTTGTATTTTTTGTTAATTTTTTCAAAAATATTCCACTTTTTTTGATAAAACTCAATTTTTTGTATTAATAATTCATATTTGACAAATGCTGATCTAATTTTTCGAAAAAAAAAATTATATTCTATACAAATAGCATTAAAAATTTAAACAATTAAAAAAAAATGAATATTTATTATAATAATAAATAACACCAGAGGTAATTACGATCCCCTTTATCCCGGAAGACTCTAGAAGAGCCTTGTGTGGGAGGGGGCTACACATTTAGAAACAGGGGACACACACCCAATATCCGTGTATAGTGGAAAAATCCCTCTCACGGTATTTTTAACCGTCACGACCGTGGATCGAACCCGGAATTTTTGGGTGAGAGGCAAGTGCGCTCACTTCTCGACCACCAGTCATACATCATGATAAGAAATTCAAAATTGTCCCCACTGAACAGCATTTCAAAAATAATTTAAGTCAAATAAACCGCCATAATTTAAATATGAGTTATAATAATTTGTCCCACTATGAATTGTTGTATAATTTTTTATGGATATAGTACTGATTGTAATAGCACGAAAAATTCAGAACGTTTGAGGAGATTGCACAATAATTTTTCAACTAAAGCAAATATAATTAATATACACACAACACCTCACATGAGTCAAAAAATGTTTCTGCTCCACAGTAAAAAATAAGCAGCAATTTATTTCCCTTTTGTGTAATTAATATAAAAATAGAAATATTGAACATGAATTATGCAAAGAAAATGGTGATGAAAATATTATTCGTGCCGCTGTTTCTAAAAAAATAATAATAATAATAATGATAATAATTGATAATGCGATAATGTAATTGTTGGTCAAGATATAGATTTGATAGTTTTATTAACAAATTTTGTTTCATCTTTATCAGAAAATATTAATTTTTATAAACCTATGATAGGAAAAACGAAAGACAAATATTATTCACAATATTATTTAAAAAAATAACAGATTTAAAAGAACACCTGTTATTTATACATGCTTTTTGTGGTTGTCATACTACGTCAGCGCTCGCAGGAATTGGAAAAAATAAAATTTGTCTTACATTGCAAAAATATAATTTCTTGAAAAAAACACTAGTTTTCTATGATCTTGAAGTAACACACACTATGCTATTTTCCGCAGCGGCAGATTGCATACAAGGGTAATATGGATCGAACCCAATTAAAAAAACAAATTTGGAAAAATTGAGATTTAATTGCTTTCAAAAATGCACATCAAAAGCATGTAAGCTGACTTCGCTGCCATCCACCCCATAAGCTGCAAATCAACATTCTCTACGAGTGTATTACCAAATCCAAAAATAGTTGTTCCCAGAAAATAGTAAGCCTGCATGCAACTACGGATGGCACATGACCTCCAGTGGCTTATTACCTGTGACTCTTCCGAGAAACGGTAAACCACTACCAGATTCACTTATAAATCAATTGCCATGCAGTTGCATATCAATACGTAGTAAGTGCAAGACTAGAGCATGTTCTTGTAAGAAACTGGGAATAGAATGCACTGTAGCATGTAAGTACTGCGAAGGGTTAAATTGCTTTAACTGTGAAAATAAATATTTGGTACCTGAAACAGAAGAAATTAAAGATTTGGATGAAGAATTGGAAAATAATTCTGAAACATTTTCTGTAACTGAAAGTCTAAAGTGAAAGTGAAATTATTCGAAAAAATTGACGAAGAATCAATTTTTTTCACTTTTTTTCAAGTTTAAAATTTTTTCTTGTTCACTATCATAAAGTGCATAAGAAAACCTATACTTTTTTTTTTTTAAATAGAACCTCATACTAAATTTTTGAGACTAGATATTTTGTCTTGAAATTCTAGCCAGTTATTGTTTACATTATAATTTATAATTTCTGAAAATTTCATCAAATTTCACTTAAATCATCCGAAATTGTAACAAACAAACCAAATTTTAGCAGTTTTTCAGTTTTTATTTTTTGAGGTTATGTGTGCAGATAAAAATTTCATATTATAACCGCTGAGAGCCTATATCACAACAAACAGTCTCAATTTATTTAGATTTTTTGGACCTACACATACCGAGATATAACTCATCTATATTAAGAAAGAACGACCAAAATGGTACATTCTTCATAAAATGGCCGATAACTTGCGCAGCGGCGATTGCTAGAGGTAGAAAATGTCCATTTCGTATAGTATTCGATGTAACTAAAATTTGACACGGGAAACAATTCTTTATGTTTTGTTTGTCTGACTCCACTAATATGATTTATAATGAAACATGAGACGGTCTTTATAATATAAAAAACGTTAACGATGCATTAGCCTATTTTAATAACATTTTTATTTATTATTTTTTTATTAATACACCCAAAACTATAATTGATCAAATACGGAAGTTAAATAACTTATCTTCAAAAAATAATACTATTAATGTACAAAATAATTCCTTATTGCTTAATTCGTCTACCATAGAAGAAATGTTAGAATTTCTAACAAAAAAATAAAAAATCGTCTGGTACAGATGATGTTCCTATGTTTATTATTAAAAAAGTGTTCAAATTAATTATTGAACCAATTACTTATCTCGTAAACTTGTCTTTTGAATTTGGAACGTTTCGTGATATCTTAAAGACTAGAAAAGTTGTATCTGTTTTCAAGAAAAACTACCTAAAATTATTGGAAAATTTAGATCTGTTACGGTGCCTTTACGTTTTCTAAAACACTCGAGTTTTGTTTCATGGACAGATTATCTAAATAACTGGAAAAGTATGAAATATTAACCAAAAGTCAGTACGGATTTTGTAGTGGAAGGTAAACTTTTCTTGAAAATGGGAAACAACTGGTTAGTATCAAATATAATGAAATAATAGTTTTGATAAGGTTAGCTCTGAACGGTCACACATAACGTTACGAATTCCACAGGGTTCCCTTTTGGGACCTTTGCTTTTCTTCCTATATGTAAATGAAATAAGTTCGCTTTTTTTAGTACTCATGCTAAAATGTATGCATTATGTATAATTATTTCAAATAAAACAGATGAAAGTTTAGAACTTTCTTTTTTTTTAATACATTTATTTAACGTCCGCTACTGAGGCCTAACACCGACGCCTGTAGACGAGCTACCCCCAACCAGGAATTTTGCCGAACCTCTTCCCTTAAGAAAAGTAGGGATCTTTTACTTGCCTAACATTTAATAGACAAGAGACCGACGGCTTTACATCCCCTCCGAAGGATGGTATATCTCCTATACAACCCTCGCCTAAGGTTGTATAGCTTCCGCGCATACACTGATATACAAGCCGCTGGAAGATGTGTGAGGCGAGAACGCGGTTTCCGTTGGAATGGTCACCATCCAAGTACTAACTGCGCCTGTCGTTGCTTTACATCGCATACCGAAGTATGTACATAGTAAAGACGACGCACCTACGCTCGCCCCGCCAGAACTTTCTTGCAACCCATTATTTAATAGGTTAAATGAATAATTTCCCAGAATTCATTATATTTCAATGCCGAAAAAACTCAGATTATAAGATTTCATAACAGTCAAAAACAGTGTAAGTTGCTAAATTTTAATATAAACAATATTCCTTTATCTACTAAAGTAGAAATAGTTAAATTTTTAGGTTTACAGTTAGATAAAATTCTCAATTGGAAAGTTCAGTGTTCAAACTATTATTTATTATATATTATATTTATTTAAAAATATAAGAACGGTTCTGTGTATTGTATTACGCACAAGTTAAATCCCGTTTAAGATATGGTGTCAGCTTCTGGGGAAATTCCACTTTTGCATCTCATGTTTTTATAGCCCAAACATGAATCTAAGGTTTAGAGCATTCATTCATGCAAGAAAATTTTTTAAAATACGTGATAGTACATATAAATATCTTCATTTTGGTAAAAAAAAAAATCGTTCGACCATTTGGGCAAATTGGAGAACGTTTTGAAAATTTTGGACTAAAAATGGAATTACGGAAAAACGATGGAATATTTTTGATAAAATTAGGCAGGCTATTTCTTGGTCATATAGGTTACTTTCATCTAAAATTTCATCAAATTCGGCTTAATTTTGGAAAAGTTATCCCTAATTCAATTTTTTACGAATATTTATATACATACAGGCTGTCCATTTTATCAGGGCCCTCGAGAATATCTCACTTAATATCGGTCATACAAAAAATTTATTTTTATGAAAATTGTGCCGATTTATACAACCTACAAAGTGGTTTAAAGACGTTTGAAATCCATGGCTTACTTTAAGAGTTATGGCGGAAAATATCGAAAATGTGGAAAACGTCTCGGCCAAATATCTCCGTTATTTGAAGAGATACGAGAACAATTTTGAGGCGAAAATTTTTTGCAAAATAGAGTGTTTCAACGAGGTTTTATCTAATTTTTTTCAAAACCGCTGTATCTTGAGATTTACTCTTTAGGCTGTTAAAAAAATTATTTTGACACGGGCGGGAAATGACGCCATTAAATAGGTTATTTTCCCCCCTTTTCAACAGTATATCACATGCCATATTTATTCATTGGTACTACGTTAGTAATTATCAAAACATCTTTTTAAAACCAATTATTTTTTTTTTTAACAAGCATTATACTTGCCGTAGAGAAGTATGATTAATAAAACGATAAAATAATTCAATAAGTTGTTTAAATCTTTGCTATAATAAAACATTAACACAATTAAGAAGAATAAATTAAATTCAGGTAACAAAAACAAATTAATAATAAAGAAAATATAGCACACAGAACATTAATATTTATCTAATCCTCAAAATAATTTTTAAGATATCATATCTAGTGTACAAAGTGTCCACCGCGATTTCTTATGCACAATCGAGTGCGGCGAGGCACTACCTTTAAAACATTACTCAGCATTTCGGGGGTAACTGTAATACATGCCTGTTGAATTCGGGCTTTTAGGTCCTCTACATTTTGCAGTGTCATCAAAAACACCTTATCTTTAATATACCCCCATAAAAAAAAATCCATTGGGATTATATCTGGAGAACGAGGGGGCCATCGAATAAATCCATTAGTACCTATCCAATGTTGAGGCAAAATTTCATCTAAATAATCTAGGCAAATCTAGGAATTGTGGGGAGGAGCTCCATCTTGTTGAAAATATTGAAAGTTGTGTCGATTATCTAAAGGTAGGTCATCTAAGAATTCATTAAATTCATTTCTCAAAAAGTTTAGGTACCTTTGACCACTGAGGTGACCATCATAAAAATAAGGACCTATTAAATTGGCGCCTAAAATACCTTGTACCAAAGTATTTTACTACATATTAATGGATCGGCACGCTTCTTTTCCAACAGCCACCTACAAAAAGTCGTCCTCCTTGGTTTGTCCCCCGCTTGCAAATTGTGAACTTTTTTGGCTTTATAACACCGGTAAGCATTTTTCTATAAAATTTTTCTAGCACTTGTTTTATTTATATGACAAGCAATTTGAATTTCTCTTAATGATGTTTCCAAATTTTCTGTATTTTTATTTCTTACATAATTAATAACTCGGTTTACCTTATTTACATTATCAGTAAAACTGTTCTTTAGAAATGAACCATTATTTTTCAGTTTCGTAGCTAATTTTCTGAACAGAGTTTTATTCGGCTGTAGTGCTTGTGGAAATCCGTTTCTATATTCTACTTGAGCTAATCCAGAGTTAAAATTGCATTGGCAATATGTAACGAACATATTATAACGATAAATGTGAGTGAAAATCATTTTTGAAAATTTGAATTAAACGAGTGTGATTGAGTGAGAGTTTAAGTATTAACTGAGATGATCTGTCAAAAAATTAAATTGTCAAGTTTGTTCATAGCTAACTATTTTAAAGTAATTGAAATAATAGTGAAATCATGAGATACAAACAAATGGATATTATACTTAAATTAATTGGTAAAGACATTTGAACTTTCTGAGCAAGGAATGACGCTTTTATGGAGGACCTCTATACATTGGCATAACTGCGAATACTCTTTCCATTATTGCTCCATGTTGTTCTATTGATTATTATTTTGTTTTTGTTACCTGAATTTACTTTATTCTTCATAATTGTGCTAATGTTTTATTATAGCAAAGATTTGAACAACATTGAATTATTTTATCGCTTTATTTAATCATACGTCTCCACGGCAAGTATAATGCTTGTTAAAAAAAAATTAATTGGTTTTAAAAAAATGTTGTTATAATTACTAACGTAGTACCAATGAATAAATATGGCATGTGCTATATCGTTGAAAAGGGAGTAAAATACTCTATTTAATGGCGCCATTTCCCACCCGTTTCATATTAACTTTTTAACAGCCTAAAGAGTAAATCTCAAGATACAGCGGTTTTGAAAAAAATTAGATAAAACCTCGTTGAAACACTCTGTTTTGCAAAAAAATTTCGTCTTAAAATTTTTCTCATATCTCTTCAAATAACGGAGATATTTGGCCTAGACATTTTCCGCATTTTGGTATTTTCCGCCATAACTCTTAAAGTATGCCATGGATTTCAAATGTCTTTAAACCATTTTGTAGGTTATATAAATCGGTACAATTTTCGTAAAAATATTTTTTCTTTGTACAACCGATATTAAATGAGATATTCTCGAGTGTTCTGATAAAATGGACAGCCTGTATAGTGGGAGGCGGTGAACCGATTCCCACGAAATTCGAACTTAACGTTTCCCGAACATCTACAATAAAAGGGTACCGTTTTAGTTTCTCAATTAGCATTTTAATTGGTCCAAAAAAATTAAAACTGAAAAATTACCCTTAAAAATGACCAATTTACCCCTTTTCCGGGAAAAAAGGGTTCCCCCACCTACTCGAAGTAGAAAAGTCAGGATATTGTTAGTTTCACCAAATAAAGACGGAAAAAATATAACTGGTAGTGGAGTGGGTTCAAGGGAACTAAAAGTAAACAAACACATTTAAGTTACTTCTATAATCTGTGTTAAACAAATAATTATTGAAAAGTTATCGTATTGGATAATTTAATTAACAGTGACAGCTGAAATTAAATCGCTCAATCTAATCATTTCTCCTGTAAAGCGAAATTTAATTTGATATCATTAACGCAATAAATAGTTTAAGAAAACAAGCTTTACCGGAAGTTACACTTTTACAGATCCCATACTCTCGGCGTGCGTCAGAAGCGAGTATGAAAGACTCTATGATTATTAACAGCCAGCCAACTGTAATAAGGCTAACAATCGGAAAAGGATGTGTGTATTAAATACTTTAATTGCATTTAAATTCATCCAATCCAGACACAATTGATCGAGGAAAGATAATACAGCACATTTTAATGAAAAGTATCTGCCCTAAACAATTTTGATATATTAATTTTTGCAAAAAACACAAGAACACGTCAAGAAGAGATGGCTTTCTTGAACAATCCTTTGTCGTAAATCATCTAACTCTGGTTGGGTTGCACAGATTTTTGTTTTCAAATACTCCCACAAAAAAGTTTACTAGTGTCAAATCTTGTGACCGAGGTGGCCACTCCATCATTGGATATTTTTTATATTGGATTATTATCCTCATGCAATTCCGGTAGGGGGGGGGGGTGCGAATAACTTCTAAACTTCGCGCGTTATATTCACTTCCTACCATAGTTAGTATTGCTGTTCCAACGCGGTGTCGTATATTGGCTATATGTTACGATTATTAGACCAATGATAGCGCATTTTTCCATAGTTTGGTGATCGAAGAGGCTACAACAGACGGCCAAATCCAAACTCTCTAGTTTACAAAGACAAGCATGCCTGGCAATAACTGGTATCATAAGCACCACACCGTCAGCTGCTCTGAGAATCCAGCAAGCCGTTAAAGCTATTTGATCCAAATGTGTGGAACTGCCAAAATACTCTAATCTAATTAGGGAGTTATAATGAACTAACTCTGGTCTGGGTGCTTGGTCACTCTGGGCTAGAGAGCAACGAAATTGCCGATTGTCTAGCTAGAGAGGGTGCGGCATCAAAATTTATAGAACCAAAACCAGTTCTTGGCATATTTTCAAGCACTGCCAAAATATGCTAGACTGGGCTGAGAGCAAGACTCCACCACTGGCGGGAACTATCAGGATTAGCTCGTTCGAAGGAATTCATCACATAAACTTTGAAATCAATAGCTAAAAACCTGCTAGAGTTGAATATGTTACACCTAAGGACTCTATTGGGCCTATACACTGAGCACTGCAGATTAAATCATCACCTACACAGACTTAGACTGGTGGAAAACGCCGAATGCCATCTGCATTTTACACAAATCACAAAAAAATATTTTTTTCACCCAATAAGCCCACTGATATAACCAATTTATAAATCTAATACGTGATGCTTGACTAAATATTTTGTATGTCTAATAGAATTTTTAATGGACCTAATGAAGCACGGTTTTAATAAATAACAGTTTTTCCTGTTAAATTTGATTGTAATAATAAACACTGACTTAAACGGTTCCTGTTTTCGTGTAACAAAGCATGCTATATTGCATGTCACGAATCACAATCAGAAAGTAAAGCGTGCATCCATTTTAGTTCGTGTCACTTTCTGCTTAGACAGTGAAATCCAAGTAAAAAAGTTATTTAATGATGGTACTGTTACTGCAGTAATCCTGAAAAATTTTGGCAATAGTAGAGTGATATAATTAGAAAGTGAAAATACTCTGTTTTAACATATGCAGGCAATTTCTAAACCGTTTTACTTTAAAGTTGACCGTGAAATCGAAAAAACAATGAGATATAGCATGTAATCGATTTCGAAAATGTACTGACAAAAAGACAGTACATTTTACGGAGACATGTTCCTTACCTTTTTCCCGGGAGATCAACAAAGGTAAAGACTTGATCGTTTGGCTTGAATATTCTATGGTGATGGCTTCTCTTTTTGCAAAATATGCAATATTAATATTAATAAAGAAACAAGTTATTGCCTTATACCTCAAGAGAAGCAACAATGCAGGTACGGACACGTATTTCGGAGTTATTGCTCCTCATCAGCGTAGCATAGCTTAGCGAATATATCTTATAAATCGAGCAAAACCGACGTTTCTGAAGCATAAACGCTAGTGGCTATTTAATAGAGAGCATTAATTTTTTATTTATTTATTTGTTTATTCATTCATTCATTCGTTTATTTATATTAGCATTGCTATTTGAATACAAAAAAGTAGTGTAAGAAGAAATTTAAGAAGTAGTAGTATAATAATATAGATATGAATATTAACAGAGAATAAAACTATGAATAGTTGCACTTATGTTTTATACATTAGATAACTAATTACATTACAGCATAATATTTCAGTCATAAACTCCTCTATAAAGTCCTTATTTTACTATAAAGAACGTAACCGGACTGCAACTAACAGCTACTCTCCGGGTTATGTGCCCCGCCGAGTGCTGAATTCCGAGTTACAAGCCTAGCGCGTTAAGTGTAATAATTACATATTACCAACAGAACGCTATTGCTTCGATTGCAACAAACACCGGCCGAAAGACTAATTCCTACTTGAAGGAGCTCTCGTGCCAGTCGTCCAACACCACTTGTAGACTGCAGTTTCGAGCTGTTGGTTCTCATCAGTGCAAGGTAGGCTGTGGCGACCGACACGAGAATCCTTCGACTATTTGGTATATTTCGATATCCTTAGGATAGCGACATTCGAAACAGTCAGCAGGCGCCATCCAGCGGGTCCAGTGTCTGTTGCAATCGAAAAATAAATAGCCTGACTGGGCTTAGCATAAGTTGAAATATGCTTCTAGAGGGCAGAATATTAAAACATAATTAGCGTTCTTTTTATAATTTTAACAAAAAGCTTTGTATTTGGAGCCTCTTTTATATTATGGATTCTCGTAAAAAAAAATTTTGACAAATTCAATAGATATATATCATAGTTATTTTTCGATCTTATAAATATGTATATCTTGGCGTTTTCTTATATGGAAACTGTCTCATTAATTATTTTATATATTCGGACTAAATTTGCCTTTTTTATACTTTGATCCACAGATAAACGACTAAGAGTACTTAACACGAGCTCTTTAGAAGTATAAATATTGCAGTTTAATACAATTCTCATTGCTTTATTTAGCAGTAGTTGCCATCTGGCGATTTCTTGGTTATTATATGCTGTTAATAAAGATGCGCAATATGCAAAATGAGGATATATTATAGTATTATAAATTAGCAACTTACTCCACTGCATTAATTATGTGAAAGAAATATATTTTTTCCCAATTTTCTCACACATATAATTGGCCTCATGACTAAATGTAGGTTGTGGATCCAGCATAACACCTAGGTATTTAATTTGGTTCGCTTTTTCGAGAATACATTCATCGATTTTAATTGTAAAATTGTTGCTTAAAAATTTATTACAAAGAGATTTAGAACCTAAAACCATGAATTTTGTTTTATCAAAATTTAGTTTTAACTTATTACCGCACAACCAATCACACAAAATGTTGAGTTCGTTATTAATATGTTGGTTATATCGTCAAAATTTCTACCAGCTACTGTAATTACAGTGTCATCAGCAAAATAAATTTACATATGAATTTTTCAAAACACAATGAATGTCATTCACATATGACGAGAAGAAGAGATCACAAAATACTCCCTTGGGGACACCATATGGATTAGAATTTTGCTCGACATTCTGTTCATGACTTTTGTCTTGTGACACCTATCATTTAAATAGTCTTCTAGCCATTTCAGAACAGTGCTTTCAACACCGTATCTATACAATTATTTTAGTAACAAGCGTCTGTTAATGGTTTCAAAGGCCCGCTTTAAATCCACAAACACACTGAGAACTACATTATCCTCACTTATTTCCTTGCTTCATTTGGCGCACACATTGGAGGATTGTCCTATAAATAAAATGTTATTCTTTTCAGAATATTCAAGCAACTGATCGCTCACTATAATTTCAAATACTTTGTACACAACCAGCAATAAATTAATTGGGCGGCATTGTTCAGATTTCGTAGAGAATGTTACTTTTGGAATTGGTATTATTATAATAACTTTTATCAGCACTGGTACGGTCGTGAGCAAAAAAAAATAGGACATGTCTTATAACGGTATTTTGCTAAAATCTAGTTGTGTACATCTAACTTTAATTTTTGTGACATTGTCAGTTAGTTGTCATAATTTATTGCAAGTGTGCAAAAAACTAATATGCGTCATATAAGCGATTTAATTAAATCTGGAGTTATTGCTAAAGCAGAAGATGGATGGTCAATGAGACAAATTGCACTGCGTTATAATATTGACAAAAATTCGGTGTGTAACATTTTAAGAAAGTGGAGAATAAACGGTACGATTAGTAGAAATCCTGGATCAGGGCGACGAAGGATTTCAACTTAACAACAAGATTTGCAATTGGTAAATGCTTTGGTAGAAAATTCATTTTGCTCAGTTATTCAGGCTGCTGAAGAAACGAATTTTCCTGGATCTAGTAGTACTGGTCGCCGGCGAGTAAGAGAATCGGAGCTACGCTGTCATGCAGCAGCACAGAAATACTTACCTAAAGCTGAACATAAAGAAGCTCGAGTAGGATTTGCGCTTGAATGTTTAGCGCATGATGTAAATTTTTGGAACAATGTAATCTTTACAGACGAAAATACTTTCCAGTCAACACACAGCGGCCGTATTCGTGTTTACCGCCCTCTGAATACTCGATTCGATGAAAAATGTATATCTAGCAATGATAAAAGACTATTTTCCATCAATATGTGGACTTGGATGTCGGCACGTAGTCCTGGTGTTTTGTGGCATATTGAGGAACGATTTAATAATGAAACGTATCTTAGGATTTTAGAGCATATTATGCTCCTCCCTTCTGTGTCACAATTATTTCCTTGTAATGAGTTCATATTTCAACAAGACAATTATTCCGTTCATACTGCTCATACCGTAACTAACTGGTTTCAAGATAACAACATTAATGTTCTTAACTGGCCCAGTCATAGTCCAGATCTTAACCCTGTGGAAGAAGAATGGGAACTACTCGTAAAAAGTATCCAAAGACGAAATGTGAGACCACGGAATGCCGACGAATTACTGGAAATAGTAAATAATGCATGGGAAAATATTATTACTAATGATTATTGTATAAGGTTATTTAATTTTATGCCAAAAAGACTTATAGAAGTTATAAATAGCAATGGTGCAATAACGAAATATTAATAGTTAGTTTCTTGTTACGTAAGATATCATTTGTACTTTGATCCAGGATTTCTACTAATCGTACCGTTTATTCTCCACTTTCTTAAAATGTTACACACAAATTTTTTAATTTTTGTTAATGTTATAACGCAGTGCAATTTGTCTCATTAACCATCCATAATTTACTATAGCAATAACTACAGCATTAAAATAAAAAATAAATTAAAAGTAATATATGTTTTATTTCGGCTACTCATTACATATTCAAATAGAGACAGATTTACATTAGAAAAAAAAAAGTTATCCTAATCTTTTCTGCTCACGACAGTAAATTCTAACGATCTATTAACAATATTTAATAAAGGGTAACCAATTACACAAAGCAAGCCTTTCAACAATTTATCACTAAGTTCTTCATCACCAGTACTTTAATTTTATAAACTAAAAACAATTTTATGTAATTGACTTAAGTTTAATGCCGTAAATGAAGAAAATTTATCCGTTCACTATCTGCTTCTACTCGTACTTCAAACAATTAGTTCTCAATACTGCCAGCTATGTATTTAATGCTTCCATAATAAAAGTTGTTAAAGTTTCCTTCCAGTGTGTTTGATTGCTTGTCAAGAATAATTGCTTCTACGTCAAAATTTCCTGTCTTCGCCTTGCTGGTTAATTTTTAATGGTACGCCACATCCCTTTGTTATCATCTCTACATACATCAATGTTCTTTTCATAATACTTTATTCTTTCTTGCCTTATTACTGTTGCCACCCGAATTCAGATTTTGATTTATCATAATATAAGTAAGTGTTATCATCGGCAAACATAACGTTATTTTCAGAGTCAAGGTTCGGCAAATCGTTAATAATTATCAAAAATAGAAGTAGTCACAAAATAGACTCTTGCGGAACTCCGATATTTATATTCATTCCACTCGATTCGATTTCATACTGTTAATATCAACGATCTGTTTTATATTTGAGAGATAGGATGATATCCAATCATTAGCTTTACCTCTGATAATATATTACCATAATAAGTTTTTCAATGAGTAATTTATGTTTCACAAGGTCGAAAGCCTTGCTTAGATCGATCTATAAATGAACCAATGCTTTTGTTGTTATTATCTAAATTATCATATAATTTATTTATAAAACTTAATATGGTACTACATGTGTTTTTCCTTTCGAAACCCATCTTGAAAATTATTTAGTATGTTAAATTTACTGAAAAAATTTGTAATTTTGTTACAGACGATCTTTTCTAAAATTTTTGATACTGCACTTAAAAGAGATATTAGTCTATAATTTTCCATCTCATATTTACTATCCTTTTTATGTATAGGCATGATTTTGGATGTTTTAAAATATCTGGAAATTTTTCGTCAGTTAATGACCTGTTTATTAGTACAGTTAATGGTCCAAAAATAAAGTTTTATAGCTGCCTTTAATAAGTTTGACGAAATTCCATCTATTCCAGAAGCATTTGACTATTTAGGACCTTTTATTGCAATATAGACCTCGTTTTCTAAAACAGGGGTAAAAAACATTGTTGGGAAATGTTTATTGGTTAAACTGTAAATATTATCCTCGCTTGGAAACATTAAACTTAAAGAGTGCGATTGTTCAATAAAAAACCTATTAAAGTTAAAAAATATTTGTTTAGCGTCTGTTATTATATTTCCTACAACGTGAATGTTCGTGATTTTATTTTTATTTGACTTTTCCCTATAGTTTTATTAATTATATTCCATATAGTTTTGCTTTTATTATTAGATGTATCAAAAGATCTTTTGTTGTCTAGTAATTTTGCAACTTTTATAAAATTTTTGTAAGCATTTTTTATAGAAATCAATGTTGTTCTGATTATTTGATATGGTTAATAGTGTGTGAAGATCTTTCAACTTCTGAGAAGATTTTATTATTCCTGTAGTTCCCACTGTTTATTGGTATTGGTTTTCTGGGAGGAAACGAGATGTAAAAATAATGTTGCAGAATATTTATAAATTTAATGAATCCATCATGAACAGAATGACTGATAAATGTCGTGAAAAGTCTCATTACTGATATTTTGATGGAAGTATTATTATCATACCGTCGACACCAATAATCAGAATAAGCCATATCAACCAGACTGATTGTTGTCCATTTCAGTGAAACACTTACCATGAGTTTTCCGCCATTATCAATTGATTATCGGAAAGGCGCCTTACAGTCTGCCGGCTAACTGGCATAGCAAAAAACTTCGTCATGGGTGGTTAGGCATCTTATCTGGCAGTCCGCGAGATGCAGGAAGTGAAAATTGTGGGTCAGTAAGATGATTCGCGATCGCCGCCGAGAAAGAATGTTAACTGACCTTGACTCACTGCGGCAGATTTTGCTGGCCCAGCTTAATGTGCCATAGATCGCTAGCGAACGTTTCAGGTACCCATGAGTGTATTACAAGAATTACTGGTAAATAATTTGGTGCGTAATTAGCCTCGAACCGGCAATTTAATGGAAACGTAGGGCGCGGGTATTATTTTTCATATATATCAGACAGCAATGATGGCAAATTACCGGTAAAAGAAACACATAAATTATATAGTTAGTTTTCAGTAATAATAGTGACATACACATCTATTTATTGACCCCTATTAATTATCATTTTCTTTGTGGGAATGAAGTCAAGAGTACAAAGTACTTTCATCATGAAAAAAATCGCCAAGTATGTATTGTATTGTTTAACATAAACGATATAAATATCCCTAGGCTAAGTTTAAATTGTTGTAAGATAATAACTTGGATCTTATTGAATTTTAAACTATTAATTTGTTTTATATCTGTAGATATAAGGTATATAACGCTTTGACCTTAGCTTTCTATAAGATCGTGACAAAAAAGGTCGTTACCTATATAGAAATCCGTTCCAGATACTTTTGTTTAGTGCTTTATTCAATATCGTGTGCTAGGTTTATAATAGCGAAGGGAGACAAGGACTACATCAATGAGTAAATTTGAAAAATTCCATGTTTCTCTTGTATCACGAGCGATAGTCTAGTCTGTATGGGGTTTTGTGCCATAGGACCTGCAGTTGGCAGTTTTTTAAGGATCGTGGGGATGTCAAGATAATTCTAAATTTGAGTTTATGAGTTGCTACGACCTCAGCCGGAACTTTTATGGAAGAACCAATATTTTTCTAATTATTATTTATTAATTTATTATACACCATCCAACAGTGCTTCAACCAATTAAAGAATGGGAAAATTCAACAATAAAAATATATAAGTATACAGATACAGAGTAAATAAAACAGATAACCTTAGCCGCATATAAAAAAATAAACACTATATGATACAATTAATTCAATATATACACTTTTTTAAAAACCTATAATTGCAATTAAATATATCCAGCCTGCCCTGCAGGTTATTGCAGCTCCCACAGATAAAGAAAAGGGGGAAAATTTTTAACATGTTTGTTCGCGGGGCAATCAGATAAAACGTGCAGCAGCGTCGAGCCTCAACTCTAGCCATATAGAAACTAAGTTGCTCTAAAAATTGGGGGAAATCAATTTTATTATTTACAAATTTATTCAGAAAATCAAGTACTGTGTTTTTCTACGGTCTTGCAAACTTAATACAGAAAATCTGTTTAATAAATTCTGCTAAGGTATTCCAATGTGAGGGTAGTAGCCATCCATTGTGAAGGGCAAAACTTTAAAAAATGCCGTTGGATATTCTCCAATCTTTCAGTGCGAACATTATAACATATGGTTGCCATATTAAAGCAGCATATTCAAGTTTAGATTTTACATCAATCAATACTACTTTATTAATAATTAAAATTTACATCTGCCTCCCGAGAACCCACCCAGGGACCGACCGTGCAACCACCGTGCGCTGTTCGTGGTGGCGGATTGCAAGGTCGGGCGGAATGGGACTAGTTCGGCTTAAAGACAATTAAAAACAAGTTAACCTAAACTCCTTCCATCGCAGATGGATAAAATTAGGTGATAAAATTATATATATCTAAAACAGACTTAACTGAACTTACAAACTACACATTTTTAAAAACTTTTGCACTAAACACTTTTTTAATTTTGATACTGACGCAGACACCTCAATCTAAACGAGGGGCCTTCCGCGAGGTGTGAAAATGCTGGGCTGCGCGTAGGCTGGCCTAAACTGTAGTTTTAAAAAATTTTGATTTCGAAAAATTATGATTTTTGAAAAACTTGAATGAAAATGAATTTAGAGACAAACATGTACAAAAAGAAATCGAAAAAACAAACGCGACAAAAAGGTTGCAAACAGAAAGGAAGAGACAGGAAAGATTTAAAGACACAACAGGTATGAAATATCAGTAAAGGTGGATAGGGCAAGCGGAAGTTATAGTTGATGAAGTTTGGCTACAGAGGTTGCCGGAAGATCGGTAACGTCTGGTATGGTAGGGTGTGTTTTATCCGAAATGGGGCATTATGCTGTCTAATTTGTGTTATGTTTCTTGTTAGCGGGCTATCGCCCAGCTTGAAAGAGTAGAATTTTTGAGAGATGTCCTGGACGTAGTCCGCTATTGGGATTATGTCGTGGCAAAGTGCGTATAGATCTCTGAGGGAGGTGTACCTTCCAGAATTAGAAATGAGGCGCATAAATTTGTGTTCAAGAACTTTTAGTTTTTTCATTGTCGTGACCGGTATGCTGCACCACACCGGCGCCGCGTATGTGATAGACGGCCTGATCACCATTGTGTACAACAATTTTTTATTTTGTCTATTAAGTCTGCTACCCCTGACCATAAGCGGATACAGACTCCTGGACAGGGAGTAGACCGTCCATACTGTCTCATTAATGTGCGTGTTAAACGTCAGTCGCTGGTCCAGTCTGACCATCAAGTACTTCACGCACCTCTTGGTTGGAATTTTGTTTCCCCGGATCGAGATTGGTGTTATGATTTTGTTTTCGGTGAAACGGCGCATGAAGACTATCGCCTCTGACTTTTCAGCGTTTATCCGAATCTTCCACTGGTCGTAATAAGCCGTGGCACGAGCCATGTGCGCCTTGAGTAGCATGTTCGCTGCTTGGGCATTATGTGAATGCGCATACATGGCTGTGTCATCGGCGTACTTGGCCAGTTTCGTATTCGGGAACTCTGGGAAATCGGAGACATATAGGTTGTATAACTTTGGTGACAGGCACGATCCTTGCTTAGATCCACGTTTAGATTTTACAAATGTATTAAAGAGCAGCATTAATACCCGAATGTCGGTGAAGTCCTGAGAGTTCCCTATAATAAAACCCAAACTTCTGTAGCTGATCTTAATAGTTTCATTAACATGCTGAATACATGACCATTTGTTATCAAGTACAACCCCTGGATCTTTAATTGATTCCAACCGATTTAAGGTGGCATTACCCATGATATAATTAAAAGAAATAAGTGATATTTTTCGGAAGAAATTTACAACATTGCACATTGCAACGTTCAGGGGGAGGTTATTTAATGCACACCAATCATTTAATTTTATAAGATTATTTTCCAACATTAGACAGTCAGGCCTATTATACAGGCTGTCCATTTTATCAGGGCCCTCGAGAATATCTCACTTAATATCGGTCGTACAAAAAAAAAAATATTTTTACAAAAATTGTGCTGATTTATATAACTTACAAAATAGTTTAAAGACATTTGAAATCCATGGCCTACTTTAAGAGTTATGGCGCAAAATATCGAAAATGTGGAAAACGTCTAGGCCAAATACCTCCGTTATTTGAAGAGATACGAGAAAAATTCTAAGGCGAATATTTTTTGCAATATAAACGAGGTTGTATCTAATTTTTTTCAAAACTTCTGTATTTTGAGATTTACTCTTCAGGCCTTAAAAAAATTATGTTGAAACGTGCGGGAAATGGCGCCATTAAATAGAGTATTTTCTTTCCTTTTCAACGATATATCACATGCTATATTTGTTCATTGATACAACGTTAGCCATTATAAAAACATTTTTTAAAATCAACATTTTTTTTTAACAAGCATTATACTTGCCGTGGAGAAGTATGATTAAATAAAACGATAAAATAATTCAATAAGTTGTTCAAATTTTTGCTATAATAAAACATTAACACAATTAAGAAGAATAAAGTAAATTCAGGTAACAAAAACAAATTAATAGTAAAAAGAATATAGCACACAGAACATTAATATTTATCTAATCCTCAAAATAATTTTTAAGATATCATATTAATCATATTAATTTTCGAATTGTTCTGTTAACATTTTCGCATGAGCCTCTCATTTCCAAAAACAATCAAACTATAAACCTAAATATTTAGACATCTTTTGTTTATTTGTATGTAATGTAATCTCGATAACTATCACAAGTAGTTATATTATTAGAATCGTGAAATTTTAATTTATGAACATAAGATGATCCTGCTGCAGTTAATAAAAATTTAATATTGTATTTGTTTTGAATTTTATTGACACTTTAAGACAAAATAATACAAAAATTCAGGTTAGTCCACTAGATTTGAAAGATTCAAAATGATGTATTTTCTCTGAAAGCAAGTTACACTGTAAAAGAGTATATAAGGACATCGTCCATAAACATTTTTTTTTATGGAAATATAAAATAATAATAAAAATATATTAATTTTTCCAGTAATTGACAAAAGTTTTCTAGTACCTGACAAGTGAAAGTAATTGATATTTCTTTCAACGAGCTAATTTTAAATGTACAATCAATTATAGCGTAAAAGTATTAGATAAAGTTAACTAAAAGAGAAAATCAAGGCTATAAATTCTATAATTGCTATATTAATAAATAAAAAAACAATCTTAATAAGTCACATTCAACATAATATATAGTATCCGTCAAAGGACACGCTGAATATTAATTCCTCACGCCTATTTGGAGTTGGTTCAGGTTTTAATATGTTATGGATATTAACGTATGTGGCGTTTTCAGGAAGAGGCCACACAAATGTTGACGATTTTAATGGAACTTTCTTTAGAAATTTTGTTAGCCTCATCGTCTTTCTTTTCCAAAATTAGTGCTACATAAGGTCTCTTCATATTTTTGGATGTTGAAAGTTCTGTTACCAACTTGAAGAGATAAATCTGTGTTCTAAGCATATTTTTCATCTTAATAGCTCTGTAATATTTGACCTAATGTTTCATTGTCACCCTCAGCATAAGATATATTCTCGTTGGCAGTAGAATCTGAAGAAATGGTAGTTGACTTTACAGATTATTTATTTTAGCTTTAATTTCCCTTGCAGCCTCCCTTTCTCGTTTTCTTTTCAATTACCTGATTTCCTTTTTTTTTTCAAAATATTGCCATATCTTTAAGGTCACAGCTGTTTATAGTTATGCAACTGTATGCTTTTTTGTTTTTTAGGAGGCATACCCGGCCAAAAAACCTTTTCAAATGATATTGGTACTCAATTTCCACTGGTATTAGGGAAAATGTTTTTATTTTTCTCTACTGATGCAATTATCTGATTCGTAGATGGGATGCTTTCAAATGAATCTTGTTTAGTTGGAGTAACATGATGTGGATGACTATTAATTTTTAAACTGGCAGAAATATCTTTCAATATAAGCCTTCAACTTGATGTGTGCTAGATTATTTTGTGTTACAGTTCATCTTACTGATTTTATACAATATACAATAACAATAAAATCGGGGCTAATTTTTGACTCTAAATATTCCAAATGTGGCAAAGTGTATGATTCTGCTCTTTCTTGGTGTTTTCTTGAGTATTAAGTGTAGTCCACTGCATTTTCATTAAAGGGACAAAGTCCACAAAGTTTGAAGCCGTTTACTAAAACAGTATTTCTTAGATGATTGATACTCTGGTTTAGCGATAACGTGAAATTATATTTAGTTAAATGTTGTTAAATATTTTGCATTTTTCAGGTACATAACGTTTTCTGCCATCTATACGTTAAGGGTTTAAATGCCGAAATATCTAGAGTATACTTAAATGTAAAGTTAAATGACTGGATCTAATCTCTGAATAGTATAATTAGTAATTTTATTTTAGATTCAATAAGCCGCGGATGGAAACATTTATTATATATTCAACGAAATTCTATGAATTCATCCAACCCTTCTGAGACTTTCCTATAGCCCAATCTGATACAGTTTTTGCAGTATCAGCAGGTAGAGAAAGGAATTTAATCATTGTGGGAACCATTTTTCCATTTTCATTAGCAGTCACTAGTACTGGTATAGATTTTTCATCGTTATTTCCAGTGATTTCATACAGATTTTTCTGTCTTTTAATAACCAATTAGGACATAACAAAATTGTTGCTTCGCCAGTATTAAACAGTAAACACCCTTTCAGGATTTCTAAATAGAACTAATTAGCCATCTTCAGTTAATTGCGATTCTTTAAATTACTGCCTTATATCAGATTCTTTTACTGAACCTTACTTGGAGATTATGGATATCGTTTTTAAAAAAGTCTATGTTTTTTGTCTTTAAACTGATTTTTTAAGTTCATCTTTTGTACTATTTTTTCCACAGATCAGAAATCCTCTTTTAGTAATTTTCTTTATCCAATTCTTGCGCGATCTTTTTATCGTCAAAGATCGAGCAGCCACCTTTGCCAGTCCATTCACGATAATATTAAATATATCATTCAAAACGCAGATATTTCCTGATGTATGGAATTCTCATCTATACACTGTTTTTAAAAAAGACAACAAGAGATTAGCTGAAAATTATAGGCCCATTACAATTATCGGCAATTTCGCTAATCACTCTAATCGAAATCACCTTGCATACGTCGTTATCCAATCACGGAAAGGATCATATTGTACATAATCAACATGGATTTGTTCCTAGCAGATCTACTGAGACTAACCTCGCATGTATCACACAATTCATTTCTAAATAACTTGATGCAAACAAACAGAGTAAATTTGGATTATCAGTGTCTCAATTAGATTTTTTCTATTCATGTCTAGAGAATAGGCGTCAATACGTAGAATACCATGGCTTCAGATCATTTGATATCCTGATGACTTCTGGCGTTCCCCATGGATCCGTACTAGGCCCGCTTATGTTTATTGTTTTTATGAATTATATACTAGTTGATCTCAATGTATGCTGGTGACTAGAAAATATGTTGTATAATAGAAAGCCAACAAGGCTGCAAAAATCTTTACAGAACAACTTGAATATGGTTAATGGCTGGTGCCTGTCTAATCACTTACCTCTCAATATATCTAAATGTAATAGTTTCTCCTTTTCTAAAATGCGTAACACTATCAAGTACGATTATCATGTAATTGGTTAAATATCTTGGCGTTATCTTTGATAAGTGTCTGAATATCAAAGAACATATTAATTTCACTCTCAGTGCTAAGAAACTTAGGCTTTGTAATAAGAAACTGCAAAAGGTTCACCAATACTGACATTATGAAACTGTTGTACCACTCATTTGTAGGATCAAAATTGGAATACTGCTCGCTAATATAATCCCCAGGATATATTGTCTAATACACAGTGTTGAGAATGTCCAGCGCCGTTTTGTTAAGTATTTATGTTTTATTGAAGATAGTATCTATCCAAGGGCTGGGTATTCGCAAAATGTTATGTTGGTAAGATTTCGCATATCAGGTATGGAAAATAGAAGGATGGTATGCTCAATAATGTTCCTCTATAAAATTATGTTTAAAATGTTGTTTGATTGTCCTCTTCTTTTGGGGCAACTGAATTTTCATACACCTTGAATAACAAGCCGAAACTCTGAAACATTTTATTTTCCTACTCCTTGAACTAATGTATTAAAGTATTCTCCTTTATATTTTATGTGTAATAACTATAATCTACTGCAAGATAGACTTGACATATTCAACTGTAGTATTAAGTCAATCAAACAGATTAATTTATAATAATTACATAATACAACCTTAAACAATAATAAATCAATAAATAATACACATTAATATTGCCAATTCTCCACTTTCAAATAATAAAACATCAATAAAAAACAAATATCCAATAACTGTTGAGAATTTCTCCAATAATTGACAGATCAAACCGAGTCAATAAATAGATTTTATGTTTTTTGGTATCCAGTTAACGACATTTAATATTGAATTCAACTTCACACGTAACCTATAAGAAATATGTACAGCAATACGTAACATGTGGATTAGGTTATTAAATATTCTACTTAAACCAATTAATTACTTACCTAAAAATGTATAGTACTGGATTAAAGGTACACAACTGCATAATAAAATCGTTCTTAACTGCATTTCTGGTGTGTAGCACATGAAAATGTTTAAACACATTAACATAGTAGATTACTTGAAAGTATTGCATCTGTTGTTGTTGAAGTACTAACGGACAATACACAGAAAACCCTAATATAGGGCGGATACAAGATTTGGCGCGGTAAATTCGAATATTTGTCAATAACTGGTATCTGTATCATGATCGATATTTACGATTTTGGAAAAGGGCCTTATAAATACAATACGGATGCGAACAATGCAGCAGAAAAGGGAATTGTCAGTCTTATGTAATAATACTATAAGATTGCAAATAGAGATTGAACTGTCCCTTATTAACTTGAAATTATTGTCGAGGAAAATTCTCAAATAATAAAATACTTAATTAAAAATGTTAAAAATAGAAAATAATTAGGTACTCATTTTTAATAAATAGAAATAGAATAAATATAACTAGATATCTACTTCTAAGTCCGAATTAGCTTTGACACGAAGATAGTCTATAATTTCCAATAATATCATATGCAAGTCAAGTAGCTGCATAATACTTAAGAAGTCAAGAAACCCAATGGAGACAATGACGCCCAGAAGTAGTAGGTATCTACCGAATGTTAACATTTAACCTAGTGGTTAGGCAAATACATTAAATCAAAGAAGGCCAAGGTTTAGAAGGCACACCCATCTATATGCTGAAGAATTTGAGAAGACGAGCTCACGTTAAATCAATGGCGTATGTCGGGGATTTTAATACGAATTTTAAGTCTATAGTAATCTCTGTTAGACTTAAAATGTTCTTTCCAAATCTGATACGTATGTAAAATAACGCAGTAGATAGAATGTCTATTGGTATTGAGCCATATCCGTCGTACAGGGTGACCACGATCACGATTTATGTAAATTATGTTGTATGATAGTATAAAATCTTAATGAGGTTTTCGACTAAAAATACAAAATACTACAAGAGATACACTATGTAGTATGTCTCTCAGGTTCCAACGAACTGTACGCAGATTTCACGATCCATCTATTTTGCTTTAAAATTTTATTGTGGAATTTTTTAATGACCATTACGAAATGAGCGAAAATTTGAATTATGAGAATAAAACAATATATTATCTGTTAGTGAAGTAAAAATAAAAGAAGGAGTTATATTTTTGCAAGAGATTACCATTTACCGAATCATTCACATGTAGAATTTATAAACTTTTTGGAAAACTAGTTTAATCAAAATATACTAAATATATCGCACGCCTTTGGAAAGTTTGGAGATTTTATTATTAACCGCTGCCCAAGGGATCACTACTTCCACATCCAGATTTTGTAGCCAAGTTTTATACACACTAAATTCCAATGTAATATTTTATTTCTTTTAATAATAGAGTGGGGGTGGTAGAGTGGGTGGCAAATATAAAAATAAATTAAAAACCCTTGGTTCTCATATACCCACTAAATCCCAATTTATTTTTTTATTCCCTTAAACAATAGGGTAGGGGTGGCAATGGATGACAAAAAAAATTTGAAACCTTGACTTTTCGTACATGCCCTAAACTGCAATTCTATGGATTCTTACCTGCTTGCTTTGCCTATTTACCCTTATTTACCCCATTTACCTCCGAATCCTTCAACGGAATTTGATCAAAATATAATAATAGTTCCAGATCTCGTTACAATACATAAGTATACCAAATTTTAAGTCAATATAATAATAATAATAATAATAAACGTTTTTATTAGCCAATTTTGGTTGTACAATAAATTTACAGATTAATGTAATACATTTTACATAAAAGGCGAAGTTCAAATCTTAAAAACGTAAACTTAAAAAGAATACATGAAATCATATAGATGAAAATAGATATTAAAGGGCTAATTTTGTTCACATTGTTCTTTACATAAAATAAATCTTTTTATAATTTGATTTAAACTGACTCGGACTCATTTCTTTCAAACAATTTGGAAGTTTGTTATAAACATTGCATATTTGGTAACTGAAGGAGCGTTTAAAATATTAATGCTGACGAGTGGGTGGTGTTAATAAACCTTTGAATCTTATATTAATAGTATGAACATCTGCTCTAAACTGTATCTTATGATATAAATAATGAGGTATTTTACGCATAATAATTTTATGGTTAGACACGCTGAGTGTAATATTCTCCGACGCTCCATGTTAACCACCCTGTGTGAGTCAGTTTATAAGTTATTCTCTTATACCTACGAATACCGTAGATTAGACGCAGGCATGAGTTTTGAATTTTTTGTATTTTGTGTTTAAACACAGAGGTTAAGTTAGGTCCGTATACAGAGTCTGCAAAATTTAATAATGACAACACTAAGCTTTCACATAACATAACTTTAGTTTGCCTTGTGAGATAGTGCTTGTTACCATAGATTAACTTTATTTTTGCATATGCAGTCGAATTGCCAGGGGGGGGGGGGGTTGTATTATCGCTCGTTGAATAATATACTATTAGGATATTAACAACTTTAACATCACTTGAACGACTAAGAAAGTCTAGTTATCCTAAATACTACAGATTTGTAAAGCAACAATTTGAAAATTGGTAAAGTGATAATCTATAATAAATTCACCAACGAAGGTACAGAAAGCATATGATATTGTTATATATATCTTTAAAGTTTGTGACAATCCACTAAAAGTTACAAATATGCCGAAGTTTTATTAACATGACATGACACCAACGTTATCGGATGACAAACGATGACAATGACAATCGTCAAAATTTGCCCATTGCAATCCGATCGCTCGCGGCTGTCTTTGTTAAATGAAACATTAGCATTTCAGTAATTTTACTAGTATCATGCGAAATGTGATCTATGCCATATTTGCTTTGTTTTTAATTTTTTTCACGGAAACCAAATCGAAAGGGTGGAAGTGTGATATATCGTTGAAATCAGAATTTTAACTGCTTTTCAATGGCTGCATTGCAAATTGAAAGTAATTATAAATTAAACAACTTGTTGCGTCAAAATGGCACTAAACGTAATCCGATCTCAACCAAAACCTTTTCAGATCTTCTGGGGCACTAAAGAAACGCACACGCAAAGTATGATTCAAATCCGTTCAGTAGTTTCGGCGCTATCGTGCTAACACACATACACACACACAGACATTTTTCAAAAATCACTTTTTTGGATTCCTAGGACCTCAAAACGTAAAGATTTGATGTTATCTCAATTTTCGTTTTTGTACCAATTGTAGTAACCTCTCACAATTTATAATTTTCTGTTATTGGATAAAAGTCAACTGAAAACAATAATTATTTCATTAGAAAATAAAATAAACCTGATGATATTGAAATGTTCCTTTATAAAGACTATTTGTCTTACTAACACACTTCTTAAAATTGTAAATACTTCGTTGACGCGTTGAAAATCTCAACCATTGTTATAAAGAGAAAAGTAGCCAAAGCTACGAATACAAAGGAATTTCGTCGTAAAAATAAACATTTAAACGAACTATCTAGTAGATAAAGCATTTTCTTAATGGTACAAGAAAGGAAAATACGACAAGAAAGTATAGTGATAAACTAATAGCTATAGAAATTGAATAATTAAAAAGGACAGAACCGTCAGTAAAAAAATCAGCATATACTGACAAATTCAAACTATAGAGAGTCTATCGATAAGTAATGGTATCAAATAAAGAGATGTTAAAACATTTAGTGGAAAAAAATGATATTAAGCAAATAGAAAGTGTTAGTCAAATACATGATAGCTTAGAAAAAAAAGGAAATGTTAAAAAGTAGTTAATAATAATAATAATAAACTTTATTTTCCTTTTGTGACAATATGATATAAATATTGTATAGGAATAGTCATACTTAACATCTAAAAGAAATAAGGTACAAAACACACATTTTACATATTAAAATATTCGTCTAAGTTATAGAAGGTTTTACTTACTAAAAATAATTTAAGTTGTTTTCTAAATAGCGGTAATTCGTTACAATTTTTTATATGTATAGGAAGGTGATTAAAAACTCTTGGTCCTAGGCAACTGGGTGATTTTACAGATACATTGAATTTATTGAAGGGTACATGGAGGTCATATTTTTGCCTGGTATTTATTTTATGTAAATCCTTATTACAGACAAATTTACTCTTATTTTTGAAGACATATAAACACAGTTCAAAAATGAGAAGTGACGGAAGTGTTAGTATATTATATTCCTTGAATGCATTTCTACAAGTGTCTCTTGTCGTTAAGCCTACCATACATCTTATTACACGCTTTTGAGCTAAGAATACATTATTTGATAGGGTGGAAGCCCCCCAAAAACAAACACCATATCTTAACCGAGAATCAACCTCAGCATAATATAAATTCCTAAGCTGAGCCATATTTAGTACATTCTTTATATTTTTGAACTGGTAAACTACCGAATGTAATTTAGCTATCAGTGATTCACAATGAACTTTCCAGTTTAAGCTACTGTCTATATTTATACCCAAGAATTTTACATTGGACATTCTTGTTGATATTGATGTATTATCAAGTTGTATATTTGGATAATCACATTTCTTTTGCCTATTGTGAAATATTAATGCCTGCGTTTTCTCAACATTAAAGTAAAGAGAATTTTCACAGAACCAGTTACTAAGAGTCTTTAATAAAATATCACATTGGGTCTCCAAAGTATCAACACTTTTATCAGACAACACAATCGAGGTGTCATCGGCATAAAAAGTAAAGTCTGCTAATGTATTCAAACTATCAAGATCATTGATATATAATAAAAATAATATGGGACCTAATACCGATCCTTGCGGTACGCCCATATTAATTTCAACAGAAGCTGAATTAACAGAATTGATTGTATTGCACGTAGTGTTAGTAACTGATACATACTGTTTACGACTTGACAAATAGCTTTTAACCCAGTCTAAAGGTAGACCCCTTACCCCATACTTATAAAGTTTCGAGATCAATTTTTTATGGTCGACGCAGTCAAATGCCCTGCTTAAATCACAAAAGATACCAACAGGGCATTCACCTGCTTCAATATATGATATTATCTTTTCATAAAATGACTGTATTGCACTAAGAGTGGATTTATTATTGCAATACAGAAAGCGGTAACGAGAAGCAACATTATTGTTTTCGGCATAGAAGAAAAAAGTAAAAAATCGTTAATATTAAAAAACAAATTAGATATAAGCTTATTTTCAAGAGAAATCAGTAACATTCACGGAATGGGATAGAAGACACTTAACAAAATATACCCGGTAGACTTAACGTCGCAACTAAAAGAAAATGAAATTCTTAGAAATGCTTCTAAGTTTTGATGTGCGAAAAGCGAATATATTTGAATTGAAACGTAATAATGAGAAACAGATGGCACGAGAAAGACCAAAAACAAAAAAATAGGAAGTGCCCTCTATATCTCTTCCCTTAATTCACATTAACAGGGAAGTGTTAAAATAGATTCATCATTATTTGCTATTCATTTTACTACACTACTTTATCGAACAGAAGTATCAAATTATATTTCTATGTATTACTTCTTTGTGTACGCCGTCTTACGAGGAAAGGTTTAACCCTTTAATAAAGGAAAGCTAGCAGTATAATGCTAATTCGTCATACGGCCCAGATATGGCACCACCAAGCGAGATCTAGGAATAGTGTGGCAGTTGGTAGTTGCATGTCCCCACGACATCGGTGACACTGAATTATAATTTTATTGTTTACATGACGATCCCATCGTATCTTTGTATGCTGAACAAATCTAATTTGTTCCGTTGTCTTAAGTGTGATGTCTGACGTTGTGATTACTAAGTAATTCATTTTCATTTAGTTCGTTTTTGATTTCTTCTGGTTCAATTTCTTGGTGCAAACCCCTCAGCACGAAAGCATGTTCTTTTTCATCTTTCCATGTAAAGGTGTGAAATTCAATATTTTTATCTTTAAACATCTCCTTACAAATGACCCAGTCTTCTTTATTACTGACATATAACCCAGAAGAATTTGGAGTATTGTTTCAGTGGAATGAAGCCTCCAGTTTCGATTTTAGTAGGTTGTTCAATGGGAGGTGGTTTTATTTTATTGATAGTATTCTGTGTTGTCTGCTGAGCTATTGTGTGTTGTATCCGTTCTTGATGCATATCGTTGTTTCTTTTCTGTCCAGGCAGTGCAATTTGTTCTTTATGTCTAAGCTTGATGGTGTGGCTTTGGGTTTTAAATTTTTACCTGATGTATGTGTAATTTTTGGATCCACTTCATCTTGAATCCTCCTCTTCTTCATTTTGAAGGGGGTATTGTCTTCGATAACATTGTTATTTCTAAGGGCTTGGCTATTCTGGCTAACTTCGCTTGTTTCAGATTCCGTCCTGAATGACTGTTCAAATTTCTTTTTATTTCTTGCGGTCTAATTTTTCTCTTCATTGTTTTTCTGTCAGATTTTCTGGGTACTTTGAAACTTGATTCATGTTCTGATTCCGACTGAATGAAGGATTGCTGATCAAAATCCATATTTGTCTGAATATTTTCATAGGAAACTGTTGAATGTGTGATCCCAGAATCGATATGGAGAGAATTCTCTACTCGCTATATAGTGATCCATACCACTTGTTTTACTAATCACTTGGCTCTTTAAACTAACAAGTCGCTTTTCAGTCAAGTATAAAAGCAATAATAATGTTTTGTTGGCTTAATATTTCCTTTTGTGTCCTTCGCGCACTTAATGTTTATTGGATATGTCTTTTATTTATTTCGATCACAAAATGTTAACCGTTTCGACCAAGTTTTCTGAGTGGCGATACTTGCCAAAAATTGTTCATGAACTGGTGTCAGATTTGACATCTGTCACACTTTTTATCTCACAATGATAATATCAATGGGGAACAATCCAAGCCAGTTCCTAATATACCCAATAGATGACGCCATGCGTACTCGGTTTAACGACATTCTCAATTTGTATCATATAATATATGATACAAATTGAGAATGACATTAAACAACTGTTTAAAATATATTATAACTTTTAAATTGTTTAAATTTCCCGATTTCTGAGAGTTTCCTAATTTCCTATTCGTAAAAATGACAGAAATGAGCCAAACTAATAAAAAGCATTACGGTAGTTGGTAACTTTGTTTACACAAAGACATATTTTTTCGTATTGACATTGACAGACAAACAACCGAGTACGGCTGGTGCACTCTGACGGATAAAATCAAAGAGAATGTTCCCCATTAACTGACTACTGTCAGTAGTGACAGAATTGGTTAAAAAACCGGCCGCGAACAGGATGGTTCGTGAAAAAAATTTAAATTTAAACGTCATTGTCACAATGTTTTTGAAATTAATGTTTTCTTTTTTGAAATTACTCACAATTTAGGGCAGTGCCTTCACATCCGCGCATTGCGGGGAAGCTTATTCACGCTTAAAGCTATATTATTCAGTATAAACAACTTACTTGGGGTCTACTCTATGGAAATATCTATCTATTCATCTATCTGCATATCTCCAGTGGTATACAGAGTATTAAAAGAAGGATCGTCATAGCTATCTACCAGATTTTAATTATTGAACTATGAATATTCCAACTTATTTTTAGAAGTATTTTTATATTACCCGGATACATATTTTTAATTATGTCGTAAACTCAATATTTACAAGATAAACCGTTTCATTCTTTAATAGTTTTTACATATTCTTGTAATCAGCCGACACCTACGTAAGTATTTCTTAGCGGCAATGTACCCATTAGAGTGATGAAAATATTCAATTGCTTAATTAAAAATTAGATCAAACTTAATAAATTCAAATTAAATTATAAAAGTAGAATATAATTAAAAGGGGTGCCCCACTTAAATCGGCTATCTTTATACTAGGTGTAAATTATGCCCAATTAAATTTACGGATGATTTATGATGGTGATTCTAAAGAGAGATATTTTAATTCGAGTCCATTTATAGCTTTTTTTATATTTACACAAATAGATACAGGTAAAATAAAATATGTTTGACCTAGTATTCGATTCTGATGGTAACATTTATTGGTAAGGAAGTTCACGTAACTCGTCATTCATCATAGCAAGCATCAGCTTCCATAGGCGGAGGAAGAGAACTAACGAAATGTACATTAAAAGATAAAATACCAATCGGTCCGAATTTTATTTACTTATTCTCTCAACAGATTTTTATAATCTAATAACAGGGCAACCCAGAAAAATAACATGTAAGATATACAAACACATTAATTTGAACTTACTAACTAGATTTAAAATAAGAAAAATCAAAAGCATAATTAAAGTACCATAAATGAAAATTAATTATGGGAAACAAATTAAATACGAATATAGTTTAGACTTAACTCGGTACTTAAATGACCAATTTACCAATTTATCTGAACAATATACTATAAAGGAAGCTAAAGGACCTCACCCAAGGCTTAGAGTTGCAGGATTTCAAGAGAAACATGAACCCGATGATCTAATTAACTTGATTTGTGGTCAAAATAAATGCATTTTTAGTGATAAGTCTGAAATCGAATGTTTAAGTATTAATAATGTCAAAAATAAGAGCGGTGTGTATTATGCTGTCTTGCAGGTTGATCATGAGATATATAAGAAAGTCATTAATAATGGATACTTATTTATAGGCTACAAGGCATGTCCTGTCTATGATGCAATTGACGTAATGCGTTGTTACAAATGCTGTGGTTTTCAACATGTCTCAAATAATTGTCAAAATTTATTAGCATGTCCAAGATGTGCTGGTCCCCATCAAGTCAAAGATTATAATGCCGAAAATTTGCAATGTATTAACTGTAAGAACCACAAAGATGGAAATATTAAGGCACTATCAAATCATGCATCTTGGGATAAAAGCTGCCCCATATACATCCGTAAATTAAACAAATTTAAAAACGATGTCATTGGGCTAATATAGCCATTACCTGATGATAGCAATGCCTGTGCAAACACAGTTTTTACAAAGGCATTAAATGAGGTTTATGATGCCAGCCCTGTGATCCCCATAACTAATAAAACTAATAAGGCCTGTGTAAACAATAACTTCACAAAAGCAGTAAGTGAGGTCTATAATGCCAACCCTGTAATTCCTACAGCTAATAAAACATCAAAACAATCTGTTATTCATATATATTATCAAAATACCAGGGGTCTAAATAGTAAAACACGAGAACTATATAACAATGCATTATTATTACATGATTCATACGACATATTTGCACTAAGTGAAACTTGGTTGACATCAGGTGTTTTAGATGGTGAACTCCTTGATCAAAATTACACAGTCCTTCACTCTGATCGTAATTTTACTGCTATGGATGTATCCAAGGGAGGTGGAGTACTCCTCGCTTGTAAAAACTCACTAATGATTACAAGAGTTCCTACTGAAAAGAACGAATTTTTTAGTCAATTATCCATGATAGACGTGATAATTGCAAAAATCGGAAAAGGCAACAAATTTTGGTACATTATTCTAGTGTATATCCCCCCTAAAGTCACTTCTGAATATCTAAATTTATTTTTTGAAGGTATTATTTCATTAGAATTTTTATATGGCCCTGATATAGTTCTGTTAGGAGATTTCAATGTACCAGAATTTAGTCTGAACATTGTTAACCCTTCTGTCACTTACTTAAAAGATTTAGTCAACTTTTTTTCATTCACGCAATACAATAATATCTATAATAGTAGAGATCGTATGCTTGATTTGGTCTTCAGCACAATAACTTGCTCGATTGCTAAACCATCGCTATATGTTGTTCAAGAGGATATACAACATCCACCCTTGGATATATCAATAATATTGGAGTATGATAATCAAAATGCTTTCGCGGCTAGTAATATTAAAAGTTATAATTTTAAAAAAGCTAATTTCATCCTATTATACAATGAAATCTTAAATATTGATTGGTCGATTTTGAATGAATATAGTGATGTCAATGAGGCGTGTAAATGTTTATATGATTTATGATAAGCGTGTTTGACCGATATGTACCAGTTACGTCACCTAAGAATAATAAATGTAAATATCCCCCGTGGTTTAGCAGAGAAATTATTCGTGATGTTAACCAAAAACAAAAACTGTTAAAGCTATATAAAAGGTCTAATAACGACCCCGCAATTTATACATCTTTTAGTGAACTCAGATCGAAACTAAAAACCGATATATTTACTGCACACAAAAATTTTATAATATCTACTGAGGAAAACATCAAGAATGAACCTAAGAAATTCTGGTCCTATTTATCAAATATCCGTAAAAATAAGCCTACCCCAGCCAGTATGATGCTAAATGATGAAACATTAGATAATGGCGACTTAGTCGTTGAGGGCTTTGCGAAGTTTTTCAAGACTTCATATACATCAACCATCGATGATATCGGCGCTCCTAATGAGGCATTTCTGAGTGATAGTATAAACGGCACTCTTAATATTAACACCCCTACAGATGAGGACGTTATGAAATGTATAAAAAGACTCAAGTCGAATATGACTATGGGCCCAGATAAAATTCCAGCTTTTCTAATTCGCGACTGCGCTCCCCTATTAGTAGAACCTGAATACCTGAAATCTGGAAGGTATCGCGCATCTGTCCCGTCTTTAAAAATGGAAATCTAAATGATATAGGGAACTATCGGCCTATAACAATAATCTGTAATTTTGTAAAAGTATTTGAATTCTTTATCCATGACATTTTATACAGTCATGTGAATAACTGTATTAGTGTAAGCCAACATGGTTTTATGAAGGGTCGCTCGACAACGACAAACCTAACGTGCGTAACTCAGTTTATATCGGAGGTATTGGACGATCAAGGACAGGTAGATGTAGTTTACACCGATTTCTCCAAGGCCTTTGATAGACTCCATCATAAGATTTTGCTCCGTGATCTAGATAAATACGGTCTATCATCAAATGCACTAAGTCTTTTTACATCATATCTAACTGGGCGTCTCCAATACGTATCACACAAAGGTTTTAACTCAAATAAATTTCACGTCCTATCTGGAGTCCCTCAGGGATCGGCCTTGGGACCGTTATTGTTCAATATCTTTATTAATAATGCTGTTAGCTGCCTAAATATCCCTCATCTCCTATATGCAGACGATATGAAAATCTATATAAGAATAAATAGTGATGAGGATTGCATTGTTCTTCAAGAAAATCTTAATAGACTTCATTTGTGGTGTATAGAAAATAAACTACCTCTTAATATAGCTAAATGCAATGTTCTCTCATATACACGCAAAAAAGATGTCTTAAATTTCCCGTACAATATTGATGATGTATTACTTAATAGACCGGAATACGTCAAAGATCTAGGAGTATATTTCGATGCGAAGTTAACTTTTACTCACCATATCGAATATGTAACCTCATCCGCCACAAAAAGCCTAGGATTTGTTATGCGTAATTCCCGGGAGTTCTGCAACCCATCTATAATTAAACTATTATATAACTCATTTGTTAGATCCCGACTGGAATATAACTCTATCATCTGGTGTCCAAGTTATGTAAAATATATCGAGGTATTAGAAAGGGTGCAACGCAGGTTCCTAAAGTTTTTGTCATATAAAGAGAATAAAGTGTATCCTCCAATTGGCTACCCGCATGATTTATTACTTGAAACGTACGACTATCAATCCCTATTGGTTCGTCGTAATATGCACTCCGTAATTTTTCTATTTAACGTGATTAGCTCTGTTTTCGATGCCCCCGAAATATTGGGTAAAATCAACTTCTATGCACCCCCATACACGAGGCGCCACAATGACACTTTTTACTTAAAGACTGCGAATATCAACATACTGCATTACTCCCCATTATATATGATGTGCCGTAACTACTCCAGCGTGCAAGACAGCATTGATATTCACAACTCTAGCGTTGCGCGTATAAAGAATGCCTTTTATCGTAACTCTATTAATTAGTATGTTCTCTGTTTGTTTTAAGTTGCCTAACCTGTCCTAATATCTGTATGCGTTTTCTATCTTGTTTTCAATGTTATCCACTTATTTATGTTTGTAGTATTGTGTAAGTATTAGTTTGTAGTTTACTTGTATTTTATATTTACTTTTAATTTTATGTTTTGTTCCTATCCTGTGACTGGGATTTAATCCCGTTGGATAGTGTATGTAAATAAATAAATAAATAAATATATTCGACATAGTATTATTATCCTCTTCAAAAACAAATCACCGAATCTACAAAATAATAGAATTATTGGAAAAAAGCCTGTGCGCCCGTGACGTTTAAGTCAAAGGAATGGTCAGAGGTTATGTTTTGTTCTATATAGTAATATTAAAACATAATATTTCAGTCGCAAGCTCCTATACAAAATCATTATTTTACTATAAGGAATGTAACCAGGCTGCAACCAACAGCTACTCTCCGGGCTATGTGCCCCGCCGAGCGCTGAATTACAAGTTACAAGCCTGGCGCGTTAAGTGTAATAATCGCATATTACCAACAAAACGCTAACGCTTCCATTGCAACAAGCACCAGCCAAAGGACTGATCCTACTTAAATGACCTCTCGTGCCAGTCGTCACACACCACTTGCAGACTGCATTTTCTAGCTGTTGGCTCTCGTCAGTGCAAGGTAGGCATGTGACGAACGACACGAGAATCCTTTGACTATTTGGTACATCTCGATATCTTTACGATAGCGACAAGTAAAATAGTAAGCAGGCGTCATCTGGCGGTCCAGTGTCTGTTGCAATCGAAAAATAAATAGCCTGACTGACTGGGCTTAGCATAGTTCAAGTGTGCTTCTAGAGGACAGAAATATTAAAACGTAATATTTCAGTCGCAAGCTCCTCTATAAAATCCTTATTTTACTATAAGGAATGTAACCAAACTGCAACTAACAGCTACTCTCCGGGCTATGTGCCCCGCCGAGCGATGAATTACAAGTTACAAGCCCGGCGCTTTAAGTGTAATAATCGCATATTACCAACAAAACACTAATGCTTCGATTGCAACAAACACCAGCCGAAAGACTGATCCTGATGCAGTGATGTTAATAATATGACCTGCGAGAGATAATTTACTATCGAACTCAATATCTAGGTCCTTAATAGTGTCTAGTCTAGCCAAATTTACTTGATGAATATGGCAACGAAATTGAATGGGATTTTTCTTTCGCGAATAGGAAACTATTTTACACAAGCAGCATTTAGATCCATTCTGTTTCCACTTGACTACTTAATCACCTTATTTAGTTCACTCTGAAGACTGCCAAAATCATCCAGGCTTCAGATGTACCAATAAATTTTAAGATTATCGGCAAAGAGTAATCTGCCACACGTTAATTCCTCAGCTAAATATTTAATAAAAAGTAAAGTAGTGGTCCTATATTCGATCCTTGAGTAACACTTGAGCTAGCAATGAAATTAGAAGACCTATATCCATTATAACGAACGTATTGTTTACGGTGGTAAAGGTAAGACTTAATTAATAAAATAGTGGAATCAGTAATGTTGAACAAGGTTAATTTTATCAGTAAAGTTGGATGGTCTATGCGATCAAAGGCTTTAGAAAAGTATATGTAGATAACGTCAACCTGACCGCCATTATCTATATTTTCAGCAACTTAACATAGGTTAGATAGTGCAAATATTTTTCCATGAAGCCATGTTGAAATTAAGTATAGAGTCGTTCAAAATCGTCATTTCAAAAGCCTTTCCAAAATTACACAGAACTGAAATAGATGTGTAATTGCTGACTATAGATAGATCGTTAATTTAAAAAATGGGACATATTTTAGCCATTTTCCAGACATCTGGAAATGTCGCAATCTTCAACGCTAAACCAAACAAAATGGAAAGAGGTTTGACAAAAACATAATATGCACTATCCTTTACAAAAAAGGATGGCATTGCATCAGATCCAGAAGTAAATTTGTTTTATTTTTATTTTCTATTACAAAAAATAAGATCCAGAATTTTATTATTAGCATTAGTTACTAAATTGTACTGGTTAAGATCATAAAATATACAAAAATTACTTAGAGCTTGCAATTTCCTATCATTACTAAATAATACCTTTTCATAATTCGGCATATTAAAATTACTTAGAATACTACAATATATTACAATATATTACCACTATGTAGAAAGTGGTAATAATCATGGAAGTTCAGTAGTACTTCATAATCATTAATAGATGCATGAGGTTGTATATACACTGATTATACACCACAAAATATATACACATCTACAACCTACAATATCTATGGAAGGTAAGGAATTATGTAATAAGCTTCAATCTAATTAGTTCGAGTCATACAGGTTTTTTGATGCTACTAGAACCACCGCCACGTGTGAGATCGTTAGCTACGAAGTTGCGGTCTCATCGATATACTGTATATGAGTCATTAAAGAGTTCGCCATCAGATATATCGTTTCGAAGTCAGGTTTCGGTAAGTTCTGGTAGTAACAAGAGCATTGATGAGAATTCTGTTAGTATAGTATATATATAGTATAGGCGGTTCTGATTTAAAAAAACAATTTTAGGTATTCCACTCACGTACTTAATTGGTCGTTGTAGGGAATTTAAGGATCTAGGAGTTATTTTGATTCTCAATTAAGTCTTTCGCAACAGATTAACTATGTAACTCAATCAGCGTCTAAGCTACTTGGATTTTTTTTTAGAAACTGAAGTTGCTTTTGTAAGATCGAAAGCATTAAAATTTTATTTTATTCATTTATTCGAAGTAGAACGAAAACAACTTGGCAAAAAAATCTTAAAAAATCGATTAAAAAGAAATTAAGCATCGTAGGGGGTATTTATCGTATCAAAATTCTGGAGAATCTCTTTCTCTACAACATGATATATATTTTTTTATTATTAGGGGCATCTTATGGCCGTCATACCATGCTAAAGTTGAGTGAGGCCAATTTGTTGATAGTTTTTATTTATTTACAAAATTGCTACAACACGCAAGTCTTAAACATTGATCATAAAATTATCCCCTGAGAGATGTGAAAAATTGGTCTAGACTTATTGTACTACACCGTATTATTTTGACATAATGTTTGGACTTGGATTACTTGTTATTTTTTAAATTTTGTTAACATTATACATTTTTTGTGTAAGTTTTTAAGCTCGCAAAATACATAGAGTATTTGTAAGTTATTATCAAATTGGCGCCCCTTGCACGCAGGGCCCTGGGCGGGCGCCCGGGTCACCTGGCCCCTCCGCCGGCCCTGATTTATATAATTCACTTCGGTTGGTGAAGCAAGTAAAAAGGAAAAACATTAAAATAAACAAAAAGTATATAATAAAAAAAATATTAATATTATTAAGCAATATAGTATTACAATATACTATCTAAAAAATTACTATTATAGTATACTGGTGTCAATTCACAAATAAATTTGCATAAATATGCACTCACGATCTTATACGATTCCTTATTAATATTAAAATGTTGTGTGATGTATTGTTATTATTATAATAATCAAAGACGTGACATCTATGAACCAGAAAAATATCTAATAGCAGTTTTCTTCTCTTCTTTCGTCAACATAGAAATATCTGGATCCCTTGCAATTGCAAAGTACAAAGTTGGTAACCTGAATTTTCTGCCAAGTTACTTGCTGTCCTTGATTTATGTGATATTATTGTACGTTAGGGAATAAATTAGTTATTATATTCTTACTTAAAGAATCTGTAGTTTCTGAGACACCTAGTAGTCTACCCATTATTCAACAAATAATTAGGCTTAGAAATATGTTTTGTGCTGCTGCCACAGTTTTGACACTCGTGGGAAGATGGCGACACAAGACAAACCATTTAACATTCTAAGTATATAAAATAATACTCTCATATTTTCTATTAATTCACTGTTATGACAAAATATCAAAAGAAATAATTATAGATATCATGTACAGCTTGTATCAGGTTTCATGAATCCACTTTTGTATCTCAAAAAGTACTAGTACTTCCTTGATATTTAAGTGGTTAGTTACTGCCTCTAATTCGAATTGACGAAGCAAGTTTGAGATTGGTATAGCCTCATTCAGATAGTTGCGAAATGCCATTTTTTTGTGCGGATTTTTATAAAATTTGTTCTAAAACAGTCTAATTTTCTTGCAGGTGTAGCGAAATGTTTGTAAGACAATTCGTTCACTTTTAACTAGAAGTTAAATTAGCAATTAACTTCTCTTGGAACTCATATGTCGAATTAAAAAAAAAATCCGCAAGCGGAAATTCGCATTCCCCAACTATCTGAACGGGGCTTATAGCTATGAGTTGTATGAGCTATGAGGCTGGGGATTATCTCAAAACTTATGTTACTGATATTCTTAGAATAATTGTTATCAAATTTTCCAACACAGAAATGTTAAAAACCCTTTTGTGCAATATTACATCGAAGTGGATCCAACGATGGTTGATGTATAATCCAATAAAAGACTTATGATAAAATGATAAAAGTATTGTGCGCAAAGTAATAATGATAATAATAAATGATTATTAGACATAAATAATATAACAAATACAAATATAAATAGTATACAAAACATTTATTATAAAAAATTCAAAAAGTACAAGTACCGTGCGCGAGAGACATTCGAAATTAAATAAAATAATATTAGATAATATGTAGCAAAATTTCTTGTATTCATGTAAAGTTGTGCAATATACAGATATAAAACGTTAATAAGATTGACAGTACAATAATACAATGGTAGTAACAGTTAGTAAGTATACAAATAAATATTCGAAAAACCAATAAGAAAAATTCATTGTATGGGTAAATGGTTGCTTAAATAGAAAAAAAGGGTTGTTCATTTTTAGTTCAGTGCAATATATAATAAATAATGTAATTTATCTAATATAATATTTATAGAATAAAATATATGATGTGCAGTTTAATAATGGAAGAGAACATAGAGCTGGATCGTTTGGTTGGAGATAATGCCAGATTATTTTGAAAGCAACTGCTGTATTACCACCAAATAAATATAACTTACAAAATCAGAATATCTAGATGAAGAATATATTTTGCAACAATTGGTAAGAAATTCAAATTTAGCAAAAGACAATTTTCCATAAATTTCAATGCACGGTTCGGATTTGTCGCTGCTAGAAAAAGCAGAGGCAAAAACATTTAGGCCAAAATTATTACATACCTTAAGAATGGAGTGAAGAGAATCATAAGAGGAATTTTTTATTTGGTCCAGAATGTATTTTTAAATAACACATATTTTTCTGAAAAACATATTTATTTTACTTTGTAGATTGTAGATCGTTTAAGGGATCGCTTAGCTTTGGGTTACCGTTACTCCACTTCGATCTAAAAGATCTTTTGTGAATTATCCTACAACGAATCGTTGCTCAAGACTCCAAGACATTTTACAAAGCTTATGCTTTTTCTGGAAGCTGATATAAAATTAATTAACCCTCTTAAGGTATAACTGGCGCAAAGCTGACTTTCACCCTTTGTACGCAAAAATTAGTACTGTAGATTTGTCACCTATCATGACCACACGATGTCAGCGTTGCATGTGAAAAATTTTGAGAAATATTTTATGGCATTTATTAAAGAGAAATCCAGACAGTTGAAGAAATATAATCAAACCTGAAATACTGATGCATATAAAACGGGATGCAGGCAGTTCCATGAAAGAGGATCAAAATAGCATTCAACAAAGCATAAGCAATAATATAAAATCCTTGTGGTCATATATCAACCCGAAAAAAGGAACAACAGCAATACCGAATGTGCTAACCTATCATGATCGATATCTCAATGACCCAAGAGATATTGAGAATGGCTTTGCTGAATTTTTAAATCCTCTTATAAACCACCCTCCCAAAATGTATAAAAGGTTCAGATGAGATACCGGCTTTCATTGTTAGAGACTACGCTTCTTGAACCCCTTAAAGTAATCTATAATTTAGCTATTAAATAGATTACATTTCCTAACATCTGTAAGAGATCCCGAATTTGTCCCGTTCACAAAAAATGTGATAGACAGGCAATTGAAAATCATCGCCCGATTTCAATTATATGTAATTTCGTTAAAGTTGTGGAGATTGTTATATATGAAGTCATGTATATCGTCAGTTTGAAGGGCAAATCATATCCAGTCAACATGGTTTTGTAAAAAATAAATCCACTGTTACTAATTTAATGTGCATGAAGAAATATATCTCACAAAATCTCGACACCCGCATTCAAGTGTACTATATACAAATTTCTCAAAAGCCTTGACGGGCTCGATCATGGTTTATAAATAAATAAACTTCAAACTATCGACGTCTCTCAGCTACTTATTAACTTTTTTAAATCATATCTTAACAGTAGAACACAATAATATGTGGAATACAGCGGTCATAGGTCAGTTGAAATTAATCCCACCGCAGGGGTGCTGCAGGGGTCTATCTTGGGACCACTGTTGCTCATACTATTTATTAATAGCATCGTGGTGGACCCGAACGTCGATGTCTTACTATATGCCGATGATGTCATCCTTTTTCTGTTATAAATACTCCAGCTGACTGTAATAAACTTCAAAATAATCTTCTTGCGACCATCTCAACCTCTCTCTGCCTCTCTGTAGGAAAAAGAAAAGTTTCCCTATGACTATAAATTTGACTTCACATCACTAAAAAGAGCCAAAGTCCTCAAAAACCTAGGCGTTCTGTTTGACTGCAAAATGACACTTAATAAACACGTTGAAGATCCAGTTTTGTCTGCAAACAAAGGTCTCGATTTCGTTATCAGAAATCCGTCAGTTTTTGCGGACACTCATTTGTTAACCTTATTATTTAATTAATTTGTTAAGTCTAAATTAGAATATGCACCATTAATATGACACCCGGGATATGTCACATATAGCAATATGCTTGAAAGTATCCAGTGGCGCTTTTTGAAATTTCTGTTCTACAAGATGGATGGTGTATACCCTACACCATTGGATATCCCCTGAACACGCAGGGGACTCCGGTTATTGTAAAATAAAAATATTTCGGCTTAGCTTGGAGCCTGGGAGCTTGAGAGAGACCCTAGGAGTCTACGTGCACTTTATTTTTCGATTTTACGAAAAGTGGGTGGGCAACACGTAAAACGTTGGATAGGGTCAAATGCTACATCCTGTATAACCCTGGAGTATGTTGCTTCACTCTAAAAGTCTTATTAACACTTTATTTAATATTACTGTCTTCGGCAGGGTCCAAAACTTCATCCTGTATTCGATTCTTGAAGTAAAACACTTGGTTTAAACGAACAAGAATGATTTTATTAAATAGCACTAAACACAGTTTTAGTAACGATTTAAAATAAGAGATTTTTCTACACAACTTAAAAGGTTACTTTCGACACTGAAATTCCGCTTGGTTTAAAATATAAATGTAATTAACAGGATTGTTTGGTTTTATGAGGTTTAAAATTTACTTGAAATTAATGCTCTTTTTTACAAGGTTTCGGCCTTGGAAGTAGCATGGACACTGAATTCGTTTATCGCGAGTAACACCTAAGAAACTGACTTAGTCCGAACTCGTCGGGCTCGGTTATTTATACTCTCGTCGGGGACACGACGAGCAGAAAGCTGGAAAGGTCCGGAAAAGTCTATATGCGTCCCCGCACATTCCGTGCAGGCGAGGATGACTCATGGATTACGCAATATTGCACATCATTTCGCAATATTGCATCAGAAAAGTGAAAAACTTCAATTTTGGAAATGAAATTTACATCACCGTATCGACCTTAAAAGGGGGAATTTTTTGATATATGAATGAATTCTGAATCACTTCGGGTTTAGGAGTTTTCAACGAAAATCTTATAGGAAAATTGGAATGGCCCCGCAAAAGTGTTCCCGAGGGGTACGCGTTGGAAAGTTGAAATGATATGAAAGTGTGCCGATATGCGCTCGGTGAAGGGAATAGCGTGTATTCAATATAATGTGATAAATATCTTATGATTCTGGTACTGAGTTTTGATATTGATGAGGACAAGAGTAACGGTACTTTATTTTAGCATTTTGAAAGGGGACTGATTGTGTGTGGATAAATCGAAAACGAAAGCGATTGAACGGAGAAATTCGGAAGAAGAATATTTTATGAGAAATTTGTTAGATTCAAAATAAGCGTTATACAGGGAGGTATGAAAAGTGGTATTGAAATTTATTAGCCAGTTAGCGGAACAAATGAAATGGGGTTAATTTTATTGATGACGAGAACAACTGAAATGGAAAGAAAGTTGAATAGATGACTAGCTGCTGTTTTGGGAAAACGAACGAAGGGTGTTTTGAAGTGTGAATGAGAACTTGAATGAAACTTTGAAATTAAGATAAAAATGTCTAATAAAAATTGATAGAATTGAGATATAAAGTTGTGGTTCGGGGTGTGAAAAGTCAATATGATATAGATCGGGTTGGTGAGGGGGCTGTATTTTTAGTGGCTGTTTTTTGTAACTTTCTGGCTACAAAATGACTGATGTGAATGTTTGAGTTGCGTTTTTGATTAAGATAGGTTATTTCTGAATTATGGAGACAATGTAAATTTTTCTAGAATTTTACTGAGAGAGTTGTAGTTTTTTATTAATTTGAAATCTTAGTGACTTTTTTATCATAGTTTGAAGTTGATTGATTGAATTTTTTATAAATTTTGCAAATTTTGCGGTTTTTTCTAGATCCTGTTTGGGGAAACTACTATAACACTCCATGATTCACTTTTAGGTAGAACCAACAGTATGAACACAAGGAGGAAAAAGTAGGCAGTCATGTTTTTACATATGTCAATAAATAATAAAATCAATTGCAATGAAATAAACAAAAAACTGTCATTCCCCGTACCACGTGCCAATACACGATATCATACAACATTTTATCTTGCTAGACCTTGAAAGAATGTACTAAATTTTTCTCCATTTCACGTGTAACATTATCTTCTTCGAGGGGGGGGGTTAACTTCAACACGTATAGGTAAAAATTTAATCACTTACTAAACAAAATTTAATTCTATTAAAGTGAAATATATAAAAACACTTATAAAAAAAACATATACTCGTAATTACAAAATATCTCTTATGAATATAAAAAATATGAAAATAAATAAAAAATAAAAGACATACGCAACATAACACAGTATTTTATGTTTTTTTTTTTACAAAAAACCAGTCACCCTACTCTGTGGCTCCGACACTCACTGAAGGGAGCTAGTAATAAATACCAATAGCCACTCCCCACGCCCGTGTTGTGAATGACTACCGGGTCCGCAAATCGTGTGCCTTGAGTAGACGCAATGAACCGAAGATGACAGCCTTCTGCATTCTGCCGGCTAAGATCTCTGCCGAATCTCGGCATGCCGGTATGATCTTTAGTTCTGAAAGCAGCGTCTGTCTCATTCCACCGAGGGCTCCTATAATCAGTACCACTATTTTAACAGGGGTATTTTCTATTGTTTTAAATTTTTGTTTTGGTGATATACAGTGTGCTGCACTTAAAAATGTAACACCCTTATTATAACTTTTTTCTTCGTTTTCCGATTTGGAACAAATCTTACTCAAATATGGACCAAAGTAAGAAGACTTATGGTTAAAAAAACATCCGCCCCTTACAAATGCAAAGTCACCTGTAATACCAAGATAAACGAAAAAAATAAAATATTAAGCATTTTTTTATCGAAAAAATTTATTTCTGAAAGTTGTTCAGAATTGTCTTAAACCTTTAGTCCAACATTTCATCAAAATTAAAAAAAAGATTTTATTTAAAATAAATGTTAGTCCGAAAACATCATTTTAAATAACTTACAGATTATTTGACAAACACATGACAGCTTGCGTTTAATTTAAAACAACACACACTTTTCTAAGCAAAGAAACATTAAAATTATATGTTTGGACTTGGATATTATTTTAAACAAAATCTTAATATTTTTCAAATATTGGTGAAATTTTAGACTCAAGGTTTTTAGACAATAATAAAAATTTTCGATAAGAAATGTCGCCAAGGGAAATGTTGCCAGGGGTTTTTAGTCGGAATTAATTGTTACATTTCATGAAAGGCTAGTTTTTTGCTAGTAGAAAGTGACTCAAAAAAGTTTACCAACATTTACCCCCGCGAACCCTTATAAACAATCCTTTGAAACTGAAAAATTCAGTTTTTTACTAATATCTTAAAAAATAATAATAATAAAAAAAACGGATAGCACCACGTGAAAGAGCAGGAAATTTTACAAAAAACAGCATAAAAGTTTTTAAAATCTATTTTCCCTTCGCATGAGGAATTATTACAGTTCGCTCAGTATTTCAAGCGCATCGCACAGGGAAATGAAGCATTTCTCGATTGCCGCTACATAATAAAGACAATTTGCACCCATTAAAAACAAAAAAAAGTTAAGTTTTATCATTTTTTTCCACTCTATATATATAAAAAAAAACTTTTAAATCATTGGTATTGTTTCCATTTTTTAGGGTTAGGAAATTTTTACTTGAAAACTTGTCTAAAACGGTCAAAAATGCTTGTAGATAAAAAAAATGTTTTTATAAATTTCTCATGCCAAGGAAAAAATTTATTAAAAAAACTTTTAAGTACATTATTTTTTTGTAAAATTTCCCGCTCTTTCACGTAGTGCTATCCTTTTTTTTTCATTATTTTTCGAGATATTAGTAAAAAACTGAATTTTTCCCTTTTAGATGGTTGTCTATAAGGGTTCGCGGGGGTCAATTTTGGTAAACTTTTTTGAGTCACTTCCTACTAGCAAAAAACTTTAATGAAAAAATTAGCGAGGTAACAGTTAATTCTAACTTTTCATCAAAATTAGTCTCTGACAACTGGGCTATAAAATTTTCTGATTTTTTCTGTTAATTTTGGGATCGTAGGTAGCTTTGCATTTGTAGAGGGTGAATGTTTTTTTGACCATAGGTAGATCCTACTTTGTTCTATATCTGAGTAAAATTTGGGTCAAATCGGAAAAAAAAAGAAAAAATTAAGGGCGTTACACTCCTAAGAGTGTGAGGCTCTTTTCCTCGTACAGTGCTAGAACTAAGGCTGTCACTTTGACACTCGAGCTTTATTCAGTACTCGGGCGCCAGTTCAAGTTTAAAGTGTTTGAACAACACTACCCACAAGTCGAATGAGCGAGACTAAGCAGCTCAGTGAAGAATCAATTAATTCCAATGGGTCAATAAGGGAAAATAGACTTTCACAAACACAACAGTAAAACGCAGAAGTTCAATAATGTTTAAGTATATTACAGTAAACCTGGGGTTACAGTCCTAAATAAAACAGAAAATCAAAATTAACACAAATTTATACACATAGGCTTAAGCAGTAGAGGAAGAGTAACAAGCAATAAAACAATATTAGCGGCAAAAGCGTAGAAGCGGTTAATCGAGCGGCAAAAGCGTATAAGCAGTGAATTTAGCGAGTTTATAAAAAAAAACGGTTGTTAAGCAGACAGTCAGTGTACGGATACCAGCAAATGCGAAGCAAACAGAATACAGTATTACAACAGGCTATCAAACAGACCGGAAATTTGGCTAGTGCTTGGTATCGAAAAATAAACAGTGAAATTTACTATGCTAAGTACAAAAATTTCAATCAGTAATTTAAATATGAAGTAATAAAATAAATATCCGGAATATTCAAACAGCGTAAAAATTTCAATCAGAATAAAGGCAATAAAATCCCGGTGACTAAGTTAAAAATTATCAGTCAGTAAATATGAAATAAATACCACGAATATTCAAACAGGATAAAATTTTCAATCAGAATAAATACGGAATAATAAATGCACTAGCCAAATATATATCTAAGTTTTCTTATTCTTTACAATCGCAGCGGTGGACCCTGAGCAGCTGGTAGACGTCTGGTTGCTTCGAGAATTGGAACACATTCTCATTCTACAGGAGTTTACGGTCAGTTTTATAGCCAGATTCCCACTCGGGGTAGCGCGAGAAGTCCCACGCGCTCTAGTATTGCGCATGGCCCACAAGCCAGCGAGGACGGCTATATTAAGTTATTAAACTACCGGTAAATTATTATTACGTGCGTTGGTTAGTATATATAAAGTATTCTGACTTTTGTAATGTATGAAATCGGTTTCAAATAATTATTCTAACCAACTACGAAAAAGAAACGGATTTAATCGGCTACAGATAACTAATTATTGAATTAATTACTTCAAATAATAAACAATAATTCTGTTTATAAATATATCCCGGTGTTCAAATAGTAAATATTGCCTGCTAATATACTATCGTGTGTTTAAGGCGGTAGAATATGGTTTTAGTTGAACAGAAAATATTATACAGAGTTCAGTTAAACTTAAATCTTATGCAGATTTCCGTAACGAAAAATGCTTCGTTACAAGAGCGACACGCTGTATATAAAGTATTATTATTATTTTAGCAATCACTAAGTAGTCAATTTGGAGCAAAATAGTAATTTCTTAAATTTAAATAAAAAAATAGGAATACGGCCGTCTAAACACAGTAATTTATTGTAGAGTTGAATGGAGATAGTATTTATATATTTATATACCTGGGTACCGTTTGTTCCGAAGGGATCGCCCTAGTAGAGGTGGCGGGGTGGCAATTTTTATAAAAAGTTCATATACTTGTGAAATAATTTCTGTTGATATACAACAAAATGAAGCGCTTGAACACTTGTGGATAAAGGTTAAATTAAACAATTTTAGCACGGCCATTGGAGTGGTCTATAGACCACCGCAGTCGAACGTAACACAGTGTATTGATTTTCTTGATAGCATCTTATCAGAATTAATACCATCATACGAACATGTTATTATCTCGGGTGATGTAAATATAAATCTCTTTAATTTGACCAATCCATTGTCACAGTGTATGGACGCACATGGATTTTCGCAAGTAATAAATGAGCCGACTCGTGTTACTGAATTTTCGTCTACGTTAATTGATCCTATTTTCTTAAATGTTGAAAATGTCTGTACCAGCGGTACCATTGATGTAGAAACCAGTGATCATAAAATGGTTTATTGCAATTTTATGATTCCTTACTCGGGTAAGGCTAAACCCAAATTGCACACGTACAGGGACTTTAAACATTTTAACAACGAGCTTTTCAACAATGATTTATTTTCTACCCCTTGGCATAATATTTTATATCTAGACAATATTGAAGATAAAATAAGTTATTTAACCAACAACATAATTGCTTTATTTGATCTACATGCACCTTACCGGACAGCCCGAATGAATAAACCTTTCGCTCCGTGGCTGTCAGACGGCCTTAAATTAATTATGTCGGAGAGGGATAAAGCATATACCAAATACAATTTAAATAAAACTGAAGAAAATTGGCAACACTATAAACAACTAAGAAATTTTGCATTAGCTTCCATTCGTAGAGAAAAAAAGGCGTACTTAAATACTTTGGAGACAAATAATAGTAAAATGTTTTGGAAATCTTTGGGAAATATTCGAACTAAACGAAACATTGAATTGCCTGAAAGTTTAGCTGATCCCGAGAAAATTAATGACAGTTTTTTGGAGGCATTTAATACAACAAATGCTGATGTAAATACAATATTACGTTATAAAAACAACACTAACAATCCTGAATACAGGTTTGCTTTCTCATTTGTTGAACCGGACATAATTGTAAAAATTATCAAAAATTTTAAATCTAATATATGTGGAAAGGACGGAATTACCCTAGAAATGATAAAGCTTTGTCTTCCAGCCATATCCATTTATATAACACACATAATTAACGTTTGTCTTGAATTTGGTGTCTTTCCGACCTGCTGGAAGGAAAGCTTAATTTCTCCTATACCAAAAATTAATAATCCTACTGAGCTTTGCCACTTGAGGCCTATCAGTCTCTTATCAGTTCTAAGAAGAATACTTGAAAAGGTCGTTTATATTCAGCTCGAAAAATATTTCTCTGAACACAATTTACTTCCAAAGCATCAATCTGGCTTCAGAGCAGGTCATAGCACCACAACTGCCCTTGTTAATATAAGTGACAACCTGGTACATGCAGTCGATCACAAAAAGGCTACGGCCCTGATTCTTTTGGATTATTCAAAGGCTTTTGATTCTGTAAACCACGAGCTGTTATGTGCTAAACTGCACTTCTACGGGCTTGATACTGTACCTCAAGGATTCTTCAAATCGTACCTCACAGACCGATACCAGAGAGTACGTACCAAAATTGGAATATCATCTGCCCAATCTGTAGGAGCAGGAGTGCCACAGGGCTCCGTATTGGGTCCTCTGCTATTCCTCATTTACACTGCGGACATATATGAACACGTAAAGTTCTGCTCCATGCAAAGCTATGCTGATGACACACAACTGCATCTTACCTTTCCTCCTGACTTACGGGAGCTTGCCTTGCATCAAATCAATAGCGACCTTACATCAATTTCTACGTATAGCGCGAACCATAACTTAACTTTAAATGCTTCCAAATGCTCAGTTTTATTATTTTCTCCAAAGTATCAATACTCAAACCTAGCTAATCATATGATAATTAAAATCAACAACACTACTCTTCCTATAGTAACAGAGGCAAAAAATTTAGGAGTTATCTTTGATAATCTTTGATAATCTTTGATAATAATCTCACTTTTACACCGCAGCTTGCTGAGGAAATCATACGTTTGTCTAAAAATGCTATATGCTAGCAAACAGTTTTTATCTTTTAAAATAAGAAAGAAATTATGTGAAACGCTCGTTCTACCAATATTTTATTATTGCCTAATTATGTATTTTCCATTTTTGGATTCGGTTAATAAGAACAGAATTCAAAAAGTTCAGAACACATGTTGTCGGTTTATTTTTGGCTTGCGTAAATACGACCACGTCAGTGTTAAAATTAAAGAGCTTCATTGGCTGAAGATCAACAATATCTGGAAACTTCATTTCTTGCTATTTGTACACCGTTTGCTGACTACATCTATACCGAAGTACCTGAGAGACAAACTGGTGCCACGTAACGCATTGCATTCGCGCGATATCAGATACGTTAACAATTTTACAATGCCTCAACACTCAACAACTTTTTTTCAAAAATCTTTCACTTACAACGCTGTTAAACACTACAATAATATGGATACTAACTTGAAACATTTTTCTGTAGCTAAACTTCGCAATAGTTTAAGATCTCAACTATTAGTTAACGAATAATATGTGGGTACACATTTTTATTTTCCATCTTTTATCATTAATTTTAGGATTTAAATTTACACTTCTACTGTTTTAGTTTTCTTCTTTTAACTTCACTTTTATATTTTAAATAAATTGTATTGTTATTATTATTATTATTATAATAGGTATTAGTTATAGCTTAAGTAGACATAGGTTAAGTGTTAGAGTAGCCAATGGCTAAACTTCGCCTATGTAAATTAAAATGTATGATTATGCATTTTCCTGAATAAAGACGATTTATTATTATTATTATTATTATTCCATGTAAACTCTCCCCCCTATGACCGCGCCTGACACCTACCACCATCTGCAGGATGAGCTCGATATTTTCCATAGTTCTGTTTCGTCCATTAAACGCTTGAATGTATTGTATTATTGTCGTTATTATCTCACATTTTATTTCTTTTTCTCTTCATTCTATTGTAAATATGTATTGTTTTCATCCCGTAATTATTGGTCTTACGACTGCTGGCAGAGTACTTATCAGAGTTTTTCTTTTTCGTATCGTCTGTTGTTGGTTTAAAATACCGTGTGAAGGCATATTTTGAATTGTAAAGTTTTATTTTAGAAAATTGAATATAAATCATTGTAAGCAACTTTATTTATATAATTTAGCTGAATTTCAAGAACGGGATAATGCATATCTTCTAGAAATAACATCGCTACTTTATTGCAGTTGACACTCTAAATGTACCTTATAATTTTAAATTTATTATAAATTCGTTTGTTTAATGATTATTTCAGTGGATTATAATCAAGGTGGAACAAATAGTAATAAACTCAAGTGCTCTCCACACAATTGAAGATAAAAATATATTAAATTGTTTACCTACTAGAGCAACCAGGTGCTTGCATTGAGTACACACCTAAGATCCTAAAATTATTTATTACATTTATTATACAATCCTAAAACTATAGTTATCTAAGACCGTTACTACATAATGTTTCCTTCATTAAAAAATGTATGGTACTTGCCGTTCATGAATGGAAAGTTTAAAAACAGATTAATTGAAAAATTTTATTCATTATATTAATTTCTTGTTTTATCGTAGATTTGAGCATCTGAAATAATTATTTAATTACAGGCCCAGTAAATTCAGTGCTGCGACCTAAAAAATAGTAAAATCATCGTATCAGAACTGGCAGGTAAAGGAGCACGAATCCTCTAATATAATTGAAGTTTATGAAATGATCCATTTAGGGTTAAAATACACCTTTTATCAAATTTTTCGGAAAATAGGAAAATCTACATCTACAAGGATGCTAACATGCAACATGGAAGGTTTTTAGTTTCTCTGTTCAATTTAAGACACATACAATAGATTTAAATACAAATTTATTTGTTATCATTTAACACTAATATATACATAATATATACAGGTAACGAATAGGAACTTAAAAAGTGGTATAACGACTTATATCTAGTCATATAATTATAAATTTTCTGAATCTCCTTATTCGGAAGTGTCTGGGCTTCCAGCTGTAACATAACTTTCAATCTCGCAGTTATTGGTTCCACGACGAATTTTGAAGAATCCATGGTCTCCAAAGTGAGTTCCCCAGGAGTTGGCGATTAACCAGTACGGAACACCTTTTTCCTCGCCCCATCCTATAATTTTGATGGCATGTAAACCTTGGAAGTCCCCATATGTGTATTGGTAGACACCTATAAAAAGCGTTTATAATAATTAATACATACGGAATGTAAAATTCTGGATGTAACAGTCATTTCAATTATGATTTTGGCGAAGAAGTAGTGAAGTATCGCATTTAACGAAAAATATTAATGATCAAAATAAATGCTTATAGAATGACGATAAATTTGTTGGAACAACATTAACATGGAATTCCCACATCCAAAATTTACACAGAAAGCAACAATCGCCCTAAGGAGTAGGCAAATGTGTGGAAAAAACTGGGGGATATATCCCAAAATGAACTTGTGGTTATACACTAAGGTGGTAAAATAACCTGCGAATCAGTGGTACGGTGAACTAAGACGATCCAACCGGGAGCAATAAGGTTGATAAATGACGTATAAAGGCTTGTCTGAAGTTCTGTTCGACCTGCCACCAGTGCAGATATTAATACAATGCGAAGCTCGGTCAGTGGTGCACAGGCTAAAGCTAAACCAAACGCCAATTATACAACAACACGGAACACAGCATCAGAAGTTATACTCAGAAATGTGGACAGATACCGTTCTAGATATGCACAAAGACCTAATGGTCCCAAGGTATAACTTCAATAAGATCTTTCAAATTGTAATAGATAGGGAAGACCGGAAAAATGGTCCTTCAATGTCTGCACAAACAGTCTGGTACATCCACAGCTCCAAAACAGAGCAGGGGGTCGTAGCACACATATACGGGACAAGGCCAAAATCAAATGTCCCGATAAGTGTAGGAAAATACATACCACTACTACAGGCTGAATTGTACGCCATACACTGTTATGCAATGGGGTAGCAAGGCAAGGCATTGTTAATCAGTCGACTGCCATCTTCTCTGACAGTCGAACGACGGTAAAAGCATAGGGTTCTATGCAAATCAATTCAAGATTGGTATATGGCTGCTTGTGGAACTTATAGACCAAGGAAGACAGAATAGAGTGACATTACATTAGTATGGGTATTACGACAGAGAGACATATAGGAAATGAAAAGGCAGATGATCGAAGGCGCACTTAAAGCCCTTCTTGGTGCAAAATTAATCTCCTCCATTTATCTATCTATCTAGTAGTTATATATAAGTGGTTGATTCAAGACGGCGTCCGAATATTTTCCACCCGACCCTGCAATCCGTCATCGCGAATCGCTCGATGGTTGCACGGTCGGTACAAGAGCGTGTTCTGGGGAGGCACTTGTGTAAATTTTAACTTGAATAAAGAATTGTTGATTGATTAATTGACGTCAAAACTAGTAGTAAGAAAAATGAAAGCTAAAAAAAATTAACTTTAAACTGCTAAGGGCTCGTTTCAAATCTCATTACTTTAGCTTTCACCTTTTCATTACTGTTTTCGATGTAGCTGTCTTTAGGTTGCCCCTTTCATCATTATAGTATTACATTATATTTCAACGATGAACATAAAAATATTCGGACGCCATATTTATACTACCATTTCTACGAAACCACTTATTCTATAGAATTAAATGAAGAAGTAGATCAATGGCCATCGTGTAGGCAATGGTTTTAGCCATCTTCAATTTTTCGCAAAATGTGATATTTTATTACTTATTAACCGAAGAGAGTTTGGAGGTACTTCTTATTTTTATGCAAATTTTCAGTTTCTAAGTCGCTATACTGTGGTAACTATCGACTCACGAAAAATTGTATGAGATCATATTTTTCTAGAATCCAATTTCTATGGATTCCAAGTATTACTTTTTTGGTGCACTACCCCTAATAAAAGTGTGGAACTCGCACTCCACACCTCCAAATAGAGAAGTACCATTTTGTGTAAAAAAAATCGGCAGCTACTGGAAGCGGCTGGAACCTCCCCACTCGGTGGATCTTTGAAGCCGAAAAGAGCATTAAATTGTGTAACAAAACGGCACTAAACGTAATCCGATCTCATCCAAAACCTTTTCAGATCTTCTGGGGCACTAAAAAACCCTCAACTTAATGAATTTACAATCATCTATGCGAGTTATTACCTACATTATCGCTCGTTGAATAATATACTATTAGGATATTAACAACTTTAACATCACTGAATGACTAAGAAAGTCTAGCTATCCTAAATACTACAGATTTGTAAAGCAACAAACTGAAAATTGGTAAAGTGATAATCTATAATAAATTCGCCAACGAAGGTACAGAAAGCATATGATATTGATATTGTTACATCTACCTTTAAAGTTTGTGACAATCCACTAAAAGTTACAAATGTGCCGAAATCTTATTAACATGACATGACACTCACGTTATCGGATGACAAACGATGACAATGACAATCATCAAATTTTGCTCATTGCAATCCGATCGCTCGCGGCTGTCTTTGTTAAATCAAACATTAGCATTTCAGTAATTTTACTAGATTTTAGAGGAATATTTGTAGTTTAATTCTTCGTTTTGTCTGTATATATATTTAAAAACGGCACTAAAGGTATTCCGCTCTACTTCTAGAGCAGTGAAGAAACCCTCACACGTGAATTGACACGTGATGTGACGAGTTTCACGATGTAACCGCTACGCGCATCGATCATATCATGCGAAATGCGATCTATGCCATATTTGCTTTGTTTTTAATTTTTTTCACGGAAACCAAATCGAAAGGGTGGAAGTGTGATATATCGTTGAAATCAGAATTTTAACTGCTTTTCAATGGTTCCATTGTAAATTGAAAGTAAATATAAAATAAACAACTTGTTGCGCCAAAATGGCACTAAACGTAATCCGATCTCAGCCAAAACCTTTTCAGATCTTCTGGGACACTAAAGAAACGCACACGCAAAGTTTCATTCAAATCCGTTCAGTAGTTTCGGCGCTATCGTGCTAACACACATACACACATACATACACACATACACACACACAGACATTTTTCAAAAACCACTTTTTTGGGTTCCTAGGACCTCAAAACGTAAAGATTTGATGTTATCTCAATTTTCGTTTTTGAACCAATTTTAGTAACCTCTCACAATTTTATTGTGGAGAGGTTAATATAGCAGTTCAAAAATAGTCCATATTAGTCCGATTTTTTATAATTCTTTGCTAAGATAAGACCTTTCTCAACTGAGGACCGTTTGGTAACATTTACTTAGGTTTCTGATAAAATAATAATAAAATAAAAAAATAATACCGCTTCCATAGGAGAAAAAGTCGTCATACACTTTCATCAAAGCTTCTACAGGTCCCTTGTTCATAATTTCCATTTGCATTTCCTTAACGCTATGAGGAACTTGATATGCAGAAACTCCATGTCGGAGATCGTCTTTATATGCTTTGGAATAGCCTGATACGCAGTGCTTGTTGCATTCAGGAGTGTCTCCATATTCAGCTGTGTAAGGCCTACAACCCTGCAAAAATAAGAGATTTTTTAATAACAAATTATTGTCCAATAATATTAATAATCGATTAATTATACCTGAGTTTGCTTAGAAAATAAAATATTATACATAGATATTTTAAAACGTTGATGGCTACAATTTTTAAATTCAGTTGGTATGGCATTATATAATTTTGAGCAACAGTAAGTAAACGAACGCCTGAAAAAAGAAATTCGGTGTTTAGAGATATTTAAATGATGCTGGTTCCTAACATTAACATTATGAGACTTGACATAATTTTTTCAACAGATAATTTGGACATTTTATTATTAAAAGTTTAGGTACTAGGCAAACCAAGTGCGATTATCGGCGATGACGCATATTGAGCCAACCACTTTCACTGATATTATTACTTATGAAATCACGCTCGGATAAATTGTAAATTAACCTAACACAGCTATTCTGAATTTTGCAACGTGTCAGATGTTTTAATATCAAGACATGGACCATAATTTAATAATGACAGCACCAAGGTATCAGATAGTTTCTTTCTTAAGTCTCTATTCAAATAGGCTTTATTTCGCAAGGCAACATTTTTGTAAGAGTTTATTAACATGTTCACGATATCTGAGTTTATTGTCAATAGTTAGGCCTAAGCTTCTAATAATAATTGCAACAGGTAATCGTATGCCGGCCAAGGTAATATTCAAGTTATTAACGGCCCATTCAGATTCATTTCCAATGTATATCACGACTGACATCTGTGAGTTTAAAATCAGACTATTATGCACAGAGAAGGTCTTTAGGTTTTTGGGTCCGAATTAAGCTTAAATTGAGCCTGTAATGCATAATTTTTTGCAAAAGACAAGTAAACATTAATGTCGTCAGCATCTTGATGGAAAATGCCAGAAGTGTATAATAAAAGTGTGTAATACTAAAGAAGTTGTTTTCCTGTCGTCAACGCCCCTAGCGATGTCGTCAATTACATCAAGAATAGCTGTAACCGTACAGCCTTGTTTAAATCCTGACTGTTAGTACACGGAAATTAGCAAAAATAGAAGAAAAAAATTATAATAAGCTGATATTTTCTGAATCGACAGTTGATAGGGGTAAGAATACAGGATCAAAAAGTTCCCATCCCTAACTGGTGAGCTTCATCCCTTTTTCACCCTTATAATCACACCGTGCTGTTTTTTCAATAATATTTTGGAAGTGTGATGTTCTACGACAAAAATAGAAGTATTGAAAAATATTTAAAAATAAATTTTCTATAAAACATGTTCTATAGGTCATTTGCAGATTGTTAAGGGTGTTTACGTTAATCGATGGCAAACTTAGGGGTAGGTAACAAAAACGTTTTTGGATGGAAACACAATATTTATCCAGCCTTGTAATATTCTGTTTTGTAGCATTCGGTTTCAACAACTTTTTATAAATGATATAGGATTTAATTAAAAAAAGAACCAAAAATAGTCATTAGCAATTTTTAAACCAACCTCATTTCCACACCACCCAGGAGATAGAGTTTGTCGGTGCGTTATTTTATGTAGTTTCCCCTTGAGGCCTTATTCTTGCTCAAATTCAATTTCATCGGTCCGTTCTGCATTAAAGCATGCTTGTCCGTGACAGTTCATACAAATAGCCGAACATTTTAAACCAACCTTTAAACATCCGCATCGCTTTCCGCAGCCCTTTTTACAGGCACACGAAATTAACTCCAAAATTGATAAGGGAGCTGCTGCTTCAGTAGTCAGAAAAGGTATTAAAATATCACCTGCCTTCTTCTATCCCCATTCTTCTAGCTTTTAAACATTTCTATGACAAGCCTGAATTTGGTGGTAAACCCGCAATGAATGTTGTTGCAAAGCTGCGAACGTCGGGATAGCCTTGCCAAAGTAACCATTGCCAACCGAGGTGTTAAATATAACATTCCTCTGATGATTTATTGACGTTTCATTTTTTTGTGCTTTATATAGTGCAAGAGCAAATATTTCCCCAGCCTCAGTAATATCCCGTTTTGTAGCATTTGGTTTGTTAAAGGTTTTAACAAGTTGTAAATTTGTTTTTTGAGTTTAATGAATTTATGGTTTGGAGTTTGCCTTTTCCAAAAAAAGCGTTGTGTCACTATCACTAAATGCTTGAGCAAAAGAACTGTTTTTCTTGAGTTCTTAAGGACATTTGACAACTGTAAATCTTTAGAGCTATAAGCTTTTGCTTTTATATTACCTTGGCCCTCCCTTAGTAGTCTAATATCCCTTTCAGTTGGTGTTAGGGCAATAATTAAGGTAGGAAAATCGACATCTTGTCCTACAATTACGACCGATTTGGATTTAAAACTTTTTTGAATAGCAGTTTGAAATATAACTGTATCAGCATCATCATCCGCAGTTACCGTTTGTATCTCTTCATTTTGAAATTTCTGAACTAGTTGAGAAATCAATCGTTCTTTGTTGGATAGGTTGCTTAATAATTTTTCTTTAGGGTCTGTAATCGGCGTGTTTTCATCAAAAATAACTGTGGGAGATGTTCTTCTTAAAATTCTCTGTTGGTGTTCAATACTTTGTTTTAACTCCACAGCTTACGATTTAATAACATAAAAAGTAATAGAAATATCGATACATAACAGACAACCTTTTTTATAGAAAATTTTGTGACAAACCTTTTTCTATACTTACGATTTTTCCTTAAGATAAAGCGCTTAAAAGATATTGTAAAAAAAAACAGTGCGGTGTCCCTAAAGGGGGTGAGATAGAGGTGAAGCTTACTCCTTAGGGGTGGGAACTTTTTTGATATGTATTCTTACAAACATAAGCTAACTATTATAGACATTTCAGCTTATTGTAATTTTTTTCTTCTATTCCACATAAATTTGCCTAATTTCCCTGTACTATGTTACAACTGTAGTATTTTATTTGCGTTGACAAAAGCATTCATTTGATCATGTAAGATCCCCTCAAAAATTTTGGACAAAATAGGCAATATGCTAATTGGGCGTAGATCAGAATAAGAAGTAGGATTATATATCCCAAGAATTTAAGTTTATGATCGGTAATATATGGGATGCAATATTTGATCTTAGTGATACTGATATCATCAGATCCTTTATCATTGGATTTTATTTTAAAAATAATTTTTCTAACTTGCGTAGTATAGCCAGTTGTCAGAGACCAATTTTGATGAAAAGTTAGAATTAATTGTTACCTCGCTAATTTTTTCATGAAAGGCTAGTTTTTTGCTAGTAGAAAGTGACTCAAAGAGGAAGAATTCAGCATTCCAATGGTATACTTACTTTTAATAAAAAAAAAAATAACTTTTCACTTGAAAACTTGTCTAAAACGGTTAAAAAGGCTTGTAGGTAAAAAAAATAAATACCAATGATTTAATAGTTACTTTTTTAACTTGGATACTTTAGAGCATATAAATTAATCTTGGATTGAACTATAAGGTACAAACAAGCTACAATAATTTTTTTTTAAATAGTATTTTATTTAATATTTATGTTTTAATATAGAGGGGAAAAAATGATAAAGCTTAAGTTTCATGTGTAATTTATAAGAAATAAAAATTATAAAAATTAAAAGTATGTATACCATTGGAAAGCCGAATTTTTCCTCTTTGCTACCTTTTTTCTTTTTTAATGGGTACAAATTATTTTTATTTTGTAGCGGCAGTCGAGAAATGTCCCTGTGCGACGCGCTTGAAACATTGAGCGAAGAGCGAATTGTAATAATTTGTCATGCTAAGGGAAAATCTATTTAAAAAAATGTATACTATTTTTTTTGTAAAATTTCCAGCTTTTTTACGTGGTGTTATCCGTTTTTTTTCATTATTTTTCAAGATATTAGTAAAAATTGGAGAAATTATTAGTTTCAACAAATAGTAAGAGTTCATAATATATATTCATATATATTTGAATATTTAGCAGACGGCTTACATACATTCAAAATCTAATATTTATTACAAAAAGCGTGAAAATAGAAAACTACCTATTCTTTATTTATACTGCTGATCCAGATCCTGATTACATTCTGAAAATACAATATCTTATTGTCTGAAAAAAGACTGTCTAGAGACTAATCTGACGTCAAGCCAAGAACTAATAGAACGTTCCTACAAGTCAAGAATTATTGAAGAGGCAATATAATAAAAAAACATAATCTCCTACTCAAATTAGAGCAACCGTATAAGTACATGAAGAATATGCATTCTATTTTCAAATTAAAGATTAGATATTGATAATATTTTTTTGAAAGTCAGTCTGCTTGGGGGGGGGGTCTCTTTCTTGAGAATCTTTTCTAAACAAAGTTCAACTATTTTTTGCAATCGATAACTAGTCGTAAGTCTCTAGATGGTCTTGTTTCAGATAATGAAATATTGTATTTTCAGAGCATGATCGGAATTTGGATCAACAGTACATATACAGAATAGGCGGTTTTCTTTTATCTCCCTTTTCGTGTTAAATATTAGATTTCAAATATATGAAAGCTATCTGCTAAGGACCCAGGCAAAGTATTATGAAAGCAGAAATAAAGGATATTAATTATAATGTTTTTGTTCCTTTAATCTTATTATCTAGCGTATAGAAATGATTTGATTATATTTGTAAGGATACTTTAGAAAACGATATTTATTTTAAATTATGATATTTATTTAATTTAAATTTATTTAGTTAAAACTTCAGTGTACGCGTAACATTTTTCACTGTAATGCTATCAAAATGCACCTTATTTTGCGGAATTAAATAAATTTAACGTCAAGATCAGGATTTATTGTAGATACGCCATTTTGTTATATAAAATAATAAAGAGCAGAACACCCTATAATCCCTAAAACCTTCTTATGAAGGAGTTTACTATTCACAGTCATTCAAGGAGGAAAGTTTTCTTATGTAGTAACATTTTTATTAAAGGTACATTTATCCCTTAATCGCTTTAAGAAAAACCTGAAATATTCTTTCCTAAATACAAGTTAAATAATTTTTTTATTGAATATGGGTCAAAATACATTTTTTTTATTTCCTCAGGATATCACATCGTGCAAATCTCAGCGCAAAACGGATCGGGCGTGAGGTATCGGAGCAGTTTTTTGTTTATCGCAATGAATAGATCTATTAATGTAGGATAAGCACATAAAATCCCGTGTGAGGTAAAGTTACAATTTAGAAAATGTCACGAAATATTCTTTAATATTCTATATCGCAGTAAACGTTGCCGCAATTTTAAATTTATATATTAAGTTCATCCTATACTAAAGTCTACATTAATATATGTATAAGTATAATGCAACAAAAATAATTAAATACAAATTAGTGTTACAATATTTTTATATAAGAATACAGATGATCAGCACCAAGCTGATATGAAAGCAAGCATAGATGCTTGTATTGTGAATTTCATGATAACTTGACTACTGAGTTCATTAAAATTATTTCACTGTTGCGTTTACTAATTAAAAAGAATAACCAAATAATAACAGATAAGAAGACAAACAATAATTATATATCACAAAAATCGGCAGCTACTGGAAGCGGCTGGAACCTCCCCACTTGATCTTTGAAGCCGAAAAGAGCATTAAATTGTGTAACAAAACGGCACTAAACGTAATCCGATCTCATCCAAAAGCTTTTCAGATCTTCTGGGGCACTAAAAAACACTCAACGTAATGAATTTACAATAATCTATGCGAGTTATTACCTACATTATCGCTCTCGCTCGAATAATATACTATTAGGATATTAACAACTTTAACATCACTTGAACGACTAAGAAAGTCTAGTTATCCTAAATACTATAGATTTGTAAAGCAACAAACTGAAAATTGGTAAAGTGATAATCTATAATAACTTCACCAACGAAGGTACAGAAAGCATATGATATTGATATTGTTACATCTACCTTTATAGTTTGTGACAATCCACTAAAAGTTACAAATGTGCCGAAATCTTATTAACATGGCATGACACCAACGTTATCGGATGACAAACGATGACAATGACAATCATCAAAATTTGCTCATTGCAATCCGATCGCTCGCGGCTGTCTTTGTTAAATCAAACATTAGCATTTCAGTAATTTTACTAGATTTTAGAGGAATATTTGTAGTTTAATTCTTCGATTTGCCTGTATATATATTTAAAAATGGCACTAAACGTAATCCGCTCTACTTCTAGAGCAGTGAAGAAACCCTCACACGTGAATTGACACGTGATGTGACGAGTTTCACGATGTAACGGCTACGCGCATCGATCATGTCATGCGAAATGCGATCTATGCCATATTTGCTTTGTTTTTAATTTTTTTCACGGAAACCAAATCGAAAGGGTGGAAGTGTGATATATCGTTGAAATCAGAATTTTAACTGCTTTTGAATGGTTTCATTGTAAATTGAAAGTAAATATAAAATAATCAACACAAAAAGACACAGGGTGTCAAAGTTAAAAATTATTTTTTCGTTTTTTGCAATAACTCAACAGCCTCTTGACTGATCTTCGCCAAATTTGCTAGAGGAACTTTTTTCATTATAAGAAACAATAATTTATGTATTACATCACGTTCGATCATAGAGGGCGCCGCAGGATATATATCTGATGATGAATTTTTTTCATTTTTTTTTTTGACGAAATGTTGTGGTATTTCTGACCAGAAAATCTGATGAGGGCATCATCTCCACGTATAAAAGGTACACTTTGTAGAACTTGACAACTTCAACCGTTTTCGAGGAAAGTGTCGTTAAACATTTCAATAATTTTTTCACAGACAAATTCAAATTTAATGAAACGAAGTTCATTTATTGAAAAAAGTTCAAAACGTGAGAGAAAACAACATCGTAATAACAGCATAAAGTCTTTCTCACTTTCTTATGAACTAATGGATTATATTTATGGTATTGAGGTAAATACATAAATCAAATGATTGTCTAAAATAAGGATCTAATCTTATTATAAGACCGAAAAGTAATGTAAAAGTTGACTTAATGACATGACAAACTTTCCCTCCATGCAAAAACCCCATTGCTGCAACTTGGAGTAAATGTTTGATATGGTCTCCACCTACTTCTATGCCTTTTCTAATTCTATTCATAAAAGATTATCTTACATTGAAAAATACATTTTCCTGTCCTCTAATAAAATTCACTGCATTTTGTATTTTGTCCCACAGTTCTTCTCTTGAGTTGATAGTATTTACATAGTCTAAGGACTTCATATGTCCCCACACATAATAGTCCAAAGGATTATAATCAGGACTACTTGGTGGCCAAGCAAACTCACTTTCTCAACCGATCCGTTTGAGTGGGAAAGTCTCATCAAGATAATTTCTGACTTCAATGGAGAAATAAGGGGACATTATCTTGCATGAACCATATTCTGTTCCGTATGTCTAGCATAAAAGTATGTAATGTATTAGTAAGAGTATTTTGAAGAGAAAACAGATAAGACTATCCATTTAAATTTGGAGGAAGGACAAATGGTTCCAATAATTGATCACCGATGATACCACACCAAACGTTAATCTTAAATTCTTTCTGAAAACACCTTTCTTTAACGGCATCAGTATTTTCTACTTCCCAGTAATGGGTATTTCTCCAGTTAAAAACGCCTCGGCGAATAAAAGTTACTTCGTCGGTAAATAAAGCATTCTTAACAAAATTTCGATCCCTGTTGTATTTAGTTAGAACAAACTGACAAAATTGTAGCCTTTGTGGAAGATTCCTTCGAAGTAAGTTTTGTACAGAAGTGAGATGATATGGGTAGACGCGTTCTTTACGTAAGACTCTTAGATATTATTTACTCACCCCCTGTTGCCACTGCTAAACGACTTGAGCTGACTTGAGGATCTTCATCCACACGAACTAAAATTTCTAGTTCTTGATCTGGAGTAATTCGTTTCGGTCGTCCTACATCGTTTTTATGGCGAAATGAACCTATTTCTCCCAAACGACGACACAAATTATGGTCTGTCTGTACTCTATTTGGACATTGCAATGAGTATCTCCTCGCTGTAGCACGTTTGCTAAAATTATTTTGTGCGTAAACACATATCATATCCCTCATTTCCCTATTTGAAAAATTATTATGTCTAGGCTTTATAAATAAAGAAGTTAAACAAATTAGCTCGAGGAACACAAGAACAAAATAAAATGATTAAATGACGTAAATGACAGAACTAAAATGTAACCAAAGCACACTTTTCAATAAATACACTTTGTTTTATTAAATTTGAATTGGTTTTTCAAAAAATTATTGAAATGTTTAACGGCACTTTCTATATATACAGGTCCTACGGCGCCATCTATGGTCTGACGTAATGTAATACATAAATTATTATATCTTAGAATAAAAAAAGTTTATCTAGCAAATTTGGCGAAGATGAGTCAAGAGGCTAACGAAAAAATAATTTGAACTTTGACACCCTGTATCTTTTTCCACAGCAACATTTTACTAAGGCATATTTGGTCATATCCTCATATTTTTGCCCAAAAAATCTACCCCTAAACTTGGCCTATTATTAATGGTCCACCTATATATGCGTTTTTTAGCAGCTTAGTCATTGGTTAATAATGTAAACGTCAAACATTTGCTTTTTTTCTATGTTTAAGCTTAATGAACTAACGTTTAACCACTTGAAAATTAATGCTAAACTTGCATCTGCATTTCTGCATTTTATAAGCAGATATTTTCTTGTGTTATGTTTTAAATGTGTTAATAAATCTCTGTATGGGGCGCATAAAAAAAGGAGATATTTTGGAAATAATGTATTTTGTACTAATTCTATATGCTTTCCTTATTTTATAAGAGTTATCATTTTGTAAGCGGCCTTTCACAGTTTGATAGAGTGAGTTTGCTGCATTACAGTTATATATAAGACTAATAAAAGTTATAAATTTTTAAGTATCACATTATATTTACTAGTTAACTTTAGAGGATTTAAGATTACCTACTGAAATTTTTATTAAGTTTCAAATTAGGAAACTAGCAGTTGAGCCACATATCTTCAGTACGCCTACGATAATTGTATAAGAGGCAAGGTGTGTGAATTTTTTAAAACTTGTGTAAATGTTTCTATAACTGTAAGGCAATAGTTTTCAGCAGGCCTTATAAAACTTCTAAAGTTACTAAAGTGTCTTTCAAGTAGTCAGTCAATAGGGAGTTTAGCCTTGCAAAAGATGGGGGTAGTAATAATTTTTAAATATGTTGTTAAGATCTGGGCCGTGACAAAAAATTCAAGTTTTCGACCTTGGGGGGGGTCCGTTTGCGCCACCATTTTGATTAAAAGGTACAAAAATTCGTTTTTTGAAAGTAACTCCGCAGTAGTTGATCCAACCACGATAATGGCTTCAAGAAAGTTAAAGAAGACAAAATTCTTCACATTTTTTGTATAAACTTTTTTTGTAAACCTAATATGTAACGAGTTACAGCGGCGAGAAGATGATTATTTTTCCCAAAAAATAGTAAAACCTCATTTTTGTGATTTTTTCAATTGTTTCTCGCTATTTATTACATAGTTATATTAATTTTGTAAGTTCAATGTATACTCATTTCCACACCATCTTGAGGCAGAGTAAATGGCGGGTTTGTTATTGTGGTATCTTCGATAGGCCAAAATCAACAGCTTTGCGATCTTAGACGTAAACGATGCTTGAGCCACGCAATTATATTATTATTGTTTTCCTTTTTTTGATGGTCCTGATCGGTTGATACCCTCGATATCATCATGCGATATCATCATCATCATCGTGCTTCTGAGAATCCATTGTTCTTTGTTATCTTTGTCCTCAATGTCAACACGAACCTCCGGTACACATAACAGAGCACTTCAACCCCGCTTTCCTGCAACCACATGCTCCGCCGCATCCCTTTCGACAAGTGCATGAAATGAATTTCAATAAGTTCTCAGGTGCTGGTTGCTTTGTCATTATGAGTGGAGCGAGCCCATTGCTGCCACGTTTCCAGCCCAAGTCTTCTGGATTTTTTTTGGATCCCATACTATTTTTGGGCTTGATGGTACGTTCTTGGTGCATGATACCGCACAGTTTCTTTCGTTGATGGCAAAGAAGCAAGATTGAATTTGCTTTTTGTTATAGATACTCGTAGCGGAATTCTTCTCGTGTCGTGCTCTGGTCTTGTATTCTGATCTTTAAAGATGCTAATGGTGACACTGAGTCTTGCGGTTTTCTGGACAAGCGAACAAAATTTACTATAAAGTAGCACGCGGTATCCTTCCGTACCCTTCGCTCTTTGGAGTGGAGAGAGGGCTGCCTTTTTCAAAAAAAAAAAAGCACACACGAGGAAAGGTGATATATATATCTGCCACACTTGCTCTAGGAATTTTCTGTTCCACCAAACTAGAAAGAAACTTCAAAAGGATAAATATTCTCTGTTAACTTACATTACGCCACTGCGGCGGTAAGAAAATTTCTATGTAACCAGAGAAATCACTGTAATTTGAAATAGATATCACTGTATAATCATAATACAGTGCAGAAAACACATTAAAAATAAGTATAATTTGCTCTTACTAAATTTACCGTCAAAATGGGGTTTTACTATTTTTTGGGAGACATGTTCATCTTACTGCCTCTGTAACGGAATTTTGTCTTCTTAACTTTGTTACAGGCATTCTCGTCGTTGGATCAACCGCTGCGGAGTTATTTGCAGAAACATAATTTTTTGTATCTTTTATTCAAGATGGCGGCCCCAGCGGTCTCCCCAAAGTCGAAAACTTGGATATTTTCTCAAGGCCTAGATCTGAACAACATATTTAAAAATTATTACTACCCCACCTTTTGTAAGGCAAAGGCCTTTTTTTACCCCCACTGACTGGATTATGCGCTCATTTTGCTGTCACTACTATTGTAAGAGTATTCTGAAAATGTTCTTGGGAAAAGTATTGTCAATACAGGGTGTCTCACCGGGAACTGAATCGATCGATATAGAGAAAAGTACGCATCAGAAAATTTTGAAAATTTAGATAATTACTAATGTCGGTGTGGCCAATCCAACTAAAATAATTACAAGTAGCTGGCACTTCCGCTTATACCGGAAGTCGATACTGTCTTGCTTATTTCAAATAGAACACCCCATATATTTTAGGGTTTTTGAAAAGAGTATAAAATTCTGAGTCGAGAATATGTAACATATCCTATACCTAAACCTAGCTGTTTCAGAGATATTTGACATTTTATAGAAAATTTGACAGATGCAACGGTTTGCAAGAACCGTTATAACTTTATTCGTGTAAAAGATCCTCAATTGCTTCTTGTCACGGAAAAATAACACAAGGAGAACTACGTTTTACAACTGAAATAAATTCAATAGTATCATACCAAGTGTTCCACTTTTCGCGTTACATTTTGTCAACTTCAAACCGCGAAAACTTGTTTAGGTCAAATGGAACACTCTGAATTTTTTTACGTCAAGTTGTCTAAAATTGAATTCCCTTTCTTCTGATATTTACATTGAGGGGGCTAAAATTTGAACTATTTGAAATATTTGCAATTTTATTAGAAATTCATGAATTGTTGTAATCATTTCATCAAAATAGCCATGATTAGAAACAATCAGTCATAATCTTATGTCAAAAAATACCAGCACGTTTAAATTACACCCACGAAGGTTTTTTAAATTTGTTTATTATTTATGGAGAATGTGATAAAGTAATATCAAGAACTTGCAGCACATTTGCTACTCGATATCCAGAAAAACGGAAACCGTCACCAAACACTGTAAAACGCATATTGGAAAATTTTAAAAATTATGGCTCTGTCAAGGCAAAAATGCAAAGAAGAAAGCCTATTGTTGATGACGAAAATATTGAAATAGCCATTCTGGGATATTTTCATGCATTTCCAAGAATGTCATTAAGACAAGCTGCTCTGGAATCGGGACTATGCAAGGATTAAATTCACAGAATCTTATTAAAACATAAGTTTCACCCGTTTTCATTCCATATGGTTCAAGAATTAAAAGAAACAGATTTCCTAAGAAGGCAGAATTTTTGTGAGTTTATTCTAATAATGTCTGAGGGTCACGATTCTTATTTGGGAAATATTATATGGACAGATGAAGCAAAATTTACTAAAAATGGACTTTTTAATAGATACAATTCGCATTATTGGAGTGACTCAAATTCTCATATATTCAGAGAGCGAAACTTTCAGGAAAGTTAGCAGTTCAATGTTTACTGTGCCATAAGAAACGATAGAGTGGTGACATTACAATTTTTTTAGGAAAATTTCAACGGTAAATAAAATGTTCTCTTCTGCTAATATGTATAGGTAAATATTTGTTTTTTTTTTAGATGAAAGATATCTGAATATCTTACAAAATTTTAATAATAACTATTTAGAAAATTTACCTCTCGCCGAACATAGAAACATTTTTTATCAGCAAGACAGTGCTCCCCCACATAACGCATATTTAATTAATAATTATTTACAAGAAACTTTTTATGATCAATGGATTGCCAATAATGGATCTTTCTTATGACCTCCTCGCTCGCCCGATTTATCAGTTCTGGATTATTTCATTTGGGGAACTATTAAAAATAAAGTCTATGAGAGCTCATTAACAACCATTGAAGATTGTATGCAAAGAGTAAGAAATGCATTTCAAAACATATCACAGGATTCAATTAGAAGAGCTACCCATGAGGAACTAATCCGAAGGTGCGCAAAATGTGTCGAGGTTCGAGGGCGGAATTTTGAGCAATTATTAAATTAAAATGAAATCATATTTTAAATTGATCTTATCTCTGCTATTTTAGTTCATGCCATATCTTCAATTCGATTACTACGCATGTTACAGTGTTAGTGTTATTTTGCGTTTTTGTGGATATCGAGTAGCAAATATGCAAGTTCTTGATATTACTTTATCACATTCTCCATAAATAATAAACAAATTTAAAAAGTTTTCGTTGGTATAATTTAACCGTGCTGTCTTTTTTTGACATAAGATAATGACTGATTGTTTCTAATCATGGCTATTTTGATGAAATGATTACAATTCATGAATTTCCAATAAAATCGCAAATATTTCAAAAAGTTGTAACTTTAACCCCCTAAATGCTAATATCAGAAAAAAGGGAATTCAATTTTACACAACTTGACGTAAAAAATACTGGTTGTTCCATTTGACCTAAACAGGTTTTCGCGGTTTGAAGTTGACAAAATGTAACGCGAAAACGGAACACTTGGTATGATATTATTGAATTTATTTCACTTGTAGAACATAGTTCCCCTTGTATTCTATTTACGTGACAAGAAGAAAATGAGGATCTTTTACACGAAGAAAGTTATAACGGTTCTTGCAAACCGTTGCACCTGTCAAACTTTCTATAAAATGTCAAATATCTCTGAAACGGCTAGGTTTAGGTATAGAATATGCTACATATTTTCGACTCAGAATTTTATGTTATTTCCGAAAACCCTAAAATATATAGGGTGTTCTATTTGAAATAAGCAAGTTGGTATCGACTTCCGGTATAAGCGAAAGTGCCAGCTACTTGTAATTATTTTAGTTGGATTGGCCACACCAACATTAGTAATTATTTAAATTTTAAAAATTTTCTGATGAGTACTTTTCTCTATATCGATCGATTCAGTTCCGGGTGAGACACCCTGTAGTTACATTGGACTAACCCTTATAAGAAATAATTTTCTGCATTTTCAGATATTTCTTTTTAATCCTGTTATAATACTAATTTTCAACGTATATTACCTTAGATCTATTCCATTTTTTACATGTTTGTTTTTGAAAAATAAATTGCTTTGTCTAAAGATTTAAATAAACTGAAGTTAAGCGATTTTGTCTGTACACGTTTTAAAGTTTAGTGCCACTGATCTCTTATTTGAGCAACACCGGTTACAACGAACCTTAAGCTTCTCATCCCCTGTTTTATTTTACATACTAGATATAGCTTTGCCCGCAATCTGCTTACTTGCCGAGTTTGTTTGTTTAATATTAGCTTCATATATAATTATGTAAACCGAGTATTTAATAGATTAATTAGCCTATTTATCCTTGATTTAATACCTCTTGGCATCTCCTTAGCTTGAGTAATATAGCGAACAACTTCCCATTCGGCGTAAAAGCAAATCCTTTTAAATATATATGGAGTAAATCACATTAAATAGATTTAGGCATATCGAAAACCTGCGGAAGCACTCCCACGCCCCTTCTCAGAGGGGGAACTTTTTTGTATTTTTATTTATTTAAACTACTGATTTGTTTAAAGTTGTAGAAATTTATTGATTGTTCTTTTACTGCTTTTATTTTTATTAAAAAACGTTAAAGCAATAGACACAATCTAGTGCTTTATATTTAGATCTTCGACCCCTCCCTCCACCCCACCTACTCAGAAAAATCGAAAAGTTAAAAAAATGAAATATATATGAAATTTATTTACTTTGATTAGTGTCAAACCACAAGCGTTCTGACACTATGCGTATTATTTAAACAAATATTATTAACTTTTTAAATATCTCTCTATAGAAAAAATAATAAGCTCTAGTATGTAGTGTTGTTAAATCTCGATTTATTAGATTGTTTATTAATAAATAACAAAAATGTACTGTAGGCACTATTTAAAAAATATCAATTACTTTATGTATATCAATCGACAGAGAAAGCTAAAAGCTTCAATTTTCTGCTCTCGGTAAGCTTAGATTTATTAGAAAGTTTAGGAGTAATAATTTCATTTTATTTGGATTGGCGCTAACTGCAAGTCACTACCTCGTGACAATTTCGATAAAAAAACTTGACCCTCTGCACCGATCTTCACTGTAGATACCGATGCCCCTAACATCCTGTGGATAGACAAACCTATATACTTGTCTAAATTTTGCTTCTTAAGCGTCTATCATTAGTAAAATGTTTGAACTACCTAATATGTTAGCTTTTAGACATAACAGATGAAAATAATCTGATATATGTTTTGTACTTTTTAAATATCTATCTATAGAAAAAATAATAAGCTCTAGTATGTAGTGTTGTTAAATTTCTATTTATTAGATTGTTTATTAATAAATAACAAAAATGTACTGTATGCACTATTTAAAAAATATCAATTACTTTATGTATATCAATCGACAGAGAAAGCTAAAAGCTTCAATTTTCTGCTCTCGGTAAGCTTAGATTTATTAGAAAGTTTAGGAGTAATAATTTTATTTTATTTGGATTGGCGCTAACTGCAAGTCACTACCTCGTGACAATTTCGCTAAAAAAACTTGACTCTCTGCACCGATCTTCACTGTAGATACCGATGCCCCTAACATCCTGTGGATAGACAAACCTATATACTTGTCTAAATTTTGCTTCTTAAGCGTCTATCATTAGTAAAATATTTGAACTACCTAATATGTTAGCTTTTAGACATAACAGATGAAAATAATCTGATATATGTTAATTTCAACCTTTCACCTTTACAAATACTTTCAAACTTACAAGATGGCTTCCAAAATCGCCACCAGAGGGTATTCCATTTGCTTTCCAATATGCAAAAGGTTCATATAAATAACCACCTGCGCAACCCATGCCGCAATAGGAGCAACAAGATACCAATTCCTCTGGAGAAAACGTGAATAGCTTCTTGCCAGAGGTAGATATACACAGCCTGTCACTCATAACTTCCGCAGCTGCGAACGCCTGTTACAAAAACAACTTATTTAGAATTAAATAAAAAAACAAGCAGTATAGTTTGCCTACCCAACATGACCCGCAATGGCCTTGGTCTCTTATGATCGTTATAGATTTGCATTTCGGCCAGTTGGTGCGGGCATCAAAATTCTTTGGAATGGAAGCACTTCTGAACTTATGGACCGCCAGCGGTAAAGTGAAGTTTGGGTCGCGGGATACTCCTTTAACACCTGCCAAAGTTTTGAGTTGCTCGGTTGTGTAATTTTCGAAATTTTTTTTAGCGGTCCATGTCGTTGCCTTCGTATTCAGAGTCCTGACGAAATCGTCAGAAACCAAGTAGGAATGGCTCATGGCTATGCTTAATGCAGTAGCAAAAACTGTAACGGCCAATAGTTTCTCCATTTTTAGTTAGCTAAGGAGTGCTAGAGTAAAAATAATTAATACATTAATTAGTTTACTTCATTAGATATTAATTGCAACTATAATTACGCTACCGTTATACACTACCCAAACAGAGAAACTCTGATTACAGGGTAGGAAAATTACAAAAATAAGAAACTCTCAGCCAGTACATGTCATATATTAATAACAGTAACTTTCGACCTATATCACTGGTTCCTATTATATTAAAAATTTTCCAGACATGTCTAAAAATCAAATAACGAATTATTTTTAAAACAACAATTTATTTCGCAGTAAACAATTTAGCTTTAGAACAAAAATGAGCACTAATGATGCAATTATTCACTTAATAGACATAATAAAGGAAATGAAAATAGAGACTATGTTGGAGTCACCTTTTGCGATCTGAAATAGCATTTGATTGTGTTTCTCAGCAAATTGTAATAGATAAGTTAAAATTTTACAAATTCGATACGAACAGCTGCGACATAATAAAATAATTTTTACATAATAGGCAGCAGTAAATATTGTGAATAATACCGATTCAACATCTCAATGTATAAGGAGTGGAGTGCCACAGGGATCGGTCCTTCGGCCAACCCTATTTCTAATATAAAGGCTGTCCATTTTATCAGGGCACTCGAGAATATCTCACTTAATATCGGTCGTACAAAATAAATTATATTTACGAACATAACCTACAAAATGATTTAAAGATATTTGAAATCCATGGCCTACTTTAAGAGTTGTGGCGGAAAATATCGAAAATACGGAAAACGTCTAGGCCAAATATCTTCGTTATTTGAAGAGATACGAGAAAAATTCTAAGGCGAAAATTTTTTGCAAAACAGAGTGTTTCAACATGGTTTTATCTAATTTTTTTCAAAACCGCTGTATTTTGAGATTTACTTTTCAGGCTGTTAAAAAAATTATTTTGAAACGGGCGGGAAATTGCGCCATTGAATAGAATATTTTCCTCCCTTTTCAACGATATATCACATGCCATATTTATTTATTGGTACTACGTTAGTATTTATAAAAACATTTTTGAAAACCAATAAAAAAAATTTTTTCAAGCATTATACTTGCCGTGGAGAAGTATGATTAAATAAAACGATAAAATAATTCAATAAGTTGTTCAAATCTTTGCTATAATAAAACATACACATTAAAACATACAAGTAAGGAGAATGAAGTAAATTCGGGTAACAAAAACAAAATAATAATCAAGAAAGCAACATGGAGCAATTATGGAAAGAGTATTTGCAGTTATGCCAATGTATAGAGATCCTCAGGTCCTCCATAAAAGCGTCACTCCTTGCTCAGAAAGTTAAAATGTCTTTACCAATTAATTTAAGTATAATATCTATTTGTTTGTATTTCATGATTTCACTATTATTTCAATTATTTTAAAATAGTTGGCTATGAACAAACTTGACAATTTAATTTTTGGACAGATCATCTCAGTTAATACTTAAATTCTCACTCAATCACACTCGTTTAAGAATTTAGAATTTTCAAAAATGATATTCACTCACATTGATCCTTATAATATGTTCGTTACATATTGCTAATGCAATTTTAACTCTGAACAGCCGAATAAAACTCTGTTCAGAAAATTAGCTACGAAACTAAAAAATAATGGTTCATTTTTAAAGAAGAAGACAAGGTTGAACACTTGAACAGTGTTACTGATAATGTAAATAAGGTAAACCGAGTTATAAATTATGTAAGAAATAAACATACGGAAAATTTGGAAACATCATTAAGAGAAATTCAAATTGCTTGTCATATAAATAAAACAAGTGCTAGAAAAATTTTAAAGAAAAATGGTTACCGGTGTTATAAAGCCAAAAAAGTTCACAATTTACAAGCGGGAGACAAACCAAGGAGGACGACTTTTTGTAGGTGACTGTTGGAAAAGAAGCGTGCCGGTCCATTAATATGTAGTAAAATACTTTGGTCCGACGAGGCAAATTTTTCCAATAATGGATTTTTTAATCACCATATTCATTACAAATGGACTTCTGAAAATACACACTGGCATAGACCGACTGGGTTTCAAAATTGTTTTTCAATAAATGTGTGAATAGGTATTTTAGGCACTTAGGTCCTTTAGGTCATTATTTTTATGATGGTCACCTCAGTGGTCAAAGGTACCTAAACTTTTTGAGAAATGAATTTAATGAATTCTTAGATGGCCTACCTTTAGAGAATCGACACAACTTTCAATATTTTCAACAAGATGGAACTCCCCCCCCAATTCCCAGATTTGCCTAAATTATTTAGACGAAATTTTGCCTCAACATTGAATAGGTACCAATGGATTTATTCGATGTCCCCCTCGTTCTCCAGATATAACCCCATTTCTATGGGGTATATTAAAGATAAGGTGTTTTCGACGACACCGTAAAATGTAGAGGACCTAAAAGCTGGAATTCAACAGGCATGTATTACAGTTACCCCCGAAATGCTTAGTAATGTTTTAAATACAGTGCCTCGCCGCGCTCGATTGTACATAAGAAATCGCGGTGGACACTTTGAACACTTGATATGATATCTTAAAAATTATTTTGTGGATTAGATATATATTAATGTTCTGTGTGCTATATTCTTTTTATTATTAATTTGTTTTTGTTACCTGAATTTAATTTATTCTTCTTAATTGTGTTAATGTTTTATTATAGCAAAGATTTGAACAACTTGTAGAATTATTTTATCGTTTTATTTAATCATACTTCTCCCCGGCAAGTATAATGCTTGTTACAAAAAAAATTATTGGTTTAAAAAAAAATGTTTTTATAATTACTAACGTAGTACCAATGAATCAATATGACATGTGATATATCGTTGAAAAGGGACGAAAATACTCTATTTAATGGCGCCATTTCCCATCCGTTTCAAAATAATTTTTATAACAGCCTGAAGAGTAAATCTCAAAATATAGCAGTTTTGAAAAAAATTAGATAAAACCTCGTTGAAACACTTCGTTTTGAAAAAAATTTTTGCCTTAGAATTTTTTTCGTATCTCTTCAAATAACGGAGATATTTGGCTTAGACCTTTTCCGCATTTTCGATATTTTCCGCCATAACTATTAAAGTATGCCATGAATCTCAAATGTCCTTAAGCCATTTTGTAGATTATATAAAACGGCACAATTTTCGTAAAAATAATTTTTTTTAGGACCGATATTAAGTGAGATATTCTCGCCCTGATAAAATGGACAGCCTGTATATAAATGACCTAGATCCATACCTAATGTTTTTTTTTTATATATACATTTATTTAACGTCGGCCTATTTCCGCTACTGAGGCCTAACACCGACGCCTGTAGACGAGCTACCCCCAACCAGGAATTTTGCCGAACCTCTTCCCTTAAGAAGAGTAGGGATCTTTTACTTGCCTAACATTTAATAGACAAGGGACCGACGGCTTTACATCCCCTCCGAAGGATGGTATATCCTCTATACAACCCTCGCCTAAGGTTGTATAGCTTCCGCGCATACACTGATATTCAAGCCGCTGGAAGATGTGTGAGGCGAGAACGCGGTTTCCGTTGGAATGGTCACTCATCCAAGTGCTAACTGCTCCTGTCGTTGCTTTACATCGCATACCGAAGTATGTACATAGTAAAGACGCACCTACGCTCGCCCCTATATACCTAATGTTGAACTGGTACTATTTGCAGACGGTACAACACTTCTCGTATCGGACAATAAATCGGATGTTGTACAAAGACGATTAAGTGAGGCTAAATCAAATGCTTTAGAATCGTTTTCGTCAAATAAGTTGTCACTTAATGAAAATAAAACCAAAAATATGATATTCAGTCACAGATCACTTGAAAATTTTAAAAATCCGTAAAAAGCTAAATTTTTAGGTGTATTTCTTGACATAAATTTAAATTGGTTCCATCGTGTTGATTATGTAGCAAAGAAAATATCAAAAATTGTATTTTTGTGAAGAAATCTAAAAAATATCGTAACTTTTAAAATATTGCTAAGGGCTTATTAGTTACCAATAGTGCCTTATTGTCTTATAGTATGATAAATTGGAATCACGTTTCGCAAGTTGTCCTACTTTCTTAGAGTATTTTCGAATAGATCGGCTGTCATGTCTTCGTGATAGTCTGCAGAAGACTGCGATATTTTTTTGGCCGACAAGAGTAACGCATTGGGTACAAACCCGTTTTCACTTCCTGCATGAAGTATGATAACTAATTTTCCTCTAGAACACGGAGTATTTAAAACACAATTGTGTGAACTATCTACCCAACCACACTGAACAACATCATATGTGTCAAACCACGTCTCGTCTAGATACAATGCCTGTTTAGTTTACGATATTTTCTATTTTTTCTCAAATAATCTACCCAAGTGTAACTATACGTCGCGATTCCATAATTACCATACGACTGTCAAGTTTTTTATGTTTAAAACCGCATTCTAATAAGACATTTCATAGTGTATCTAAAGACCTATAATTATAATCAGGATAATCGGTTAATTTTTTTTGAATCATTTTTAACGTAGGAACCATATTTTCTTCGTATATATTATAAATTGTACGCCGTATTACATCTCTGGTAGCATCATCAATATTTTTTAATTTCATATTTTTCCGTTTGATCTATAACATCGCCTTCTTGAACTATGCAATAAATTGTTGATTTTGATATTTTAGTTAATTCGTTAATACGTCGTATTATTTCTTTCTTACATTGTTCAAGATTTTCGCCTTTCAAATGTTCATGTATATTGAAAATAATACGTTGACTTTGTACGTGTAAATCTTGGTTTTTAAACTCTACATTTATTTCGGCTTTTTCGACAATAACCGGTTCAACTATTTCGGGATTTTCAGGCGTCATTATATTATCCTCTGTTTCAAATGGTCTCCAGAAAGCCATGGTAAATTAGTAAATAATTAAAATATTTTACCTTTTATACAGTAGTAAATATTTATAAATATGAACGGTAACTAACTAAACACCTACGCTTGATATTATAATAGGTTTTTATGCACTGCACTGGCATCACATCTCACAAGTCCACGTTGACTGCTAAGAAACGATTTACGAGTTTTTTATGCTAGTAGGCCTGTCCGTTTTATTATCTTTAAACTAGTGCAGTCGTAGACGGTTCATGCAGGCTGATTACATTGCCAGTCTCGGACTCGCGTGCATAGTTTCAACTACTGTTGGAATCTCGATAGCATTGCTAAATATATAGGACAAACTATCAAGTTCAGTGCGCACGGTCCTGTAAACTATGAACGTTTACTGTCTGTAGACGTAATCTGGGGGTATTCATAAAAGTAGATTCATTTTCTTATTTCTAGATATTATACCACCTTATATAAAGTGTTATTATTAAATAAACTTCAACGCTTACCTCGTAGACATAAACCAATACTAGTTTTTGACTGACGTTTTGTTTCCATTCCCAAATTATTTATAGGAAAATTTTCTTCTATTATCTTAGACTTTGTGTATCCGTTATCGTCGAATATTTTGAATACAATCAATTTTAACAATAGAAAAGGATATTGTGCAATAGATTCTAAAATATTATATCAAAATGTTGACATTGTCTTGGAGACAAAGTTGATGTAATTAATGCGTATGCGGTACACGTTTGAGACTTTGAAAGAAATATTTTACGGTAATTATTCTAGAAGCAGACAGAAGCAGAAGTTTCTTCAAATTAATTTAAATGTCAATACAAACGTTTATTTTGATGTCAGCTGTATCCAGCTTATTGTCTTGTACTATTTGGAGTGTATACTGACCCCGTCAATTCATCTAGCGACATCGGTACCTAATATATCCCCAAGGGATGAAAACTGAAAAAACTTGAAATTTATTGGCTATTAAGTTAATATTAATTAATTAAAATTCTGATCCCTAAAGTTGCGACCAAACAGGCAAACAAATTTGAGTTTATTTAATATGTGTTTTAATACTAAAAAATTATGACAATGAGAAAAAGTACTTAATTTTGCAAATCTTTACTTGCTGACAATCTATTTTCATATTGTATTTAATGAAACACTGAGTTTAAATTTTCACAATTTTATTTATTTTACCATAACAATTAATGTTTCGCTTAACATAGGCATAACATCTCTCAACATAAATACATCAATAACGGACTGATTTACAGCTGAAGTACCCAAACAAATAATTTCTAAATACATAAATTGTTAGGAAATTCACAATGATTTAAATGCCTATTAATAGTAATAGTGTCTTTTAAGATTAAGTAAAAACCATTTTATGCTAAAATAATATTGAGTAAAGGAGAATAATCTATTTCGGTTTGTTTTTAATAAAAAGCCAAATTTTTATGTTTGATAATTTTTAAACATTCTAACAAAGATAATCTCAATCCTTTACTCTCTACACGTAAAACGTCAAAATCATCTGTAAAAGAATGTTTTTCTTCCAACAAATGATTAGCATTATATAGAATCTGTTTTGTTCTTCACATAACTACTTTCGTGTTCTAAGTGCCGTTTATTAAAATTTCTACCGGTTTGTCCAATATACATTGTGACGTGCCATCTTTCGCTGGTTTCGACAAATTAATAGTAACATGTAACAATAAGACTTTAGTCGATCAACTCTTCAATTTGGAATAATAAATTACACTTTCAGGATATATGTCACTTCACCTTAATTAACTATCCAAATTACCACTTAAATTAGGCTTTCCATCAACAAAGGGCTCTCACTGGAAAAATGTGCTAATTTGTTAAATAGATGTGTATATCATAAAAATATTAAATATAAACTATTATTATAATTAGTGCATAAAAATTGTACATAAACTAATAGTACAAAGAGAGTTAATAATCGAAAAGTCGATTTAGTTTTAAAAGTACTTACTTTTTAGTACTTTACGATAGATGACTGTCAAATTGTCAGTCTAAGTAATATCCTATTTTGTTTTTATGAGCTAGAATTGTTATAAATATCGCCCAAGTTCCCTCAAACTTCCTTTTTAAACAAACAAATAAACAAATACACCACAGGTAATGACGACCCCCTTTATCCCGGAAGGCTTTAGAAGAGCCTTGTGTGGGAGGGGGCTACACATTTAGAGACAAGGGACACACACCCAGTATCCGTGTATAGTGGAAAAATCCCTCTCACAGTATTTTCCACTGCCACGACCGGAGATCGAACCCGGAACTTTTGGGTGAGAGGCAAGTGCGCTCACCTCTCGACCATCAGTCATACAAGATCAAGAAATTAAGCTCAAAACGTTGCTAAGTGATTATTTTAGCTTAAAAGGCACGTGGTTGCTACTCAGTTTGATACCGGAATCAAAACTAAATTTCACATATTTTAAATTAATATTTTGGATTTATTAATTGAAATTTCGATTCAATCGGATTTAATTAGCGATTAGAATTATTATAGACACGTGCTCAAGTTAGAGGTTAATATTGAGACTAATTCTGGAAATTTAATTATAGACGATTTGATGCGGCTAGATTTCATACAGCTATATTTTGAGTACAGTTAAAACTTACCAACTGATCTATTTTTAACTATTTTGGATTTAGACTTTTGGACCATTCTGCTATTCTTTGGTACACGACTTTAAGTATTCGAATTTGCCCTGAATAACACTTTACGATTGGGAAAACCCTATTTAATTATTTGTGAAGATTTCTACAAATCTCCAATTTTGTAAAACTTAAGTAATTACTGTATATTATTTTTCTGGTAAAATACTTTTCCCTAAGATTAGCCTAGACTTTGAAATATACCATGATACACAATGTTACTGAGACAAGCTTCACCTTACCAGTAGTATCACATTACATATTGCGTAACAGCTCTTCTCAATAACCGCTCCCGCTGCATGAGCATAGTATTTCAATTCTAAGTAATTCTGATTGTGCTGAATTAGCAACACTGTTTGCTTTGTTTTGAAAACAATATAAATATTACTAACAACCTTTTTATAACCAGTCTTAAACTCATTCTCGAATAAACTACTACTTCAAAAAAATAATATATATATATCTCAACGGGAATTGAATCGATCGATATAGAGAAAAGTACGCATCAGAAAATTTTCAAACTTTAGATAATTACTAATGTCGGTGTGGCCAATCCAACTAAAATAATTACAAGCAGCTGGCACTTCCGCTTATACCGGAAGTCGATACCAACTTGCTTATTCGAAAATATGTAGCATATCATATACCTAAACATAGCCGTTTCAGAGATATTTGACATTTTATAGAAAATTTGACAGGTACAACGGTTTGCAAGAACCGTTATAACTTTCTTCGTGTAGAAGATCTTCATTTGCTTCTTGTCACGCAAAAAGAACACAAGGAGAACTACGTTCTACAACTGAAATAAATTCAATAATATCATACCAAGTGTTCCGTTTTTCGCGTTACATTTTGTCAACTTCAAACCGCGAAAACTGGTTTAGGTCAAATGGAACACCCTGTATTTTTTACGTCAAGTTGTGTAAATTTGAATTCCCTTTTTTTTGATCTTTGCATTGTGGGGGTTAAAGTTACAACTTTTTGAAATATTTGCGATTTTATTAGATATTCATGAATTGTTGTAATCATTTCATCAAAATAGCCATGATTAGAAACAATCTTATGTCAAAAAATACCAGCATGTTTAAATTACACCCATGAAGCCTTTTTAAATTTGTTTATTATTTATGGAGAATGTGATAAAGTAATATCAAGAACTTGCAGCACATTTGCTACTCGATATCCAGAAAAACGGAAACCGTCACCAAACACTGTAAAACGCATACTGGAAAATTTTAAAAATTATGGCTCTGTCAAGGCAAAACTACAAAGAAGAAAGCCTATTGTTGATGACGAAAACATTGAAATAGTCATTCTGGGGTATTTTCATGCATTTCCAAGGATGTCATTAAGACAAGCTGCTCTGGAATCGGGACTATGCAAGGATTCAATTCACAGAATCTTATTAAAACATGAGTTTCACCCGTTTTCATTCCATATGATTCAAGGATTATAAGAAACAGATTTCCTAAGAAGACAGATTTTTTGTGAGTTTATTCTAATAAGGTCTGAGGGTCACGATTCTTATTTGGGAAATATTATATGGACAGATGAAGCAAAATTTACTAAAAATTGACTTTTTAATAGACACAAATCGCATTATTGGAGTGACTCAAATCCTCATATATTCAGAGAGCGAAACTTTCAGGAAAGTTGGCAGTTTAATGTTTACTGTGTCATAAGAAACGATAGAGTGGTGGCATTACAATTTTATCAAGAAAATTTAAACGGTAAATTAAATTTTTCTCTTCTGCTAATATGTACAGGTAAATTTTTGTTCTTTTTTAAGTGAAAGATATCTGAATATCTTACAAAATTTGAATAATAACTATTTAGAAAATTTACCTCTCGCCGAACATAGAAACATTTTTTATCAGCACAACGGTGCTCCCCCACATAACGCATATTTAATTAATAATTATTTACAAGAAACTTTTTATGATCAATGGATTGCCAATAATGGACCTTTCTTATGGCCTCCTCGCTCGCCCGATTTATCAGTTCTGGATTATTTCGTTTGGGGAACTATTAAAAATAAAGTTTATGAGAGCCCATTAACAACTATTGAAGATTGTATGCAGAGAGTAAGAAATGCATTTCAAAACATATCACAGGATTCAATTAGAAGAGCTACCCATGAGGAACTAATCCCAAGGTGCGAAAAATGTGTCGAGGTTCGAGGCAGGAATTTTGAGCAATTATTAAATTAAAATGAAATCATATTTTAAATTGATCTTATCTCTGCTATTTTAGTTCATGCCATATCTTCAATTCGATTAATACGCATGTTACAGTGTTAGTGTTATTTTGCGTTTTTGTGGATATCGAGTAGCAAATGTGCTGCAAGTTCTTGATATTAATTTATCACATTCTCCATAAATAATAAAGAAATTTATAAAGTTTTCGTTGGTATAATTTAAACGTGCTGGCATTTTTTGACATAAGATAATGACTGATTGTTTCTAATCATGGCAATTTTGATGAAATGATTACAATTCATGAATTTCTAATAAAATCGCAAATATTTCAAAAAGTTGTAACTTTAACCCCCACAATGCCAATATCAGAAAAAAGGGAATTCAATTTTACATAACTTGACATAAAAAATACAGGGTGTTCCATTTGACCTAAACAAGTTTTCGCGGTTTGAAGTTAATAAAATGTAATGCGAAAAACGGAACACTTGGTATGATATTATTGAATTTATTTCAGTTGCAGAACGTAGTTCTCATTGCGTTCTTTTTACGTGACAAGAAGCAAATGAAGATCTTTTACACGAAGAAAGTTATAACGGTTCTTGCAAACCGTTGCACCTGTCAAATTTTCTATAAAATGTCGAAACGGCTAGGTTTAGGTATAGGATATGCTACATATCACTCAGAATTTTATGCTCTTTTCGAAAACCCTAAAATATATAGGGTGTTCCATTTGAAATAAGCAAGTTGGTATCGACTTCCGGTATAAGCGGAAGTGCCAGCTGCTTGTATTTATTTTAGTTGGATTGGCCACACCGACATTAGTAATTATCTAAATTTTCAAAATTTTCTGATGCGTGCCTTTCTCTATACCGATCGATTCATTTCCCGGTGAGACACCCTGTATATATATATATATGTTATATTAGAAATATACTATGATATATAATATCACTGAGACAGGCTTAACCTTCTCAAACATATCATGTTACAGATTGCGTAACAGCTCTTCTCTAATAACCGCTCACGCTAGCTGAGCTTAACATTTCTTTCTCAGTAATCTGTTATCATGCTGAATTGCAAATCCAATGTTCTTTGTTCTCCAGATATTATAAATATTACCCACTGCCATTGTAAACCTCAGTCTTAAACTCATGTTCGAATAAATCACTTCAAAATTATTATTGTTATTATTATAGAGTCAACGTTGACTCCAGTGTTAAACTAAATAAATCTTTTTAAAAAAGTTAATCAAGTAATCCACTATCTAACATTGGCGCAGTCGTGGCGGATCTGAAGAACACGCACAGTTCGGGAGCCTAACCAGTGGAAAACATATCGGAAGGAACAAGGAGTTCATCTGGAAAAGGTGCCTAACCTGAAGAAAAGAGCCCCTGGAAAAAGGAGAAATTCCTTAGCTGTCGTGGTGGATCCCAATCCTTTACTCAGAAGAATCTACGTTCACAAAGAAACAATAATAATAATTCAACAAGCAACAAAGCAACATATCAATCAATCAACAAATTAGCAAGTAAGAATTCATCCCAGTCGAGAAGTTGGTGTCTTCGGCAGTGTAGGAGACCTCTGTGGAAGGAATACCTGGTAACGCCCCTGGCAGAGTAGACCGCATTGTAACAAAGTTCACGGAGCAGCATTCAACTTCAATCCAGACGTGTGGAATGGAAATTTTAATGTAAGTAGATTTTAAGAATCATCTCGATTATTTTGCATATTTTTCTTATAAAAAAAACAATTCAATTTAACGAACAGCAGTTCTAATATTCAAATAATAATTTCATTCAGAAGTAATATAATATTTTATTTAAAATTTATGTGACCTACATAAATAACTATACCGTTCCTATCTTAACATTATTTTTATCGTAATATCATATACTCTTTAAGTACGAACTTATCTACATTTCCTACATAAATAATTATAATCACATACCATTTTTATCTTAACATTATTTTTATCATAATATCATATATCATATAAAGGTTAAGTTTACGCCTTACTTGACTGTGAAATAAAATAAAACCCACATGTTCTATACTGTTTAAATGCACATTAGTATATAAAATTTCAGTGACATTATTCCCAACTAAAAACACTTTTTAAATTAATCCAATTATCCTTGTAATTAAATTTTGAAATATTATAAAATAAACAACACATTCTTTTACATATAATATAAAATTACCAATTGTCAGTAGCGTACTAGCTCAAATTGAAAAAAGTGTTTTAAGTTATTTAATTATCTAAATAATATAAACAAAATGGCTACCACCACAAACGTAAGCAATTCCAATGCAAACAATTCAATCACGGCGAACGAAACTATAAATATTGAACCTTACAGGTTAAGTGAGATTTTTTCGATAGTCCCGGAATTCGATGGAAATCCGATATTTTTACAAACCTTTATTAGTGCGTGTATTTACGCGAACGGAATGTCTATAGAAGACCAACGTGTTCTACTTGCTCTGCACATTAAAAATAAACTTCGGGGGAAAGCCGCCGAGTTAGTAAACTCCAGGAACCCTGCCACCTGGGCAGAAATTAAAAGCCTACTCGAGGCCCACTTCGGTGACTCCCGCGACTTGACAGCCCTTATACAGGACTTACAACGCATTCACCAACTACCCAACGAAACCGCACTAATATTCGTATCAAGACTACAAACGCACAACGCGAAAATGCACGCAGCAGTGCAAAAGCAGACTCTAACTTTAGAGGAAAAAACCGCTCAATGTAACCTCATCGAAAACATGACTTTGACCACCTTACTGACTGGATTAGAACCCAAGTTAGGGCAAATTATCAGGGCTGGCAACCCTAGTGATATGTTAGATGCAATAAATCGCATCAAACGTGAGTTGCAATTGTCGTACTTCGAATCGCAAAAATTCTCCAATAAAATTCAAAATAGAAGTCCCGTTCAAAATCAACAAAGACGCCCAAATCTCCCACCATTTTGCACATTCTGTAAAAGGAATGGGCACAGCTTTAACGAATGCCGCACGAGGCAAAACCACCAATTTTCACAACCCAATTTCACACCAAACGCCTATTCCAATCAGGCACAAGCTCCTAGACAGCACTTCCAGAGTGTACCTAATCAAGCAAACTTTAGACCACAGAATTCCCAAAATTTTTCTAATCAACAACGCAATTATCCACAACAAAACAGGCCCTCAGCTATCAGGCCAAATCCTAACTTCCACCAGCAGAGACCTTCTGCCATACAACCGAACCCGAATTTCAATAGATTTAACCAACAAAAAACCCATCACCTAAACCAAGAAACTTATGATAATTATTCAGATTACCCAAACCAATACGAAGATTACTCTGCAAATCAATCCGTAAATTATTCTACCAATTATTCTCCTGATTATCAATCTCAAAATAATGATGACTACGATTTTCCAAACGGACAATGTGGGCATTATACTGCTAATTCCCAATCCCAGGAACATGAGAATTATACTGTTAATTCTCAGCAATACGAGGATTATACTGCTAATCCTGCGGATTTTTGCACAGGCCCGGAGTATTCCACGAATACTCCAACACAACAAACGGACGAACTAGACCAAATTTCTCGCCAAGTCCAAGCGATAAACCTCCAGGACAGTTTCGACCCAAACCTGAACTTCCCGGAAAACCAATTCATGTAAAAACACCCCGCTACAAACTAAATGTCGTAAATTCCAAAAATCTATTTTACATAAAAGACTTCACAAATCGTTTCAAAATTCTTGTCGACTCAGGTGCAGGTATTTCTGTATTTAAAACCAAAACAGCGGAAAGGTACAAACAAAGATATCCTGAAAACGTAATTATACAGGGTATAACAGATGAAAAAATTAATATCACCGAATCTGTACTAATACCATTCAACATAAATGACCCATACAAGGTTTATGTTCACGACCTAGATATAGAATTCGATGGACTATTAGGTGCAGACTTTTTAAAATATTATAAGTGTCATGTGGACTTTGAAAATAATCAACTTACTACCAATTTTAAAACCGTACCACTATTTGAGGTGACTGAGGTAACATCAATCAGGAACCACAATAATTCTAACGAAAACAATAATCCAGGTATTAGAATTTCAAACCCAAATTTAAATGTTAAAAACCAAAATGTAATTTCTATCGAACCACGCACAGAAAAGATTTTTAAACTTAAATGCAATTTACAAAATACCGAAGCTATACTAATAGCCCAGGAAAATGAAAAGGTACGTTTACCGAATGCCATTGTCAAAATAGACAACAATGGTGAATTTTTGACAACGATAATAAACGCAAACGCGATTCCAAAAACAATACATTTCTCGGATCTTAAACTTGAACCCGTTCAAAAATTTAGATCAATATTTAACGTAAATCTTCAAAATCCGGATTCCCAATACATAGACCGAAACTACGAAATAAAAAATCAATTACGCTTAGACCACTTGAACGACGAGGAGAGTGAATTAATTACTCAACTCTGTTTAGACTTTTCAGACATATTTTATCTAGAAGGTGACAACTTGACATTTACCAACGAAATCAAGCATTCAATAGACACTAACGATTCTAAACCAATTTTCACTAAATCTTATCGTTACCCCCAAATTCACAAACAAGAAGTAAAATCACAAGTTTCCAAAATGCTCGACCAAGGCATTATCCAGCCTTCAATTTCTCCCTGGTCCTCCCCAGTTTGGGTAGTCCCCAAAAAACTAGACGCTTCTGGTAAACAGAAATGGCGCGTCGTAGTTGACTACCGAAAATTAAACGAAGTAACGATAGGTGATAAATATCCTCTACCCAACATTTCCGACCTTTTAGATCAATTAGGCAAATGCCAATATTTCACGACTTTAGACCTGGCCTCTGGCTTCCACCAAATTGAAATCGATCCTAAGGACATCCAAAAAACAGCTTTCACGGTAGAGAATGGCCACTACGAATTTGTACGTATGCCATTCGGTCTAAAAAATGCTCCATCCACTTTCCAGAGGGTCATGGACAATATTCTATTAGGCATCCAAAATGAACGCTGTCTCGTCTACATGGACGATATTATTATTTATTCCCCTACTATCCATGAACATATTTCTCGACTAACAGAAGTCTTCAAACGTCTACAAAAAGCCAACCTCAAAATTCAGCCAGACAAATGCGAATTCCTTCGCAAGGAAGTCGCCTATTTAGGGCATCTTATTACAAAGGATGGTGTAAAACCAAACCCTGCCAAAGTCGAGGCAATTCTAAACTTTCCTCAACCCAAAAATTAGAAAGAAATTAAATCTTTTCTAGGTCTAGCAGGCTACTATAGACGCTTCATTCCTAATTTCTCCAAAATTTCAAAACCCTTAACTAAATTGCTACAAAAAGATATACCTTTCAATTTCGACAATGACTGTACAAATTCATTTGAAACCCTAAAACAAACCTTGACAACTACTCCGATATTGATCTACCCCAATTTCGATGAACCTTTTGTCCTAACTACAGACGCTAGTGCATTTGCAATAGGTTCTGTACTTTCACAAGGAAGTATAGGAAAAGATTTGCCAATCGCATACGCATCTCGAACTTTATGCGGCGCGGAAACCAAGTATTCAACCATTGAGCGTGAACTTTTATCTTTGGTCTGGAGTGTAAAGCATTTTAGGCCATATCTATTCGGAAGGAAGTTCAAACTCGTCACCGACCACCGACCACTCACTTGGTTATTTTCTATAAAAGACCCAGGTAGTAGACTAGCGCGTTGGCGCTTAAAACTAGAAGAATACGACTACGAGATAATATACAAACCCGGAAAGATCAATAAAAACGCGGACGCGTTGTCCAGAATAAAAATTAATCACTTTTCAGAATGTTCCAAATTTTATTCAAAAATTCTAGCCGCAAACGAAGACTCAGACGAAGACGAAATTTCAGACAACGATGACGAAATTACCGACGAACAAATCGCCCGAGAATTTGACACATTTTCCCGACTTTACAAAACCAAATCTCTAATAGACTATTCCAAAATTCAAATCACAAATAAACAACTATTAGATCGAGAAAATAAAAATATCATAACGTTTTTCCAACAAAACAACTTGACAGACCTTCACCATCAAATTATCGAGGATATTTTCGAAGAAAATCCTGAATTCTATAACAATACAATTAATATCGTTTCCAGCAAATCGACCCGACAAAGAAACTACTACATTATCGCTCTACCTTTCGACCCAGAGTCTGTGGTAGAACATCTATTTTTAACACTTTACAAACATCGAAACAAATTAGACCTTTCCAAAACTTACCATGTTGAAAACAATCTAGACTTTCCAATTCTCGAAATCCTATCATTTATTTTTGCAGAAAAAGATTTAAAACTAATCATTTGTCAAAATTTATTACGAACTCCCGATGAAGACCAACGTCCGATCATTCTCGACCAGCATCACACCGGAAAAAATAATTTACATCGTGGAATAAACGAAACAATACGTAGAATCAAAAATAAATATAATTGGCAAGGTTTAACAAAAGATGTCGAAAATTTTATAAAAAACTGCGAAACATGTCAAAGAACAAAAGTCTGTCGTAAGAACCTCAACAATCCCTTAGTAATTACCGAAACCCCTAAAACTCCATTTGAGAGAGTTAATATCGATCTGTTCGAATTTCCCACGAGAAACTATGCATTAACCATCCGCGACGAGTTAACGAAATTTACTCAAGCTTATGCTGTCCCAGACAAAAGTGCAAAATCAGTTGTAAACACCCTGTTGCTATATTTCCAACACTATGGCACCCCATTAAGAATTCATTGTGATTACGGCGGTGAATTCGATAATAATTTATTAAAAGATCTTTGTACTCTCTACGACATAAAATTAACATACTCCAGCGTAGGACACCCTCAATCCAATGGATCTATCGAACGATTCCATGCCACCCTAGCGGAAATGATCAGAATACATAAAACAGAGAATCCGAACGAACATCCTTTCACAATATTACCATACGCGGTAATATGTTATAACAACTCGGTAAACAAAACTCATGGCTTTACGCCATACGAGCTTATTTTCGGACATACAGCTAACCGACCACCCGAAACTCTTTATAACCAGAAAGACCTGATTACCAAATACGTTAGAGACCTTAACAACCGGATATCCCACTATTACAAAATTGCGCGAAGTCGAACAGAAGCACAAAAACAAAAAGCCAAAGTTCGATTCGACAAAAACATTCCCGAAAATCGACACACATATAATATTGGCGACAAAGTGTACGTCAAAGAATCACAAATAAAAAACAAATTACAGAACAAATTTAACGGCCCCTTCGAAATTTTAGAAACTTCTCAAAATTCTGCAACATTATTAAATCCGGAAACAAACCAAACGACTAAAGTAAACTTTGACCGAATGAAACCTTATACTGAAAATTAAATTTATTTTCAGGTTTTTCCTGCTGTTCGGATCAGCACTTGCTCAATTTAAGATAACACCAATTAACAATACAATTGGAGTATACTATCACCGAGACACAGACATTGTGATTTCTCACAAGAAATGGACTTTACTGGTACACAAAAACATATCTACCTTTAAGACAGCTTTCGACAAAAACGACAAGATCTTACAGACACTATACAACACACTCGACCCAACGTATCATTACATGAACGTCTTTTTAGGAGACGTAAAAACTCACCTCAGTTTATTGACACAAATTTCTCAATCAATACAATCAAAATTTGACGAAATTTACCTTGACACGAAACGGTACAAGCGAGGAATACTAAACGGTATTGGAACAATTTTCAAATCAATAACTGGAAATTTAGATGCAGAAGATGGTCAGTATTATTCTGATTGCATCAACAAATTAAATAATGACGAGCACCAACTCGAAAATTTAATCAAAAATCAAATATCTGTCACAACTTCGGTAATCAAAAATTTCAACGCAACAATTCAAAAACTGCAGGTTGATGAAGAAACTTTCAATAAAGATATTAAAGAAATCGAAACTTCAATTCTAGACATGACTAAAGACATAGAAAATATTCACGCAAAATTAAAATTTATAGAAATCTGCGAACAGCTTATGGCAAGCTATCTATTTATCGAAGATAACTTAAACGATATCCTGAATTCTATCACTTTCGCGAGGCTCAAAATAATTCACACATCGATTATAAACCCAAAAGACTTGGTAAATTCCTTACAGGAAATCTCACAGAACCTACAAAGGAACAATTTGCCACTTCCAATCAAATTATCAAAAGTTGCACAGTATTTAGACATTATAGAACTAAAAGCTTTTCAAACAAATTCAGATTTAATATTCGTATTAGACATACCTTTGGTAGACCCTCAAACCTATTCAGTATTTCAATTATATCCTATCCCTATTTTGGATAATAGAACTGGCTTATATCATATCTTGTCAACCTCTCAGAAATATATCGCGAGAGATGATGATTCTTTAATGTACTTAACCATCCCGGACCTCAGAGAATGCAAACCACTCTACTTCAACACTAAATTATGTCTAAATCTATTTTCATACCCCATTGATGATAATGCCATTTGCGAAGCCCGTCTCTTCAAGAACCTCAAAACTCTGCCAGGAAGCTGCCAGACATCATTCATCATCGGCCAAGGATACAACGTCCAAAAGATAGACGAAAATACGTGGCTGGTTATCAACGCAGAACCATTACAGGCAACCATCAATTGTCCAGAAAGAAGTTCGAAAACTGAAGTCATCTACAAAAACTCAATAGTGAAATTACAACCTAATTGTTACGCCTTTATAGGCATCACAAAAATCCAAGCCAGTACCAACGAAGTAACCGACGTAAACGACGACACTCATCCCATCCAAATTCCATTCGAATGCTGCAACAAAATTCCAAACAACATTAGAGCACCAAACCTTAAACCATTAAAATTAAACAACCTTAACACAGAAGATCTCGAAATTGCCAAACACAAATTGGACCAATATTCCAGAGATCTAGACGATTTAATCAACGAACCATTCGTAACAAAACACATATCCTGGTTCACCTACTTCATCATTGTGCTAATATTTGGACTGTTATTTCTGTACCTATTTTGTAAGTGCAGAACAAAAAGACGAAGACTAGCCATCGATGTTTCTGCATCACCCCCATCTCCACCTAGGCCTAGCAAACCCCACAGGACATTTGCTAACCTATTCCCTTCACGAAGACGACCTACCTTAAGGAGAGAAGACAACGAAGCCGAAGACATAGAACTTACATAAAGATGAACTGTTTTGTGCCTTTTACTGACTTTTAGTGCTGGACTCTTCAGTGAACCATATTTTATTCATTTAATCATTACATTTCATTATTTTACTTATCCCTTGTTAATTTCAATTGCATTAACATTTTTATACCATTTTCATTTAAACCTATCATGCTTATATTTTGGGCTTTTAAGGTAAAGCCATATTTTAACCCTGGGAATATTTTTATGTTATCCCATTTTACAACAAACTTATTATGTTTGTATTTTACGCTTTCTTGCTAAAGCTATATTTTAACTCTAACATTTTTATGTTATATTATTTTATGAATCAAGCTTATTGTGCTTGCATTTCATATTTTAGACGCTAAGGCTATATTCTGTATTTTAAACCTTACGATTTAACATTTTTGTACTCTTTATATTTTTCCAAATTGTACCATTATCTTTTATATACATTTTATATTCATTTCAAAAGTTGCTGCATAAAACACCAACTTTTTTTATAAGGGGGAAGCTGTTATATTAGAAATATACTATGATATATAATATCACTGAGACAGGCTTAACCTTCTCAAACATATCATGTTACAGATTGCGTAACAGCTCTTCTCTAATAACCGCTCACGCTAGCTGAGCTTAACATTTCTTTCTCAGTAATCTGTTATCATGCTGAATTGCAAATCCAATGTTCTTTGTTCTCCAGATATTATAAATATTACCCACTGCCATTGTAAACCTCAGTCTTAAACTCATGTTCGAATAAATCACTTCAAAATTATTATTGTTATTATTATAGAGTCAACGTTGACTCCAGTGTTAAACTAAATAAATCTTTTTAAAAAAGTTAATCAAGTAATCCACTATCTAACATATATATATATATAATTGTATGGGGCGAGCGTAGGTGCGTCTTTACTATGTACATACTTCGGTATGCGATGTAAAGCAACGACAGGCGCGGTAAGTACTTGGATGGGTGACCATTCCAACGGAAACCGCGTCCTCGCCTCACACATCTTCCAGCGGCTTGTATATCAGTGTATGCGCGGAAGCTATACAACCTTAGGCGAGGGTTGTATAGGAGATATACCATCCTTCGGAGGGGATGTAAAGCCGTCGGTCCCTTGTCTATTAAATGTTAGGCAAGTAAAAGATCCCTACTCTTCTTAAGGGAAGAGGTTCGGCAAAATTCCTGGTTGGGGGTAGCTCGTCTACAGGCGTCGGTGTTAGGCCTCAGTAGCGGAAATAGGCCGACGTTAAATAAATGTATAAAAAAAAAATATATATATATAATTGTAAAATTGTTACCCTTAAATATTTTTCTATCTTTGTACTATACTTTCCATATTGTTATAATAAATTTATTTGTTTATACTTGTTCTTTTTATTGTTGTATTCTCTTTATAAGGATTCGTAATATCTGGGACCTCGTTTTCTTGGCCGGACTTTAGGTCGTAATAACATTCTCTGGTAAGAATCAGAGGTCAACTTATAAGGATTTATAATTTCTGTAAGTATTGTCTTTATTATTTTTAATGTATTGTCCCATTGGTCTTAAAAGCTATATTCACACCATGTTTTTAAATGCGTCGAAATTTTTTGCGTTGAAGGGCCTAAATAAGTAAGAGTTTTAAATTCTGAATTGTTTTTATTTTTATTTTTAGGGTAAACTAATTCTAAAGCCTTATTCATGTGTTTTCTAGTTAACAAGTTTTAGTTTTCAATCTATAGCTATCTATAGCTAAATTTTGTACTTGTACAGAAGGGTTGATATTTATGCCATCAACTTGGCTTTGTTAGTTTAATTTATTATTTATGAACTAAGCGAAAATGTGGTTTAATGCAAAAAAACCTCTTCCAGCGGCGTTTTTACGAGAACCACGCTTTTCATTTTGTTACAGTTTCGAAAAGTTCGACGGTTTTGGCGTGTTCTTTAACATTCTCACCGAAACTCTGACGGATTTCTGCATTACCAACTTAAAACTTAAAGACAGAGGCATAGAAGACGTTGTCCTATGGATATCTGTAAATCGGCATCTTCTTGTCAGTTCCCCTGCTCTTCATGGCACTTCTTGTGTGTCCTAACACATAAACTAGGACTGACGCCTGAGTTAAAACCTTAAAACCTGTTTCCAGAGCTCGAGTGTCAGAGAGTGGCCATGTTTCTCTTCATCGCCAGCTGGGGTGGAGAAAAACGCGTCACAAACTTGTAACCGAAATTCCTAATTTATTTGGTTTAGGGGCTATGGAGAACCAACTTATTGTTGCAAAACCCTATATATCTACCGCAGGCGTTATGCATTTTGTGGCACAATAATAATTAAATGAAATATGTTTGTAATATCAATTTAATTAATTGAACAATACAATATATTTAACAAATAAATTTTCTAGAATACTTCTGTATATATACCTATAAATAATGCATATTTGAATTAAATTTCATTGATGTGGTGCTAATTTGATGTGCTCAATTTATAGATTATTATATAAACAATTCGTAATAATTTATATTGTGTATGATAGAATAGCAATTTAAAAGTATTACTAAAATTATAACAAATACCACTAAACTGATTGTATTCAACCATTTTTGTATATTACGTCTTGATTGTTTTTTTTTTAATATATCAGTTTCTTTTCATGCCTTGGAACATAACGGTAGTTTATTAGTGATCATCTTTACAAATTTGTTTATAAAATCTGCATAAATCTGACTCAACTCAGTTTTGATATACCGATGGTTACACCAAGAAGTACTTGTTACATATGACTTGAAACACACCGCATGTGGATTATGCTTTATTTTTAAAGAACACGTTCCACTGAATTCTTTTGGAGCTATCTTTATAACGGACGACAAATGGATAAAATTGATAATTAATATCCTGAGATATTAACTATTACTTATAGGGTCCCTCAGGACTCTATACTAGACCCTTTACAATTTTAAATGTATGATATTGTATGACTCGTATGGTATATGATACCCAGTATGTAAATATAACATTTTTGTCAATTTAACAACTGCGAGAAAGGCGATTTTCATCGTATTCCTCTTGAAATCTAATCATTTTATTAGGATGTGCGCTATGAATAGTATTTCAGTTCCCAATTACTAGAAACGCAATAAAATGTTTATAAGTTTTGGCTTTTTGGCTCTCATCAGAGCAGAGAAAACCAAAACACCATCGATGTTGCAGTCCCCTGATGTTATACACAGCAAGTAACGCTGTATCGACGACTTACAAATGGTACCAATAGGTCCCTCCAACGGCTTCTACCACAAACACTTTAAAAGCATTGACAAAGGCAAATTGGATAAATAAAGTCAACTAGAAGACTGATAATTTTAAAGTATCAAAGTCAAAGGATCCTCGTCCCGGTCGTCACATGCCTACCTTGGACTGACTGTTACATGGCCTATGTCCATTTAACAGTTTTATTTAAAAACTAGTGTTTTGTGGATAGTTAGCACGACCTGTATATTTTTTGGATTCAGTTTTTGCAGGTGAAACTGTTTCAACTAACAGAATTTTACATGTATAACTGCTAAACCATTTCACACTGTTTATGTACTTAATTTTATATCTTAGGAACTTAGTCCTGTTTTTCTATTAACACTATTATGTATCTCATATCCGTTGTAATACAGCATTATTATCCCAGGAAACAATTTGTCTACAAAATTTAGTTACATCAGATATCTATTTTTCAATTTTTATATTTTTGTTTACTATGGAGTACATATGGTTATTTTCCTTACCTTCTCTCATTCTATATATAGTATATCCTATGAGATGTAATATATTTACTGATTTATCAATACGTTTTACTACTTATTTACATCTGTTAATATTTGTGGTTATATATAAAATAGAAATTGCAAAGGCAAATCAGCTGGCATGGAAAATAAAGTATTATTATAGATTCCTTTTATCGACTATATGCCACTACTTTAGTTAAGTATGGGAATCTACAAGGCAAGTTGGTGCGCTTAACTTAACCATTGACAGATGGCCATACGTGTACGATTTCTATATTTTGATAGCTTTCAATTTAAATAGGGAATTAGATTTCTCACATTTTTTTGGTGGCGTTGTTTTCCAGTAAACAGGACAAAAAGTTTACCTTATCAGTAAAACTCACCAGGAAGTCATTTGGCTTGCAGCCTTTGTACTGATTCAAACATTATAATTCTTAACTGTGGACTTCAGTAATTGATATTACAATTTTTATATCCCAGTTACAAAGTGTTGAACATACAGTCTAAGAAATCAGCTAACTCGTGCATAGCTAATAATAACTCGTACATAGCTAATAATTACTATTGCATAGCTAAAATTACTTTTGTACTGCTAATCAGCTTACTTTTGTATAGCTTAAATTAATTTCCTGCAGCTTTTGTACAGCTAGCTTAATATTTCGTGCAGCTAATTTAAATATATTTTGTACAGCTAACTAGCTTATATTTGCATAGCTAACATTGCTTAAATTTTGCATAACTAACTTGCATAAATTTTGAATGTGCTTATATTTGGTTAAATTTCCTACAATTTTCACCCCATTCATTGAGAGACGTAAATTGCCAAGGAAAATTTAGAATTCTTGCAATAAGAGACAATTGTGGGCCTGGATTGCTGTCCCAGAACCAGCCACCTGAACCATAAACCACCTAGGATACTGGTATCAATTTGTCTTTTATATATATATATATATATATATATTTTTTACATTTCAATTTGTCTCAAAACCGATTTGTCTAATTTTCTTTCATGTAATATATTTTGTCATTCATTTTAAACTATCTTCTCTTACCAACAATTTCAGACTGATCTATAAATAGCAGACTGGTTATTCGAGAAAAAGAGACAATTTTGCTTATTTCACTATAGATGGTGCCCAATTTAACATCAATTTTTCTTTGTCTCCTTTTCTCGAAATAAACAGAAATCTGTCGCTTATGCTGTACATGTTAGAAAGGGTAAGTTTCTCCACTCTTACGAATGCTCTGGACCCACGGCTCTCTGCTCCGGCTTAAACCAGCTAGTCGTCCGCACATGTTGCCTCAATTCTTTCTCAAAAATAAATAATAAGAGAAAGGAGGTAACATGACGAGAGCCAACAGTTCGAAACTGCAGTCTGCAAGTGGTGTGGGCAACTGGCACGAGAGCTCCTTTAAGTAGGATCAGTCTTTCGGCTGGTGTTTGTTGCAATCGAAGCATTAGCGTTTTGTTGGTAATATGCGATTATTACACTTAACGCGCCAGGCATGTAACTTGAAGTTTTACTTTAGAATTTTGCCATTTTATGAAAACGTTAAAGTGACGTGAATAAAATTTAATGAAATAACTCTAATCAAAATAGAATACAAGCAAAAATATAAATTATGAAACTTCTATACAAGTTGTTTATACAAATAGTCTCTAAAGGTATTGTGCCTTTCATATTGAAATGTGTACTCACCAAAAATTGTTTAAAATCCAAATTGTTCTTAACCATAAGTCACTTCACTTTGAAAATAAAACATAAAGTGCTTCGAATATTAAAATAAAGTGCATCTTCGCTACGCTTCATTTCCCAGGCAGGCAAAACCACTACACCAGAACAAGACAAGCTGATTTGGAGGTCTTTCTATACGGAAACGGCCGTCCAAAAGATACGGCGTCATCTTACAAGACTAGACAAGTATAACTCAGACTGGAAAATACACATAAACGAACGTAAGATAGAGACAATAACATTACATCGCAAATTCACCAATGTGACAACATTCAACAAAATAAAAATCAATAATAAACTGATTGGGGAAAAGGCAGAGTTAAGCATCTGGGGGTGACCCTGGATACAAGGCTCTGCTTTGGACCCCATAGTACTGCAACATTGCAAAAGACCTATGCAGCACTAAACAAGTTGTATCCATTGGTGAATCGACGCAGCAGACTTTCGACTGACAATAAACTGACATTGTACAAGGTAATCTTCAGACCAATACTGACATACGCATGTGCGTCTTGAAATTGTATTTCAGACGCACAGTGCTTAAGACTACAGACGACACAAAACAAAATACTCACTGTTACTTAATGCGAACAGATACACCCCGGTCGCTGAATTACATGAGAGGGCTGGTGTCCCTCACATGAGGCAATTCATCACTGAAACATCACAGAAATTTTTCGCTCATAAAATTCAGCGATCGGTACTAACACGAGACCTAACTAACAGACGCCGCCACAACGATCCCCCCATGTCCACCGTCTCCTACATCAAAACCTTCCCATATACGATATGGGACAAAACTCACAAAACAATTACCACACATAATCATAGACAAAACCAGTTCACTTTCCATCCTTCATCCCTCCCTATACCCACCACATTAAGCAGGTTTTTTTCATTTTGTTTCCTGCATACTAGGGGCATAAACACTGGATCATTTAATGTAATTTTACTCAAAACCACAGGGAGAGTAAGTAAAATAGCATAAAAGTTTATTCAGGGAGCAAGTCATTTTCGGTTACCATCAGCCAACCTAATCTACAACGATGTAAATCTAACGTAGTTAGGGACCTAATTTTGTATGCACGTAGTGCAGGCATATAACAACACTAGCATAGGGCAAAATTATTTCAATGAAATGAAATGTATATAACAAATTTAATAAATGTTTTTTAATTGGAAATAATTAATTGGACGAGTTGTAAGGAATCACGCACTCCGATTTGTGTAAAAGGTTAGCTAGTTTTACGATCGTAACAAACAATAAAGAGCCCTGATACCAAAAGGTATCATTTTCGTTTAATTTAAATCGATTTTCAAGTCAATATCACTGTTTCTTTCATGTATTTTAGTTTTAAGAATTACTTTACTACTGTCAATTGTCACTGATTTGTTTGTACTCTACCAAATACCAGAATAAAAGGTTAATTGTTATAGGAATCTTTAATTTCAGTCTACAACCCTACAATAAATCTTTTGAATCTGCTGCTGTTAGATAGAGGTTCTCATCTCTGCTGGCTGAGTTCATTATTTTCTGTGTCTCAACACAGGTGGCGCCCAGGTAAACTTTACTAGTTCTTAACTTTATTTTGAACGAGTAATTTCATTTGTTATAATTTAATTTTATTAAAATTTTCAAATTGCACAAATAAAATTTAAATTCATTTCGTTTCCATACAGAATAACAAACTATAACAATATATACAATATATATCCTGAATCCTAATATGGTATACCAAACTTAGGTAATTAATTAAATTTGGGGTTGATAAATAAAATAAAACTTAAAAAAATATACATTTAATGATTCTGTTTGGAACTTATGTACATGTTTACAGAATATTAAGCTTCTAAGGAATTTACTAATTTACTTTCTTTTTTAACACTTTTCCACTGAAAAATCATTTTCATAACTTTTATCAAAATTATATGAAAAATATTTCCCTTAAATTATTATTCGTCTTTATTTGGGTTGCCGGCGACAGGGCCATTTTCAATCTGGACGTGATTTGAGCCTCTCAGAATTCTGAAAAATCCACCTTCACCCCATCCGGCTCCCCAGGAATTGGCAAGTAGCCAGTAAGGAGTGCCATTGTCAGTGCCCCAACCAATTATTTTGACAGCATGATAACCTTTGAACTCTCCTGCTGTATGTTGATAAACACCTGAAAATAATATATTACATAATTGGTAATTTTTATTTGCTTATCAGTTAAGAAAAGTTTCAATTTTATTATGTTCAACGGGCAGCTTCTAGACACTTGTTTTTCCCTTGTAATGTGAATATAGTAGTAGAAGGGTATTAATAATAAAATAATAATAATAACATAATTATGGGGGTAAAGTAATCTGCATATCATAGATGGTACTCTCGGCATATTTTTTCTCATATTTTTTTATCATAACTTTTTATCATTATTATTTTGGATCCGAATGACTTCATATTATTATACAAATACTACTTTGATGAAAATAAGGTCTAGGGGGCGAGCGTAGGCGCGTCTTTACTATGTACATACTTCGGTATGCGATGTAAAGCAACGACAGGCGCAGTTAGTACTTGGATGGGTGACCATTCCAACGGAAACCGCGGCCTCGCCTCACACATCTTCCAGCGGCTTGTATATCACTGTATGCGCGGAAGCTATACAACCTTAGGCGACGGTTGTATAGGAGATATACCATCCTTCGGAGGAGATGTAAAGCCGTCGGTCCTTTGTCTATTAAATGTTAGGCAAGTAAAAGATCCCTACTCTTCTTAAGGGAAGAGGTTCGGCAAAATTCCTGGTTGGGGGTAGCTCGTCTACAGACGTCGGTGTTAGGCCTCAGTAGCGGAAATAGGCCGACGTTAAATAAATGTAAAAAAAAAATAAGGTCTACTTGTTACACCGGTTTCAATACAATCGCACTTAAATATTTCAGCGCAGGCCAATTGCTAGCATGCAAGTTGATAATTAATTAGTGATAATTGTTGTAGTTACTAATAAAGTTTTTCTATTGTATAATATATTTTCTGATATTTTATCACATTTTAAGAAGATGCCGCGACACAATTTATTTTCAAACTATGAAATGACGGATATGAATTGCAGTTCATTGTCAAATGTAATTTATTGGAGGAGCTGTAGCAAGAAGGTACAGTGTACTGTATCAAAATCATCGCCAACCGAACAGAAAAGTGTTTCAAATTCTGTTTCAATGGTAAAAAGAATATGGGGGTTTTCGAGTGAGGTACCATGCAGGACGGTCAACTGGTCGAATCGTTGAAGAGGATATTTTAGAGCGAGTAGTAGAAAATCCTGAGATTAGTGTACGGAGTTTATCTGCAGCTACTGGTGTAGCCCGGACAAGTGTTCATAATATTCTTCAGACTCAGTCACTCTATCCATATCACCACCATACAAAAGTACAGAAGTTGTTATCAAGTGATTTACCACTTAGATTACATTTTTGCAGGTGGTTGCGTAACAAACAAAATAATTACCCAACTTTTTTGACCGTGTGCTTTTCATTTCCAACACATGGAGTGAATAAAATCTCCATATAACACGAGCTAAACGTTTTCAACAAAAAATTTTCATTAACTAATGGTACGGTATTGTAGGTGATTACTTACGAAATTCCTTTTCGTTTAATTGGCGAGTAGTATTTAAATTTTTTGGAAAACGTTTTGCCAGCCTTGCTAGAAGACATAAGGGATGTCTAAATCTGCGGAGGGATCTATGATTTATGCACGATGGCTCCCTTGTTTATTTCGAACTAAATGTGCGAAACCATTTAAATAAGAAGCTTCCGCAACGGTGGATTGGACGTGGATCTGATCATTTATGGCCACCACGAACCCAAGACCTTAATCCATTAGATTTTTTCATCTGGGGCAATATTAAATCCAATGTATATCAACACTTAAGTCACACTAGAGACGAATTCTCACGAAAGATCAGAGGAAGGGAATACAATAAAAAAAAATAATGGATCATTTTTCGTGTTAGACAAAATATTGAAAAACGGTGTCAAAAATGCATTGAACAAAATGGCGGACATTTTGAGAACCTTCTTTAAATTGAAACTGTAACAAGAATCGTGAAAAAATTCAGTTTTGGTTTAAATAGTTATGTGAATATGTTTATGAAATATATCTAAAACAAAATATATTTTTTCTTATTTAAAAACGCATAATTTCGTAAGAAAGCACTTTTTGGCTAAGGTACGTTTGGTTCAGTCACTAAACTGGTTCAATAATATCAATTTAACAAACCCTAACTTGATCGAATATCATGTTCCATGATAGCTATGGCATGCGCTGAACTGCTTAAGCACGATTGCATTGAAAACGGTGCATTTTATCGATCTTATTTTCATCAAATTATTTTTTGTATCATAATATGAAGTCATTCGGACCCAAAGTTATAATAAAAAATATGTCAAAAAAATACGCCGGTAGCGCCATCTATGATATGCAGAAATACTTACACCCTCCTAATATTCGGTCTCCTCCAAATTATATATGTACCAATTTTCAGTTTCATTAGTCATTATTTTTCCAAAATATGCCCATTATAAAATTTAAAAAAAGTTTTAAAGCCCTATAACTCATTAAGCAAGTACTTTTGAACTAAGATATGTTTGGTTTAATCGGCTCCATTTGATCTCAGAGAGCTACGGTTAAGCTGGGTCCCTTTACTTTCCGGATACGCTGTATGTGCGAAGTATATTTATTATTTATAAAAAGAGGTATTTGAATACACATCGACTGATTTACGTAACTGCATAAATAATGACAAATTATCTGAGTGCTTTTGTGCACGACATATATCCCTTACTTGTTCTCTTTCCTTACAGATTTAAAGCATTTGTAGGAATTTTCGTGTCCAGTTCGTTTGTATGTGCCCTAAGAACGTGATTTGACTTTAATGCATCTAATTATTCCACGATTTAACCCTGGGGGTATAATTTCTTACAAATCCCTGCAATTCTAATTCATTCGTTGGGAGAGAATCATCAAGGCCGCATCACATGTGCCAACAAATTCATTTTTATTACTGAAATTAGGCGAGGATCACATCAAAGGAGGAGAAATTGATTAAATATCTAGATCTCCGATATTGGGTCAATATACCGTACCTGTTTTAATATATCAGAAAACACTGATTATGATCTATGTATTGGAAGGTAAAAGACTTTCTCCGCTAGCAAAAATGAGCCAAGTACCTGGCAGGTCACGAACAGAAGATGGTGCCTTTGCAGGCAGAAGCCACACCTATACTTGTATTTACACTATTTATACACATAGCAACAATTGGTAACAGTTAAAAAATGCATATATTATATTTACCACTTCCATAGTTGAAGAAATCGTCGTAAATCTCCATACCAGTTACAATTGGTCCATTTATAACTATTTCATGTTGCATCTGTTCAACAGTATTGGTAACCATAAAAGTAGCAATTCCATGGCGGATATCGTCTTTCCATTCTTTATTGTACCCTGACACACAACGTTCATTGCATTGAGGATTTTGCCCATTTGCAGCTGTATATGGCCTACATCCCTACAGACAAACATATATTTAAGATTAGTAAACGACAAAACAATTAATAAATGATTTACTATGGTCACTCATTTTTCCCGGCACTTGCCGAAATGAAAGCAAACAAACGTCATTTTGAAACAAAGTACCTTTTTCTTCAAACGTCAGAAAATATGATATTTCTTACTCATTTTATGACATTAAAATTTGACATTTCAGATAGCTGTGCGTTGTCATTAGCAACGGAAGTAAAAGTAATTTTTTCTACTCCCTTATGTAAATTTGCTGTTTTCCGTACAGTCTGTAGAATGGATAAGTGGGCCATTCCAGTTAACTGAACGGATATATTTCATATACATTCTAGGATGGATATGAAATCGACCAATCACAGTTCATGTATTAAGTACATAGGCAACTATTCGCTTTAAAAAATTCAAGTTAGTGCGTAAGCTGTCAAAGTAATTGTCAGTGTGTATTCGCGCAGTTTGAGCTAGAAAATAATTTAAAATGAGTGATTCCAGTGAAGAATCGATAAACGGTATACCACCTAAAATTTTATTGAAACTATTATATACAGACAAAATTTTAGAGATATATGACAAAAAAAAAGAAACTATATGTGGGGATTGAACCTATGGCATATAACCGCTAGGCTACTGAAGCTTTTATAAAATGTTTGCACCTAGAGCATAAGATTTAGCAGAAGCTAAGTTTGTATATTAAAATTTGATTAAAACTATTATTTGTAGTTTTTTCTTAATCCGGTCGTAGAAAAAGTATACTGTACAACTCGAGTGAAACCGGGGCGAGCGTAGGTGCGTCTTTACTATGTACATACTTTGGTATGCGATGTAAAGCAACGACAGGCGCAGTTAGTACTTGGATTGGTGACCATTCCAACGGAAACCGCGTTCTCGCCTCACACATCTTCCAGCGGCTTGTATATCAGTGTATGCGCGGAAGCTATACAACCTTAGGCGAGGGTTGTATAGGAGATATACCATCCTTCGGAGGGGATGTAAAGCCGTCGGTCCCTTGTCTATTAAATATTAGGCAAGTAAAAGATCCCTACTCTTCTTAAGGGAGGAGGTTCGGCAAAATTCCTGGTTGGGGGTAGCTCGTCTACAGGCGTCGGTGTTAGAGCTCAGTAGCGGAAATAGGCCGACGTTAAATAAATGTATATAAAAAAAACTCGAGTGAATTATCCATATCGCACTCGAAAGATTGAGGCACTCCGCCTACGGCGTCGTGCTCAAACTTCTTTCTAGTGCGATATGGCTATCATATCCACTCTTGTTACACAAACTACTATTTCTTCCGCTCTAGCGGAATATTACTTCCGTTGCTAATGGCAACGCGCATCTAAATTTTCTATCTTTATTTTTGTTACTGATAATCGACGTTTGTAGAAAAAATAAAATGTTTTATTCGGAGTAAAAGACACTTTTGTGATTCGTCTGTAGATTAGTTTCTAGCTTGCCGTACTGATGAGAGCTAACAAGCTCGAAATTAGTCTGCGGCTAGTGGTACATGACAGGTCTAGACTGTAGTCCTTTCTATAGGAGTAATCTATCTGCTGGGGGCTTATTGCAATAAGATTTATGTTTGCTTTTCCGATTGGAGACGTAGTATATCGCTTAGGACATTATTTTCAGTCGTTTTGGAAACGCTCGTTGTGCACCTTGATGAGTGGCAATGAATTTCGTTCCTTTTAAAGGAATTAGCAGTATTTTTGATCTATCATAGTATGTGTTTTACTGTATATTTATTTTTTAAATAATTACTGTGATTTTTTTCTTCCTATATCTTTAGCGCCACTCCTGAGCTGTAGTAAAAGTCTTCCTGCCGTTCAGAAGTGTCAGAAAAATGACAGTTTTAGTTCGCGAAATTTGTCATAAAAATCATGTTTTTTTGACGTTTGAAGAAAAGCAAATGAAATCAGAATTTATAACTTTCTCTCCTAATAATAGTAAAATAGTTTCAAATATATTTGTGAATAAAAAATTTTTTTGAACTTACCAAATTACTTCCTTCATCTCCCCCAGAAGGGATTCCATGATTTTGCCAGAACGCGAAAGCTTTATCTGAAAATCCACCCTGACAGCTACCACATTCTCCACAGCAGGATATAAGTTCTTCAGGTGAGAAGACAAATTGTTTGCTACCAGCGGTAAATATACAAAGTCTGTCGCTCATGACCTCCACAGCAGCAAACGCCTAATATGTAAGATAATTTATTAGAAAACTAGGTAACAAAACCAAAAAAATTCGTTGATATAAATAACTGAATTTGAGATATAAACTATATCTGTTAAGGGATACGTATAGGCTAGGACTAGCAACTCTGCTAAAAACACTACTTTTTTTAAGTGTCAAAGGAGAATTGCCAAATTTAAGGCTGATAAGATCCATATATATTCTCTTCTGTCAATATAGTCAGTATAATGATGACAATTTTAGAGCAGCTGTAATAATTGGACAACATTTATAAAAATTTTTTGGGAATGAAAAGATATATAGGATAAATTAGTTTCTTGTAATTAGAAAGTTAACAAACCTTGTATCTTACACTAATATCTTAGGCGTATTGAAAATACATAACACAATATTAAGTACACTGTTGTAGTTGGATATGCTAGTAATTTATTATTATACTCATATTCAATGTTTATGAAGGTGGGCTTGAAGATTCAAGCGGGTAAATATAGGTCAGTTATATACTTCGAATTATGTTGGCAAGGATTGGAGAATCTAAAATTATTAGTGAAGAATAGGTAGGGTTTAGACCTTACATCTGCAAAAATAAATAACGACGGCAGCGGACTAAATACTCCGCTCAAAAGTCAGGAAGTGGATTCGATAAATATTAATAGTTCGTCTAAGCGAAATGAGTAGAGAATCAGAGAGAGAAAACCGCGATAGGAGAGCATGTGATGTAAATAAAGAAGATATAATACAGCTGGACTCTAATACTAATTTGTTGAAGCGATAAAGATTATGTGAGTTCACGTGAAATGGAGGATTATTGAATATATTCTTGTTAGAAAATTTTATAGCTGCTGTTATCTGCCTTAATTGACTCAGTAACATGATACGTAGGGCTCATTTTCGCGCAGGGATGCAGCGGTTGCGGTCACCAACATGACAGCCCAGCCTAGTCCACACAAAATTTCGAGAAATTCAGTGGTTCTTGATCTGTGAGGGTTTTTCTTTGTCTGGTCATTTCCTATTACCAGTTGTGTGGCTGCACCTCAACCCACCACAAATGTATGGACGGAGAGAACCAAAGCACAGCAAGCCCGCCAGTCAAGAAAAACCAATCAGATAAGCGAAGTCCAAAGAACTCCAGCTGCTATTTTAAAGACAGGAAACCAATTACACCCTGTGTAACCATTAGGAGAAACAATGGAACAGTGAATAAAAGCAAAATAATAATAAATTAAAACTAAAGTATAAAGATTTTGAAACTTTTTTCAGAACAATAAAAAGATCTGTACAATAAATAATATATCTTTTGCCAAGCTATAACAATCTTCAATTATCTAACTCATTTAATATTAATCATAGAAAAATAGGTATAGAGTTCTAGTGTTAGACAAATGTGAAATACATAACTTTAAATTTAATTGTATACATAGGCAGAATACATAGAAACTTCAAAGTTGGATTAAGCAAACACCATAAATGTTTTAGATTAAAATATCGTTTTCACACTTTGAAGAGTATCAATTTGTAAGACGAGAACTATAATTTAAGTCAAGATACCGGTTTTCTAGTTATAATCTATTTATTTTCCAGAATATTTACAAGATTGATGTCCAGTTTGATATTGTCTTACTATTTTATGCATTACCTCGTACATACAAATTATAAAAATCTAAAAGAGTAATATAAATTGAAACAAGAAATGAAATCCAACCATATTAAGCCAGTGGCACGGTTTAAAAAAATTGAAAATGAGTAAGGTGGCATCAATATTTGATAGTAAATTATTAAGGCCTAATTTATTTATTTTTATTTATTTGAACAGGACAATTCATCCAGGAGTTTTAGCTGTAAAATTGATCTCTGTGCTAAATTCGTGCTCTACGATTTTTTTTATTGTGTTTATTTGGACGTCCTGACTAACATTTAGTAGTTACGCCACGATACACCTGGAGGAATTCGTGAAAATCGCTTCGGAAGTTCGCGGAAATCGAGGATTCGCGATTAACTCAGTTTTTATGGCCCAAACGGGAACAACACTTAATTATACATCTGGGAATTCTCTACCTTAAAGGTTGTATACATTTTTTTCGCACGCCTAAACGTTTTGGAGATACGATGCGAACTAAATGAAAAATGCATTTAGTTCCGCCAAACCTCTTTTCGCAATTATCTTGCTTTCTATGTCTCAGAATGAATATTACATATTACTCTTATAGAGCTCCATGATCTCTATTCTCCACTAGAATATTTTATACATTTTATTTACATTTATTTACAGTGAATAAGGCAAAAAATACATTCATTTTCGCACCACCTTAGAGGTAGAATGCTCGGTACGCTTTTTTTTACACGGTTTCCCCAGGAGTCCTAATCCATGCCTGATTTTAAATTAGTCAATATTTGCGACTTCTTCGGTATCTGAAAGTTAGTGTCCAATGACAAATCGTTGTAATTACTTTCATTCTGATAAGATTCTACGTTGTCCCTTTCCTCATTCATAGCAACTATAGGTGCGATATTCCAGCAGCAGTGATCGTGAAAATGTCTACAAGCTGTTGAACAGTTCGGTCCTACTTTCCTACGGCTACATTTTCCTGCACAACCCATCGTACAGTTGCAAAAAGTTTAATTTAACAATATGTCTGGCCCTGGTGGTAACTGCGTTGGTACAGACTGTAAAATATCATTCTTCCTAATCCAGCCCCATTGCTCAGGATCAGTGCCTTTTCCCAACCATGTTTGAATGTCTCAACAATTCTGTGTTGTCCAATATAACAAAAATATTTAAATAATATGAAAAAAACTAAATGCATTTTTTACTTATTTCGCGTCATATCTCCAAAACGTTTAGGCGTACGAAAAAAAATTTATAGGACCTTTAAGGTAGATAAATTACAGATGTACAATTTTTATAATAGGTGTTTTTCCCGTCATAAAAAATGAGTTAATCGCGAACCCGCGATTTCCGCGACCTTCCGAAGCGATTTTCACGACTTCCTCCAGGTGTATCGTGGCGTAACTACCAAGTGTTATTCAGGACGTCCAAATAAACACTCCAAATAAAAATTCGTAAAGCACGAATTTGGCAGCAAATGTCTAAAACGCCTGGATTAAATAGCTACTGCATTGACCCACCCACAGAGAAGTTTTTTTCTAAAAACTTAGGTGGGGCTTAACTAAATATTTATTATCATGAATTCTTTTTAAGAAAAAAATGATAAAACATAAATTGTAATCAAATAGATGAAACAAATAATAATAATAGTAAACGGCTTTATTGAAACAAAGTAATAATATATTGGTTCAAGGTCGAAGTTTAGCATAGGCTATTCTACGACTATTATTATTATTTTGAATGAATATTATCAGCAAAGAACAAAAAGCCATTAGATGTATTCAAGCTATTCTAAAATCAAATCGATCAATCGTAGAACTTCTGTAGCGTCTATTTTGTCGATGATAATATTAAAACCAAACTTTTTTATGATTCTAAAATTGTTCTCCCTAGGAGATGTAGTTGAAGTTCTTCATATAAATAGTTTATTATATCAATATGTAATTTGTATAATGAAATTTATTATTTCTTTTGTATTCTCTTGAGTAGGTCAATGTCAAATTGATAAGAGATCGAAACAATAGAACAATGGTCTAATATTGATCTAACAAATGACTAAAAATATTATGTATATATGCCCGTGAAATAAGAGCGTTCTATTTCGCTGACTTTCAGTGAGATAAGATTTACCACACTAGTATTTTTATCTCACTGGTTTTCATAAATGAATGGCAGCAACAAAAATGCAACAAAATTTATTGAAATGGCATGCTTTTTAGAGATTTGTTCAAAGATGAAATCTTCAAATTTATGGACCAAATTAATCAGTATTTAAGTCAACCCTTGCAATTATCTAAATATAAAAAATTACGTTAATTATTGAACTCGTAATGTGACGGTCATAGACCAAAAAAATCCAAGATTTTAACGAAAACGGAAACCATCACAAATTTATATAGGAAGTTTTAAACAAAGTGTATTTAATGATTAAGTTAATAAAACTTTTCGGCTCCGACTACAAGCTTTTAGCTTGTGTGGAATATGGGTAATTTCACAACTTGTTGTAGAATGTACTTTCTCTGACAAGATTTTAGAAATCATACAAAAAAGTTGCTTATTTATAGAACAGTTTTATCCCAACACAGTGCGAGTCTTTTACATGATATTCTGTATTACTTATAACGTTATTCAATATATTAGATAAGAACTGTGACAGATTATAATATGTAGAATTGTCTAAACAATTCGTCTGAAAGGGGTATTTTTTTTGTGAAGTTTTGGTAGACTATATATGAAAGAGGTGTGGCCATTGTGGCAAATTAGTTTGTTTTTTCCTGTTTAATAATTAGATTTTTTTCTAAGCCATGATTTAATGAGATTATTGATATTATTTTGAATTTTTTTTGTTGGATCTTGGGTTCATGTAGTTCTGTCATTAAGTATTTTATTCATTTTTGATTCATAATCCGTTTTATACATAATGACGGTTTTATTACATTTGTCAGCTGTTAATACAAAGATATTTGAGTTTTTTAATAATTTTCTTTTGTTCCGTTAAGTTAATAATTTAGTTGGTTTCTGCTTCTATTAGTTGTGTTTTTCAGTTTATTTTGTTTCGTTCTTATTAATTTCTGATTAATTTTTTTTTGTATAGAATTACATGAAATTGGTTGCGAATAAATATATTGTGAAATAAGACTTTAATTTTACCTGACCTTAAGCTATAAAGTAATATTTGTATACATATCAATTAACTCCCTTACCCAGCAAGATCCGCAACTTCCCTGATTTCTAATAGTCTTAATGGAGTCGCATTCTGGCCAGACTGATCGGGAATCGAAAGTGTCTGGAATGCCTTTGACCTGTTCATGAAATACTGTAGGCAATCTAGTAGAATTATCCCAAATAAGACCTGCCAAGGCTGCCAATTCCTCTGTTGTGTGATTTTCAAAATTTCTCCTAGCGGTCCATGTCGTAGCCTTTGAGTTTATGGTTTCTATGAACTCATCAGACGTTATATGGGAGCGACAAGATACCACACTTAATACCGTAGCAAGCGCGGCCAAGGCTAAATATTCTTTCACTGTCATGTCCCTGAAAAAGCATAAAATTACATTACACAATTAATCACAATATAAAGTACAAATAACGTTATATCTGTGTCATTGAATGATTGGACTTTTTTAAGAAGCTTTATTTACATGAAAGTTTCTACTCTGTGGGGTTGAGAAGTGAAGACGAACGTGTAGTAAATCAGCGAGAAATTGCTTACAGGTTAAAAATTATGTACTTGTCAATAACTTAAGCCGTTTCTCCATATTCGTGGGATACCACTGGAGACAAATACAAAACCAGTTCGAAACGATACTCTGCAAAGGAGGATTACTCCAATAAACTTCTCAAACGGCCAGAAAGAAGCTTAGATAGACGAAATTCGCTTACACAGCTAGGACATGTTAGTACTCCAAAGACAGCGCTACCTGGATGGTTTATTCCGTTTCACGGTAAGGTGTTAAACTTAACTATTCTGAAGTACTTCTGGAAAAACCTTGTAAAAGATAAGGGGCATATTGTTGAAGAATGAAACTTCATGAAAAAGGTAGTGGACCCAAATTCAGACCCTACTTCAAAGTCACCGAATAACCTCTTAGCCGTTCCAGTCATGAAGAACATTTCAGAGTGCAGGATGTCTGATGAAAAGGAAAACATTATTTACCACATACCATGTGAATAACAAGCCTTGGCTATTTTATACTATTAAGTCTAAAACGGATCATTAATGTTAGGTCTCGATGCTGTAAGAAAAAATTTTGAAACCTATTTTCCGTCTACATTTAAACAAAATAGAAATTTTACCAACCAAGCTATGTGAAACTTGTAATGTTGTAGGCGATCTTGAACATTTATTTTTTAGCTGCGATAAATATTCATCTGAACGTAATCAACTGTATGCAGATATTCTGAACTTAAATATCCAAATGCCAATCAGTGTATTGCACTTATTAGCTTTAAACAATAATAGAGTGAATGAAATTATTATACGTTTTTTGAAAACCTCTGGTCTGAAAATATAAATGTGTAAATAATAGATTCGCTCCCTACATGTCTAACCTTTGTTTAAAAGTTACCTTATCCCTATTTACCGTAGTCTATTTTTGTATGTCTAACATAATGCCCTGAAAGACTCCTGGGCGAGAAGAATATGTGCAAACGTATCTTCTTTGAGTCTTCTCTAAATATTTCCATTTTTGGTAAGATAGGTTTAGGGTGGTGTATGTGTACTCTGTATATGTGCATGATTATGTATGTTTAAATTGTGGCATATCTAATAACTTGTGCCTAATGCCATTAAAAAAAAAAAAACTATTTTGGCTTTTTTTCTGCATTTGTTCAAAACCCAATTAACAAAAAATGTTATTTTTTTCCAAGAAATGGAATGAGCAACACACTGATGGAAAAAGTTCGTTTGTATTGATTCTTTTCTGCTATTTTGACTGCGCTAATATGAGAAGTGCTGTATATCATGTGTCCTCAGATCGGGACGATTTTGCTATCTTCAAGCAATGAACACATATTTATTTAATACTTCTGATGTGAAAAATATGTATTAGATGTCATAGATGACTAAATACATTTTATTTCAAGGTGAATGGCTTATTCAATATTGTTTCACAAATTCACAAATTTTATAACAAGGGATTTAAAAATATAATTGATATTTACTTTATACTACTGGTTTATGATCCCAAACTCTCTCGGATACCAAAACTGTCCTAGATATATTATAATTGGTCGTATAGGTGTGAAAATAGATAATCGTCAAGGGTCAACTGTAAAAGCTCGCTTACCTTATGTCTTTTTAATCCTATTTAAACACTGACTACTCAACAAATCATATAATACTTCTACTGTCAGTTTCTCTCTTTATTTCTATATATACTTAAAAAATTTGACTTTTTATCATATTTTGCAATCTGCTACTATGTTATTTCTTATTTACTTATAAAAAAATTATCGTTTGAAATCATGCATGATATCACTCCAGTTGGAACAATATTGATTTTATGACTATTTATATTCAGAAATGTTTTTAGAACTAAATAGTGTATATAAAAAAACAATAGTGGCATGAAGAGTAACTACCCAATATATTTACCATATCAACTCTCCTGTGATGTTCTTGCTTCTTCCTAACAATTCCTCTTCTTTTGTTGTCTAGTTAAATATTACGTCAGCGATTATATTTAACGTAGTCATGTATTGGTAATCACACTAGAAAAATTATGACGCTTTGCTTCTATATTTACAAGGTTCCCAGTATTAAGAAATCTGGTTCAATTTATAATATTTTTTTAACAAAAATAGTTCTTTCAAGCGTTTTCCTGATATTCTACCTTTTACAAGTCTTTCCACAAAATTCCTGAAATATACTATTTGTATTCATCGTGTTGTCTAAAATCAAATGCTTAGAATTTTAATACGTTTGCGCCTAAATCATTATTATTAAGATGTCCTATTATATTATGTTTTGTAAATCATATAATGAAAAAACAAAAAAAAAACCTGCGATAGTTTAAAGATTAGAGCTCGAATAACATCTTATCTGCTTTGTGAGAAGTACTAAAGAGATTACGAATTATACATAAATAACAATTTATGAGTGAAATCCTAAAACACGACAATTTTTAATTCTAAAATCGTCATCCCATACACAACTGCGTCTAATCCGCTGCTACCAACTCGGTAACACATTATAAAGACGCCACTGAATAATCATACGACATAGTACAGGGTCCAAAGCCGTCGAAAGCCGTCAAAATCCTCAAGTAACCCATTCTGGCAAGGTAAATAATTTTTGAGCTTACATATCGAAAGAAGGTCCTTAGATGCAGCAGAAATGCCTATCCGTCCGACTACCCCCGAGGAAGTCAAGGAAATCCTGAGGAGCCTAAAGCCGAGAAAAGCTCCGGGATGTGACAAGATAGGAAACATCGCTCTCAAAAAGCTGCCCAGGAAAGGAGTAGCGGCGCTAGTCAACATCGTAAACGCGATGTTAAGGTTACGGCACTTTCCAGCCAGGTGGAAAAAGGCCGACGTCATTATGATCCCTAAACCAAGGAAAGAACTAATTTTCCCGTCTTCTTACAGGCCCATCAGCCTCCTACCAGCCATGAGCTAGGTTGCAGAACGGGTCATCTTGAAGAAGCTAACAGGGAAGACAGAAGAGCTGAACATCATCCCGGACGAACAGTTCGCGTACCGAACAGGACATTCCACGGAACTCCAAGTGCTTCGCCTCACCGAGGAGATTATCAAGAGGTTCAACCAGCGTCAAGTCGCCGCGGCGCTGTTCCTAGACTTCGCCAAAGCGTTCGACAGGGTCTGGCACGACGGTCTCCTAGCTAAAACGATGAGTATGGGTTACCCCATCGAAGTCGTCAAACTAGTGAGATCCTACCTACACTGCAGACAGCAAAGGGTGACAATCTCGGACCAACTCTCCACCTACAGGACCGTGGAGGCGGAAGTTCCACATGGATCGGTGCTGTCACCGCACCTGTTCGCCATCTATACCTCGGACCTCCCCCGGACCGACCACACAGCCCTAGCCCTATATGCAGACGACACCGCCCTGATTGCCAGATCCTGGAAGGCCAGAAACGCAACCAGAAAACTCCAGGAAGCGGCCACACTCCTGGAAGAATGGTGGACGAAGTGGAAAGTCGAAGTCAACGCCGACAAGAGCCAAGCCATCCTCTTCAGACGAGTGCGGAAAGAAATTCCCACAGGACACGTCTCCATGAGCGGCGAGGACATCCAATGGCAGAGACAAAACACGGACGCCATCACAGCCAAGGCCCGACGTACGAGAGCCCTCATCTACCCAATGACGGGAAATGGGAGCAGACTTAACTTGAGGAACAAGCTCACGCTTATCAAGACCCTCATCAGGCCGCAGCTGACGTACGCCTCGGTAGCGTGGGGCTACCAGGCGAAGTCCTACATGAAGAGAATCCAGGCAGTGGAGAACATCGCCCTCAGGACGGTAGTTGACGCCCCATGGTACGTGAGAACCGCAGACATCGTCAGAGACCTGGAGTACACCACGGTCACTGAAGTCATCCGGGAACGAGCGAAGAAGCTGTACGCCCAAGCCGAGGAGCATGGGAACCCGCTGATCAGACAGGCCACTGACTACGACCCCGCCAACGCCCCGAGGCACAAGCGACCGAGGGTTCAGCTACTGGACAACGGGTAAGTATAACCTTTATTTCCCGCTAACAGATCTGTTTCAGATACGCCAGGACGGACCACCACTACCAGAGACATGACCAACCCTAACTCAACCTCCTTGCGGGCGTCGGCCAACATACCGTCCGACGCCTGTTGTCCTACCTGCTCCGTGGAGACCGAAAGTGCTAAAAGAAGCACTTAGGTCTCCACAGTCCCGAGCTACACAGCTCATCCTTACCTTTCCGACGATCCGGGGTAAGATATCAATTGATGTCCTACGTACCGGCAGTCAGTCCCAGCCAAAACTTCCTAAACCCAACTCGACCGATGACTACCCCCGGGGGTGACAAGCTGGCGAAGAAAGAAAACATCAAGACAAGAAGAGAGCCAGAAGAGACCTCAGCCAGCGAGGTTTAACAGCCAGGACCAGGGGAAGTCCGCAGAAAATACCACGACACATCTCACATTTGTGAGCTGGGTCTGGTAGAAGTACGCGGGCCCACCTATCACGAAGGCCGGTCCAGGTCTACAGAGATAATCTAGGTGCAAAGAGTAATAGTCCTACTCGGCCCTAGTTATCGAGACCGACATCCAGCCAATGGATATTGGCGCGCAGAAATGCCTTGTTGGACTTTTATTGGCTCTTGCCCAACTTCTAAAAAATTAAAAAAAGATGGCGGAATGGTCATTCAAGAATTCGTGTTTTTAAACGTTCCACTTTCGCTAAAGAATTAACTATTTGTGATATCGATCTCATTTTTGATACTCATATACTAAAATGATGAGCGCCTCTATCTATACTAATATAATTTGAAAATCAAATAAAGTTTTTTTTTAAATATATTCTAAATTTGGAAGAACGAAGTTTGTGTATTGAAAATTTCAACGTGTGAGCAGCTACATTAAATGTTTAAAATTTGTATACACCATATGTGAATGAAATATGGTCCAAAGATAGAAAAAGTTTTTGAAAAGAAAATTAGCTCTATATCTCATACAGTTTGCGAGGTACAGATTTTTAAACACACCGTACTTTGCGTTCGCGGAACTTCTATTATAAGCATTCGGCCGTTTTCTGGCGCGCTAACATCTGGTTTATTGCAATGCATCAAGATTATAGATCAAAATATCTTTTGAGATTATATTATCATTGGCATTTTCTTGGGCACGATCATTTTCATCAATGTCAAATTCAAAATCTGACAAAATCCACGCCAAATGATTGTAAAGGGCAATAGGAATTGTTTTAAGTGCCTCCTGATGAGATATGTGTATTTTACTTCCACGTCTAGTGGTAGTATAGTAACGCAAAAAATATATATATATATATATATATATATATATATATATATATATATATATAGGCTTAAAACGTGCAGTTTAAATTTGAGCGGAAAACAAATTTCTGTCTGTCGGTCTGTAACTTTTTTTATGCGCATGTTTACTCTGAAACCGTTTATGATATTGACTTGAAATTTGGTACACTTATGTATTATAACGAGATCTGGAACTATATTATATTTTGGTCTAATTCCGTTAAAGGGTTCGGGGGTAAACGGGGTAAATAAGGGTAAATAGGCAAAGAAAGCAGGTAAGAGTCCATAAAATTGCAATTTAGGGCATGTACGAAAAGTCAAGGTCTCAAAAAGATTTTAGCATCAGCCTTCCCCTATCACCCCCAATACCATCCCCACACTATTATGAAAGGGAATAAAAAAAATAAAATACGATTTAGTGTGTATACAAGAACGAAGCGTCTCAAAAAATATTTTTGGCATTAGCTACAAAGCTACCATTAGCTCTACCACCCCCATTGTCACCCCCACTCTATTATTATAAGGAGTAAAAAATTAAATTGGGATTTGGTGTGTATAAGAGAATCAAGGGCCTCTAAATTCTTTTTGGCATTAGCCACTCCCTCTGTCACCCCCACCCGATTATTAAGGGGAGTAAACAATGAAATTGGGATTTAGTGTGTGTACGAGAACCAAGGGCCCTTAAAATTTATTTTGGCATTAGTCACCCCCTCTACCACCTCCACCCTATTATTAAAAGGAGTAAAATATTACATTGGGATTTAGTGTGTATAAGACTTGGATACAAGATCTGGATATGGCAGTAGTGATTCCTTGGCCAGCGATTTTTTATCTCAGCAGCTTTATTTTTCATATACCATCTCAAACATTTAGCAGCTACAAATCAGGGCGCGTTTCTCCATCGTTAACAAAAATCTTGTCTTCATTATCAGAATCTTCCCTAATAGAATCTTTCAGTTCTTTTAATTTTTTTAAAAACTTTCCAATAGTTATCTGTGAGCAACATATTATACTTTTTTCACCTTTTTCGGAGAAAAATTGAATGTCAGTACTAAAATACTTAGTTAAGCATTTAATTATATTACGTGTTGTATACTTTTCTGCAACATCTTCAGTAGCAATTGTAGCTAAAGTATTTCTGAATCGAATTCGAGAAACAAAATATACACATTCAGATGATCTTAAAATCTTGCTCAATTTCATCTATCAACTGATTAAATGCAATGTCGTAGATAACGGCATTATGTACCTGTTCTTCAGCACGTTTATACGTAAAAAAAATGTAAGCATGAAGTATGGTAATTGAAGTCATCATATTTATAGGACGATCTCCAATACCTTGAAATTTATTATGTGGAAATGAAACATACATTACGGTTTTCTTTTTTATCTCCAACTTTAACACATGGAAAACACACTTCTTGAAAATCCACTGGTTGATGATTACTGCGATTAGATTTTTCTTCGCCTACAGGTTTATCTTTGTCACAGGTTTGCACATTAACTACTGCAAGGGCCTTTTTATGGGTGTATTCGGATCTACATTTTCGATGATACAGTGGTTTTTTAGCAATAAAATTGTCATCGATAATATTTTTCAACAGTCTGTAAACTTTGTCTTTTCGAATAAAAATAGCATTTTTTAACGTTGCAAACCCCCGTTCACTTAGTTTACTTAAAACTTCGGATGATGCATCTTGACATATGATGCATTTTTTAAGTCTAAAATTTCAGTCATTTGAAACCTTTTTATTAAATCCGCTGTCTTATAATTTATAAGCTATTTCTTTCTGTATTTGCACGTTTATAGTACATATAATAAATTACATTACAGTTTTAAACCAAATATTTATAACACAGAAATAATAGTCTAATAATTTGCATACGAATCAAATGATCAAGTACCGGTACAATATGTTATAAACTAATTGGCTATGCGTATGCATTGGAGTAAACAGAGCCGACGCTGCCGATGTCATCATAATTTGTGCTAACATAACAACACACCATTATGCTCCACTTCAAAAATCTGTAACTTGAAAACTGTGTAAGATATCGGCCTAATTTTTTTTTAAAAAACTTTTTCGGTCTTTGGACCATATTCCATTCACATATAGTACATAGAAATTTCTAACATTTAATATAGTTACCCGCACGTCGAAATTTTCAATACACAAATTTCGTTGTTGCGACTTTAGGATACATTAAAAAAAAAACGTAAGTTATTTTTAAATTCTATTACTGTAGATAGAACCGCTCATGGCTCTAATACATAAATATAAAAAATCAGATCAATATCGCAAGTAGTTAATTTTTTAGTGAGAGATAAATGTTTAAAAACACGAATTCTTGAAATATCATTCCGCTATCTTTTTTTTCTTTTTGAGAAGTTGTGCAAAGGCTAACAGAAATCCAACAAGCCATTTCGGATTCCCCTAAGGAGTCTTTTTCACAATTAGTTCCCAAAAATTATTTATCTTGTTGGAACGGGTCATCTAGTTTTAGAAAGCCTTGGACCCCTTACTAACACCCAGGACTTGAATCCAAGATCCCTTTATTTCAAGCTTAACACGTAGGCATTGAGCCACTGTTTATTAAATGCCATTTTTATTAAATCAATAATTAAATTCAACGAAACCTTTGACAGGGATATTTGAGCAATATATTGCGTCTCTTTGTTGCAAAATAAAAAAAAATTGTGTCATTATTGGTTATATACACAACATATATTTACGCAATTTTATCGACTTAATTAATCAGAATTTAAACATTACTCACGTTATAATTTGTCATAAATTATTGCTGCTATTGATTCATTCATATAAAATTACAAGATTATTATTATCTCGTTGAAATTAATCAATGTCTACCTATCTCCGCACAATAGGTTTATATATAATTAATGGATTAATAAAATAAACAAAAATATTGTTAACCTCACAAATGCAAGACATGAAATGCAAAAAACTTGAAATTTATAATGTACATTTTAAGTAAATTTTGTAGTGGAATAGATTCAAAACAGATATTTACATTCGAATTTCAAAATTTTCTTGCCAATTTCATTTGAAATAAGCTGATTTAACTATGGCATCGATCTACAATTGAAAGTATTGCATAGACAATCCTAGAACCTTTGGAATTTTATCAAATTTTAAAAAATTTATCTTATTCTATAATTTTTAATCAATCATATCAGTGCTCAAGGTTGCTGAAATACTAACTGGAAGTGCCACGTGCTTTACATTTTTTTGGAAAAATTGAAAATCGATAAAAATAAACGAATCCCACCATTGAAGTCTCCTGCTTGAGCTAATGTATTTTAATATTTCGAATCTACTTTACAATTATATTGTCGTAAAATTATTTTAACCAGTAACAAATAAAAAAAAAAATTATATATCACTTATCTATAGAATGTAAAATTCACTATTATTTCCCATTGTATTTATTTTTATATTAGTTATTTGTAAGTACTTATATCGGGAGTATGCATTCAGAAGAGCACAAGTGCCTTCATTATAACTGATTCTACGTAATATACGTACTAAATCCGCTACAAAAATATAATTTTATCTACCAAAATTAGAGCAACTATCATATTTGATTTGAATTGTTTATAATAAATACGTCATTGAATTTAAATGACTTCACACATACACATTTGATTTGATATTGCTTTTAATATATATGGTTGAATTTAAATTAACACATTATACCGGGTGTCACAGAATATTGGCCCACCCCTACGCTACATTTGATTTATTTATTATCTTATCGAAATAAGATTAAAGAAGCATAAAGTGCAACTGAAAATATACTTTTGGATATATCAAACACTATGATAATGCCATCGGTTCAACCGGAAATACACTCAAACACTAATTTTTAAAAGAAGGCTCTTGTGTATTTTTATATGTTTCGATTCATGATAAAATTATGAGTTTACCATGTGAGATTCGTGAACCTTTGAGTCGGCATTCAATTTTCTTTTCAGCATTTGAAAATGTACATTTAAAGTTTCTTTTTATAAGTAAATTTTAATTGACAGTAGAAATGTCAACTGACCCAATGTAAATTAAAAATAAAACGAATACTAACGAGATGCGCACTGGGAAATACACGAAAAACTTTTAAACCTTAATAAGTGTAAAGTGAAAAGTGAATGCCACTATATAATTTGTGTGGTAAGAGATATGTTGCTACTATTTACACGTACATATACAAATAAATACGTTGGATAGTGATGGTTAAGATATTACATAAAGAAACTCACTTGGGCTACTGTAGCGTAGCAGATGTCGCAGACACAACTTACGATAAGTGATGTGAGGTGCCCACGATAAAATTTCATTAGCTTAGACTATCTCAGGGCATTAAGCCCAAGTTTACATAAACTATGACAAATTATTAGTTACTTACTTCCACAAATCATTGAGGGTTCCATACGTAGTGGTTACAGACGAAATAATAACACTTCCCTTAAACATGAAATGCACTATATATTACAGAATCTACAAATATTGGTTCTCTAGCATGTATCCTGGCGATGTTCAAAAGGTGTGGCAAATTTCTTGATTAATAAGTTACAAAATTAATAAAATGTCTCGTGTAGCTACACATTGGTTTACAACGTGAGGATAAATGGTAATAAATTCAGCCACAATGGGTCTGATTTAGAGAACCTCCTTAAATAAATATAAATGCATAACACCTTTAAATATGTACAAGTTACAATACAAAAGTAAGTATGAATGGAATATAACCGCGCAGAACCACTGAAGGTGGTCCCCGGTAAATAAAAACAACACACTTATCTAGAGTGGTACGATATCGACTTCGACGTTGAAGAAACTGTAGCCCTACGGTGGTGTCTTCGGGACGAAAGAAATTGACCTGAGGATGGGGGTTGATTATAGCCTCTCCAGCCCTAGAACTTTCTACTGTGTGTGGAAACCCCGTCCGTGGAACCCTAAAGATTTCCCGATTTAATTTTCATGGTCGGAAATGCAGGTGAAGCGTGCCTAATGAGAGCAATTTAAATCTGACATAACCCACAAAAGAAATATAATTTACCTCACTGATGAGGGAACAATCCGCCAATGTCCCTAGAAAGCAACAGTTGGATGAATGGGGTCGAGTCCGTCTTTCAAGTCGACACAATACCTCCAAAGGAAAGCCTTGTATGCTTAAATATCCTGCATCCGCAGTTAAAATTTACTCACAACAAAATATTCCGCTAAACGGAACAACAACAGATTTTCCTGTGTTGACATTCCCAAAATCCACCAGGATGGCTCGGATAAAACGAGTTTTGTGGGATTATCAACCGTATACCGCCATCAAAAATGTCTGTCTCCTTTTCACCAGCTGGAAGTATATCGCGCCTCCCGTGGACAATAGCGAAACTCTGCTACGGACGTAGCGGTTGTTATTATGCGGCCCACAAAATACTAAGGCGTATGGTGGGTCGTATACACTAGAGATCCGCAACAATGTGTGTGGTATATTTAATAATTTTATTATTTGGTGAGTATTCAAATCCCTCAATTCTCCTCAAAAAAAAAAATCTGGTACTGTCGGAGAAAATGGTTGTATGTCCGCGTTTTTTAACGTGTAACCCCCATCCGCAAAAGCCTCTGGCTTCTGGAATTGGAGGTTGCCTAATTTCAGTTGTGTTTATTTTTTTATTTATTATTAAATATATTTTAATTCCGGTCCTGTGTACTGTTACCATATAACGCTAGTGGTATGATAATCACAAGCAATCGGCTCCCTTTATGTTTTCTTGCGAGCTTTTTTATATCGCTGAATTACATATGGGGCAAACTATGACATTTCTTTACATATTACCAACGATTTGGCTTCGAGGAGTAGGATTGTCTTGTAATTTGAATTTGCTATATCCAATTAGCTTACCTTTACCATTTTTGTAAAAAAAACACAAGTTTTATAATATATGTATTTGTTCTCATTAAAAAAATATACCTACATGTTTTTCATTAACAATAAATAACTCAATATAACAAAATATTTTCATTTCCTAAAAATATTTATTCTATTCATTATTCATTTGTGTTTGGATTGCCAGCGACAATGTAACTTTCAATTGCAGCGTTGTTCACACCTCTAATAATTTTGAAGTATCCAGATTCTCCCCATCCAGTTCCCCAGGAGTTGGCAATTAGCCAATAAGGAATGCCATTGTCGGTACCCCATCCAATTATTTTAACAGCATGGTTACCAACGAAGTCTCCGTGTGTATGTTGGTAGATACCTAAAAAAGTGAGCAACAACTTTTTAAAAAGTTCACAGTAATGAAGTGAATATATTTTACTTCTAATGCAAAAATCTAATACTGAGCAAAAATGGAACGACGAAATGGATTAGACGAAAGATCCTGGTCCTCTAAAAATTATTTCCTTACGCAGGTATATTTTTCTTTAACTAAACTCTTATAACTACAGAGTTGAATATTCAGCTGGAATCTTGGTACCAAATTGATATTGTGAAATATACACTTACCGCTACCGTAACTGTAAAAGTCTTCATAGACTTGCAAGAAAGCTACCACAGGTCCGTTGATGACAACTTCGTGTTGTATTTGGTCAACAGTGTTTGTAACTTCGAAGGCAGCGATACCATGTCGAATGTCCATATTCCAGTCTCTACCGTAACTAGATACACAACGTTCATTGCACTGGGGAGTATGGCCCTCTATGGCTGTGTAAGGTCTGCAGCCCTACAAAATGTGTATATCTATTATTTTTACTATATGCAGTATGGGTTCTTTAAGATCTTTCACACAGGTGGTTTAGTGTCATATCCGGTCGCAGTAATATATAAATTTATAGATAGGTAGATGGATGGATTTAAGAAAATGTAAGGGATAACATACCGACAGCCACCCCTTAAAACTACCTTTTCAGTAGAAGGAAGGGCTGGGTTAACACTATGTACAGGTTATTAATTATATTTAAGCCACCCGTAATTATCGTTAATATTGGAGATAGAAAAACAGTTTCGAATAAAAGATGTAGGGCTGTAACTGATCTCCGTTTACAAATTAATGGAAACACAGTGGCGTGCAGATATTGAGGGTTACAAGATGCAATAATATAGTTTTAAATATATTGTTGAATTTTTGAATTACACTTTTTTTTCTGATTACAAAAATATGACATAGGACAGTCTTATCTTTAACCGTTCTCGAATTATTCAACATTGTAAATCGTATTTAAGCTATCTATTACACGAACGGAAGTTACATTTATTAAAGTAGTATATGAAAATGGCAATTATTCTGTTATCATATGACATTTATGTAACCAAATCAAAATGGGATACAGTGACGCAAAAAAGGTGCAAATATTCATTTGTTATATAAAAAAATAATAAAAATAAACGTGCAACACGAAGAGAATACAGAGTGTTGTAGTCAAATCATCCAACGCTACCAATAAGCACGTTTACCGGAAGGTAAATAATACCTTTAGTTTCAGTAGAAAACAGCTTTCTTTAGAGCAAATGAAGAAGGACAGTTGGATGTCTTGTTAGATTTTTAAGGTAAACATAAGTTTAATAACTATTTAGATACTATTGTTGAAATATTATTATTTTCGGAAAATAGTCTGGACAATGCCGCCGTTCAATTGAATAAAAGCTACTCCAAAATTCAACGAATGCTAAAAAAAGAAAACAAAACAACTATAGACTGTAAAAAATATTTCCAGTTCAGAATTTAATGGAAGTTCAGAAAAGGAAATGGCGGAATTTTTGCCGCCAGATGATTCGAAAATTAAACGAAGGTTATGATTATTTCAATAAAATATTACGGACAGATGGATCATCATTTTTCACAGCAGGTGGTTTTAACAGAAAAAATCGACACTCCTGGGAAAGAAAAACAACAGAAGAAGATTAGTTCAACAAATAAAAAATCCGGCAAAAGTCTGTCAGCGTTTGATGTGACAATTTCCGTAATAAAATAGAGGGACCAATATTCTATAATCTTATTTTAAATCGTGCTACCTATCTGAAAGAAATTCTCCCAAAAGTTGAAAATATTCTTTTACAGAATTTTCCCGATAACCATCTTGATAATACAGGATGGAGCACCTTCGCGTAGTGCGCTAGAAGTTCAAGAGCATTTAAACAATGCATTTCCAGTATGGATGGGAAAAATAGAAATATTAAATGGACACCGAATAGTTCCGGTCTTACTCCGCTGGACTCATTTCTATGGAGATTATGAAGGACATTCAGATGAAATAAATCTAAACGTTGTCAATAACGACATCATCTAGAGTACTTTTCGGAATTTTATAAGACGATATGAACTCTACATCCAAAATAATGATGGCCATGTCGAACAACTTGTGTAATTTATTATTTGTATTTGTTGTTGTTTTATTAATATTATATATTTATAATTAAATATTTGAAATATATGAGTTTTGTAGTTTTCTTAATAATTTATTAGTTTTCAATGTCAAATAGAGTAATTCAAAAATTCAACAATGTACTGGGGGTGTTCCATTTAAAAATATTATTTCTTCTTGTACCCCTCAATTTCTGCACGCTACTGTGCTTCCATTAATTGATTAACGGGGTTCAGTTACAGCTCTATGACTTTTATTCGAAACATTTTTTATCTTCAATAATAACGATGATAAAGGATGGCCTAAATATAATGTATATTCCTGTACGGTTTATATATAAAATAATAAGAATAAGAATTTCATATTTCTAGATTTAAGACGAGCATTGAGGTGACTTGGAAGTTGGTTAAAAACATTTTCGATTCTCAACACATTTAGATATAACAGAAAAATATATAAATAACACAGTTTGTATATTTAACGTATTTGAATGATCTCTAAAAAGGGGGTGGTTCTATGAAAAAAATTACAGGTACTTTTGTGTGATTTTGAACCATATTCTATACTGCCGAATAGCTCCATACTCTTAGGGATATACGGCCGTTTCACTGGAAACTATTTTTTTTTTGTGATTAGATAAAGTGTCTCTTTCATGAGTAAGGCATATTTCGAGAGATTTGAAGTTCTTAAAATTAATTCACTGTATATAGTTGATTTAGAAGTTATCCTTAAAAATTTAAAGATTTTAAGGGTGCAAGTTAATACTAAAAGAATTATAACAAATTCTAATAAAACGACCAGAAATAATTATTAAAATTATGAGATTACAAAATACTACTTACTTGGGCGAATACATGAAATACTGACGTACACCTCTTACCTTTTGTGTCATTACACTATTGTTTATTTTAATGACATTTAGCTCAAACTTCAAAATGCTGCATGTGTACATAGGCTGGTGCCAATATCTTTTTGAAAAAAAAATTAATAACAGGCAAGGACCAACCGGGAAATTTAGTTAATGTTGTAATTAAGAGAAAAAACAAAAATTAAACACGAGAAATGGGGGTGCTGTTTAAAGGTTAAAAGTGTTTTATGCGATTTTCGGCAACACGTGGCCTCCTAGCGGAAAATGTCTTTAACAAAAGTTGTGGACAATAAAAAAATCTAATACTTTCTAATCAGGCATTTTTCAAAAAAACTCTTATTTTAGAGAAAACGGCGGAAAACCAGTTTTTCGGTTTTTGATTTTTTTTCTCTCAATTTACATGAAATTATTTGAAAATATATAGACCGGGCGGTGGCTGCAAGTTTCGTGTACCAATCGATTTAAAGAAAATTTCATTTTTGTAGTAATAGTTTACTATTAATAGATACGAGAGAGCTTGGTCGTTCAACCTTTGCTGGCTTGGTTATTTGGGCAACGAGCCCGATGACAAAAAAACCAAGAAATGGGGCTGGAACGAACATCTAGGTAGACTCGTGACCAAATTTATCCCAGACAGTTCAGACTTAATTCCAGAAAAATTATTAAAAAGTATAAGCTGCAGCTGTGAAAGTGGTTGTAATAAACAAAGAAGTGTCTGCCTAAAACACGGCTTAAAATGTACGAATGTATGCAGTAATTGTCATGAAAACTGCTCAAATAGAGATGAAGAAGTATTTGAAGACTTAAGTGATTCGGAAGAGATTATCTATGAAGAACCGGCAAATAGTCTCGATATTGAAATTGAAGAGCTCGAAGATGTCGATAATCTTGAAGATCCTTCGGAATTTGTAACTTTTATCGATGAACAACCGAATGCAAAAGATCTAAAATTCATTAGAATATCATAATTTTCCATACACTTTTTATTTTTATCAAAAATTACCGAAAAATATTGTTCTGAAGATGAAACGAATCAAAATTTGTAAAAAAATATCAATAAATTAATTGTTTTAAAAATTATTTATCCAAATTATTTTATTTGTATATACCTCAAACAGATTACCCATCGTTATATCATTTATTTAGTGAAACAATAGTAAAATATACATTAATAGAAACACACACTGGACCAATTAGTCTTAACTCTACGGTGCATTGCCATGAAAAACTTAAGTTTCAGAATGAATTCCTCCACTTTCTTCAATTAAATTTCTTCAACTTTAGTAACGTTACATTGAACTAAATTCAGCAATTGAAATTTAATCCATTATTTACATAAATAATTTAAAAAATGAAAAATATTTAAAAACTCGTGATTCGAAAAGTAATTTTTTGGTTTTTCTCAATTTTAAGCAGTTGCATGAAAAATAAACCAGCAACATATATAGATCATTTTAAAGTAGCCATTTAAACGGTTACAATGAGCTGAGACAGAATATTTAAATCGAGAAAACACCAATAAATTTTTCCGTAGAAGATTTTGGTTTTTTCCGAAAAATATAAATATCTCGGAAACTACTTGTTTCCCAGATTCCAAAAAAAAAAAATCATGCTAATTCAGTGCAGAAAAGGTATACTTTCACATAATTTCATACAAATTGAATTATTTTTACAAGAAAAAAAAACCGAAAAACCGGTTTTCCTCCATTTTCTCAGAAAATTTAAAGTTTTATTGAAAAATGCTTGACTTGAAAGTTTTAGATTTTTTAATTATCTTTTGTAAAGAACATTTTACGCTAGGAGGTCACGTTTCGCTGAAAATCTCAAAAAACTTCTTTCAACCCCTAAACAACACCCCCATTTCACAATTTAATTTTATCTTGTGTTTAATTTTTGGTTTGTCCCTTAATTATAACCTTAACTAAACCTCCCGGCTTGTTATTATTATTATTTTTAATACTCAAAATCGGCTTTGGCACAGTAATGTGGGCATGGCCTTAATTTATGATGAAAACATGTTAATGCAGTTAGGAGCTTCTCGGTTGCACGCAGGATATTTTCACTGCAGTCATCTTGAAGCAACAGCAGGTATATACAAAATTATTATTGATTTAAAATTTTACAATATTGAAAATTGAAGCAAGAATGTTATTTCTTATAAAAATACGTTACGTTACGTCAGATCTTTGTCAGTTGTTCTATTTGATTTTATTGTAGTAAAATCGACCGAGAAATAAAGTAGAGAAGGTTATCTTTAATTGGTTTTAAAAGTGTTTTCTTCTACTTTGCGTTATCGTATTTATTTAAATTCGTTGTACATTGCCTAAGGGCAAGTTCTGGAGCACCCTGTAGAGGATAAGCGAAACTACTCGTATTACGTCGACTTCAAGCATATAACATGATACATTTCAATTGCTGATATACTGAACTCACCAAGTTACTTCCGTAATCTCCACCTGATGGGATACCAGTATCTTTCCAATAATAGAAAGGTTGGTTCAAATATCCGCCACCACAATCGCCACAATATGCACAGCAAGATACCAGCTCTTCAGGTGAGAAGGTGAATTGTTTCTGTCCAGCGGTGAAGATGCACAACCTGTCACTCATCACTTCAACAGCAGCAAATGCCTAGTGCAAGAGAAACTTGTTTAATCGTATAGTACAGTATCTAGAAGTTTGAAAGAAGAAATTTTTCCCAGTCAAGGTTTTTTACATTTTTGAGTGTATTTTAACAAAAATTGTATTTAGATTTGCAGAACGAACTTACGTGAAAGACAGAAATAGCAAGGCAGTGCAATTTCTTGAAGTTCTCTAATAGTGTCCAGTACTTTTTTTCTTTATTAGTTCACGAAGAGAATGTATTGAAATAGAACCTTCTACTATAAATATGTACGGAAATACTGTAATTTCAACATAGGGTAAAACAGTGAATTTTGAATTTTTTCCGCAAATTTTTTATGAATCTCATATTGAAAATTAAAATATCAAGTATTGAAAGATCTACATTATTTTCAACATATGTTCTAGAGAGGTTTAGGTTATCTTGAATTTTAAGTAATGTTTAATGAATCTTCCGCTCTATATTCAAGATCAAATAGTAGAAAGCTAATGGATTATTTCCTAAAAATAATTCGTTCAACCATTTGGGCAAGTTGGAGAAAGTTTTGAAAATTTTGAAGAATTTGGACTAAAAACGGAATTGTGATCATATTTTTTGCTAAAATTGGGAAGACTATTTCTTGGTTATATAGGTTACTTTCCTTTAAAATTTCATCAAATTCAGTTTAATTGCAAAGTTAGTCGTAATTAAATTTTTTACGTTTTTTCAGTATATTTATATACATATTGTGGGAGGTGGTGAAACGATTTTCACGAAATTTGAACTGAAGGTTCGTTGAACATTTACAATAAAAGAGTACTGTTATCGTTTTTTAACTAACCTTTGAAAGGGTCCAAAATAAATTACAACTGAAAAACCACCCTTAAAAATGACCAATTTACCTCTTTTCCAAGAAAAAAAAGCTCAATAGCAGGGGCCAGCCGGAAAGACAAATTTCGTGCTTATTATTGTGTAGTCTTCAAAATATAAATAAATCATGCTTTTATAAAAAAATTCTGTGTTTTAGCAAAACGTGTTTTAGACAAAAGTTGTAGGTCTAGATGAGTACTATCCGAAGATGTATACATATTTGATTCGAAATACAATTTTGAGAAATTTTTTTTAAGACTTTGAACCGCCGCTATTTTTTAAATTTTTCCTGTGTTTTAGCAAAACATGTTTTAGACAAAAGTTGTAGAGTTAAATGAGTACTATCAAACGATGTATCACATACACATATTTGATTCGAAACAAAATTTTGAGAATTTTTTAAAATTTTGAACCGCCGCCATTTTGAAACAAAGAAGGCGACTTGGTTTATCTTCAAACTTAACCGAGATATGAACCCAAAATATATGCTTGGCAAATTTTGTTTTAATCCGTTGAGAAATGCGCCCTCTAGAGTATTTAAAAATTTCGTTATATAGCATATATATATAAACTTTGGAACGGGGGCATTTTTGGAGTCTGGGGACCATAATAGAAGAAACTATAGTTAAATTTTCCCGAAGTCGTGACATGCTGCACTCTGCAATAGGTAGATGAGAAATCTACCTAAAAGGGTTCCCCACCTACTCCAAGTAGCAAACTCAGGGTATTCTTATAGTTAAGGTGCCCGTCGGGAAAAATTTTGCTGATACATACTCTCTCCAAATTTCGTGTATGGCTTCATTGGACCTAATCTGACAGCATTTTCCTCATCATTTTTTTTTGTTTTTCCCGCTAGATTTTCCGAAACATGTCATTTTGACGGCGTATAAAAAATGTATAGATACTGTTATTCTTCCAAGTAGAATAGCTTAAGAACGTGAATTGAAACGTGAAAAAATAGTTTTCTGACAATAAATGTGGGTCATTGGGCGTGTCCGCTATCTGGAACATGTCGGAAAAACGACTATAAGAAAATTTATTAATAATCAGCTGATTTTTGCTGTATTAATTTATTAAAACATACAAAAACAAAAAAGTTTTCGTATTGTCTGATGAAAATGATTTTCCGATTTCCCAGTCTGACGTGTCAAAGTTGTCGGTTTCATGACAGCAAAAAATTTATTCATAACCTTCAGACATTGGAAAATTATATGCAGAAAATAGATATTTAATTTGTGGTATAAGTGTCTGACAAATATAATAATATAATAATGAGAGTCTGACGAAAAAACATAATTTTCCAATAGCGGCCGTCGAAGTTAGGGCGATAAAAAAATGAAATTTCGTTTAGTCGAGAAGACGGTTAAGAAAGATACGGTATTTCAACTTACTTATTTTATAATCTTTATTTTGAATTTTTTGAACTCTTTTAGACTATCTGAATTCGACTTACCCAAGTTTTAAGTTCGATAATATTGAAAAATACGTAAAACTTTTTGTAGAAAAAAGTAGAGAAATATTGTCTTTTAGTATCTCATTGCCCAAATTAAAGGTCTTGAAACAAGCTATAAGATAACACTTTACAATATTAGTTATACCAAAGTACCTTTTATAAATGGAAAAACAATTAATCCATTTTCGGTAAATATATGAATTCAATTTAAGTGCGCAATTTTGCATAAAAAATATATGAAGTATGCAGAGAATAAAAAAAAATAAACATTAGGCACCAAAAAAATTTTTAGGGCGATGCTAAAAATTATCCTATTACATGAAAAACGAATTTCTGCAGCAGAAAAACGACATATTTCCAAAATTGAAAAAGTAATTTTCCTGGCATCGCTCAAAAAATTTTGTTCAGTCCGCACTTTATTAAATTATACGATTTATTTTATTGTAAAAAACTTTTAAAAATGTATAAAATAAAATAATTTCAAGTACTATAAAATAATTATTATAAAAAATTATTTTCTTATTCTTATTGACACTGTAGAAATAATTTTTCAATGATTAGTATGAGATAATCATGACAATTTGAAGGAAATTACAACATTAAAAACTTGAAAACACCTTTTGTCAGACAGTTGAAAAATTGGATTTGATTTATTTTTATTAAGCTATATTGAAAAAATCAGCTTGTTATTTATAAATATAGCCTCAATATATACATATGAATGTAACATCCAAGCGTAGCTTGACAACCACATAGAAAAACCTTTTATTTAACATTTCCAGCTAAAAGGCTTTATTTCACCGTCAGACAATTTTTTAATCGTATTATAAATTTTATTTAAAAATCAAAAAAAAATTGTAAAAAAATGTTATGAATAAATTTTTTGCTGTCATGAAACCGACAACTTTGACGCGTCAGACTGGGAAATCGGAAAATAATTTTCGTCAGACAATACGAAAACTTGTTTTTGTATGTTTTAATAAATTAATACAGCGAAAATCAGCTGGTTATTAATAAATTTTCTTATAGTCGTTTTTCCGACATGTTCGAGCTAGCGGACACGCCCAATGACCCACATTTATTGTCAGACAATTATTTTTTCACGTTTCAATTCACGTTTTGGAAAAATAACAGTATCTATACATTTTTTATATGCCGTCAAAATGACATGTTTCGGAAAATCTAGCAGGAAAACGCCCCAGAAACAAAAAAAAGATAGAGGAAAATGCTGTCAGACTAGGTCCAATGAAGCCATACACGAAGTTTGAAGAGAGTATATATCAGCAAAATTTTTCCCGACTGGCACCTTAATTATTAGTTTCACCAAAACAAACTTATTTTTGTATGTCGCGTTGCTTCATGTAAAGTTTTCGCTATCGCCTTATTTTGAGCTATTTTTACTCCACTACTTCTCGACTTCATATATTAGATCTTACTGATTATAATCACTTCTTTTTAGACCCATTTTTGTCATTGTACGGTATAGTTCTATGAGTAATATTTTAATATATGTAGATTTTATTCATAATTTAATACGAAAAAAGAAATATTTTGTAGTATATTTAATTTTTGAGTTACAGCGACAAAAATAAAGCAAAGAACGATTGACGTAAATATTTCTCATAATGTAAACTAGTCTTTGTTGGAAAAAACTGCATCTGCAAGCTGAACTGATGATGATAGATAACATGGCTTACCCAACAAGATCCACATTGTCCCTGGTTTCTAATAGTTCTAAGTGAATCACATTCTGACCAGACTTGGCGAGAGTCAAAATAATCCGGAATGCCATCTCTGGTTTTATGGAATTTCAGTGGTAATTTTTCTTCGGGATTTCTTGAGATTCCAATTACGCCTGCTAAGACTTTAAGTTGCTCTGTTGTGTAATTTACAAAATTATTTCTGGCGGTCCAAGTTGTAGCCTTTGCGTTTATAGATGCTATGAATTCGTCAGAAATGATTGGAGAGTGAGCTAAAGCTACACTTAATGCAGCAGCAGTAACAGTGATGGCAAAAAGTCCCTTCATTTTCAGTTAGCTGGAAAGTAGTAAAGTAATGAAAATGTGTAATAACTCTTAAAATAAATTATAAAAATAGCTTTTTTAATGTAATTAAAGCAATATGAAAATAATTAATAACAATACCAATGGAGAAAAGTAGGCAAGGAGAGACAGAAAGAATAAAAATACATTTACAAGATATTTCTTAACGTATAAGTTGACTACCAGACTAATTAAAAACATCAGTGGTATTAGTTAGGGAGGTGGTGACAATTCAGGTATAATATCATTTTATCGTCGTTGGTAGTGACATGTAATGAAATATACATCTATGCGAATTATAAAAGCCCAGAACTGAGTAAAGTAAATTGAAAAAAACTCTTAAATTATTATATCGTGACTAACTCTCTTATATTGCACTAAAAGCATGGTATAAAGGGCGGCCATGAAACCACCCACGTTATATTCTTCACTTTTATTATTTTTAATTTTTTTTTAACATTTATTTAACGTCGGTCTATTTCCGCTACTGAGGCCTATCACCGACGCCTGTAGACTAGCTACCCCCAACCAGGAGTTTTTGCCGAACCTCTTCCCTTAAGAAGAGTAGGGATCTTTTAGTTGCCTAACATTTAATTGACAAGGGACCGACGGCTTTACATCCCCTCCGAAGGATGGTATATCCCCTATAAAACCCTCGCCTAAGGTTGTATAACTTCCGCGCATACACTGATATACAAGCCGCTGGAAGATATGTGAGGCGAGGACACGGCCTTCTTTGAAACGGTCACCATCCAAGTACTAACCGCGCCTAACGTTGCTTTACATCGCATATCGAAATATGTACATAGTAAAGACGCATCTACGCTCGCCCCTTCTTCATTTTTGAAGATATATATTTGAAATGTTTGTACAAGATATTTGACATAATTATAAATTTTTTGGCTTAACCACCTCCGGTTTAACCGGAAGTACTACTAACTCTCTTATTTTAAATGGCACCCTGTATGTTTTCTAATCTTATCTTTTAATCTTATCTCATAGTAGTTTGAATTACCTTTACAATGGTTTCTTAAAAATTAAAATCGAATGAAAATTATCTTAAAGATTGGAATTGTACACAATTACGCAGTGGTCATGATAATCATACTTAAGGTTGGAGTACTTAGTAAATACTCACAGCATTTAACCGAAAGTGTTTTTAACTATTTTTTTATTCAAAGCAATTGACTGTTTTGATACTTTAATTATTTTATTCTGTTTTATATTTCTTAAATAAATATTTTACAAAAAATGAACAGTCCGAAATTCACTCATTTTTAAGACGGCAACCTATCTATTTTCTTAATGCTTTAGGTAGAGCTTTGAATTAGCTTTCCAATGTAATGTTAAAATTTAAAACCAGCCCATAAATGAGTTCAATTGTGCTTCTAGAGGGCAGAATATTTAAACGTAATATTTCAGTCACAAACTCCTCTGTAAAGTCCTTATATAAGGAACGTAACTAGACTGCAACCAGCAGCTACTCTCCGGACTATATGCCAAGCCGAGTGCTGAATTACAAGTTACAAGCCTGGTGCGTTAAGTGTAATAATTGCATTGTAACGTTAATGCTTCGATTGCAACAAACACCGGCCGTAAGACAAATTCCTACTTAAAGGAGCTCTCGTGCCAGTCGTCCCACACCACTTGCAGTTTGCAGTTTCGAGCTGTTCGCTCTCATCAATGCAAGGTAGGCTGTGACGACCGACACGAGGATCCTTCGATCCTCCTTAAAATAGCGACATGCAAAATAGTCAGCAGGCGCAAACGAGCGGTCCAGTGTCACTATCTTAAGGATAGCGAAATGTACCAAATAGTCGAAGGATCCTCGTGTAGGTAGTCACAACCTACCTTGCACCGATAAGAGCCAACAGCTCGAAACTGCAGTCTGCAAGTGCAATGTTTTCGTGTTAGACAAAATATTACAAAACTGTGTCAAAAACATATTGAACAAAATGGTGAAGATGTTGAGGGCCTTCTTTAAATTACAACTGTAACAAGAATAATAAAAAAAATCAATATTTAAATAGTTGTGAATCTGTTTCTGAAATATACTTAAAATTAAAAAAAAAATTATATATACAGGCTGTCCATTTTATCAGGGCCCTCGAGAATATCTCACTTAATATCGGTCGCACAAAAAAAAATATTTTTACGAAAATTGTGCCGATTTATATAACCTACAAAATGGTTTAAAGACATTTGAAATCTATGGCCTACATTAAGAGTTATGGCGGAAAATATCGAAAATGCGGAAAATGACTAGGCCAAATATCTCCGTTATTTGAAGAGATACGAGAAAAATTCGAGGCGAAATTTTTTTGCAAAACAGAGTGTTTCAACGAGGTTTTATCTAATTTTTTTCAAAACCGCTGTATTTTAAGATTTACTCTTCAGGCTGTTAAAAAAATTATTTTGAAACGGGCGAGAAATGGCACCATTAAATAGAGTATTTTCCTCCCTTTTCAACGATATACCACATGCTATATTTATTCATTGGTACTACGTTAGTAATTATAAAAACATTTTTTTTAAACCAATAAATCTTTTTTTAACAAGCATTATACTTGCCGTGGAGAAGTATGATTAAATAAAACGATAAAATAATTCAATAAGTGTTCAAATCTTTGCTATAATAAAACATTAACACAATTAAGATGAATAAAGTAAATTCAGGTAACAAAAACAAATTAATAATAAAAAGAATATAGCACACAGAACATTAATATTTATCTAATCCTCAAAATAATTTTTAAGATATCATACCAAGTGTTCAAAGTGTCCACCGCGATTTCTTATGCACAATCGAGCGCGGCGAGGCACTGCATTTAAAACATTACTCAGCATTTCGGGGGTAACTGTAATATGTAATACATGCCTGTTGAATTCGAGCTTTGAAGTCCTCTACATTTTGCGGTGTCGTCGAAAACACTTTATCTTTAATATACCCCCATAGAAAAAAATTTATTGGAATTATATCTGGAGAACGAGGGGGCCATCGAATAAATCCATTGGTACCTATCCAATGTTGAGGCAAAATTTCGTCTAAATAATCTAGGCAAATCTGAGAATTGTGGGAGGAGCTCCATCTTGTTGAAAATATTGAAAGTTGTGTCGATTCTCTAAAGATAGGTCATCTAAGAATTCATTAAATTCATTTCTCAAAAAGTTTAGGTACCTTTGACAACTGAGGTGACCATCATAAAAATAACGACCTATTAAATTGGTGCCTAAAATACCTACCCTCACATTTATTGAAAAACGATTTTGAAACCCAGTCGCTCTATGCCAGTGTGTATTTTCAGAAGTCCATTTGTAATGAATATTGCGATTAAAAAATCCATTATTGGAAAAATTTGCCTCGTCGGATTTTACTACATATTAATGGATCGGCACGCTTCTTTTCCAACGGCCACCTACCTCCTTGATTTGGCCCCCGCTTGTAAATTGTGAACTTTTTTGGCTTTATAACACCGGTAACCATTTTTCTTTAAAATTTTTCAAGCACTTGTTTTACTTATATGACAAGCAATTTGAATTTCTCTTAATGATGTTTCCAAATTTTCTGTATTTTTATTTTTTACATAATTAATAATTCGGTTTACCTTATTTACATTATCAGTAACACTGTTCAACCTTGTCTTCTTCTTTAAAAATGAACCATTATTTTTCAGTTTCGTAGCTAATTTTCTGAACAGAGTTATATTCGGCTGTGGTGTTTGTGGAAATCTGTTTCTATATTCTACTTGAGCTAATCCAGAGTTAAAATTGCATTGGCAATATGTAACGAACATATTATAACGATCAATATGAGTGAAAATCATTTTTAAAAATTCTAGAGTTTAAGTTTTAACTGAGATGATCTGTCAAAAACTTAAATTGTTCATAGCCAACTATTTTAAAATAATTGAAATAATAGTGAAATCATGAAATACAAACAAATGGATATAATACTTAAATTAATTGGTAAACACATTTTAAATTTCTGAGCAAGGAGTGACGCATTTATGGAGGACCTCTATACATTGGCATAACTGCGAATACTCTTTCCATAATTGCTCCATGTTGCTTTCTTGATTATTATTTTGTTTTTGTTACCTGAATTTACTTTATTCTTCTTAATTGTGTTAATGTTTTATTATAGCAAAGATTTGAACAACTTGAATTATTTTATGGTTTTATTTAATCATACTTCTCCACGGCAAGTATAATGCTTGTAAAAAATTTTTTATTGGTTTAAAAAAAATGTTTTTTTTATAATTACTAACGTAGTACCAATGACTAAATATGGCATGTGATATATCGTTGAAAAGGGAGGAAAATACTCTATTTAGTGGCGCCATTTCCCATCCGTTTCAAAATAATTTTTTTAACAGCCTGAAGAGTAAATCTCAAAATACAGCGGTTTTGAAAAAAATTAAATAAAACCTTGTTGAAACATTCTGTTTTGCAAACAATTTTCGCATTAGAATTTTTCTCGTATCTCTTCAAATAACGGAGATATTTGACTTAGACCTTTTCCGCATTTTCGACCTTTTCCGCCATAACTCTTAAAGTAGGCCATGGATTTCAAATGTTTTAAAACCATTTTGTAGGTGATATAAATCGGCACAATTTTCGTAAAAATATTTTATTCTGTACGACCGATATTAAGTGAGATATTCTCGAGTGCCCTGATAAAATGGACAGCCTGTATATAAAAGCGCATAATTTCGTAAGAAAGCACTTTTGGACTAAGGTACGTTTTATTGAGTCACTAAAGTGGTTCAATAACATCTCATTTGACAAACGCTAACTTGATCGAATATCAATTTGCACGTTATTGGCTTCGCTGACATATTTAAGTGCGATTACATCGAAAACGATGCATTTTATAGGGATGAAACTAGTAGACATTATTTTCGTCAAATTAGTTTTTGCATCATAATATGAAGTCATTCGGACTCAAGATAATAATAATAATAATAAAAGTTATGATAAAAAATGTATCAAAAAAATATGCCGTCAACGCCATCTATGATATGCAGAAATGCTTATACCCTCATACTATTCGGATTCCACTATATTTTATGTGTACCAATTTTTAGCTTTATTAGTACCTAATTATTTTTCCCAAATATGCCCATTATAAAATTTAAAAAAAATGTTTTTAGGCCTTATAACTCATTAAGGAAGCACTTTCGGACTAAGGTATGTTTGGTTTAATTGGGCCCATTTCACCTCAGAGAACTACAGTTAAGCTGGGTCCCTTTAATTTCTGGGCACCCTGCATAAATTCTTAAGAAACAATAGAAAATTTGATTTACAATATATTCTTTCATCTCTGATATATCGAAAACGAAGCGAATATTTACACTAAATGAAATCGGCTACCAATGGATATTTTAAGAGGGACAGAAGGCCTCAAATTAGATCAGAAAGCAAAATTCATTATTATGGTATATTAAAATGAAATAAATATCCTACGTAGGATTGTTCAAAGCAGCTGACCGCTGATCACATATACGGAAATTTCGATAGAATTATAATCAGCGGGGTTTATGTTAACAAACCTCCGTCTGTGCCCTAGTTGACTAGTAAAACAGTAGTGCAATCTACATCTGTCTACCCCCGTTCATTATGAGAGAGTTTACTACTCTATGCGAGGATTAGCAATTTTCTATATGTGAGTTCCACCCCTTCCTGAGCGGTGGCGCATCAAGAAAAATTAAGCATTAGTATTGTGGGAAAATTAAATTCTGGAGAAAAATGTCTCTTACAATTTTGCATAAAAGCGCTGGATATTTTAAAATAAATTTGATGATCTGTGACTTAATAATAAAAAAAAAAAAGGAAAATATAATTAAAAAAAGAAATGGTTAGTGTCTTTTTGTTGCAAATTTTTTCTGATGACCAAGTTCCTAAAATGGAAAGTCGCGAAAATTAAAGCCACAACATCCTGCTTACCTTCTGTGTAGTAACCCTATGCCAACACCAGTAAAACTACTGATACAATTCTACAGCTTTTGCAGTCTTTATAGAATACTTGTCTACTTTATCATATCGCCAAATCTGATGGTTCATCTGGTCCTGATTATTTTTGAATACAATAACTAATAATTGTTATCACTTTTGCAATCCGATATTAAAAAAGTACCAGATACCACTTAAATGAAAATTAAAGAAATTTCTATTCATCTAATAACTAACAATAAAAATTTTAAAAATCAAACAAGGGCACGTATAAAATTGAAGTGATCCTATTAATTATCGTGATATAAATTTCAACCTATGGAATAGAAAAATAAATAACAATAATAGTAATCATGTACAACAATGAATCTCACAAAATTATCAAAATGCACATGCAACTACTATCACTCATATCAAATTTTGGTAAAATATTTGAAAAAATACTTTAGATTAGATAGACGATATTTCTAAAAAAATATAAAAAAATATCGGGACAGCAATATGGATTTGAAGAAAACAAATTTCCACATAACGAGATAACTAAGTTGACGCCACTCATGTATAACTCTGTAGATCTGTCAAAATCTTCGTTATGTGTCTTTTTAGACCTAACGAAGGCTTTTGATATGGCGCGGCGTATCACAAAATAAATAAATTCTAATTTATTGATATATTAGAAGTGTAGCACTGGAGTTTTTCAGAAATTATGTAAGCAAAAGAGAACAGTTTGTGAAAATTGGTAATATCTTAAGTCAGTCAGAAATTGTAACGTATGGTGTACTACAAGGAACAGTATTAGGACCTGTACTTTTTTCAGTCTATATAAACGACATACTTACTCTTGACATGTTCGGTACTATAATCTCCTTTGTAGGGGGCAAGCGTAGGTGCGTCTTTACTATGTACATACTTCGATATGCGATGTAAAGCAACGTCAGGCTCGACTAGTAATTGGATGGGGGCCGTTCCAACTGTTATAGTACGTTCCCCATATTAACAAGATGGCCAATGGAAAAATTACTAAAATTTTCCAATTAATTCAATCGTCAGGGTCAGCTTGTCAAAATCCATAAAATAAGATATTAAGACCCTCACAATACTCAAGAATCACAATACTTAACAGATAATTCTAAGAAAATTCACGCAGCATCGATAATTCATAAATAATCCGAATCTGTCAACAAAATCACCCCTATATTAAAATCCACCGAAATACACTCAAAACCTTACAAAATACCGCCCTAAAAAATATAGCCCACCCATTATTTCGAATCACTTCTAAATTACTCCACAAACATTAAGTCAAAATATTTTAATTCACTTTCAAAAATTTTCTACAAGCCCATTTCTCTTCAATTTAAATTCAAACTCAACTTTCCATCAATATATGAAAACATCTTTCATTCACCTTTCCAGCCAACCCAAAAAACATTCGTCCCAAAATAAGTCCTGCTTACATGTTCCCCATCGAGTGCTAGCAACACGCCGCTATCTTCATTTCGATTACCCTACAATTGGCTTCCACTCCGTTCAAAATTCATAAGTCCAATTTACATGTTCCCACCATCGCTGGCAATTCGCCGCTATCTTAACTGTTTACCCTTAAATTGACCTTCGCTCCATTCATCACTTGGGATACATTACCCTCAATATGACTTAATATAACATCAAATATGGATTAATATCGCGACGTTACTTCACGGGACCAATTCAATTTACCATGTTATTCAGACAGTTATCGTTCGTAATTCTAAAACAAAAATAGATTCCACTGATATTTTTATATCAAATTGTTTCATTTTTCATCGCCGTTCTAATGATATAATTTTCAACCCGAAATTCCAAAATTTCAGCATTTATTGCGCAATATTTTGCAATTCGAGCCCCATAGATCGGCTGGCGACCAATCTGGCTCTCATCCAGACTCTCTATCGTCTGTATAAATAAGGGAGCACGCCAAGTCCTCGGAAGTTGTGTTTTCGGCGTATTTAGTGGCAAATAAATCCAGTGCCCGCGATACCTCTTCGGTTGCCCCAGCGCATAAATCCAAATGTGTCTTCCGGTATATCTCGCAAATTTAAATCCAGTGCCCATGCATCTTTCTAGGCAGATCCTAATAAAAAAAAGTACATTCCATAAAGTCGCCCCAGTGTATAAATTAAATAAAATCGCCATCGCGCATTAATTCAAAAGTGAGTTTTCTGTTTTAAAAAATCATTTAACAAATCAAATTTCTAGTGTCGATTCGTTAAACTATTTTTAGAGTAAATAAAATTTTAATTTTCGAATAATTAAATACTCAACTCTGTCTTTTAAACGTAAATAAATATTTTGTTAATTTTCATTCTAAATCAAAGTGTTTAATTTAAAATCTAGTGCGAAAATACTATACAAGGTGTAGCCTTTGACCCTGCCAGCCGAAATAAAAATCACAAAAGTGCAAAATAAATTAAATAAAATTAATTTCGAGTGTAAATCAGCTTTGAAAGTTTACAGTGCGAAGCATTTGGCCCGTTCCAGCCTTTCAAGAACTAACCACCCTAACTTCGAATCAAACAAAATAAAGTCCACGAAAGGCCCCTAGAGTCTCTCATAAAGCTCTCTAGCCCAAAATATGTTATTTTTCCAAACGAGAGGTCACACATATTTCAGCTATACAACCTTAGGCGAGGGTTGTATAGGGGATGTACCATCCTTCAGAGGGGATGTAAAGCCGTCAGTCGCTTGTCTATTAAGTGTTAGGCAAGTAAAAGATCCCTACTCTTATTAAGGGGAAAAGTTCGGCAAAATTCCCGGTTGGCAATGCCCTTTGTATTGTTGAATTTTTGTATTACTCTTTTTTCTGATTTCAAAAGTATGACATACTATGGCAATCCATGGAGTAGTGCACAACCAATAACTAAACAGAAACTTGTAACTTCCACTAAAGCGTAGAAATTGATCATTACAAGAAATCACTCATAAGATAATTGTATACTACTGAATACTAGGGTAAGTACTCGAAGTAATACTTCAATTAACCCTATATTTACAGTGCTATGATGTTATAGTAATTAACATATTTCGATGCTCCAGGTACTCTGGACATAACAAGGAAACTATAAATGAACTAGATGATATATACACCATCATGTAACACAACACGAACCTAATTCAATATTAGGCAAGTACAAGTAGGATTGTTGTTTAAAATTATAAAACTAATATTCGTTTGTTTTCTAGAGCCAAACATGCCCATCGATGCTATCTTCGAAGAAACTAAAAGCTATTAGTAAACTAGAGTAAGGTGAGATGGGGTAAGAGTTTCGTGAAATTATGTAAGTTAGAAAATAATTACTGATAAAAATTTAAATTGAGGAGGTAATATCGATTCCTCCATGCTGTACCTGCTGCAGTTTCCACTCAGTATGACAAACCAACAAGCGCAATGAAATATCAATACTTTCTCTTCTATAGCAATTTTTTTAAAACAAGGTACTTACTACACACGCACTTATATCATGTTTCGGGGTAGGTGTGTGCTCACACATCTTTACATTCATTAAGATATTAAATAATCCTGGGGCTAGTATGTGAAACACAATCGTTTTCTGTATAATATTATGTAAGAAATGTGTTGGAAAAAAATCATATTTTGCATTACAAACTTTTATTTAGAAAAGTAAAAAACGTACAACAGTTATTAAATTAAATTATTATTTAATGCTAAATTAGTAAATAACTTTTAATGATCCCTAGCAACAAGAACACTTTTCCAAGAAAAAGTTGATGCAGATAAGGGATCTAATGAAGGTATTTTTCTGCTAAATTTTATGTCGTTTAATTCGTTACCTTCATTGTCAACTGAAATAACGAGGCCAATATAATACTTTTTCAATTTTTTCCCTGAAAAATATACCAATACCGTCACATTTCTCTATATCTTTTGAAGGCTTATCCATTGCTGCCAAACATTCATCCAGAGCTTCCGTCTCTCTTCTTTCTTCTTCTATATCATCTCTGTCTTTTTCTTCTTCAGTAAGTATTTGTTTTTTCTTTTTGGTTTTTCAGATTTTGCGGCCTTCTTCTTTCCTTCTATGTGACACATAACTTCATCTCCTATTATAACTTCTGATTTTTCGTTTTCTTTCTTTTCTCAGTTGGATTGCTTTGTTTGGCCATAGCCAAGAGCAATTCTTCCATGCCACAATTATTTTGCAGCATCTCTTGATTTAAACCTACAGGCTCTTGCTGAATTTTATCCTCAATATTATCTGTTGGCAGATGGGGCACAATACCATCTCGTTGTTGTTCTTCCCATCTCTTATATGCTGCAGAATCATATTTCTGTACAGCTACTATATTGAAATTGAATGGTAAAGTTTCAGCTTTTCTGAAACCGGCGCAAATTTTTTCTGGGTCAGTTTTTCTCCATATTTTTTTCACTAATAAACTAAAATTTTTTAGGAATTTTTCTTCTTACGTTATGCCATTCCCATTTTACTTTTAAAGACATGAATACACTTAAATAAAGCGACTGCAAAGTATGAAACAAATGGGGCGGTAGTATAAGGATGATCACCCTATTATCTCTGGTGGCGTTGAATAGTCTACATGACTCGTTTGTCCATCATGTGGCTCGGTCTTTCCCAAAAATTTGTAATAAAAATTTTTCGCTATATGTTAGAACAAGTTTGGATTCTATCCAACGATTAGATGTAGTCCCAGGGAATGTTTCTGAAGAAGGAGCAACCGAGTCATCCCACATGTTTTTAGATTTGAACACATTAAGTGGTGGAGCCTTAAATCCATCAGCGCTAGCGGCCATTAATACTGAGGTATTTTCTCTACTAGTACCAGCAGTTGTTCGCAATGAAGGAGCCCCTCGTTTCCCTACTACTTTAGTTTTAGACGGATCCAGCGAAAAATAAGTTTCGTCGAGATTCCATATCTGACGAGGTTTGTTGTGTAATTTGAGAACATTCAACTGTTTTTTAAGAGTTCAAAATGACTATAAATAATTAATGGATCCAAGTACTTTTTCCTAGTATTGCAGTTTCTTGATTGATAAGTTATGCTGCTTGCAACCTAAAAACTAGTCCTCGTCTGGTCGCCTCTCTTTAGACGGTGTTTTAAGATTGTTTCTAATCACACACTGCTCAACAATAGTGTAAAAATGTAACTTCGCGATAATCCCCAACAACATTTTGCCCATTGTGAACAAACACTCGGCGAGTTTAGCTTCCTCTTTAAGAGAGATTGCTGTAGATCTTCCCATCGTTGAACTTCTCTTGCCTCTTAAACCTCTTCGGTGATAACTAAGTGTGATCTGGGGATGCCATATTTCTTGTGAGCACCATATTTATTACTCCTCTATTAACGTCATCTAAAGCCCTTTTAAGGTCGTTTCGGTGTAGGTAGATTTTCTTTTATATGATCATACCATAATTTCCTAAAAAAAAACAACAAAATATATGTAATTATTCAACTCAGTCGACTAGAGGCAAGTATGTAGTGTACTACACACTTACACTCAATATTTGCTAATTTCATTGGGGTTTCTTTTTTATGGAGTACTGTGTATTTCAAAGTTTAATGTTAACACTGAAAAATGGCCACTGACCTCCAAAATTTCTGACCAAACAAATGTCTAAGATTGACCGAGCAGGTTGGGGGCGGACAGGTTGCTTAATGAACAGAATAAAGGTCGATGCAATTAAATAGGGTATTCCCGAAGGAGTTAGAAGGCGATTAAGAGGGATTCCAGGTAGGGTGTTTGGCCGAAGAGTAAGTAGGTGTGATGTATTGCGGAAAGTCTGTCTAGGTCAAGTGGATTTAAGGTTTGGAGTGGCGAGCAGTGCGTTGCTTCCGCTTCTTTTATACTCCGTGACTTTTATTTCTCCATATCATTCCAGTTAATGATTCTCGGTGTGTTCCGTCTTATCTAGTTACTCTAAGGTAGAAATTACCAAACTTGTCAGCAGTGCCATCTCTGGGCCGACTGACGAACTACTTAACTATTGTTAACTTCTCTCTACTAGAGGGAACTGCCTATAGAGACCTCTGTCTGTAAGGGAGTACACACATAACAGTATACTGAAGTACGCACATTATAATATTAATTGTACTAAAAATATTTTAAAAAAATACCCGGAACGATAGCGTTAAAATATGTAAACGAAATTAGCTGTTTTTTCTGGTTTAATCAGGCTTCATCGTAAATTATCAATATAACTGATTTCGTAGATAAATTTAACATAAAATTTGAAGTAGCTACTCATGAATATAACTTGAAATCTTTAAGTGGTCGTTCATTAGGTCAACTAATCTATCGTCAGATATTTGTAAGTTCTCTCTAAATAGGTTGTTGACTACACTTTTTTTTTCGAATTATCTCTTCAGAACAGTTCTTTTGCTTTAACTGGTTCAAGGCGTCAAGTTGCAGTTTCGGCGAGGTCGGCGTATGTCTAAGCGCGACTTTTGTCGGGTTTCTTTTAGGATTACCTCCATTACCTACAAGTCCAACAAATATGGAAGATGTTCTCTATGAATTGTACGACAAATATATTTAAACTAGAATTCATGCAGATTGTTATCATTTATTAAAAGGAACAAAATATTGCGAAATTAGGTGTTTTTAAAAAATATTGAAATAGTTGATAAATTTCAAATAAACTTATTCGTAACTGTCATAGTGTGGGCGAGCGTAGGTGCGTCTTTACTATGTACATATTTCGATATGAGATGTAATGCAACGTTAGGCGCAGTTAGTAGTTGGATGGGTGACCGTCCCAACGAAGATCGCTTCCTCGCCTCACACATCTTCCAGCAGCTTGTATATCAGTTTATGCGCGGAAGCTACACAACTTTAGGCGAGGATTGTACAGGGGATATACCGTCCTTCGGAGGGGATGTAAAGCCGTCGGTCCCTTGTCTATTAAATGTTAGGCAAGTAAAAGATCCCTACTCTTCTTAAGGGAAGAGGTTCGGCAAAATTCCTGGTTGGGGGTAGCTCGTCTACAGACGTCGGTGTTAGGCCTCAGTAGCGGAAATAGGCCGAAGTTAAATAAATGTATTAAAAAAACTGTCATAGTGTGCAAGTTTACATTTAAAATATGAAATCAAATTATTTATAATAACAGGTCGGGTAGAATGAAGTATCCATTTTAAATTGAGTTGTTTTTATTAATTGCTAAATTTTTATTAAAACATTAAACACAAGCTTCTTGAGGAAACACTGAATTTTATTTCGCTTCTGATACTCTTGAAGCTTAGCATGAAAGTTTGTCATCACCCGCTAACAATTCAATCGGGATTGCGTTATTCTCTGTTAGAATATTTTATTTTAGTTGTTCCAAAGTTTGCGGTCGATTAGAAAACACTTTTGACTTTAAAGTAGCCCCATAATCACACTGTGATTGATTGAGATGCGGTGACCAGGACGGCCAGTTGATGCCCCTAAATTTCGAAATGACATAACCAGGAAGTATTCTTCGCAAAATTATCGTATAATCTCTAGCAGTGCAGGAAGTAGCTCTGTCCTGCTGAAACTATATTCTTCGAATATCCACTGCAACATTACGAACTTGTTATTCAAAGTTACGCAATACCTGTTGATAACGTTGTTGATGTAGCAGTAATCGTCAAGTCATCTTCCTCAAAGAAGAACGCTCAGAAATTCCAAAGGCGAATACTGCACACCACACAGTAACCTTTTTTCTATGAAGCGGTACTTTGTGCAATTGCAGTAGATTTTTCGTCGCCCAGTAGCGAAAGTTTTATTTGTTAACATATCCAGAAAGATGAAAATGAGTTTCATTTGACTCGCCAACTAATCAACGATATTCGGGTTTACGGCAAATAGCCCTTCAAAACATTCGCAAAAATCAATGCGTGTTCCAAAATATTGAGGCAAAAGTTTTTGTACGACTTGAATTTTGTAGGAATGGTAGTGTAAGACCTTCAAAATGCGGCGACAATTACGGTTCGACATATTGAGTGCTACTTTGAATTCCTGCAAGTAATCACCCATATACCCCTCATAATTCCTAGCTATAGTGAGATGCCATCGTCAGCATCAATACTTTTAATTACAACTTAGATAGATAGATAGATAAACAAAGGAGCTGGTTATTTAGCCTTTACCACTGCGACCTTTTCAGATCTATTGTGGTGCTCGTAGAATACATTCCTTATAGTACCTCATACAGCTTTGTCCTTTGTACTAGACTCCACAGCTTTGATAAAAGCCTTTTCATATAGCTGTCCACCTTTGGTTTTTCTTCCTCGAGTACTTGGAATCTCAGTCTCGCCAGGCCTTCACAGTGGCACAATACGTGAACCGAGGTTTCCTCTTCCTCTTGACTGAACCTGCATGTTGCGTCCTCTGCCAAGCCCATTAGACTCATGTGTCTATTGAACCGGCAGTGCCCAGTTAGATGACCTACTATTACTCTGATGGACTTCCTATTCTGGCTTAGTAGATCTTCCGTAAATTTGGCCGAACGATACTTAATGAACTCTTTAACCTGTCTCTGTCTTGGGAGATTCCACCACCATTCCAGAGATTTATTTTGCACCCATTCCTTAATGGCTGCTCGTATGCATGGCTTCGCCACGCCACAGAAGGGCTTGGATCCTATTGGGGCTTCAAGTGCGCCTTCCTTGGCCAGTTGATCAGCCTTTTCGTTTCATCTGTATCCCTCGTGTCCTGGTACCCATGCTAAAGTCACTCTGTTCTAACTTCCTAGCTCTGTAAGGGCCGTCAAGCAGTCCCACACCAATCTTGAGTTAATTGGCATGGAACTGATTGCTTTTATTGCCCCTTCGCTATCAGAGTAAATAGCAATCGACTGGTTAACAGTGCCTTGTTCTATTATCTTCCTTGTGCAACAGTGTATGGCGATCACTTTAGCTTGAAACACCGTTGTGTATTTCCCTAGACTTATCGGGACACTTGGCTTTTGACCTTGTCCCGTAAATCCCAGCTCCGACTCCTTGTTCTGTCTTGGAGCCGTCAGTGTACCAGACTCTTTGTGCTTTTATTGGAGGACCGTTTTCCAGTCATCCCTGTCTGGTAGTATAGTCTGAAAGTTCTTGTTGAAGATATACCTTGGAACCATTACGTCCGTGGGCAAGCCTAGAATGGGATCTCCCCTCATCTCCGAGTATAACTTCTGGTACTCCGTCCCGTGTTGCTAGGTAATTGGCGTTTGACCTTGCATTAACCTGTGCACCACTGACCGACTTTGACCTTGTATGAATAAGTGTAATGGTGACAGGTCCAATAGAACCTCCAGTGCGGCCGTAGGAGCAGTTTTTATGGCCCCTGTGGCGCGCAAGTAAGCAAGCCATTGTACGACACTTAACAGCCTTATTGCTCCCAACTGCACCGTCTTAGTCCACAATACCACTGATCTATAGCTTATCATGGGTCTCACTACCCTGGTGTATAATCACAGGTTCATTTTGGGATTTAGTCCCCAGTTTTTTCCACATATTTGCCTAAACCTTCCCAGGATGATTGTTGCTTTCTGTGTGACTTTTTTGATGTAAGAATTCCATGTTAATTTTTGGTCAAAAATGACTTATAAATATTTTGCCTCACAGACAAATGGAATTTCCACTCCGTTGAGCCTTAGGGGCTTTAGGCCTTGCAGCGCTCTTCTACGTGTAAAATTGACGATTGTGGTTTTGTGGAGATTTATAGAGAGTTCTTCCTTACAACACCATTTGTCGACAACATTTAGGGCTCATTGCGAACGCTCCGTTATTGCATTCGCGAATCACCCCTTGACAGCTATTGCTAAATCATCAGCGTATCCTAAGCAGTAGAAGCCTTCTGTGAAAAGTTTAAGGAGGAGTTCGTCGACCAGGGTTGCCCACAGTAGTGGAGATAGTACACCGCCCTGGGGGCAGCCTGTGCTCACTTTCGCCTCAATGGAGACCTCACCTAGATTGGATATTATAATCCTATTATCTAGGCTGGTTTTAATCCACCGGAAGATCACTGATGGTGTGAACGATCCATGTTTTATTAGTCTGAAGGACGTCTTTTCTGCTTTGAAAAACTTAGAAAAATTAAAAAAAATAGGAAAAAGAAAAAATTAATTTTCTTTTTCCTCGACCTTTTCTTAACTATAAATAATAAATATTACGTTCACAAAATGTTTAGGGTTCAACACGACTGTTTCAGACGGAGAATAATGTAAAAATCATACTTACTGTCGTTCATGCTTAACTGCTGCTCTGATGGTATCAATTGGACGACGTCGTAACACTGTAAATCTAACACTGTCTGTACCACACTCTCTTAAAATTAAACCTGAAAAGGAATTTTGTTAGAAAACACAACTAAAAGACAATATAAAGTTCAAAATATATATATTAAATCTTTCAAAAATTATGTTTTTTAGAACAACTTTTTTCAAGAGAAAATGTTAACAAACAATGCCCGTGTACAACACATGGTGAGGAACGGGACGATTCATGCTGTACCAACTACCATCCAATATGCGGTTTTATAAGCTAACGATGCACAAAAAGATTCAAGAAAAGTTCAATGTAACTGAAATTTTGGTGGGCTTTTGCTTGCCTGTCTTATAAACGTATTATTAAATTCACATTAATTTTGGTCGCTCCTCGGAGCTTAAAATTGCTTGAAGCGTCTCTACTTCGATTGTATTCTACAATAACAACTTTTTACGTTCAAGCAAGGCAGATCCCATGCACGTGTGAGTACATGGTAATAATACTTTTTTGACTCCGAATCACTGAGGAACCGGTTGTTCAACCAAAGTAACGCCCTGTTGTCCGTCTTCACCAAGAACGGTTTGTCTGCTAAGTACATCTTGTACTTTTTAATATAGTTCACCACCGCCAAGAATTCTAGCTCGTTAATGTGGTAACGTCTCTCTGCTGGAGATAACGTATTGCTTGCATACGAAATGATATATTTTTCGCCGTTGTCGCCTAATTGATATAATACGGCCAAAAGACCTTGTAAGGATGCATCGGTTTGTAAAATGAACTGACGTGAAAAATCCGGCCGATGTTCCGAGTTCCAGCGGTCCGGATAATAAACCTTTTAATTTTCTTAAAGCTTCATCGCATGTATTGTTCCAATGAAAACGATTTTCCTTCGAAAGAAGTTTCGTTAGCGGCTTCGTGATCATCGCAACATTTGGTAGATATTCTCTTACCCAGTTGCAAAGTCCTAAGAAACTTTAGAGCTGCTTTTTGGTGGCTGGAACGGGATTTGAATTTGTAATACATGTTTTTCCAATGGACGAGAAGTATCAGTTCTAATTGTGTGGCCTAAATATTGGATTTCATTCGTCGCTATTACGCACTTTTCCGGTGACACTTTTAGATTGTGCAAACGTAGTCTTTCAAAGACTAACCTCAGGTGGGACATATGTTCCTTCACGTTTACGCTGTAAACGATTATATCATCTAAGTAGACTTTACAGAAATGGTGCAGGCAACCCGTCAAAACGTCTTTTGCCATGAATTTCTGAAAGGTACAGGGAGCTGTCTTGAGGCCGAAAGGCATGACATTAAATCTGTAAGCTGCCCCATCAGGAGTGGTAAAAGTTGAGAAATCTTTTGATGCTTCATCGAGCGGTATTTGCCAATATCCACTCTTTAGGTCCAACACAGTAAAAATTTTCGAATTTCCTAAATCTTTAATACTTTCTTGTATTTTTGGTAAGACGGAAGCCTCGTCTTCAGTCATTTCGTTCAAATGGCGATAGTCGATGCAAAAACGTGGTTTTTTGTCTGATCGTTTTATTATCACGGGTGGTGAACTATATTGGGCAGTGCTAGGTTCGATGACGCCAGCTTTCAACATCTCTTCGATTTGGTCGTACATAATTTTCTTCGTACTCGGAGACATCGGATATGGTCTGATATTAAAGGGTTTTGTATCTTTTACGATAATTTTGTGTTTAACAGTCACTGTGGTTGCTTGAGTCGGTTCCGTAGTGAACAGATCGACAAATTCTTCGAACAGCGGCCGTAGAAATTTGTCTTTAATAACAAGCTCTTCAGGAAGTTCTGCCTGCTGTCTCTCCCTCTGAGAAGCTTGATTCCAGAATACGGTAATACGCTCTTCCGTGCCGGCATGTAGGCATTTTCGGCCATAATCATATGCGACATTGTTCATGTATAAGAATGGTGATCCTAATATTACAGTTTCATTCAAATTTTCGATGACTTGAAAATCAATTTCAAAAGAAGTGCCGGAAATTATTACTTTTAATTTTGTCGTGCCAAGAGAGTCCACCATTCGATCTCCGCACGCCATAGCAAATGATCGACGTGTCGTGAGATTTTTCAAATTATCCAACATCTTCGGATGAATAACGTTTCGTGTCGAGCCTGAATCAATCAGAGCGTCGACCGCGTGTTCATTAATTTGAACTTTTATACGAGGCAAAGGGAACGCTTCGCTCATATAATTTATTGATTCCCTTGTCTTATGCATGGGAGCGTTGTAGTGGTCATGAGTATTCGAGAAGTTTAATGGACATTGCTGCCGCCTTGGTTCGGCCGTTGTGCCGGGGATCTTGCAGATGGACCCTGGCCTGGGTCTCTGGCCCCTTGAAAGTTTCCCGGTCTCCTGTTGAGATGAGGGTTATTGGGACATTGACTATGGAAGTGCCACTGCACTGTGTCTGTGCAGTATCGGCACGGGGTAACCGGTCGGTCGGATACTCGGAATTTCCCCGATCCGCCATTAAAATTGTTCTGCCTGCGGTCAGGATTCGCTGATCCGCTCGAAAAATTATTCATAAAAAAAGGACGACCAGGTGCTCTACCTGGACCGTCCTGACGAGAGACATCCTCTCGGAAATGCACCCTCGGTGCTGTCGGAGTTGGGCTTCCATTGCTCCTAATACTTGAATTTTGTCGACTAATACGTCCCGGCTCTTGATAGTAAGACGCGCGGGACAGACGTTGATCGATAAGCTGGATTCAGCGACGTCTGTTCGTCAGCTGAATCCCGCTCGACGTTAGTAGCTGCTGCTATTAACATCTCTGTAGATGAAATTAGGTTGCTTCTCAAGCGTGACCTAATTTCTGGACGCAATTGGTCCATGATGATCCGAGCTCTGATGGCTTCGGATTTGAAGAGATCAATACGATCAAAAAGGCAGGTCTTCCTTGTGATAAACACTGCCGTGTCGTCTAAAGACGTTTGCTTGGTGGCATACAGTTGAGCAATAGCTCATGACTGTATGTCGGGAGAATTAAATCTCGTAAGGAATCTTTCCTTGAATAAGGCGTACGAAGTTGTCAACGTCCTAAATTGTTCGTACCATCGTTGAGCTTCGCCCTTGAGTTGGTCGGTCACGTTATGGAGGCGATCATAGTCGTGGCTTATGCGAGCTCTGTCGAAATATTCCTCCATAATTTTCAGAAAAGCTTCTGGATCTTCATGATCAAGCCCATGGAACGTCACGTTCGGACATCTTTGTCTCTCATGGGGCGTACAGGTCGACACGTTCTGTATCGCCTGCACGAAGCCCTCTGCCATTTTCAGAAACATACTTTCCATCGAATTAACAGTTTGTGGCTGTGAAGCAGATAAATTTGCATTATTTCCCTCCGGAAACAGTCGTTGTGGTTCTATCCCTCTAGAACTGTCGTCGACGAGCGGCACGGTGGCTCGCTCGTAAAATCCTCTTGGGGTCGACTCCTCGGAGTCTTCCGCCATGAAGGCGAAAGGATTAGTTGGGTTTGGGGACGGCATGGTCCCTGCTCGGGCGCCATGTGAACGATCCATGTTTTATTAGTCTGAAGGACGTCTTTTCTGCTTTGAAAAACTTGAAAATTAAAAAAAATAGGAAAAAGAAAAAATTAATTTTCTTTTTCCTCAACCTTTTCTTAACTCTAAATAATAAATATTACGTTCACAAATGGTTGGGGTTCAACACGACTGTTTCAGACGGAGAATAATGTAAAAATCATACTTACTGTCGTTTATGCTTAACTGCTGCTCTGATGGTATCAATTGGACGACGTCGTAACACTATAAATCTAACACTGTCTATACCACACTCTCTTAAAATTAAACCTGAAAAGGAATTTTGTTAGAAAACACAACTAAAAGACAATATAAAGTTCAAAATATATATATTAAATCTTTCAAAAATTATGTTTTTTAGAACAACTTTTTTCAAGAGAAAATGTCAACAAACAATAGTCTGGCCCGTGTACAACACATGGTGAGGAACGGGACGATTCATACTGTACCAACTACCATCCAACATGCGGTTTTATAAGCCAACGATGCACAAAAAAATTCAAGAAAAGTTCAATGTAACTGAAATTTTGGTGGGCTTTTGCTTGCCTGTCTTATAAACGTATTATTAAATTCACATTAATTTTGGTCGCTCCTCGGAGCTTAAAATTGCTTGAAGCGTCTCTACTTCGATTGTATTCTACAATAACAACTTTTTACGTTCAGGCAAGGCAGATCCCATGCACGTGTGAGTACATGGTAATAATACATTTTTGACTCCGAATCACCGAGGAACCAGTTTAGGGCAAACCCCGTCAAAACACATCATTTCCCCGTCAAATCCGACTGCTAGGAAATGATGGGGGTCCCATGTCGCTAAGGGCTATTTTCGCTATAACTTCCGATATACTTTGAATAGACGTTGGACTAACTTGTCCTCATATTCAATACTTCGTAAGAGTTGCAGTGCTTGACAACGTGGATTCGTAAAAGGGTTTTTAATCTTGAAAATTTCGAAGTTAATGTCTAATTTTAGTACACTTTCTAAAATTAGGTGGTCGGGGCGACATTACGTCCCTGTGCAGCGACATTTGTTACACTTTCTAAATTAACGCTCCTTGAAGAGTTAGCGAAAATTTGGCATAAAAAACGCTCCGAAGAGCGAAAATATGTTTACAAGTATTAAAAACCTCTTCCACGGCGTTTTTACGTGAAGCACGCTTTTCGTACGAAGTATTTCCTAAGTCGGATTTTGTTACAACGTCGAAAAGTATATCGGGGTAATAGCGTTCTTTAACAATGGGACTCCTCTGTTTTATAATGTCCTCGTTAGTGAGTGCATTGTCGCGTTATTAAACGCTCCTTCTATGTCTAGGAATGTTACTACTGCCATTTTCTTGTCCTCTAAGGACTTTGCTAGTAATCTGTTTAATTCATCCAGCACAAGGTCTGTCGACTTCCCCGGCTGGTATGCATATTGACGTTCACTAAGGGGATTTTCCCTTAGTGTTTAGTCTCTAATGTACCTATATATCAGTCTTTCCATCGTTTTAAGTAGGAAAGAGGATAGGCTTATAGGCCTATATGACTTGGGCGTTTGGTCCGATAATCTACTTATTTTTGGTAGGTAAATGACTCTCACCTTCCGCTATATTTTTGGTATGTATCTCCAGGCCAAGCAGGCCCTGAATATTTTACATAAGTAAAGTATTAATACCTCTAGCCCTTTTGGAGCAAGATTGGATATATTCCGTCCATCTCAGGAGATTTGAAGGAGATTTGAGTGGTTGGAACTTTTTTGTCAGGTTTTATAACCTCGGTGGCCAACCTCCAGTCCGCGAGTTTGGGCCGTTCTGGTTTTTGGTCTGGATAATGCCTATCCTCTAGGTCTGTTAATATCAGTGAGCCCGGAAAGTGTGCCTCCATGAGCAATTTGAAATTTTCCGTCATTTTTTCCGTGTAGGTTTCATCAACTTTTTTGATAAAACCTACTTCATTTGCAGTACAACCGTCCTTGGCCAGGACTCTATGGATTCTGAAAGCTGCGGGGCCATCACTGACCTCTTCGCAGTCTCTCTTTGCTTTGCGAACCTCTTTATTGTACTGCGTGAGTTTTGCTTTGTACGTATCCCAGTCTTGGTTGGATTTGGCCTTATTAAATAGCCTTCTAACCTCAGCCCTAAGGTCTTCTAGGTGATTATTCCACCAGACTGTCTTACCCCTAGTATTCCTTGTTTTCTTCGGACAACAACAACTTAGATAGACTCAGTGACTATATTCATAGTTATACAGATGATTCCAAAACACAGTTGGGTGCAGGCAATGCCTTCTTGTCACCAACTCTTAAAAAAGAAGCCAAATACAGTTTACACAAAGAAACGTCATCAAACATCACATTTTGATAGTGAAATCCCTAGAATATGTAAAATACAATAATTATACATAAATAAAAGATAAATAACAGTAAATAACAGGTAAACAACAGATAGAAACAGTTAATTAACAGAAATACGGTTTACAGCATTTAAAAATATTCATATAAAACTTGAGTGCATTAAGACATTTAATATTCATCAACGGAATAAAAAGCTTTAGAGATAAGATAATTTTTTACAGTTGTCTTTTTACACTTGCAATGTTTTTTAGGTCACTACTAAATTTATTGTAAATAACAGAACCGACATAATGCGGATTGGATTTATAGAGTTCTAGCATGTCGATTTCGTGCTGTAAATTCAAGCCATGGCGTGTCATATAATTATGGTGTTGATAAATTCGTTTTTTACAAATTTTAATATTTCTAATATATATAGACAGCAGAGTTAAAATTTTTTGTTCAATACATGTTCTTTTACATGAATTCTTGTAATGTAAACCAAACACATATTTTGCAGCACAAAAAGTCTGTTTGCAGAAGTAGAATTACTCCAAAGAAATAATACCGTTCCGGAAACGTGATTCCATGTTGGAATGATCAAATATTTTTACAGTGTTGCTACTGGCGATTTGGCGAAGTCTCTTTACAAAACAATTGCTGGCACATTTATTAAAAATAAAATTTACGTGTGATTTCAAGTAAAAGGAAAAGTCAATATAAATTCCCAGAATTTTAAAAGTAGTTACTTGTTGAACTGATTTGCCATTAAGTTTTAACAAAGGGCTAGTTAGGTAGTTTGCTCCTATAGGATGGAACTGCATTGAAAATGTTTTTTCTTGATTCATCATAAAATTTTTACCATTAAAACATTGATTAAGCGAAATTAAATTTGAGCTTAGCTCGGAAATTAATATATCTAAATTAATTATTCCTAATATAATTGTGATATCATCTGCAAAGATGCTAGAAAAAATTGACAGGGTCAAGTCCAAATCATTGATGTACAGCAGAAATAACACGGTCCGAGTACACTTCCTTGCGGTACTCCAATGTCAACCGGTAACTGCTCAGAAAATTCCCCAAAATATGAGACAATTTTTTTCCTGTTCTCTAAATAGGACGTAAGGGGATTTTTGCAATTACCACGTTCAATATTACTGAGTAAGATATCATGGTTTACACAGTCAAGCGCCTTTGATAGGTCGATTAATATTGCCATTACTTTTCCTTCACCTAAGTTTTTTATAAATAATGTGTAAAATATCGATTAAGGTAGTGATTGTAGATTTATTATCTCTGAACCCGTGTTGGTTGGCTGAGTTCATTTGACTTTAAAAATAACACTATTCTTTTCGACAATGGTTTTTCAAATATTTTCGAAAAAACTGATAATAGTGCAATTGGTCGATAATTATTAAGTTGGTTGCCGTCTTCTTTCTTTGGCAAAGGAATAATTTTAGAAATTTTTAGCAGATTTGGAAATTTACCTTCATCAAAACATTCATTAACTAGATGACATAATGGTTATGCAAGTTCGATGGCACATTGTTTAATTATTTTGATGGAATAATCATCGGGACCGGTTGCCTTGGAATTCTCTAAGTTGTTTATCGTGTCTATAACTTCAGATATGGTAACAGGTTCTAGTTCTATCGATTTTTTCGTTATAGGTGTTGTAATGTTGAGGGTATGATTTGTCACATTCCGAGGTATAAGTGACTTTGGTAGATTAACAAAGAAATTACTAAATTCATTAGATATAATATTTTTGTCAGTGATTTTATTTCCATATATGAGTTAGTTTTGCCAGTTGCGATATTTCTTACAGCACTATTAATTACTTTCCATGCAGTACGAGATTTGTTTGTAGAGTTTATAATTAAATTATCAAAATACATATTTTTTGCCTGCCGTATAATCCTGTTGTATATTTTTTTGTATGTTTTGTAATGCTCTTTTTCAATTAAATTATTTTTTTGGTACACAAATAGTTCTTTCAAATGAATGAATGATACCTTGATACCTGTAGCTATCCAATCCTTATTTTTAACATCCAAGTTTTTTGTAACAAAATTAAAACTTAAGTCATAGTAATTGTGTAAAATATTATTAAAGAATTCATATTTATCATCAATTGTTGTGCCATTAAATGCACTCTGTTATGATTCGAACTTTAAAAATGTCTTAAATTTTAAAATATTTTTCCAGGAAAAGGATCCAAATAGGTACGGTTGTTTATTATTTGGGGCAAATATTTCAAATATTATTTTTTGGCCTACGTGATCTGACAAACCTGTGTTTAGTAAGTTTCTTTCTAATATTATATCATGAAAATTTAATACCATATAATCAGTAGCAGTACTTGAATTTTTTGAAAGTGAAAACAATTATTATATAATTTGAAATCTAAAGATAGTGAAGTTCAAATTATTTGGGCAAAGCGCATATTGGCATAATATACCGGGTGTTAGAAAAGTATGGGAATGGTGGAAAATCTCGAACAGTTTGCATTAAATCGAAAAATAAAGAAATACGTGTCAATAATTTTTCAAAAAACTATCTACTGATATCAATGACCTCCCCACCCCAACTTTAAAATTTCAAATGGAAACCCCTATTTTCCATTGCGGAATCGGATTCTACGGCAAAAAATACGTAAATTTCATTCCGGACATTTTTTTCGATTATTGCATGGTGTCGCTGTAATCGCATAAAATGAAAATAAAATATTACTGTTTCAAGAGTAGCGTCTTGTGCCCATAGAAAAACGTCCAACTCAGAAACTGAAAAACACGTATTTGTTATTTTTACGAAATCTATCAAATGACATTGGATTCGACTCTCCCACGCATAACCCAGTGGGTGGGGCGGGGACAACTTTGAAATTTGTAGTGAAAATCCCTATTTTTTATAGTGGATTCGGATTCTATGGCCAAAAATACGTGAATTTTATATCGGGCATTTTTTTCAATTCTCGCAAGGTGTCGCTGCAATCGCAAAAAATTGAGTGGAAGCATGAAAGTTTTGAACGCATACTTAAAAAAATACGAAAAGTAAAACTACTGATCTCAGAGTGAATGATTTCCCGAGCTGTTTTGAGAACAGTGATTTTACACGGTCGTGCGGAAATTACAACTATTAACATCCTGTAAATTTATTAGCAGCTAGTAATTTTCAATTTACATTTTTCACAGGGCAATAAAAAACTCGATTTAAAAAAAAAAACTAACAGTGGTTTTACCTCTTAATTCAGCCACTTCAGACAAGTTCTTGATCCCAGCCAGTGAAGGCAAGGAGGTAGCTCAGCCATTTAAGGCAAGGTGAGGATTTCGGCCAGTTGAGGCAATTAATTTACAGTTTAACTGCTACACTAGCAGGTTTTAATTTCAAGATTATAGCAGGTGTTCAAAATGGTGTCCATTGACTTCTTGGCATTGTCCGAGACGAACGTAAAAATTTTCAATAGCACTTCTTATCATTTGAGGTGGTATTTCTGCAAAAATGTTTATTATGCGTTGCTTCAGCCCTTCCAAATCGCGAGGTTCAGTGAAATAAAACCTTACCCTTCACGTAGCCCCAAACAAAATAATCAAGTAGCGCGAGGTCGGGAGATCTTGCTGGCCATTCGATAGTTCCTCTTCGATCTATCCGTCGATTTTCGAAAGTACCATTCAAAAATTTGGGTTTTGGTTACTCCTTTCCATCATTAATTCACTAAATTCAAGTCGCCGATCAAAATCATCTTCATTTAACTTTTGGTGAAGGTGAATTTTGTAAGGATGAAACTTCAAAAGTTTCGAATTCTTATGAACTGAAAATGCACTCATATCAAGCTGTTGACTGGCTTTTCGGATTGATAACCTTCGATTTTCAACAAATGCCTGGGAAACTTCCATTTGTCGAGCTTCCGATGTTTCAGATTTTTGGTCTTCCAGATTTTGGGCGATTTTTATTTGTTCTTGTGTCTAGGAATCGTTTGATGGTACGGGACACAGTAGATTTCGAAATTCCCACTTGATCTACACGGAAAGTGTCGTTGAATAAAATCACAACTTCATCATAGGACCTTTCTTTATCGCCCCACCCTCGTATCATTAAAAGAGAAACTCTCTCTTCCTCTGTTAAAGTAGCCATTATGCAGAAAAAAACGCGAGAACTAATGAAAAATGAAATAACTTTTTCCGTACAAAAGTGCGCTCCTGCCTCTACAAAAGTTGGAAGGAACTGAACGTTCTCGTAGAAATTTTACAAAACAAATACTGTTATTAAGAGCACTTTAAAAAACACATTCATAAAAACCAAGGTATCACAGATTTTGTTTTTTAAACTGAATGTTTTTTTGTCAACACGAGTAGCTAGAGTTTGTAAATATTTACAAACTTATGGACGCTTAAGGTTTATTTCAATTTTGTGCGATTGCAGCGACACCTTGCGAAAATCGCCCGCGCCACCCACTGGGTTAGGGGTGGGAGAGTCGAATCCAATGTCATTGGATAGATTTCGTAAAAATAACAAATACGTGTTTTTCAGTTTTTAATTGGACGTTTTTTTATGGACACAAGACGCTACTCTTGATGTTTTCTTTTGCGATTACAATGACACCATGGAGGTCATTTTGGTATCAGTAGATAGTTTTTTGAAAAATTTTTGACACGTATTTCTTTATTTTTCGATTTGATGCAAACTGTTCGAGATTTTCCACCGTTCCCATACTTTTCTAACACTCGGTATAATGAATAAGTAGATAAATTGACCAAAGAGAGTATCCAGACAGGAGAAATTATGAAAGGGTTATGTGTCTCCGATTGCGTCAACGTCAGTAAATAAATGATAAGGAAAAAATGGACATCCCTTTGGAATAAATACTGCCACACGAATCCTACTAGATATACGCGCATACAACCAATTATACCAGAAAAACCCTGGTTTTTCATTATAATATCCCAGGAAAATATAGTACAGTTATTTCTAGAATTAGGTTTGGTCATGGATGTTATCCGGCTCACCTCTACGGAATAGGACTAGTACAGAGTGATGCCTGCGAATATTGCAAGGTTTTAGGGAATCTAAAACACATATTTTTTGGATGCAGTAAATTTTCTAATGAAAATAATGAGCTATACAACAATATAAGAAAGCTGGAAATTGAGACTTCTTTTAATCTAATATAGTTGTTATCTCTACAAAATAAAAATATCATCAATTGTAATATACTACTTTTGAGGAAAACCAAAATAAAACTTTAGATTAGATTAGATTAGATTAGATTATTTGTTACCTTTTTTTCTAACCTCTATATGTTAAAAACTTAATCGTTGTCCACCTGTGTATTTATATTTAAAATACAAGGCCCAGACTGACCCCTGGGCGAGAAGAGAGTATCCCTGTACCTTCCTGTCGTTTCGTTCTATAACATTATAAGGTTGTTTAGATGACGTAGATAATTTCATCAACAATAGTAAAATAGAATCTGGCCGTGTGGACGCTGTCCTAATGCCAACAAAAAACCCTAGTGAATTTTCCTCTGGGATTGTAAGTAAAAAAATTTTTTTTTGCTAAACAGGTTAGTTATTAATTACATCATATATGCAATGTTATTGGTAGCAGGAAATATTGTCAGCTAAAAATAATAATTAAGTATCTAAGATTATTTTCTTTGATTTCAAAATCGCAATCTTTAAATCATTTCATCTCGTACTTAGTAATATTTATGCAAAATTATATTAAAAAGTAGCTAATTACAAAACAAGTGGTTATTGAGATTTAATTTGATGTCTGACTGATTATCACAAAGATTTATTGTGCTGTTTTATTAAACGATATGTATCTAGTGTACATAGATTTAAAAGTAATATTTAATACAAATGACTATTTCATAAAAAGTTTTATCCAATATTGTATTTGGAATTCCTGTTGTTTTTCCTTCATCGTTTGATTTTAATACTTCGGGCATTGATGATATAATGATTTTGGATCCTCCATATACAGTTCAATGGTCAACTTAATTAATATATTTTAGGTAGATATCGGCTAAATGTATTTGTAACACCTCGCTCAAGGTGCAAAAAGGTTATAATCTAATCTAAACCGTGACTGAACTAACTGATATCAACTACTGTCATCAATTAAGTTAATTTAAAATTAATTTTACTTTTATATTATTTTATTGGAAAAATCTCATAGCTAAAAAAGCAACAAATGTTTCAGTTTTTCCTTAATTTATTTATAGCTTATTTCGATTTAACCATTTGATGTACGAATATTTTAACTTTAAATAAATAAATAAAAAAATAAAATAAATTTTAACTTAATAGTTATAATTAATATAATGCCGTAGAAGCTTGCTTCTTTTATAAGGTGCATCCCTTTGAAGACAAGCGATTGCTCACCGGCGAGCCGGATGGTAAGAAGGAAATAAAACAGTCTAAACTGAAGACTAAAAAAAATCAAGCCACGGAAAACAGCTGCTGCCTGGAGTGCGCCAGGGCATTTTCAGAGCCTGTGCTGCAAATGACAAGGTCGGTGGCGGACAGCTGAGAAAGCGGCGTCCATGTCCCAAGGGGGTTTATGATATATCGATAGTTAAACAGAATATTCTTCAGGAAATCTTAATCCAATGCTCATATCACCTAGTGACATTCCTCTGGATGAGCGAGAAGCTGCTATCAGGTGACAGCATATTATGTTAGTTAAATATCCAAGAACTACGTACCTTTTCCTACGTAATTATTGCATAGTTCACTGTCCTTAACATTTTACTACAGAGTGGACCAAAGACTCGAATAAATAATATTAGTAATAATATTTACTCACTCATATAAAGCTGTACATTTTATAGATATTAAAGGTAAGTATAAAAAATATATATGTAAAAGTCACATGATACAATAAAAAGGAAAATAAAATAAACAAGAATACAAAAATAAAATATAAGTAAAAGATAGACTGGTTAAAATTTGGATTTATAGATTATACAAGGACAATGAGTCAGACAAGCAAAACATAAGAAATTGTTTCCCGTGTCAATTTCTTTTAACAAGTTAGTTACACCGAATACTATACCAAGTGGACATTTTCTGCCTCTAGCAACCACCGCTACGCAAGTTATCGGCCATTTTGTGAAGAATCTACCATTTTTGTCGTTCTTTCTAAATATAGATGAGTCTATCTCGGATGTGTAGGTCCAAAAAAAGCGATAAAAATTGAGACTGTTCGTTATGATACAGGCTATCAGCGGTTACAATATGAAATTTTTATCTGCACACATAACCTCAAAAACAAATAAAAACTGGAAAAACGGCTAAATTTTCGTTTTTTGGTTATGATTTTGGATGTTTTAAGTGAAATTTTATGACATTTTCAGAAATTATATAATGTGAGCAACGGCGTTAAAATTTCAAGTCAAAATATGTAATAAAGTCTCAAAAATTGAGTTCAAATTTTAAAATTGACCAACTACTTTTGTGTATGAGGTTCTTTTTTTTTCAAAAAAATGTAGGTTTTCTTATGCACTTTATGATGGCGGATATAAAAATTTAAACTTAAAAAAAAAGTGAAAAAAATCGATTATTTGTATTTTTTCGTCAATTTTTTTGAAAAATTTCCCTTTTTTTGATAAAACTCAATTAACTAATTATTGATATATTCTGATATAATTTTTCGAAAGAGCATTGAAAAATTTAAAAGATCAATTAATTATAAAAAAAATTATATGTATATATAATTATATTTAGGTATAGATTAATAAAAGCACTATATGTTATGAAAATGTATATTTATTGTATTTACAGTATAAAAAAATGGAAACATTTTACTCGAAATTGAAAACATATATACGTGAGCCATTATATTAATTGCCTTCGTTTTATCTCATTTGATAAAGAATCATCAGACTGATTTTCAGTATCGCTTGAAGCATAATTATAAAATGCATAATCATTTTCATTTCTGTCAATTTCTTGATCAATGGATTTATCAGTAAATGATAATGAAGAAGCTTCGCTAACACTGTGCTCTATCTCTGTATCGATTCCACATGTATTTAGACTTTCAGTTACAGAAAATGTTTCAGAATTATTTTCTAATTCTTTATCCAACTCATTAATTTCTTCTGTTTTAGGTACCAAATCTTTATCATCACAGTTAAAGCAATTTAAGCCTTCGCAGTACTTACATGCTACAGTGCATTTTAATTCCAGTTTTTTACAAGAACATGCTCTAGTCTTGCACTTACTACCTATTGATTTGCAATTGCATGCGATTTATTTTATAAGTGAATCTGGTAGTGGTTTACCGTTTCTCGGAAGAGTCACAGGTAGTAAGTCACTGGAGGTCATGTGCCATCCGTAATTGCATAAGGCTTACTATTTTCTGGGAACAACCATTTTTGAATTTGATAGTACACTCTTAAAGAATATTGATTTGCAGCTTGAGGGGTGGGTGGTAGCGAAGTCAGCTTACATGCTTACATGTGATGTTTATTTTTGAAAGCAATTAAATCTCAATTTTTTTAAACTTGTTTTTTTAATTGTGTTCAATCCGTATAACCCTTGTATGCAATCTTCTGCTGCTGAAAATAGCATAGTCTTTGTTGCTTCAAAGTCATAGAAAACAAGTGTGTCTTTTTTTCAAAAAATTATATTTTTCCAAAGACAAATTTTATTTTTTTTCCAATTACTGCAAATACTGACGTACTATCGCAAAAACAAAAAGCATGTATAAATAACACATTTTCTTTTAAATATGTTTTTTATTTTTTAAATATTATAAATAATATTTGTTTGTTTGTTTATAGAAATAAATATTTTCTGATAAAGATGAAGCAAAATGTGTTAATAAAACTAGCAAATCTATATCTTGACCGACAATTACATTATCGCATTGTCTATTTTTTTTTCTTTTTTTTTTTTTCGAAACAGCGGTACGAGTAAGATTTGCATTAGAATCTTCTTTGCATATTTCATGTTTAATATTTCCATTTTTAGATTGATTAAACAAAATGGAAATAAATTGCTGCTTATTTTTTCTGAGGAGTAGAAACATTTTTTGACTTATGGAAGGTGCTGGATATATGTTAATTATACTTACTTTAGTTGAAAAATTATTGTGCAATCTCCTCAAACGTTCTGAATTTTTCGTGCTATTACAATCAGTACTATATCCATAAAAAATTATACAACAATCCATAGTTGGACAAATTTTATCAGGAGAGTGAAATTATTTGAAAAAATTGACGAAAAAATAGAAAAAATCAATTTTTTCCATTTTTATTTCAAGTTTAAAATTTTTTCTTGTTCACCACTATAAAGTCCATAAGAAAACCTGCATTTAAAAAAATTAACCACATACGATGCGATGCTCAAAAGTAATTGGCCAAACCATTGTTAAATTTGAAGTCAATTTTTGGGACTTGCATTAGATATTTGGACTTGAAGTTTTATTCAGTTATTGTTCACACTATATGGTATAATTTGTAAAAATTTCATTAAATTTCACTTAAAACATCCGAAGTTATAACCAAAAAACTAAAATTTAGTAGTTTTTTTGCGGTTATGTGTGCATATAGAAATTTCATATTGTAACCGCTTATAGCCTATATCATAACGAACAGCCTAGATTTTTTTCGCGTTTCTTGGACCTACACATACCGAGATATACTCATCTACATTTAGGGAGAACGACCAAAGTGGTATATTTTTCACAAAATGGCCGATAACTTGCGTAGCGGCGGTTGCAAGAGGTAAAAAATGTCCATTTCGTATAGTATTAATAATAATAATAATAATAATAATAATAATATGTCTTTATTCAAAGAAAGGGCGAAGTTCAGTTTGGTAAGCCTTACGCTGACCATCTGCTCTTACACTTAACATATAAAACATATTAAAAAAAAAATTGATACTGGAAACAGTTCCTTTTTCACTAAAGTTTGATGCTTGTCCGACTCCACTATATGTGATGAAAATATAGAGAAAAATTAAATATATGAAATATATCATGAGGCAAGCAAAATTTGAGATAAATATGACTGGTTAACTAATTAAATGTTATATCACATATGACCAAAGGACGCTGATAATAGTTCGTCAACACTGTGGAAATATCCATTGACTAACAAGGTTCTTATATATTTTTTAAAGATATCAAAACTTGCCACATTGTTGCGGTTAATGGGCAATTTATTTTACAGTTTGCTATATTTATAGTTAGGTTAATTTTATGTCATATTTTTGTAAGAACCATAATATTTTGTTCGTTATTCATTGCTTCTAGCTCTACTTATAGTTAAGTATTCTTAGTTTAATTTACCCGAGACCAAAGTGGAAGAACAGTGAATTGCAACTGAACTTGCGCATTAACTACTGTAATAATTATTAATACCACTGGGAAGAAAATAAAATTGTATTTTGCAGTATATTTGTTTAATACCATCGTTTATTACTATTATTATTATTATTTTCTTCTGCCCTCTTCAAACGTTACTGCACCGGATGCAAATTTAATTAGCTTTTATAACAATAATCCTTTTATGCCAATATACCAATGTGCCGTAATTGTAAGAGAGTACGAAACGAAATATTTCCTAATAAATGGATTGGACCAAGAGGTGTTATTGAGTGGCCAGTTAGATCACTAGGCTACTTCGCTGGAGTTTTTCTATGGGGGTATATAAAGTTAAGATATATGTAACAATACCAAATAAATTTGATGATCTCAAAGAAAAATGCAAACATAAATAAGAAATATTTCGATTCATGTTTTAGACAAAATGATGCAAGGGTCTTATTACAGATTAGAACCAGATTAATGTCAACATATAAATAGAGAAAATTTTGAACATTTAATGCATCAAAGTAGGAACATAACTTTTAAATCAGAAAGCGCATCAAGAAAAATTGAGCAATATAAAATAAACAATAAAAAATCACATGTCTTGTATTGCGCGTACATGAGTCAGTCTTTATTTTCTTTTCAAAGTACATTTAACACGTTGCATACGGTGTGAAATTATGCGGATGCCGCACTCTTTTGGCCTCTGAGCCGGCGTTTCATCAATGTAATGCCACAAAACATATTTCACTCAGAAGGCATGTGCTTCATCAGGATCTGCGCTACGATAATAATAATGATAATAATATCTTTATTAATCCCTTTAGCCATAGCACCACAAATATAAATGCTTTGTGCGATTTAGATTATAATACTTAGAATCTAATGTACCTAATTTTCACGAATCTTTTTATTTGCCTCAAGTTTCCACTACCGATGTTGAACTTCTGATAAATAAATAATTAAAATCTTCAAATTCTAGTGGCCACTTTAGCATATCTAAATATGATAAAAAATTGCAAATATGTTGTTAGCTGCCCAATAGCTCATATAATAAACCTTTCCATAGCAAAAGGCATATTTCCTAACAAATTTAAAAGAATCATCGTTCAGCCACTATATAGAAAAGGAGATCCTGTGATGATTATAACAATTACGGAGCCATTAGCTTACTATGTAGTTTTTCGAAACTCTTAGAACTCCATCTTAAGTATCAGTTGTCAAGCTTTTTACAAAAAAATCACATGTTTTCCCCCGCTCAAGACCGTTTTACCACAAACAAAAGAACAGAATCAGCTTTGTGTGACTTTCACCACAATATCATTAAAGCCTTAGATAAAAAAAAAATCGTTGTAGGCCTTTTATAGATTTCTCTCGAGCGTTCGATTTGGTGGATCATCAGTTGGTCAAAGCTAAACTTGAACGATATGGTGTTCGAGGAACAGCTTTACAAATATTTTCGTCATATCTTGAAAACAGAACTCAATCTGTAAAACTGGCCGATGGTGTAGCAGAAAGCAAAGTATGTGTTATTAAACAAGGAGTTCCACAGGGTTCAATATTGGGACCACTTTTGTATATTCTTTTTGTCAATGATATTATTAATTACCTTCAAAAAAAACCAAATATTCATGTGGTCTGCTATGCCGATGACACAAACATTGTAGTCACAGGAAATGACTTAACGGAAACTAAAGTAACTGCTGAAAGAGTTTACCAAAATATAATTTGCTGGTCTTACAAGAATAATTTAAACCTAAATAAAATCAAGACCACTACCATTCAATTTTCATTAAATAATAATTCCGAAGGGCTAAAACATTTTGATGATACTGGCACTGAATTAAATTCCTGTGACGCTAATAAACTATTAGGCGTTACTTTTGATGTACATTTGCATTGGATTAAACATATAGAAAATTTGTGTACAAGGATAAGAACAAGCTGCTATGCTTTAAAGTTCATGTCGAAACACTGCAGCCAGGAAGTTCTTAAAACACTCTATTATGCCAACTTTCATTCCCATCTTAGGTATGGCATCGTGAACTATGGTAGTAGCAGTAATGTGGTCAGGGTATTTTTATTACAAAAATATGCAGTCCGTATTTTGTCAAACCTGAATTGCAGAGAGTCTTGCAGAAATGCCTTTAAAAATTTGAAAATTTTGACTGTTGCGAGTCTTTATATTCTGGAAGTGTGTTTATATGTTTATAGGAATAAATCATTTTATTCTAGTAATCAGGTTAGACATTTACACGAAATTAGATCTAAAAATATTTTAATACCTGACCAATGCAGAACTACCACGTATCAAAAAAGTTTCCTTTGTCAAGGATGTAAATTTTATAATTCATTAGATGAAGATATTAGGACTTCTGGTAGAATTAAGATCTTTAAAAGTAAACTTAAAAAAGTACTGCTCACCAAAAACTGTTACACCATTAACGAATTTTTTAAAATTTACTGTGACTTGACATGTCTGTGTGTATGAATATGTGTATATATACGTATTTTTTTTGATAATCACAAACAACTTTGTATTATGTATAGTATATATGGTATTTTTCTATTGTTTGTAGATTTTATGTGGCGCGTTCTTCATTCAATGTGTGTATACTTTTACATGTATATATTTTTTTACAATGAAGAAATAAAGATTAAAGATTATGGATGAGACATGGCAAACAAGGTACCGTATTAACAGCAATGTGATAAGATAAAAATTCTATAACAGCAAGTAATGAGTATATGAGAATGAGTAGTAATGTAAGTATACAAACAGTAAAAAATACATACATATACAGTGTCCAAACAACAACAAAAGAAGAAAATAATAAAATAAATAAATAAAACATATTAGAATTATCGTACTAAATATACCTAAAAGAACAGGACAAAAAAACGCATACCTACATCTACTACGTCCAAACAATAAATCTAAGAAAAAGATATACATACAGAAAGGACATACAGAATGTAAACCTTACAAACAAAGTAAATAAATAAATAAATTAGTAATAAAATAAATAAATAATAATCATGTAACTGTATTTGTAACAAACTAAATGAATTCATTAATGGAATAAAATGCATTATTCGTTAAAAGGTTTTTGAGGCGTTTATTAAAATTAAGTAAAGACGTACAATTTATTATTTCATCCGGCAAATAGTTGTAAATACAACAGCCCGAGTATATTTGTGAATTTTTAAAGAATTCATGACTGTGTTTTTTTGATGAAATTAAATTTCTACCTCTTGTAGGACAGTTATGGAAGTCTCCATTATGAATACATTTATTTCTGTCAATGTGAATGTATGTCAGGGGCCTAAATAGATATATAGATGTCACTGTTAATATATTATACTTTTTAAAAGTATCCCGACATCATTGCTTATACCCGAAATTAAATATAATCCCGAGTATTCTTTTTTGTATTATAAAGACTCTCTTGATTTCAGTAGATTGCCTCCATTATATGCAATGGGTGAATAGACAAAGGAATAATATACATGTAATAAAGTTGAAGTATTTAGACTATTTTTTAAGGAAGTTTATGACATAAAAACTTTTGTTTGTTACTTTGTCGATGTGATGACTCCAATCTAGATGAATATCAAGAGTTACACCCAAAAAAACAGCTGAATGTGCGATTTCTATACTGTAACTATTGTATGAAAACCTTTGGTTAGGATTATAATGCGCCGTTCTATGTTTGTCTTTAAAGTCAATACAGACAGTTTTAACGTAATTAATAATTAAACTATTTTTATGACACCAGTTACCAAATTCATCGAAAATTTTATAATTTTTTTTTGTAATTCTAAATTTTGTAATTTTTATCTGATACCACAATCGTTGTGTCGTCAGCATACATACTTTGTCCTGTGTTCTATAATTAGCCAAATCATTGATAAATAGTAAAAAATTAAGGGCTCTAATACACTGCCATGGGGGGTTCCAATATCTGTGTCATATATGTCCGATTGTATTTTATTAATCTTCACAATAATTTTTCTGCCGGATAAAAATGATTTCACCCATTCATTAATAGTACGGTCGTGAGCAAAAAAAAAAATAGGACAAGTCTTATAACTGTATTTTGCTAAAATCTAGTTCTGTACATCTAACTTTAATTTTTGTGACATTGTCAGTTAGTTTCCATAATTTATTGCAAGTGTGCAAAAAACTAATATGCCTCATATAAGCGATTTAGTTAAATCTTATTGCTAAAGCAGAAGATGGATTGTCAATGAGACAAATTGCACTGCGTTATAATATTGACAAAAATTCGGTGTGTAACATTTTAAGAAAGTGGAGAATAAACGGTACGATTAGTAGAAATCCTGGATCAAGAAGACGAAAGATATCAACTCAACAATAAGATTTGCAATTGGTAAATGCTTTAGTAGAAAATCCATTTTACTTAGTTATTCAGGCTACTGAAGAAACGAATTTTCCTGGATCGAGTAGTACTGGTCGCCGGCGAGTAAGAGAATCGGAGCTACGCTGTCGTGCAGCAGCACAGAAATACTTACTTAAAGCTGAACTGGAAGCTCGAGTAGGATTTGCGCTTGAATTTTTAGCGCATGATGTAAATTTTTGGAACATTGTAATCTTTACAGACGAAAAAACTTTTCAGCCAACACATAGCGGTCATATTCGTGATTACCGCCCTCCGAATACTCGATTCGTTGAGAAATATATATCTAACAATGACGTGGTCCTGGTGTTTTGTGGCATATCGAGGAACGATTTAGTAGTGAAACGTATATTAGGATTTTAGATAATATTATGCTCCATTCTGTGTCACAATTATTTCCTAATAATGAGTTCATTCACAATTGTTCCGTTCATACTGCTCATACCGTAACTAACTGATTTCAAGATAACAACATCAATGTTCTTAACTGGCCCAGTCATAGTCCAGATCTTAACCCTGTGGAAGAAGTATGGGAACTACTCGTAAGAAATATCCAAAAATGAAATGTGAGACCACGGAATGCCGACGAATTACTGGAACTAGTAAATAATGCATGGGAAAATATTATTACTAATAATTATTGTATAAGGTTATTTAATTCTATGCCAAACAGATTTATAGAACTTATAAATAGAAATGGTGCAATAACGAAATATTAATAGTTAATTTCTTGTTAAGTAGGATATCCTCCTTTGATCCAGGATTTCTACTAATCGTACCGTTTAATCTCCACTTTCTTAAAATGTTACACACCACATTTTTGTTAATGTTATGTTATAACGCAGTGCAACTTGTCTCAATAACCATCCATCATTTACTATAGCAATAACAACAGCATTAAAATAAATTTAAAGTGATATCTGTTTTATTTTGGCTACTCATTACATATTTAAATAGAGACTGATTTACATTAGAAAAAAAAAGTTGTCCTATTTTTTTCTGCTCACGACAGTACCACGCAGGCCTATGTTGAAGATCTTATTACACACAAACGTTATATCTATAGTGTGAAATGCACGAGTATGGTCGAATAATATTGCCACAACATGATGATTTTGATCCATTTTTTCGTGGATATGTTGGACGAGAACAACAGTGCCAGATTCAGTCAAAAGACCTGGTCTGAAACCATGTTGGCAGTCTGTTAAGATGTTATGACTATTTAGAAATCTTAAAATTCTATTATAAAAACTATTCTTTCGAAGATTTTCGAGAATATGCTCAACAAAGATATTGGACGATAATTGTCGATGTTATGCTTATCCCCTTTTTTAAATGTCGGAACAACAGCTGCGGTTTTTAAAAAGGAGTGAAACTGTCCGGGTGCAATAGACACATTAACTAAGTCAGCTAGAATCTGTGATAATTCTTCACTGCGTTGCTTAATAAGTTTAACATATATTTCTTCTAATTCTGTCGAATTTTTGTTAGGTTTTATTTGTTCAATTTCATCTCTAGTAACTGGGCTAAAAAACATAGTGTTAGCAATAAATATGGGAGATGTACAAACTGATGAAATGTTTTTACCAAAATGGTCGGTGATTTTGTTATTAACTATTTGCGACAAATAGCCGCCAAATGTATTCGCAATTTCCTGTTGATCAGTGATAACCATGTTTTCGAAGTTGATAGATGTAATTGTTTTTTGATTCGGAGATTTCTGTTTAAAATTATTTACGAAACCCCATACCGTTTTAGTCTTATTGTGAGAATTATTACTGATGTTATCATAATGAGCAATCTTCTCTATTCTAAGATATCTATGTATTTGTTTTTGTCCTTTATATTTCACATTTAGTTGCTTATTATCAATGTTTTTTTCTAAGCCAGTTTAATTTTTTAAATCATTCAAATCATTAATTAATTTTGCAGAAAGTTCTATTTTTTCAGACAGAGTATCGGATAAGCCAGACACAAAGTTTTCATATTTGGTAAAATGCGGGTTACTGGTGACATCGTAGTTTGGTTGGTTCACGAATTAGAGAGGTTAAATTGAATGAGACAAATATATCTGACAGGACTCTCGACTGCATGGTATTATTATTGTTATTTATATTTAAATCGCCACAAATAATAAGAAATTCGAAATCAGATGATGCTTTGGATAACAATTTAGAAAATTGCATAAAAAAAGCCTCCAGATCGCCAGAGGGAGGTCTATAAACGTTCAGTACACAAAAGAGATGGTTATACATCACTGCAGAACATTCAACATAGTTCAACTGACAATTTGTTAAGATATTTTGAAGGTTTACAAAGTGGAGCTACACTTTCTTTAGCAAATATAACAGTACCACCGTGTATGGGTGTATCGCAGCAATAATCACTTAGTAAAGTGTATCCGTTAATATAGATGGAATGTAATTTTTCCTTACATAACCAATGCTCACTTAGGCATACAAAAGTGAGATTATATTTGTTAAAAAATAATTCTAATACATTCACTTTATTTGCTAAGCACTGTATATTAATGTGAAAAACACTCCACATTTCAGATGCGATTATGGGCTTGGTTGACTCGGTGGGGCTGGTTGTGATTTGATTTAGGTTATTATTTGTACCAATAACTGGTTTGGTCTTTTTTATTTTGTCTCCATTATTTGAGGTCAATGCACTATGAGGAGTTTTTGCTGCTGCTTGTGCGTTTTCTACAGCTAAACTAACTTGGTGGGCTGCGATCATGTTAGTAGGTTTTGTGTTGCCGTTTTTACTGCGGACGAATAACTTTTTTGTCTTAGATTGCTTTTAGGCCTCTTCCACACAGGTCGCGACCTCATCGCGCGATCCGAACGCTTGCGATCCCGTGTTAAAATTGTCACATTTGTACTCAGTATATCCCCTCCAAAAGATTCTGATATACTGAGTACAAATATGATAACTATAACACGAGATCGCAAGCGTTTGGATCGCGCGATCAGATTGCGCCCTGTGGGGAAGAGGCCTTAGTAATTGAGGACTCATGTTCTTTTTCTGGGTCTCTGCTTCGTTCAGCATGCTACTCCTAGGTGGCGTAGCAGTTATATTTAGATGAGATATCTCATTATTATTTATGGTAGATTTACTATTAATTTTAAGTTGCCGTATTATTTGCTCTTGATCGTAAATTCTCTTTTCTAGCTGAGAAACTAGATTTTTTAAAGCCTGAATTTCTTGGATCGAAAATCTATGTCGAATGTTTACCTTTATACATTCGAATTTGTTACACTCAGTGGTCACACAACTATCTTCTGATTCGTAAGAATTATCATCGTCTTGTTTGTCAAACACCTCACATTGTTTATTCACTAAGTCACTACTACTTGCACTACTATTGGTATTATTTCTTGATTTTTGTTCTAAAATCATACCTACAAGCTCGCTTTTCTTTAGCTTGCCTAGCTCAACTTTCGCTAGATCCGCCATGTTACAATGCTAAATATATGGTAGGAAAAAAAGCGCCGGACGAGTGACCAATTCACATAAGCCGAACGGAGATTTATTAATATTTTTATTCACACGGCATGTTCCTCACCAGGATCCGCGTTACAATGCTAAATATATGGTAGAAAAGAAAGCGCCGGCTTACTGACCTATTCACATAAGCCGGACGGAGATTTACTAGCCTTGTGTGCCTAAAAAAACATATCCCACGCCGGCCCAAAGACAAAAATCACTTCTTGTGGCGGCGTGGTAGCAACGTGATGCCGAAAATTAAATCTTATAGCCAGCTGACTCAACGTTTTTTTTTTTTTTGTAAAGCCGTACGCAACTTGTTAAAAGACATACATGTTTGATTAAGAATTGTCCTGTTCAAGCTTTTCTCAAAAATATTGTCAAACATTATTTTATACAATGAGCAGTTTCCACACTGTATAATATTGTGAGCTATGTATTAACATTGCTATAAGTGAAAATATTTTATATATGTATACTTAGTTATTGTGCAAAAGCCTGTGCAATAATTTTTATAAGCTATCATAGATTGCAACAAAGTTAAAAGAGATAATGAGATAATATTTACTTAACCTTTCTGTGAACTCTCGAAAAAAAAAATCAAGAAATTTTCTAATTTCCCATTTAAGGGCCTGATGAACAGGAAACTCTTTGTAAATAACATTTTTATTAGGGAAAATTGAAATGAAAAGTTCATTAACTTCAAATAACCTTAAAGGCATAATAAGGGAGCAATATTGTTTGATTTTTATTATTGTGGGTTTTGTGACCTTGTGCTTTCCCTTTTACTTACATAGGAGTGCGTTTATAATTTAACAGCGCTTGGTACTTGAGTTTTGCTGTTTACATAAGCAGTAATTTTTAATATAAGTAATTTTTAATATTGTGAACCACCTATTAAAACCGGGTGCTTCCTAAAAGTTTTAATATTATATGCAACAAAACTAATATTAAAATTTGGAGATAAGTACATAATATAGGGTTCATTTATGTATACATGTATACAGATATATAATAGAATATTTATTGACCATTTATGATACAGTGTATATATAGTAAGTCAAAGAATACAAAATGGTAGTAAATATATGTATATATATTTGAAACAATTTAAAAACCAAATAATCCACTATGGGATTAAACATTTTAGTATAAAATGTCTTTTATGTCATAAAATGAATTCAAAGTTAATTCTTTCATTTTCTTTTTAAATTTATAAAAGTCCGTTATGTTTCATATTTTGTTAGACAACACAATAGCAGTATGCAGTTATAATATGGGGAATGTTCATATCTTGTGGAATACCTAGAAATCGACAATAATTGGCCGTGTCTCATATTACATAAATGATTTTCTGATCTTGTTTCAAAGATATTTATGTTTTTCTTAGTGAAGCATAAACATTTTAGTATGTATATACTGGGTGTCGCGCAAGGATCTTCTTATTTTTAAATATACCTCGACATGAAGAATATTTAAACGTTATGGCGGAATTTGGATTTATTTCGTTAACAAATAATTTTACTAGAGTTCAGGGAAAACCGAAATCATGCCTAGACCATATTTTTATAAAGTCTAAGCATGATATTGTTGAATTAATATTGCCATACAAACAAATATTACTGACCATTTTCCGATTTCATTTCAATTAGCTATAGAACGGGGAAAAAATAATAGTAGCAATTATAGCGATAACAATAAGGAAATAAAACATATTCAGTACGATAAATTAAATGAACAATTATCCCATGTTAACTGGTCTGAAGTATATAACTCGAAAGACGTTGAATCTGCTACACATTTTAAAAAATATATAATTGATAAAAAATAGATATATGCACAAAAATAGTCCGCATTAAAAAACATTTGCGAAAAAGGAAGTGTTGGATCACAAATGGTATTATCAAATCAATTGAAACCAGTGAAAAACTTTTTCGACAGCTACAGTCTGAACCTTTAAATCAAAACTTAAGGAAGCAATATCTTGACTATAATAGGATTAATAAAAATACTAAAATACAATACTTTAAGTCAAAAATTGATATAAATAAAACCTGTACTAAAAATCTATGGTCTACTCTAAAAGAAATGTGCAAATCTGGAAATAGTGAAACACATATTTCAAAAGTATATAATGACAAAAACGAAGTTGTTCCAAATAAGCAAGAAATTTCTAATATCTTTAATAACACTTTTTCTAGTATGAGAGAAGCAATGGCCAAAAATATTAGGAGCAATAGTACATATACAGAACAAAAAGTAGTTAACGTATATTCAATGTTTCTAGCGCCAACAAATTTCCAGGAGGTAAAAAACTGTATATTAACTTTAAAACCGAACAAATCGCCCGACATTGATATATCACATCTGTAACTTTAAAAAATATTGTTGACCAAATCACCCAAGTTTTCGCATTCGTTATAAACGGTATGTTTGGAAAAGGGTATTGTCCTCAAGACTTTAAAATTTCAGTAGTAAAACCTTTACATAAAAGAGATAAGAGAATGATTATTACAACTACAGACCCATTTCACTCATTACGAATGTCACAAAGGTATTCAAAACATTACTAAAAATAAGGCTATGTAGCTTTCTTAAAAAATATAATATATTATCCACAAAACAGTTTGGCTTCACAGAAGGAAAATCAACGCAGGATGCAATTTCATTACTAACTAAAAATATATATCATTTATTAGATAGCAGTAAACCTTTCCTATGTGTCTTTTTAGATCTCGCAAAAGCATTTGACACCGTTAATTACAGCTATGTATTACAATATTTGGAAAACATAGGTGTAAGAGGAAATGCCCAAAAAATTTTTGATAGTTACTTACGTGACAGAAAACAATGCGTTGATATAGGTGGTACTAAAAGTGAATTTAAAACTGTAAATTTTGGTGTTCCGCAAGGAACAGTTTCAGGGCCCATTTTCTTCTTAGTTTATCTTAACAATTTATTTTCTTTAGATATTGAGGGGGGTATCATAAGATTCGCTGACGACAATGTCATTTCTTATGAAGCAGATACTTGGGATCAGGTAGAAGATAAAGCAGAATCTGATTTGCCAAACATTGTAGAATGATTTCAGTTTAAATTATTAAGTCTCAATATCAATAAAACGATGTTTGTTCCATTTGGATTATATAAAAACTCAATTCCTGAATTATACGATCTAAATATAAAATTGAAAGATGATGTATATAAAATAAAAAGAGCGAATAGTGCAAAATATTTAGGTATATATATATCGATTGTCATCGTCGATAAACCATGTGGTGAAAAAACTTTGAAAAATGGTTTGCATGTTCAAACACATTAAAGATATATTAAATTTAAAAAATTTGTAAATCCTCTACAAAGCTTTAGTGGAGTCATCCTAGTTTTATGGCATTATTGGTTGGGGGGGGTTTATTAAATGTACATTTGCAGCGTCTAAATGTTTTGCAGAAACGAATTTTAAAAATTATATATAAGAAACCAAATACCTACACTTCAGATAAACTCTTTGATCAATTGCATGTCTCCGACATCCGTCATCTATATTTCTATGTTGCATTATAGATGTTTTCTGGAAAATTAAATAGAATAAATTTTAGTCCCTTTTATCAAACGAGAAGTAACGCTCTAGGTAACTTACCCACATTACTATTGCATACAAGTACAGGCCAGCGATCTAGTAGTTACCTTGGGATGAGAATATATAATTGCATTCCCAATGAAATACGTTGTATACAGTCCAAACCCAAATTAAAGAATGAATTAAAAGAATTTACATACAAATCAAGATTATTGGTACATATCGTGATGGATTAAACTGAATATCTACTTATATTATTACCGTATTATAAAATATTATGTATATAGGCGTACATTAAACCACTTATTTAATTATTAAATTACTAATACATATGTTTTATAAATTAAGTATACCAGCTCAATGATGATAATTATATATTGGCAAAATAAAAAGTGGTATTTTTTGTATTTCTAATTACAATTTTAATAAATAGTATTATGTTATGTGTAGGTGAGTAGAGATAATGATTATATGTTTAGGTGTGTGTATGTGTATGTGTGCTTATATAAAATTTATCTACCATTAGCATGTATTTCCTAATAGTCAAGTATTTTCAATACTTAAATGAGTATTTTACCATGTTTATTTATTTACATTTTTGTTTAACTAACCATATAATATGTAATCTCTTGTATAATATATATAATTAAACAGTAATAATAATAATGTTTTACGAGGTTGTAAGTTATAAATTATCCTAATTATTCTTTTTTGAGCTATGAATATTCGCTCTCTATCCTTAGCATTTCCCCAACAGATTACACTGTAATAAATGTAAGGGTAAGCTAATGCATAATACGTTTGTAGCAATTGCCTTTCATGCAGTATCCATTTTAGTTGAAGAATAGCAAAATAGGCGCTGTTATCAATAGATAATTTCATATCTAGTTTAGTTCCCAACAATTTACCTAATTCTGACAAAGTTAGGTGGTTTTTCTCTCATTTAAAATGAGTCTATTCCTTTAACACCACATTTCTAATTCATCTATAACGTTATGAAATAGCCGTTCTACCACTTCAGAGGTGTCGGCAGATACAGTTGCTGTGATGCCACCTGCAAAAATAGTTACATGCCCACTTTTTATATAATAGAGCATATCATTTACGTAAAATAGAAGGAGAAATGGACCAAGCACGAAGCCTTGGGGAACTCCAAGATTTAAATTTTTTTACTGCAGAAAATTCATTATTTAATTTGACTCACAATGTTCTTCCGTCCATGTAAGACATAATCCAATTCGGTATGTTTCCTCGGAAACCAATGTTATATAATTATCTTTTAAGTAGCTTTTATTTACCATATCAAACACTATTGATAAATCGAACATCAGTGCTACACCGTATTTCCCGTTGTCTAACGACGAATACACGTAATCTAGCAAATGGAAGCAAGCAGTATTTACAGATTTTCCCGATCTAAATCCGTGTTGCAATACAGTCAACAATTTATTTACCTCACAATATGACCATAATAGTGTAGGAAAATTAGCTTTTTTAGAAGAAAAAATTTATAAAGTTTTTAAATTTTGGTTATGAACTCTCAGTAGGAGCCCAAATACAGATCCGAAGGGTTCGCACCTCTCCGGTGGGAGCTTCATCTCCTTTTGCCCAAAAAACCACCCCCAATCGTGACCTTGCGATCTTTTTCGGCGTTTTGATCGTAAACCGCAACTTCTACGAAAAAATGTTATAGGACTTTTTATATTCTCCGTGAAATTCTCTATAAGAATGTTTCTTACTGTTTTTTGCGTATCTCCCACCCAACGCTCGTAAATGACCTGGAAAATAAGCATAGTTCTCAGCGCGAAGAGAAAAATGAGCCCAGCGCCATTTTTTGAGGCGATTATTTTGAAAAGTGTTAGTCTGAGCAAAAAAATGTATAAAATCGAAATTAAAGAGCAGTTTTTTCTCTACAGGGTGCATATAAAATAAGATATTTATGAACAAGTGTTAATGTTCATATGATGATTTTTTTTTAATATTTTGTGCATTTTGTACTTTGTGCCCATTTCCACACCACCTTTGAGGTAGAGTTCTCAGCGCGTTTTTTTTTACGTGGTTTCCCCCTTAGGCCTATTCCACTAATAAAATATATCTATCATTAATTTTCCTCTGCAAAGTCGCCCTCCTCGTCCGAATTGAAACAACTTTGCCCATGACAACTAGAACACATTGGGGAGCAGCGCAAACCAACTTTTACACAGCTACATCGCTTTCCACACCCCCTTTTACAGCCGCAGGATATAAGCTGAAGAATTGAAGTTGGAGCTGGCGCTTCAGTCATAACCACTGGCATTAGAATGTTTTTAGTTTTTCTCCAGCCCCATTCAGTTGTAGTTAAAGTTTTTCCTCGCCACGTATGAATTTGATGAAAAACCCGATATGAATGTTGTGCTAATGCAGCAGATGTAGGTGGTAGTCTGGGCAAATTACTGCGTGACTGGATTGGCCAACCAACTTATTAAATGAAATGAACCGGTAATGATTCAAAGATGTCTCATTTCGGGGTGCCTTGTATAAGGCAATCGTAAATTTCTCACCAGCTCTTGCTATGTCATCTTTCGCCGATGAAGGATTATTGAATATTTCAACCACTTCTTGTAAATTCTTTCTTGAATTTATTAAGTTTATAGTCTGCGATTTTCCTTTCCCAAAAAAGGCAGAAGTGGTGTCGCAGCCACTAAATGCATGGGCAAATAAAATATTATCTATGCAACCCTTTAAAATTTCCGAAATTTGTAAGTCATGGGAACTTAATAAGCTCCGCTTTCTGTTTTCAAAGTTAAGATTACTGCTTCACTAATAATAATTGTAATGTAATATAGTTCAATAAAATTTTTATACGATCATGTCTAGATTTTTTTTACATAAATATATAGCACAAAATTGTACATGTAAATGTATCCTCTTTTTGACGTAAATAATTTATTATTATTATCTAATTGGTGATAAAATAAATCTCGTCTTATTAAAATTTATATTAAGCGTAACATATCAAAATTTGTACTCAACACTTATTGATAACAACGTATTTTAATATCATTTGTCGTATGATTAGGTACATCAACTTGTTTTAAGCACCAAAATAGTTCTTAGGAAGTTCTAAATACAGTGATGTATTTATTCTATTCTTCACGTCTCCTATAGCAGTTGAAGTATCTATTACTTCTATGATGTAGCCCAGAAAAAATTACAAGGAGTAAGGTCAAGTAATCTTACTACCCACTTTATGGGACCTCCGTTAACTGTATACCTTCATCTTTAGTCACCTCCTAAAACTACCCCTTAAGGGTTTGGCTAATACCATGTTAACTAGTGTTTGGATTCCTTATGACTAAGTTTAAAGTATTAATTTGATATTTTAAGCGAGTCGGAAGAAATTGCAGAAAAACTTAAATTTATTATTCCCCTTTTTAAGCGGTATGTATGTATATCTTCCTTATTATTCATTTTTGGAAATAAGTTTATATAAAAGACCAACATTATTTTTGGATGTACTATCAGCCATTAAAATAAAGGGAGACAATTTTGGACACACCTTAGATCAGAAACAAATTAATATTCTCAATATTTATTTGAAACTTTCTATGTGAAATGTCCAACCAGAAGTTGTCTCTACAACATCATATTAACCGTCTGTCTATACTTGTGAGGTATATTTTAGTAGTAAAAAGAAACTTGAAATCCATAGCCTACTTTGTGAGATATATTGCAAAAATCTGAAAAATAGAAAAACCACAAACTGTTATAGCTGCCTTGTTTGAGGAAATACGAAAAAAGCTAAAGGGATGAAGACAATAAGAATAATAGTGTGTATCAAAAAATTCGAAAAACGCAGTTGGCTTTGATATTGTTATAGTACATTTCCTGTACTGTAAGAAAATGCATCAGAAAAAATCCTAAAAATCACTTTCGACCTGATCTGTCAGCTCGTAATGTCAAAGTATGGAAGAAAAATAACGATCATTTTTGTTTCATCAAAAAACCGCATTTCCCAAAGAAAAAATCTGGAAAAATACATAGATACTCGATAATTCTCAAATAACCACATTCCATCAGCAAAGTCACTCCAGCATTAAAATGTCACCGATTTAAAAATACCAGCCCCGTATATCAAAAATCATCTTCAATATACTCTCCAAACCGCCAGTATCTCCAATATTTTTAATTCCCTTCATAAATACTTTACTTTCTCATCGCCCCTCGTATATAACATTCTTCACTTCATTTTCATGGGACTTACTTTCACGTCGCCCCTCGTATATGACATTCGCCGCTTTTCCCCATTCTTAAACAACATTTCTTTCAAGAACTTTCTCATCGTCCCCTATATACAGCTTTCACAAACTTTTCAATTGTTAAGTAACTTCTCATCGCCCCTATATACGACTTTCGCATCTATTCGCAATTTATAATTAATCTTTATTGTCTTTAACTTCCTCATCGCCCCTGTATACGGCAATCATGGTCCCCGTATACAGTGCCTGCGAACTTTCAAACATCTGAAGAGATTTGGATTCCCTTTACTTTCTCATCGCCCCCTGTATACAACATCTGCAACCTTTCTTAATACATTGTTTCCGTTAGCTTCGTCCCGTCTGCCTACACGGGTACGCAAATTGTATCCACTTAATACTACTTGCATGGACTTAACGCTACACTACGGGGTCATGCGATATGTTCTTTAATTTATTCACATTAAAACCTATAATAACTTTTTACTCCAAATCGATTCGGGCATAAACCATATATCAAAAAATTCGTCTTTTTATGCCCTACATTGTCATATAGGTTTCAATTCAAAATTGCAATTATTTCATCTGTTTCTATGGCGAGTTAGCTTTCTATTTTTCCGAGCTTTATTTTATTCCAAAACTCTCCGAACACCTTACTTCCTTGGTGTCACCAAGTAAAAAACGTCTTTCTTATCTTTTAACTTATATTTTTATCTACTCTGCCCTCGCGCATCAAATCAAATCTGCACCTAGTGTCCAAATTTTGCGAAATCCTTACAAACAATCAACCCTGCCTCCTCGCACACATAAAAAAAGTTTTTTAGACTAAAATACGAACCCGAGAGAAATTTCTAACGCCGGAATTGTTATTGTCGACGAGTTACCAATTTTGGGAACTGTAACAAAAATCGAAATGAATTTGTTAAACTTAAACCAATGAACTTTTTTCATTTCTATAAATCAGAATAGTAATTACTGTTAAAAATAAGTGCTTTTCATCCAGTCACCACATACAGGGTGACTCAGAAGTGATTCAGAAACCAAACTAGGTTTTTAAAAACATTGCTACGTCATAATTTCATATACTTCATTTCACTCTACAACAACCTAATGTTTCAAAAGCACCAAACGCTTAATACACAGGGCGTTGGTTTCCACCGGGACATGTTAAAAAATACAGTGACCATTCGTAACTTTTAAATTTAGAGTCAGTGCAATTCCAGACATCAGGACGATATGCAGGGCGTAGCTTTTAGCCCTGTTCAACAGCTTCAAGTGCAATGCCCCCACCTTCTCAAATCTACAAATTAAGTGGAATCGACGACCTCAGGAGTCTCTGCTAAGCAGTCTACGCAGCAATCCATTTATTTTTCGAGAAGAGGTTTGTTGGTGTTCAACATACGCTCTTGTGCAAAAATGAAGAGAACAAAGCTCAAAGTAGGCAGTGACATAATTAATTCCGTTTATTTTTTCTCTTTCCAACGATATAAAACATGTCAACCAAATTTTAACTGATAGTGTCAATATTGAATATTTTACGAAAACCACAATTCATATCATTGAATCGTAAAAATTAGCTATGCCATAATTATTGAAAAACAGTGTATACAGTTATTAACAAATTTGACAGATTGCTACAGTTGTGTTGTATATTGCGTTGTCGATTTCTAAGACAAGTTTTACATCAATAATTATGGTACACCAATAATAACAAATTCGATATGATTAGCATTTTTTATTGTCAGTGCAATTTTGACGCTGAGATGACAGAGTTTTCAGATGCTTTGCAGCCAAACCTAGTTTAGTTCAGAATCTAAAAACACTCGGTTCATTTTCAAAAAAAGTAGTGAGGCGAGGGCATGTTGCGGATAATGTAAGAAAAGTGAATACAAGTATTGTTAATCAAACTGAAAAAACCTCTTTGAGACAAATTCAGAGAAACTGTCGCATAAAAAAAGACAGTGAAAAAAAAATTTAAATAAATGGATTTCGATGCTACTATATGAGGATAGTTCAAAATTTAAATGAGGGAGATAAGCCGAGGACAGTAAGATTTTGTAGATGGTTGTAAAATAAAGAAAGGATTTGCAGCAAAATTTTTTGGTCGGACGAATCAAATTTTTCTAATAATGGATTTTTCAATAGAAATATGCATTATAAGTAGACACGAGAAAATACACATTGGTGCAGAGAGACTGATTTCCAAGAAAGATTTTCTACGGATGTTTGGGTGGGTCTTTTAGAGACTAAAGTAATTGGACTTTATTTTTATGATGGCAAATTAACCGCTCGTAGATACCTTAATTTTCTGCAAAACGGATTACAAGATTTTCTTTACTAACAGTGGCAGAAAGATTAAATTGTTCATATTTTCAACAAGATGGGGCTCTGTCTCACACTGCTGTAATACGCGCAAATTATTTAAATCAAGATATGCCAGATAGCTGGATAGGCACCTATAGACCCATTCTATGGCTAACTCGATCACCAGATATTACTCCCTTGGATTTTTTCGTCTGGGGTTACATTAAAGACAAGGTATTTCAAACTGTCCCTGAAAATATTGAGGACAAAACCAGAATTAGAAACGCATGTGAACCAATTACTCCTGAAATACTCCAAAATGTAATACATAAGATGACTCATAGCGTACGTTTGTATATTAGAATGCAAGGTGTATAATTTGAGCATTTGTAGTAAGAAAATTAAATACACACATTTTCTTCTCAATATGGTAGTGGGTAGTACTGTTATACATAGTTTTTCGTTTTATTTGTATGTTGTTTGTTTGTATGCGGTTCATAGCTAACGATTGCACAAAAGGATTCAAGAAAAGTTCACTGTTTAAAAATTTTTGGTGGGCTTTTGCTTGCCTGTCTTTTTACGTATTATTAGTTCAATTATAATTTGGTTCGCTCCTCAGAGCTTAAAAATTCTTGAATCGCAACGACTTTAATGATATTGTAGCAATTATAAATTCATACGTTCAGGCAAGGCGGTCCCATGCACATATGAGTACATGGTAAAGATGCTTTCCTGACACCGTATCACTGAGGAACCGGTTTAGGGCAAATCCCGTTAAAACCCATCATTTTCCCGTCAAACTCCACTGATAGAAAATGATAGGATTCCCTTGTTGCTAAAGGCTATTTTCGCTAAAACTGTCGATATACTTTGAATAGAAGCTGGATTAACTGGTCCTCATATTTAACACAACGCATGAGTTGCAGTGCTTAACAACGTGGATTCGTAAAAGGGTTTTTAATTTGAAATTTCCGAAATTTCTAAATTTTGGTGGTCGGGGCGACATTACGTCCCCGTGCAGCGATATTTACTACACATTCTAAAATTACACTCCTTGATGAGTTTCTGAAATTTTTGCATAAAAAACGCTCCGTGGAGCGAAAATATGATTTAAAATATAAAAACCTCTTTACGTAGATCACCTAACGAACAAATTTTTACGTGAAGCACGCTTTTCATGCGAAATGTTCGGATTTTGTTACAGTTTCGAAAAGTTTATCGAGGGTTTTAGCGTGTTCTTTAACAATAACATTTTAGTGGACCATATTACTGCAAACTTTATATAGGAACAAAATATATGCTATGGTTCTTCTAGAAGATAGTTTTAATATTCTGTAGTACTTAAGAGTCTCCTCATAAGTAACATAGTATAAGTTTGTGATAAATTAGTAATTTAATAAATTTACGAATTTGATTTGTATATTTTCGATACGTTATTATGACAGATGCAAATTAAAGATAACTACGAACAAGCGAATTATATAATAGTATATAGATTTAGGATTAGCAAAAGATTTAGTTATTCTCATTATAAAACCTAAATTTCTGCAGGTTCTCCTAGTGGCAATTTAAAAACCGACATTCAGCAACTGAAACCAGGATTTATACATGGCACTATGCCTCATAAAAAGGGTAAAATACGTTTCAAAAATTATCAGATCTGGTTCCAAAATCACTAAATTGGCAAAAATGTTCATGAATGATAATTGACTGTATACCAGGTTGATCCTTTGCAGATGCAGAGAAAATTATAAATTTAGTTTTATCAATATTTTGGCTCAGTGCATGTACATTTAACCAAGAATATAAATATGCTTTAGGCCGTGTTCTGTATTTTCATATACTGTGTCCTCGATGTAATGATAATAATGATAATAAATTTATTATTTACCCAAAGAAAATAGATATAATAATATGAGAAAAAAAAACACAGGTTACACAAGGTAAATAAAGTGCTAAATGGTTCAGAATTCTGAATAAATCCAGGTTCTATTCTTCCACCAATGCCCACACAAAATAATATAAATAACAATAACTAGACAACATCACAATAATCAATAATTACAAGTCGGATCAGTTTCTTCGCTCTTTCACTGTAACCTGCGAAGTGTAATATGGATAATAGTATTGTATGGTTAATCATATCGAATGCCTTCGAATAGTCCAATAATAATAATATTAATATTTTGTCATTATCATATGCTGTAATATCATCCGTTACATCTGCTAATGCTGTTGCACAACTGTGACCTTGCCTGAACCCCGATTGTTTTATTGGTAATATATTGTTAAAATTTAAATATGATCTAATCTGTAGTTCCATATTTTTTTCTAGAACTCTTGATAGAGTTGGCAATAAACTAATTGATCTAAGATGGCTAAATTCTGTAGGTTGGTTTATCTTTGGAAGAGGTATAACTTTGGCTTCTTTCCATTTAGTGGGAAAATATGACATGGCAATACATTTATTAATGATGTGACAAATATATGGGACTAGAAAAGGACAGCATAATTGAATTAATGTGATATTGAGTTTGTCGGTCCCAAATGCTTTAGATTTTATATTCAAAATTACGTTGGAAATCACTGCCTCTCTAGTTTCTTCAAATGTAAAAGTATCGTTTAAACCTGCTTTAATATTAGACATGTAGAAGTTTATTGTATCATCATTAAACTGAACATTATTTTTGGTAGAGTCAATAAAGAAATTGTTGACTTCATTAACATTACTTAATTTGTCAGGAATATCACTAATTTTATTTTTTGTTAAATTTAATTTTTTAAGTTCCTTCCATTTCTTTTCGAATTTGAGTTTTCGAATTTATATTTTAGATACGCCCTTTTTTCGGATTTGATTGCAGTATTTGTAAAATTTCTCAGTTCTTTGTAATATGACCAATGTTCGGGTAATATCCCCAATCCTTCCCGCAGTATCATCTATATACCAAATTATACGACAGTTTGTATTATTTAATTGAGGCTGCATATTTCTATAAATAAATAAATAATAGACAACACATAAATTAAACAACCCCCAAATCCATATCCAGAGTTGTCCGGGAGGGGGTTACACGTTGAAATACGAGGGCTACAACTTTTTTCTTCCGATATTGCTAGTGCTGGAGTTGGGGCGCGAATCTGGTAGCGCGATGCGAGTTTGGCAAATTAATTAATCGTGATTGCCACCTCACGTTCTAACCATCTGAGCTATCAGCTAGACCAAATAGATTAGATATACATATTAGAAACAAAATAGACCTCTTTAACACCTGTGGGACGCCAGTATTTAGTAGCGAGCCGCAACGAGTATTATTCATTTTTACCTTTTGAAATTGAAAACGATATTGGCCATGTATTATCACTGGCTAGAAAAAAAAGTGAACTATACCATATTTAAACAATACGTTAATCAAACAAGTTTTATAATCAGCCACTCCTTACTGCATCCTTTACTTCTTTCATTTCATTCTGTGTACTATTAGGAGTAACTTAACAATGAATTAAGAGTACTCACGCTCCCTAATAAAACAGTATATCTTACAATATTAATACTTATAAACATATATCGATGAATACTCGAGATTAAATATGGAAATTAAAATTAAGTACACTAAAAATAAGTCAGACAGACATAAGTTGAAGTGTGTGCGGGAAGATAAAGAGAAATCAAATAGCCCAAAAAAAGTTATCTAATCAGCGTCATGAATGAGTAAGTGTATACAAGTACAATCGGCTGAAATTAGCGTAAAAACTTTATTTAATTGTAAAAGATTGTGATTGATGATATACGAGACAATTTGAGTGTTGTAGATTGTTATAAATTGTTGAGAGATTGGACCTTTACTTGGTGAAAATCCATGTTACAAGTACACAAAAAACAAGTTTAATTGTTTGATTTTCAAAAATTTATTATTAACTTAAAACATAACTTAAAATATAACAATTGTTTCTCCACACTATGGCTTGTTCAAATGTTGAGTATAATACTAAAATTACTAAATAAAGCACAGAGCATTTATAGGCTACGACAGGTAATTATCTAAGAAGTATATACATAGCTTAAGACTCTAATTTAAAAGTATATTTATAGTCTAAAACTGGTAATCTTCTAAGAATTATATAATAGTTGAAGGCCTTAATTCAGAACAAATTTTAAAATGGTGAAATATTTAAATCTAATTGATCGTTTAATATGACATCTGTGTTTTTAAATTTATTAATTTCTAAAAATTCTAATAATGTCAAATCATTAAAACTATGGTTTCCTTCAATTAAATGGTTTTTGTATGTCGATTTTTGTTTTTTGTAATTAAAGCTCCGTGTATGTTCCTGCAATCTTGTTTTAAAAGTCCTTCCTGTCTGTCCAATGTATATTTTAGAGCATGTACCACATGTCAGCTTATAGACTCCAATCTTATTTTATTTCTGTGTTTTGTCACTTAATTATTTTTAATATATTTTCCAAGAGTATTGTTCGTTTTGTAAGCAATTCTTATATTGTGTTTTTTCTTTAAATGATACGCAATGTTTTTCCATTATATGTTAATGTTATGTATTTAGTGACCTCTTCCTCAACTTTTGGGAAAGCTAGATTTTTTGCTTTTTTATAAATAATTTTAGTTAATAAGTCCACAACCATAGATTTATTAAAATTATTATTAACTGCAATTTGTTTTATAATATTAAGCTTTTTATTATAATTTTCTGTAGATAAAATAATATGAATCAATCTATTTAAAATACTAACATAGGCTGCATGTTTGGTTTTACTGGATGAGTTGAATTATTATTTACTGTATATCTGTATATGAAGGTTTGTGATATATGACAAAATCATGTGACTTATTAAGTTTGGTAATTGTTAAATCTGGAAAATTAATAAAATTATTTTTTTCGTATCCCATAGTAAAATTAATGTTTGAATATAAACTATTGATAAATTGTAGAAAAATGTTTAATTGTCTATCAGTACCTGTACCAGTATAAGCAATATGTACCTAATTTAATTTTATGAATTTTTTGTTCTATAAAATCTATAAAAATCTCTGCTAAAACTGGGCTCAAAGGGTTTCTCATAATCAAACCCTCTGTATATATTTCGTTGCTAAATTGGAAATAGTTCTGTTTTAGGCAAATAGTTAAAAAAGAAATTATTTCGGATTTTGTGACAGGATTAGCGTTACTATTATCTAATAAATGAACATGAATCAATATATAAGAAACATCGAATATACGCCATTTAAAACCAGGAAACTTATTCAGAAAATATTTATATTTTATATCTACCTACTCTATACCTAAATTATAGATGCCTCATATACCTAATTTATACCTATTTTATGTATAACTATATCGATCATGTTATATCTAATTACATCTATTTTATATCTATTTTATATCCTTTTTATATCTGAACTCAGTGCTGAGATATTCTTACGCTATCTAGCTATATCACAATAATTAAGTTGTTATATATTTTATGTTAAACATTCACTTTTCTAAGTCGATTACAGCTACACGTATTACATTATTAATAAGTTTATTGATAAATTGTTATGCTACACCAGCCCTAGGCTTTGTCGTTTTAGTTTATTTGTGAATAAAAATTAGTAATTATGTACGTAAATTGTAAAAAATTGTAATGCTACTAAACGAATAAATATTATTATTATTTTGTTTTTTTTTTACAAAAAGCCAATCACCCTACTTTGTAGCCCCGACCCTCACAGAGGGGAGCTGGTAATAAATACCAATAGCCACTCCCCATGCCCGTGGGGTATGCCCTGAGTAGACGCAATGAACCGAGGATGACAGCCTTCTGCCGGCTAAGATCTCTGTCGAATCTCGGCATGCCGGTATGATCTTTAGTTCTGAAAGTAGCGTCTGTCTGATTCCACCTCCTATAATCAGTACCACTATTTTAACAGAATGGTCTGGATAAAGCCTGCGGAGTTCGAAGAGCAAATCTCGATATTTTGTCAGTTTTACCTCATTGTCTTGAGTTGGTGGCCGAGGAGCACTATGTCAGGCTTGTTGGCTTGTATTCGCCTGACGGTGGGAAACGAGTAGTTCCAATAAATTAGATACTTTTCATTCCCCACAACGGACTTAATATCCCTCGGAGCGTAAGGCAGCACTAGTGTTTCGTCTATCACATACGAGTGCCTTAGATGATAATAAAGCACTCGTAATGCTGCGTCGTATCTGTGAATATAGGCCGAGACTGCGTATATCGGGCAAACCGACAGTAAGTGCATTACAGTCCCCGGCGCTCTACGGCAGGCCCTGCAGCTGACATCTTTGGCCTCTATACCCATGACACGACTTTGATAGACGAGGGTGTTAAATACACCATCCTGGCAAGCCATTATGAATCCCTCGGTCTCGGACTTTAGCCAGGCTGACCTTAAAAAGGCGAAAGTAAGCCTTTCGGATAAGCCGAGGTTTTCTATATTTTTCGAATTTTTGAAAATAAGCCTTTGCAACAGGGAGGACACAGGTAATCCTTAGTTATCAAAATGTCGACGGTTAAATCACGAATATTTGTCGCTGCATCTACCGCAACACCAAACGTCCATAGCTTTGTCCATTTAACGAGAGATACGCAGTTCAACTCATCGGACCTTTATAGTATTAAAATTGCAAAATTTCTGAAACTTCTTCTTCCGAAAGAAAGTGAAATTATAACCAATTTTGGCACAGGGGTTAGCTATCCACAAGTACAATAAATATAAATAGTTTATTTCCCAGTCAGATTCTGTACAGAATTTTGGTACCTATGTCAAAAAATAATTAATACACTGTATAAAATATTCTATAATTAAATTTAAAATTATACATTTAAAAATTATATATATGCACATACATACACCTGTGCAGGTAAGAGACTAGACAGTCACGAACAGCACAGATAAAAACGAGTAGGTCTAAATCACATCACATTAATGTAATCACAAAAATGATGAGAAATATATGTGTAAGAAATTATTGAAGGAATTCAGCTATACTATAATGCTGTTGGTTGCGGAAGTAATGTTTGATTTTATATTTAAAAATGGTTCTTACTTTAACATTTCTATATTCCTGTGGTAACTGGTTATATAGCTTAATATTCATGTAGTACCGGCCCTTTTCATACAAAGTGGAAGTATGTTTTGGGATACTTAGTAAATATGCCTGGCGGGTATAGATATGTGAAACGTTTGTTGAGATGTTTGTTGTATATTTGTTTAAGTTGTCATAGGCAAATAATATTGTGTTATAGATATATAGATAATGTATTGTCATAATGCCAAATTTCCGGAAAAGTGGAGAACAATGATCATTATAATCTGCATGATTCATTAGTCTAATAATTTTTTTGTAAAATAAATAGTCTGCTGACTTCACTATCAGTGTCCCAAAAACATGACTCCATAGGATGACTGACTTTGTACATATGCAAAATAGAATGCTTTGCATGATGTAAAGCTGACTAAGTTTCTAAACTCTCGCACAGTTAAGTTTTGATGCTATTGAATTAATATGGTTTTTTCATCTACAGTTTTCATTAAGCAGTACACCGAGAAATTTCGTGTCCGATTCTTGTTTAATAGAAGTACCATTACATTTAGCAAGGAGGCTAGAATTTATTCTATTGGTATGGTTTTGAAATATATAAAATTAGTTTTAGAAATAGTGATCATTTTATCATTTACCTGGCATCAGTTAGACAATATTTATACAGCGGAGCTCGCTAGTCTAATCGCCTGATCGATATTTGACCCTCGGATATTTATTGACACATCATCCGCATATTGACACAACTGTATGTTAGGAGAGAGGGTAAAAGATTCTTTTAAATCATTGCAAAAGTAGCTAACATGCCCCTTGGGGGGCTCCCCTAGTTATAGTATTCTTCTCGGATAAGTAAGAGTTATTCACAGTAGGCCCATTTATGCCTTTTATTTCGACAACCTGTGACCTGTAGGATAAAAAGGACTGTATCCAAGATTTGGCAAGGCCTGTTATGTAATCGGATTCTAGTCTTTCAAACAATATTGAATGATTCAACAGGTCAAAGGCCTTTGAAAAATCGAAAAATATGCCTAGAGTGCACAAACCGTTATACAGAGAGTCTAAAATTTCAGTCAAGAAATTGTATACCGCAGTGGTGGTCGACCTATTTTCTCTAAAACCGTGTTGGAATTCACTAATTAATTTAGATTTATTAAGATACGATACTGGCCTAATATTCAAAAATTTTCGAAAATATTAACAATATAGAAAGAAATAGGTCTAAATTGTCGACCTCATTTGTTTTCCTTTTTTATGTATGGGCACAAATTTGGCTGTTTTTATTATTGTGGAGAATGTACCCTGTTTAAATGATTGATTTGTCACATAAGTTAAAGGTGTCACTACATGTATAGCAATGTCTATAGAAATAAAGCAGGGAAGGTTGTCCAAACCTGAGGACTTTTTATGAAGACAGATAATATTGTGTCTAATACCTCTTTTCGCCCACGTAAAGTGAACCCAGTGTTTTCGTTTTTATATTGGATATACTTGAAGATATATTAGGTGTGGATAAGTTGCAGATAAAATGATCATTAGATATATTACTTAATTTTTGAGAATCTGATGTTTCTTTACCAGGAGTGGAATTTAATTTGGCGATTTTGAATGAGAAGTTTCATTGTTTAAAATGTTCCATACAGTGTTTGATGGATTTGTCGACTCACTAATAATATTGTCATAGTACTTCTTTTTTCTGTGTTGATTAATAAGTTATGCATTTCTTAGAGTTGTTATATAAATGATGATATTCACGTCCTCAGTAGTAAATAAATGAGTAAATAGATAGATATTGAAATATCGTTTAAAGTATTTAAGCGTGGGTTTACAATAGAATTTTTTTATAACTAATAATAAGAGGCAGCACAGTCAGGAGATATAAGCCATACCCACTGGAGGTTACTAACGCTTATGAATGGGTTAGTATAGCTCTAGTGGCGAAAGTCATTATCAGTATTGCCTGTAGTGATCCATCACTTAACGAATAACCAGGAGGTAGCTGATTTCGGCATGTATCTGTTTTTTTGGGACCCTTAATCCAAATGAATGATTAATGGCAATGCAATATATCACTGCCGGGTAGACTATCAAAAGTTAGCAGCAATAACCTGTTTGAACATTTGATTTACACTGTTTCATGTCGTTTTGTTTACTTAGTAACATTAAAAATGTAATATTTTTCGATAAAAAATTTAGAGAAATTCAAAAAAATCTTATATTAAAAACTCTTTCAAACGAGTTAATACAAGCACCATCGGCGTCGTTGCATTTAAAAATTTTAAAGGGGCAGCTCTTACTCCAAGGGGGGTTGAAGGGGAGGTATAAAATTATGCTCAAAAAATGTCATTTTAGAAATAAAAACTTAGCTTAGTTAGCTTAGTTGGTTAGAGCGCCAAGTTTAAAGATTTGAACTGGTGGTCGTAGGTTCGATTCCTACACGAGCCCACCATTTTTAGAGAAAAAATTATAGTACCGTAGTATTCTTGCACAAGTATTTAGTGTGATTTTTGCCACCACATTTTAGACACTGCACATTCCTCTGCTCTATAACTGAACCCTCCGCATTTAAAACATGGAAAAATTCTTACGTATTCCAAAATTCTTCACATTTCACACGTGTTTAGTAACTTTTATAGTTAATTACTTATATTTTAGACTACAAATAAATAAAACAACGTAATAGCAATTTGATACATATGTTAACACATTCACATACTAGTCTACATTCTATTTTACATAATAAAGACAATTCAAAAGTGTGTCCAACAGTTGCATAAGACTAGAAGGAAACAGTCTCTGGATCCCTAACAGCAGAGAGAGCCAAAAGTGACATCGAGTGAAGCCTGGACGCCTCGCTATAATTTAGTCACATTTTGAATAAATCGTGCCTAGTGTTATCTACAAAGAAAATAAAGTGATCGTTTTCATACATTAATAGTTATAAATATGTCTAATACGTAATCTCTTATAACATTTAAAATAAATCATTTCGCAAGAGAAAGCTATACAAGCAAATAATATTCCTGCCAAGTAAATCTCTAATGACACATATATAAATTCCAAAGTAACTTGTCTATAATGTGCGTCTTCCTTTTGATTAGACAAACGTACTTTCCAGGAACTCTGCAAGCCAGTTTCGATCATTCTTATAATCAGATCATTAAAAGTCCTTAAAAATGGTGACCCATAGCTTACAATATAAGATACCAGAGATGGTACGACAGTTTCTTTCATTTTCTTGTAACACACTTTTCCACCCTCATAGAGAGCTAAATCAGCCAGTCGATTTTTGCAAATAATTGCTCGAGTTTTGCATTTTAAAATTTCCTCTTTCTGGTCTTGTATGGGTATTAGCTCAATTTTTGGAATAATACTTTTCTTCACATTATCCGGCAAATAAGCATTTAATTCGTCATTAAATCTTGCTACGGTTATAATTGTATATTTTGTTTTAGCTAACTCTTCCACACTCTCAACTTCCCTGGAAAATTGTGGCACTGTCCAGAAACTAGTGAGCTTACAACAAAATATTGTATTAAGAAAAATGATTAAGACCATCGAAGACATATAAAATATTCTGAAATACCTTACGTATAATTCTTTTAAAGTTCTTCCGGTAATTATGAGAATTAACAATAGAAATATATCAACAATATCGTAATTTTGCTGCTTTGCAACGTACATATAAAAGCATAAGACTATTGAGATTACAGCTAGACTTTTCCATATTAGGGATGGTATGATTTCAGTTAGACTCTTTAGGTTAGTTGATTTGGGTACCAATACTACCAAGTCATCCCTGTCGTGCGGGTTTGTATACTCCATCTAAAAATATAATAAAAAACGATATACAGAGTGATTCAAAAGAAAATACATTAAATTAAATTAATTGTAGATTGGGGTGCCCCAGAGATGAAGGTTTTCCTAATAAAGCTTTTTCCTACCACGCCTTCTAACCGTGTTACAGCCCTTTAAAGTGGGTGCCTGACAACCAGTTTTGTCCTAGTAACCTTTATGTAGATTGACGTGCGATGCTCAAATTTTGGATCCGGATCTTTATTTTGATGGGCTACATGCTCATTAGGGGAAGTTTGTACTGACATGCAAGATGTCTAATGTACAAGGTGGTCCAGTCCAAATATTTTTTGTCTTATGTCAAATTAAGAATTTTGATTAATTGGATTGGATATCTTCTTGAATTTAGAAACTTTTTTGACCAGGAGCATACTTAAGCAATTTTATTGAAAAACAAAGGCAGCGTTTGTGAGATTCTACGTTGTCAGATTTTGAATTGTCTAATCAGAGTAGTGCAATTTTTGGTAGTTTTTCATCAAAAATGGTGTGCTATACTGTCGAAGATTGTACCATTGACATCATGCCAAGGAAATGCAGCAGGTGCAGTAAGGGAGTATCGTAAACGATATCCCAACCGTCGTGTCCCAAATTTAAGAAATTTTCTTGGGGTTGAAAGAAGGTTACGTGAAACCAGACATGTATTAATAGCGACGCCTAGACTAGGAAGGCTAAGGAATGACAACCAGTTTTGTCCTAGTAACCTTTATGTAGATTGACGTGCGATGCTCAAATTTTGGATCCGGATCTTTATTTTGATGGGCTACATGCTCATTAGGGGAAGTTTGTACTGACATGCAAGATGTCTAATGTACAAGGTGGTCCGGTCCAAATATTTTTTGTCTTATGTCAAATTAAGAATTTTGATTAATTGGATTGGATATCTTCTTGAATTTAGAAACTTTTTTGACCAGGAGCATACTTAAGCAATTTTATTGAAAAACAAAGGCAGCGTTTGTGAGATTCTACGTTGTCAGATTTTGAATTGTCTAATCAGAGTAGTGCAATTTTTGGTAGTTTTTCATCAAAAATGGTGTGCTATACTGTCGAAGATTGTACCATTGACATCATGCCAAGGAAATGCAGCAGGTGCAGTAAGGGAGTATCGTAAACGATATCCCAACCGTCGTGTCCCAAATTTAAGAAATTTTCTTGGGGTTGAAAGAAGGTTACGTGAAACCAGACATGTATTAATAGCGACGCCTAAACTAGGAAGGCTAAGGAATATACGAACGCCACAGGTAGAAGAGGGAGTATTGGAGGCAGTTAAGGAAGACCTCGAAATTAGCACTCGAAGGCTGGGTCTACAGCTGGAACTTCGCCGAAGCAGATTGACATACAATAATCAAATTGTGGATTCAGCTCTTTATTTTGATGGGCTACATGCTCATTAGAGCAAGTTCATGCTGATATGCAACATATGATATATCCTATGCAAGGTGGTCCTAAAGTTCAAAGTCAATATATAGAAAAGCACGCTCGAACAATTTAAACGCATTTATTAAAAATAAAAAGCTTATCATTAATGGAGAAGATTTCACCGCGCAAGTGCTAGCCGCAGAAGAAGAGGATTCAGTTACAAAAGAAAACACAGATCTAGAAATAATAGATAAAAAGCAGATAATAAATCAGAAGAAAGGAGACGAAATATCAGTACTCCACCAACACCAACTCTAGACCGAACAGAAGTCAAGGCTGTAATGATGAAATAAAAGGCTACAAAAAACTAAAACTAGGAAATGTGAATAAGTCAACAAACAAAGTGGTTGTAGGATTTACACGAACGAATAGCGCAAAAGAGAAGATTGACATCAAAAACTCTATTTCCTCTTAATGCCTGCTCTAATTTACTTATACAGTATGGTAGCTGCTTTATTATATGTATGGCGTTAATTTGGTCTTTCTGTTCGCTTATAATAATTTCATTTATTTGTGCACTGTGTATGATTTACACTATTATTCATTTTTATTAGTCTAGTTTTTAAGTATTTTACCTTTATCACTGATAAGTACTTCTTATAATATGTAAAACACACATTGCTATCAGATACATTTATTTGGCTATATTTTACAGTCCTTTACCATATTTATGTAAATTACAAATATACGTGATATCGATTATTTTAAGGTATATACTCAGGTTTCTTTTGCTTGACTTCCTAATGAAACTTAGCTAAATAGCTGTTGTTACTAACAGGGTTGTCGTTTCATGTTGTGAACTTTCACCACGAATACGACCTGATAATTTATTTTTTTATGGCGAACAATTCTTGCTTCAAACTATCGCACATAAATGCTAGATCCCTAGTACGACATTTCGGCGATTTAAAAAAAATTGTTCACAATAAATTTGATATTATTACAGTATCTAAAACCTGGTTAAATTCTGATTTATCGGATGACGTAATTGGACTTGACAAGTATTTCTTATTTAGAGAGGATCGAAGAGATTGAAGGGGTGGGGGAAATGCTGTATATTTATAATATAAATTTAATGTGCCACTAATCAGAGATCTGCAGCAATTTTATAGCGAACAATTGTGGCTGTCGTTTAAATACAAATACGCGCTGGGAGTTCTTTATAGACTTCCCGTCAAATATCTTTTTAGCTTGTCTTGAACTCGCCCTTAGTATCGTTTCTCCACGATTCGATTATATAATTTTTACCGGAGATTTAAATATTGATTGCCTAGATATAAACGATAATTCATTGCAAATACTCAATGACCTACTAGACTGTTTCATCTGAACCAGATTATCGGTCAACCTACGCGTTATGGTGAAACTAATGCTAAGTTAATTGACGTTATTTGCTGATCACATAGTATTCCGATAAAGAATACTTATATGTCAGCCGCTTCCCCTATATTCTTCGGTCATTGCCTTGTGTCCTGTACTGTGGGTAGGAGGAAGTATAAATGTGAACCTTTCCAATATGCTTTTCGTGATTATAAATATTTTGATCATGTGAGTTTTACTAACGATCTGGATAATGCAAATTTTGATCAGATATTTCATTTCACTGATATCGATGATAAAGTTAATTATTTCAACATGCTTCTGCTTAACATATTCGATATCCATGCACCAATTAAAACTGTTATGATTCATAAAAAAAGTCTCCGTGGTTAACGGACAATATTAGAGTTATGATGTTTCTTAAGGATAAAGCCCTTGCCAAATTTAAAAAGAGCAAACTAGAACATGATTGGAATTACTACAAAAATCTAAAAAACCTAACGAAAGTTCTGGACGATCATACTAAACAAAAAAATCGTTCCATTCCAGATAGCTTAAGTAATGTAGAATCAATTAACAAATAGTTTCTAACTTCGTCAATCAGTCATTTAACTCTAGATGTTTTGAAGAGGATAATAGTACATGTGGTAGAAAACCCAAATAATAGGAAAGAATATTCATAGAATGCCACAAATAACTTTCAGACAATATCTAGATGCTGATATATTAAACCATTATGCAAATAGCACTAGAGATAAATATCAGACTTCTCATTTAAACAAACTATTGATATTGAAATATATAAAACTATTCTATCTTTTAAGTCCAATGCCGTAGGAGTAGATAGCATCAGTATAAGTATGTTATTATATGCTTGTCCTTACATTCTGCCTTATATAATATGTCACATCATTTACTTCGCCATAGAGAAAGGAGTTTACCCTGCTATATGGACAAAATCTCGTGTAATTCCTTTACATAATTAATTACATAAATTCTTTGTATAATAGTAATAATATTGAAATAAAAGAAAATAGAGAGAAAGCGAACCTTATGAATAATTTTTTTATTAATATTGGTAAAAAAATGGCAGATTCTATCAAAAATAAACACGCTAATAATCCTACTTTAGCATCCGAGGAAATTATCATAAATGAATCGTTTTTTCTTGCCCCTGTAACAAAAAACGAAATTATAACGAGTATATCTAAGTTAAAAATTAATTCGGCATCAGGACCTGATGGAATATCTGTTAATATTATAAAAAGTGTGCATATATATATTTTAACCCCACTTCAGCATATAATAAATTTAACATTTTCAACTGGTAAAATACCAAGTCAATGGAAAGCATCCATAGTAACCCCTATTTATATATCGGGATATAAAAAATTGTGTACAAATTATCGACCAATATCCGTGATGAGTAACTTGGCAAAAATATTTGAACATTGTCTAAAAAATAGACTAATAGAATTTTTAGATAAACATAAAATTCTAACAGATAGGCAATATGGTTTTAGAAAACAGTTATGTACGGAAGACGCCGTTATCGATTTAATGAAATACGTAGTAAACAGTTTAGAAAATAATAAAAAATGTCTTGGTATATTTATAGATTTAGCCAAGGCCTTCCACTCGGTATCTCATGATATATTAATAAGAAGGCTTGAAAATGTGGGAGTAAGAGGCATCACTCTAACTTTATTTAGGAATTACCTATCAGATAGACTGCAATGTATCAAAATCTGCAACACTTTAAGTGAATCTCTAAAAGTTAACACAGGCGTACCGCAAGGGACAGTACTGGGTCCAATACTGTTCCTTATATACATAAATAACTTAACTAGAATAAATAACTTAACCGGACGTATAATATCATATGCAGATGACACAGCAGTTGTTCTGGAGGGTGATTCCTGGGTGGAAGTCTACGATAAGGCAGAACGCAACTTAAAACTCATTTACGACTGGCTAAATTCAAGTCTGCTAAGTTTAAATGTCCAGAAAACAAACTTTATTACTTTCTCATATTTTAATACTGATCAACCACAACAAAATACGTTGACAATACATGATATAGGTTGTCCACAAGAACACTGTAACTGTGCACCTATCTCGAAAAAAAGTGGCACTAAATATTTAGGTATCGAAGTTGATCAACATCTTAGATGGGATGAGCATGTTGTCTCTGTCACAAAAAAAATTAGAAAATTAATATATAAACTATATCAACTCAGAGATATCTTGAATGATAAAACCATGTTAATGATATATAATTCCTTGGTAGAGTCTATACTGAGATATTGCATAATAATTTGGGGTGGTATATACAAAAATTATCTACATAAATTACAGATCACACAAAACTATATTTTAAAAATAATCTTAAAGAAGCACCGCAGATATTTCACGGAGCTTTTATTTAAAGAAACTAATATATTAAATATTAGACAGTTGTATATCTTTCAGTGTTTACTGTGGACATATAAGTCACCGGAAATTTCAAATGTAACCTCTTTATATAATAGCAAATCAGAAGTAAATAGGAATATTATAACACCGTTTTATAAAAAGAGTCGTACCAAAGATTTTTTTATTACCTAGGTCCAAAATTCTTCAATATTTTACCACCATCTATAAAAGCTAAAACCAAATCCAATGAATTTAAAAAAGAAATTAATATTTATATAAAAAATAATCCTGAAATATTCCAAAATATACTTGATTAAAGCACCTGAAAAATTTTAACTAAATATCACCCTTCTTTTCGGCTTGCCTTGTCCTCTATTCCTTAAATTAATTACTAAATTTTTGTGTTATTTATATTATACATTATACCTACATGTGTCACGGGTATTGCATTATTATATTAAAATTATTTTGAATATGCAAACAAGCTAATTGCATTATTTAAGTATATAATATACAAATAATATAATTGTCTGTGGTATTGAATATACTAAACTTTGAAACATAATGTTACTAATTCAGAAGAACTAAAAGATTTACGCCCTATTAGCAAAAGTTCTCGAAAAAATCATGAATAATCAGATAAGAGTACACCTTCATGAATTTAATATTTTACCATGGCATCAGTCACGTTTTTGATCTGGACATAGTTGCACTACTGCATTGCTTAAAGTAACGGATGACATTTTCACTGCTATAGATCAAAATAATTTATATTTGCTCATACTACTCGACTATTCCTAAGCGTTTGATAGAATAAAACATCAATTACTTTTAGCCATCTTCCACTATATATATTTCACTGATCAAACTAAGTTACTGATAAAAAATTATTTGGCACAACGATTTCAATCTGTTATTTTGGGAGCATTGGAGTCTGATTTTGCTTTAGTAGAAAATAGAGTTCCGCAAGGTTCCATACTGGGTCCTCTATTGTTTACTTTATATACTTTTCAATTTTATGAACATCTATTCTTACGCTCACTTTTATGCTGACGACACACAAATATACATGTCCTTTCATGAAAGGGATTTGCTAACTGCTTGCACGAATCTTAATTATGACCTTGACTCACTAGTGTCTCCATCAAATTTTGCCTTGAAATAAATCATTCCAAATCTAAGGTTATTTTATTTGGAAGAGATGCCGCGCGTAAAAGATGTTCGAACTTGATTAGTATACAGGTGAATAATAAAATACTTTCGCAATCAGTACATGAAAAAAAATTGGGATTAGCAATAGACAATCGCCTAAGGTTTTCTCAGCATGTTACAATGATTACAAAAAGAGCATTCTGTAACTTAAAAACGATCTACAATAATAGGAGTATATTCAATAAAAAATGTAAAATCCTCTTTGCTGATAGTGTATATGGCCCAGCGCTTAATAAAATTGACGCGCGACGTCTTCAACTTATTCAAAACTCGTGTATTCGCTTAATGTTTGGTTTAGGGAGACGGGAGCATGTCACTAAACATGTAAATGATGTTAGATGGTTTAATTTAGAACAGAGAAGAATTTTGCACAGTTGTGTTCTGTTTCATAAAATTATAACACTGCAACAACCATCTTATCTGTCCAATAAAATCAAATTTCGTACAGATGTCCACAATATAAATGTTCGTTGCAAAGGTCATATCACAATTCCTCACCACACCATCATAGCTTTCTTTCAATCGTCTTATTCTTACAATATTGCAAAGCTATATAACAAGCTTCCGGATGACATGAAAAAGCTACCCTTATTTTCATTCAAGAAAAGCTGAAGGAAATGCTGTTATTGGGCAATTTCTAATTTTGATTTTAATTGCTAAATTTTAAATTTGTTCAATTTTGTAAAATTTTTAATTTGTTTTGCCTTCAGCTTAGTACATTTTAATTCTTCATCGGTATAATATACGTACGTGTGTATTTTTGTTTTTATGTGTGTGTTTATGTGTATGTTTATGTGATTATGTGTGTAGATATATATTTATATTTCTTTTAAGAAATTGGCCCACCTTGGAAAATGGTAACGAACTAAGTTCATGTGATTCTCAATCTAAATCTTAAGATAAATTCCTGTTCCATTTATCCTTGGTGGGCATTTGGGGTTGAGTGGAAGAGCGCAGTTCCTCATACTCTGAGTAGCAGCGAACTCTGCCCTTTGATAGATCCACTATTAATTTTTTTATTAATTTTTAATTTTGTAATTATTTTATAATTACTTTGTATATTTGGTTATCTATCAATAAAATCAATTATTATTATTAATTATTAATTTTTATTCAAATAGGAATTGGGTTAAAAAAAATACACAATAATTGAATATTAATTTTATCATAATTAGTGCTAAGAGAAATTTAAAAATTATCAACGAATAAATTGCTCAAAATGTTCTCGCCCCGCCCTCGCCGGGCTCTAACATGATTAGGAGATGTTGTAGGAAAAAATTTTATTAGAAAAATTTTCATCTTTGGGACAACCCAAACTACAGTTGAATTTAATATAATTTCTTTTGAATCACCCGGTATAGGGTGGATCATAGAACGTGATGCAGACGGGTTCTCGAGTAAGTAGTTGAAAGTATTTTTTTTCAAAACCCTCAAACACACGTCAACTTCATTTTGGGAAAATCAGTTGCAATATAACTCATCTGCAAATTGCTTTATTTATTCTCTGTAACAGCAGTCTCTAAAACTGTAGATAGCATGATAGAGTAAGTGACAACTCGACTAGCACAATTAGTTACTGGAAAGTTGATAAAGGGGAAGGAAGAAATGGAAATGTAACGAGACCTTACGGTAAAGTTGTGAACAACAAAAATTGCCTGTTCAAAGTTCCTGTCTCCACTTCTTGATTCCATTTGGAACTTTATAACTACCTGCTATATATAACCTTTAACCACACATATTGCACTGTCTTTTCTTTTGTTCAGTGTTTATATATTTAATATAATATATAGCAGGAGAAGTAGATCAGCACTTTATAAAATATCTTAAATTGCTGAATTTTGGTTTCTTCTATTACCTTTAACGGAAGAAACTATTTGCAGGTGAATTATATTGCAAGATTTATTACAAATTACGATTACAATATTGCAAAGTCATTACGAAGTTGAAATTATATGCCTAAGGTCTAAAGTATTTATTTTTCTCAGATGATTTCTGCAGACTATAACGATTTTGTGTGTTGTTCTGTTGCGTGTTTATCTAAAATTCTCCTTAAATGTGCCCAGTTGTCAGAGACCAATTTTGATGAAAAGTTAGAATTAATTGTCACCTCGCTAATTGTTTCGTGAAAGCCTAGTTTTTTGCTAGTAGAAAATGACTCAAAAAAGTTTTTTAAAATTTTTCCCCCCGAACCCTTCTAAAAAACTCTTTAAAATTCCAGTTTTTGGTAATATCTCTAAAAGTAATGAAAAAAAAAACAGACAGCACCACGTGAAAGAGAGGGAAATTTTACAAAAAATTAGTATAATTTTTTTTAAAAGTTATTTTAGGCCTGAAGAAAAAATGATTTAAAAAAACACCCTGTCGAAAAAGTAACGAAAATTACATAAAACAACAAATTTTTATATGTTAATGGGTAAAATATGACAGGTATCAATAAAATAAACAGATTTATGAAAGAAATGAAAAGTTATCGTAATTTGATCTGCAACTACCCCCAAAAACTACCCTCTGAAACGGAAATTAAAAATAAATTGTCACTGATTTTTTAATGTCACTAATTTTATTATCCAAACTTGCACAGAAATAAAAATAGAATAACGTTTAACGTTTTTAACATTTGTTACACCATTAAACTATTAATATATAAAAATAAAACGCGAAATAACAATAAATAACACGTAAAATATTAATGTGTAATTATTCGATGATTCATATTTTAAAAAATTATTTTATAAACAACTCCGATTTATGTCTATATACAGTAAGTATATAAACAACAACGTGCTCCAAACTACTCTTGAAGCGTAGACTAGTGCACAGAAACCGCACGTGTTTTAGAAAAATCAAGCGTCGGTATAAGCGCGCTCTACCGGCTCTTGAATGTGCTTATACGACTTGGATTTCGTCAATTTTGCTTCACTTCAAGAGTACTTAAAAGTTGGACATCAAACGATGAAATAAATATTAGGAAGTGCAAATTTAGAAAGTCTTTTCATATGCTAAAATATATTTTTTTTAGCTACAACTTATACGGAGCACAAATAGAAAAAAGTATGTTTTGTCCAAGAAATATTTTCATACATTAAAAATGAAATAAAAATATTTCTGAAAATAAAATGATATTTACTTATTAAGTAGTTGTCTTTATTATGTAGCAGCGGCCGAGAAATGCTTTATATCTATTTATTATATTTCGAGATATTAGCAAAAAACTGATTTTTTCCGTTTCAGAGGGTTTTTTATAAGAGTTCGCGGGGGTAAATTTTGGTAAACTTTTTTGAGTAACTTTCTACTAGTAAAAATTAGCCTTTAATGAAACAATTAGCGAGTTAAAACCTTTGGCAAGTGGGCTATAATATGTCATAAATAAACAAATCAAGTTGTTTGCAAATTCAAATTAAATAAGTTAATATTGATAGTAAAAATAACCCTTTTTCCATAAATAAGTATTTTGGAAGGTTGCAAAATATCTAATTCAATCCTTTTAGAACTTAAAATTTACCACAAATTAACGGACTACAAAGGCTATTTAACATTTTATCGTATTTAGCCCCTTGTACAAAATGCCTTCGTGCTACAGGAGCCTTTCCCCTTAAGGTGAGTGATACCGGTGCATTTTAACCATAACCAGGGCACAATGTGTAGCATAGTCGTGGCACGGTTAGCTCGGAATTGTGGTGTAGTGCTCATGAAAAAAGAAAAGTAATCTAGCTCAGTAATCTATGGGCGTATCTGTACCCTATACTTACGGGATGAATTAGTAGCTGCTGCCTCTTTTCCTGGCTTGGCAATAAAACTTAATTATAAATTATAGATTACCCTGGTATCTACCGCTGGCGTACAGAAATAATGAATGTTTGTTATGTCATTGTAAACAATACAAAGTACAATAGGACAATGCAATGACTGTCGGACAGACGAGCAGGTGGGCAGACAGACAAACATGTGTGCAAATAGACAGACGGATTGACGGACATAATTGCCTTAATCGTCATTATTTTTACTGGGTATTACCCTTATTGTTACTGTAATTACGTTTATTGTTACTGCAATTACCCTTAATTATCCTCATTGTTACTGCAATTATCCTTATTGTTATGTAATTACCCTTATTGTTGCTGCAATTACCTTTAATTATCCCTATTGTTACGTCCCGCCCCCTAATTACTCCCACCACTCTTATTATTCCCCATCCCTAATCTGGTCACTGATCATTAACCAAACCGCGCACCGAGCTGCTGTCATTAGACATCTACTAACCAAGAACCATTTTGAATAAAATAAAGTAAGAAATTCTTTTCCTTTCACTAAATTTGTAAACTAAAACAAATATTCTGACGCTCTCTCAAACTGAAATAATTCTGACTATAAATATTAGTTAGGTTAGGTTAATTAGTAATGACTTTGCAAAATTCATATTGGGCTTCACCCTAAATATTTGACACACCTTTCTCAATAATAACGTATTCAATGACGACTTCAACAATCTGCTGTTAAAACTCACTTGGGCGACATTCATAACAACGTCTTTAATACTACCTGTTATAAACGTGCTGTTGATATACCCATAAGTATTTTGATCTTCGGGGTATAAATATTTGTAACTGGCATTAATAGCCTTCAAAACCGTTTTAGACATTTGGCCATCCCTTCCTGTATATGATTCTCCTTGTTTTATGGCACCGACGGGATCACTGAACATGGAGACCTTTACTTCAAATCCATATAAATCTCTCATATTATCTTTGAACATATCGGAGAGCTGTCCTTTAACTATCTTGCGTTTAAAAGGGTTAAACATGTACGATCTTGGAGATCCTCGTAACGGTACCACAGCAACATTCACCAACCAATTTTTAAAACAATAAGTAAACAAATTTAATAAAATAGTTTCTTTATGAATCAAAGTGGTATTAGTTATAATCAAAACATGGTCTCTATTTTTCCAAAATGGTAGACTTTGAATAAATACTATCAAACCTATCGTTGGTTTTATTTTGAAATCATTTTGATATATCAAATAAATCTTTGAATTATCGAAGTAAATTTCATCCTTGTTGGAATAAGTATCATTTGTTTTATGCTCGTTAACGTTTATATTATAAATTGGTACTTCTAACTTATGCAATTCTGCTGAAAAATAATTATTCTCTTCTACTTCTCTGAATATGAATATGACTGATCTTGAATAATATTTAATGTTGTTTATATGCAGACCCAAAGGTGCGATTATATCATTATCGAATGCAGAGTACAAGCCTGAGTTGCTCATTCCAACAGTTAAGGGTAGCGTAGATAATACGTATAACCATCGAAATTTACTATCCATCTGACCTGCAACATATATTTATTTTAATTTAATACGTTAAGTAAGCAGTAGTGTTTTATTACACAAGAAATATTGAGTGGCTCATTCTTGATACCTTAGATTTACTGTTCCCATAAAGTGAGCAGATTTATCGAAAATGTTACTATTAAATATTTTTAGATTCAATTCAATATACAGGGTAGACTATTAATAATAGGCCATAGATTTTTTATACGTTTATTTAACGTCAGCCTATTTCTGCTACTGAGGCCTAATACGTCTGTAGGCGAGTTACCCCCAACCAGGAATTTCCCTTAAGAAGAGTAGGGATTTTTACTTGCCTAACATTTAATAGAAAATGGACCGACGGTTTTACATCCCCTCCGAAGGATGGTATATTCCCTATACAACCCTCGCCTAAGGTTGTATAGCTTCTGCGCATACACTGATATACAAGCCTCTGGAAGATATGTGCGGCGAGGACGCGGTCTTCGTTGTGAACACGCACTGGCCTCGGTGGTTGGGAAAATAAAAGTATTTTGGCTGGCTAGCATCAACTGAGACTCCCTGAAGCCGTTTGTGCTCTTAATTTATTTAAAAGTGAGGTCGGGATGGTATGTCCTTAAACGGAAGGAATCGGCCAATAGGTACACCCTGTATAAGTTTCAGAACGCAAATATGCTTTCTATTTAATTGTAAGGGTCTAAAGCTTCACCCTGTATAAGCTGGATGTGACTTATTCACTTTTTGGTTTATCGGGTAGGGCCTACGTGAGTACCCTGTAGGTAATTTTCTTCTAATAAAACACTCTATTTAGAACATGAATTTAAAACTACTTATTTATACGAAAAGCACAGAGTTGAATATTTATATTATCTAGATTAAACAATTTTTCTTTTTAGGTAACGTATCGGTACTTAGAATTTTGCCTTAGATAGTGCGGGTTTCGTTTTAATTTATTAAATCTGAGATAATTCACTTAAAAACTAGGGTCACGAAGACGGTTTTATTTCACTAAAAAACTAGGGCCAGGAAGGCGATTTAAAATGCACTGGTGCTGAATAAATATATTAAAACCGATTTTTAGGGGCTGCCTAGGAAGAACACACACAACTCGCCGGGGGCTTGGCACGCTCCTCTTTTCAAACTAGTGATGGGGCACGATGCTCGCTGAGAGCTGGATGAGAGCTGGATGAAAATTAAAAGGGTACCAGACATTCATTTGGGCTATTATTGTGAAATATGGTGCATTGAAAATTATACTACTAAATCGGCTATGAAAAAATGCAATATTTTGATATGAAAATGTCAGCGGAATCTAATTTGGTTTTGGAAATATTCAAGATAATTGTGGGTATGACTCATGTCTGGAAATGGTCCCGTGAAGTAACGTTGAGGGTTCTACTTTAATCCATATTAATGTTATATTTGATGTTATAGTAAAGGCATGTTAATACAACGTGATGCTCTATGTGGTCATGATAAATTTATATTTGTCATGATAAATCCTATTTAGGGTAATGAAGTGAAGTTGCCAGCATGCAAAAAGGAACTAGCAAATTGGATTTAAAGTTTTATTTAGGAAAAGAAGCTGAATGTGGGATAACTAATGAAGATAGTGACGAGTGGCCAGTCATGGGGAACACGTAAACTGGTCTTGATTTGGAGAAGATTGTTTTATTGACGGCTCGGGGAGATAATTGAAAGATGTTTAAAGATAATTTTTAGAAATAGAATTTGACATGAAAATTAAGAGAAGGGGGCTCGTAGAATGTTTTGGGAAGTGAAATAAATTATGATAGATTGAAGTTTGGGGAGTAATTTGAAATGGTTTGAAATGTTGAGGGGGCTGTATTTTTGAGGGGTGTCTTTTGTAAAATTTTGTCGGTAATATGACGGAATTAGGTGTTTTGACCGATTTGATGATGAAATATGAATGTTGGTGAATTATCGAAGATACTTGAATTTTCGCAAACTTTTAATTGTTAAATTGTAATTTTTTGATACGGTAGATGTCTTAATTACTTCTTTTTATGGTGTTTGCCAGGTTGACCTTGACAAACGATTTATTTGGCAAATTTTGAATATTTTTTTGGTCGGCCATTTTGGTAGTATGGGGAATATACTACAACAGTTGGACCGGTCACCCATCCAACTACTAACCGCGCCTGACGTAATCTCAACAAAAACACTAGCATCGCATCACTTTAGCCTGCGGGGGGAGCCTCATGAGCTATAACTGATGATGAATATTTTTCTCTTTTTTTTAAGAAACGTTGTGGCACTTTTGACTAGAAAATCTCATTCAGGACTCATTTCTACATAAAAAAGGTATGCTTGATAAAACTTGATATCCAACCGTTTTCAAAAAAACTGTCGCAAAAGATTTTAAGAGATTTTCTAGTAAAAAGAGTCACAACATTTCTTAAAAAAAAGAGAAAAAATATTCATCAGTCGCCCCCCCCCGGGTTAAGGTGATGCGACACATAAGTCATTGTTGGTTAGATTAAAAAGGTTTTCATACCAACTTAGGAGAAGATAGGTCCAGAGGTATTACTTTTAATGGCCCACCCTGCATAATTACTTGACCCCTAAATTTTTCATTAGTTAAGCTTTTCATAAATGACATTATTTTGTTTTGTTATAAATAAAAAACAATTAAACGCAACATTAAAATTAAATATTACAAAGTTCTCCTCGGGGCCCGACCCGGGCCAGTATAAAAACTATTAAATCTTAAAAGCTAATAAAAGTAAGCGCAAACTGATTTGATACGGGAAAAAGCGGAACGAAAAACCCATTTTCAAGATAACTACAGGGGCGACAGCATCCCAGCTGTCAAGTATATCATTTTACAGAGTTTGGGTTTAGACTAGATTCCCTCTCAATTGACTGGTTGGTTAGTCTGTTGGAACCTAACTTGCTTCTTAGGAACTCTTTACTATTTAAATCTAAGACTTAGTATCTTACCAGTACATATAGTGACTTTGTAGGGACCGTCGTATAGCGGTGTTAGAGAAGGCTTTATGCCTTCTATTCCAAGAAAAATATATTGACGTGTTTGAATGTGGGGATTGTCAAACGGTATCCCTAGGTTCTGATACTTAGTGTTTGCTGGTCTGAGATTGTTGAAATTTTCGTGTAATTTTGATATGAATATTGTTATATCGATTCATCATGGGAGCTAATAGAAAATTCTCCAGGAAGATGTAAAGTGTGACACCAAAAGCAAGTTCCACACATGAGCATTGTAAATCTTCTTTAATTATTGCTCATAAACCTAGCAAAATAATTGAAAGTTCATCTTTCTAATCATGTGAATTAGATCCAGCTATTAAAGGGGTTTTCAAGCCGAGCAATTTTGAAAACTCTGCAAATAAGTGAGATTCAAGTTGCATACTTTAATCCATAGTTATATAAAAATATACGCCATATTTTGACAACAGTTTCTGCTGTTAAAGGTATAGGATGGCCAGCTTGAAAAACGTTCAACTATTGTGAGTATATAAGAACAACCACCAGAAAGTGGTAATGGACTTACAAAACCAATATATACAATGTACATGTTCATTCAAATCGTCCTCTAGGTATTTAGAGTTTACCTGTAGACATTTTTGAAGGTTTGTTTACAATTTTTGGTAATTAGTACAATTTTAGTCTATTGAGTACAATCGCTATTCATCTTAAGCCAGAAATATATATTATTTATTGATTTTCTTATTGTCCATACACCAGAGTGTGTAAAATTATGCAAAATTTGGTAAATTGTTCGTTTAATTGTCTTAGGTAGGTCGAAGAAAGTCGGTCAGACGTTGGTCACCGACTTCCTGCTTATCAACATTTGTGCATAAGGGCAATCATATGACAAATAATGAAAAAAATGCATTGCAGATAAGACAGGTAGGCATAAAAGGCTCATCAGCGTAAGATGTCCTTATAGATAAAGCAGGTAAAATAATTTATATCGCAATTGTTGATCGGCATAACGATAAGGCAGGTAGGTCATAATTGTTCACTATCACAAAGAAAAGGCAGAATCGCAGTTCATCTCATAAACCAGCACAAAGATAAAGCAGGTAAAATAATTTTGTAACTTCAGGTATATAATCAAGATTGAGTGTTTGTTATGTCATTGTAAAGAAAAATACAAAGATGCTACAATTGTGCAATAGGACAATATTTAATAGTAAATAGAATTATTTAACTGTCTGTATACGAACGGGTAGACGAACAGGCGGACAGACTGTCGGCTAGACGAATGAGTGGACAGACAGACGAACAGGTAGGCAGATGGATGGGTGGACATAATTGCTTTAATCACCATTATTTTTACTGCAATCACCGTTATTGTTACTGCAATTACCCTTAATTATTCTTATTGTTGCGGCAATTACCCTTAATTACACTTATTGTTACTGTAATTACCCTTATTGTTACTGCAATTACTGTCATTGTTACTGCAGTTACCCTTATTGTTACGTATTTTTACTGCAATTACTCTTATTGTTACAGCAATTACCCTTATTGTTAGTATGATTACCCTTAACTAACCTTATTGTTATTATTGCAAATACCTCCCACCATTATAATTAACACCTGTCACTGTAATTGCCCCCCAACGCACTAATTACCACCCACCATGCTAATTGCATCCCATCACTTTAACTACCACAGCACTTGCTCCCACCACTGCAATTGCCCCCACAACCACTCTTAGGCCCCGCCCCATAATTACCTCTCACCACTCTCATTACCCCCACCCCTAATCTGATCAGAGATTATGATCATGCTCCTGCTCCGAGGTTCTGTCATTTCCATACTACTCGCGTCGAGTAGTGTTTTCGAGTGTTCCTGTCAAATATATTGGAGATTTGTAAGAATGGTTTTAATCAAAGATAGGGGCCTGTACCTCCCGTTTATAGGAGTTTTTTAAATATTTTATCACGCAGAATCGGTACATAACGAGGAATGCGGGGATTTTTGGAACACTCTATAATATAATTTGGAGTGAGCCATAATATGCCAAATACGTCACAGTTACGGGTTTGGTATAAGCTCACTCATACTTGACCTAACTAAACTTAGGTCAATTACTAAATGCATACATGCGTGTGTTAATTATAATTTATTAGATAAAACTTTACAAACTATCTCCGAAATGAGTTAGCCAACAGGAACAAACTATGGTTATGAAATGAATGCTTAAATTACTTACAAATATAAAGTGCACTTCACAAAGGTAATTTTTATATGTTGGCAGTGTATACGTTATAATGGTACGGTGCAGGGCAATTTACTTTTTAATGAGAGACACTTCGCAAACCACAAACCCTATATACTTTATTCTAATTAAAGCTTCTCAAAAGTTATCTATCTACCCATAGACCAATTCGGTCCACATTGCTCGTGTAAAGTCAGTAGACAATGAAATACCATTTTACTCTATCATGTTATTAGATAACATTAGGGCGATAATGATATAATAATAATAGGGAACTTGAATGTATTTTATCTAACCAACCAAATAAATTTTCGGATAAAATCTGATTTTTTTTTCATTTAACCCCATCGTTAAATAACAATTTTGGTAATAACACAAAACTTTAGTTTACTTTCATTCTATTTGCTTATTATAATATTGTTTACATAATTTTTTATAAGAATATATTTGTAAAATTACAAGTTAAAGAAATATAAATAAAATTGAGATTAATCCTAAAATTCTTGCTTAAGTTCTTGAGAATATCTTAGAATAAATTTTGTGCAAAAACTACGGAAATTGTGAACATATTAAAATTAATTAAAGGATATTAAATAAGTGACTCAGAGCCAGAGTCAGGTTTAAGGCCAGAGATTCCCGGATTCGAATCCTGGCCAGGGTATAACAATAATAATAATGATGTGTATATTAAGGTGATGGTAGCTCAGTGTGTTAAAGCGACTGGCTAGCAAACTGAGTTGCCTAGCGAAGTGGGTTCTATTTCCGCAAGGCGAAACAATTTTTCGTTAAAAATATTGCCCCAAGAGTGGTTCGGAGTCCATATTAAACTGTATGGCCTCGTCTCTCTTTACCTAGCACAAGATCCTTGAGATCTTCCAGGAGGTTACTTCGGTAACTTGAGAGGTGGTTAAGAAAACATTTTTAAAAACATTTACTGAAATGAATAACATAAATATAAATTACAAAGTTAAACAATGGCTAACGGTTTTTTAATGTTACAATTTACAATTTGTGTTTTCAAGGGGTGTATATATAATTAAGGGAAGGATATTTAGGTACAATATAAAATTTAGGAGTAAGCGGATTTTGAAGGGTGGGATCATCTAATTGCACTAATGTGTTAGCGAAATTAGGTAGATGTTCTTTGAATATATAGTTCTTGTAGGTGTACCTGTCATGTCATGTAGCGCTTCCGCGTGGAAGGTGCAGGGAAATTTTAAGGATTTTAGTCTGGGTGATTTGTAGTTGGGATTGGAGGTAGGGAGCTAATAAGGGATACCAAATGAGATCCGCATTTCGGATAAAACACTCGACTTCACAAGCAGCGCTAAATGTAGAGAGTGACGTAGTCGAAAGCTTTGAACGGGTAAACATACAGCCTTAACACTGTGTGACTCCAGGGCCTTCGACTGTGTACAGTGTGTTAGCTTTAATAACATCTCCTCTAATTTTGTGATTGTAGAGCATGGTGTCCCCCAGGGTTCAAACTTGGAGCCATTACTGTTTATCATCTATATCAATGATATATGCAACTTCTTTTTACCTAGTAATTGTGTTCTATTTGCAGACGACACAACGTTAATTTGTTCACATAATAATTTAAAAGACACATCTAAAGTCTATGAAAAACGAGCCCAAAAGTAGTTTATAAACAGTAGACTTAAGTTAAATGAGGACAAGACTCACAAATTGTTGCTTTCTTCCAATAATGAATTTGTTAATGGAGATAATGTCAATTTACTTGGCATAGTCATTGATGATAGACTGAACTGAAGTTGTTACGTAAATAAATTAAGACATAAATTACGCAATACAACCTTTTTAATTAGGCGACTGAAAGACACTTCATATAAGCACTGTAAAAATTACTTATTTTTCATTTTCCGTTCTCAATTAAGCTATTGTATTCTGTTATGGAGGAACTCTGGTTTTGCCGTAAAAATTTTTAGACAACTAAAGAAAGTCGTTAGTATAATAATTAAAGCAGGCTACAGAGAATATAGTCGGCGATTGTTTATTATGTTACGAATCATGTTCCTACCATCTCTTTATATTTATTCTGTTTTACTTGAAATCTACAACAATAATATTCATTAAACTAAACAATCAAATGTCCACAATTATAATACTAGAAATGCAAATCTATTGTGAATCCTTGTTTTAAACCAAGGCACAAAAGAACTTGTTAAACCTAAAGCTCTATAAATAAATTACGGTTCACATTTAAATCTTTAAATGACCCTTAGTTTCTAAATTCTATCCATCCACTTTAACTAAAGCTTTTTTCTTTATTTAAAATTATTATTGTCCCATCAGCCCATTGGATTTATGACCTCGCTCGGCACGTTCTTATCTTTGCAACAGAGAATAACAGTAAAAAACGCACAATTTAGAAATGATACATATTTAAAAAACACCAAATGCCGTGAATGACAAAACCGAAATTAAAAACTTGGGTTTAATTGAAATATTTTTCACTAAACCTAGAGGTACAGGTATGCCCCTGGTTTTTGGTTTTGGCCTCTGTGCTATTTTTTAAAACTATCTAATAATAAAAACAACTTAAATTATGTATGAACTATTATCAATCTGATAGACAACAAACAAACTTCCAGAAGTGATTTTGCGGTTGCATATCTCACGCCAGAAATAACTAAAATTGTGTATGAACTATTATCAATCTAGTAGACAACAAACAAATGTCCAGAAGTGATGTTGTGGTTGCATATCTCACGCCGGACGTGACTCGGTCAGAAATACGTCTAGAATCTTAATCTTACTTTAAACTTTAAACCAAAAACAGTTTTTTACCAAATCAAATTTATTTTAAAATTAGAATAATTATTATACAAGTCACGTAACATTATTAAAACTTCAAATAAAATTCTGTTCCACAGAAATTAACATGTATCAAATATGTTCAATCAATCAATATCAATTTGTAATTGCTATTTTCTCCTTGAGTCAAAAAGCCACACTGGTTCTATTTGTTAAAAACCTACGTAATCTATAAACATCCATATAACTAAAATAAAATCAATAACATGTGGTTGTTCCAGTATGTATACAAAGATCACCATAAATATATTAAATTAATTTAAGATGATTCTAAAATATTTTTGTAAGTAGTATACCTAACCTTAAATATATCACTATCATATCACTATTTATAATTTATAAAAAATAAAGATTTTACACTGAAGAAGGTGCAAGGCGTTACACCGAAACGTTTGAAAAAGAAACAATTTTTTTTTTACCAGACCGATACTTCCAAGAACCACTTGTTAGAATTCTTTCTTGCACTAATACGTCTATTGGTCTGTCCTATATAAGATTTGTTGCAATCTTGGCACGGGATTTCGTATACTCCTTGGTTTCCAACCAAGGAGTATACGAAATCCTGTGCAAATATACAGGGTGTTGCGTCATGAGAGGGACATAGCTTAATAGGAGGTAGAGAACATCAGTGGTAACCGAAACCTCCCATTGAAATGTCTCATTGGGCCTTCATTACGAAGTTACAGGGTGTTAAATAATTTTTGGCCAAACCTGTTTTTTGTCATAACTTTGACAGGGAATGAAATAACGGATTCATATTTGGTACGGCTAATGTACTAACGAGCCCCAAGAGGTACATGTATAAAAAAAAATATATCCAGGTCCGGACTCACTATAATTTATGTTTCTTCTTTGCATCAATAAAACATCACCCTGTATATATTTTTTTGAAATTTCGATACGATATTCGAAAAGAGCAAGAAAAAACAAACAAAATGGCCTATTTCATTTTTTTGTTACACCTTCGTGGTTATTTAAATACGTTGTTAAATGTGCAAGAAAATACAGTACAGAACCCTATTAAATGAGAGGCACGTGAAATAAATAGTTTTATAACTAAAATTTGCAAAAATTCTATTGAGCCTAGGTGGTCTGGGTGAATCCTAATTCCGGCACATTTTAAAGGTCCATTTTGGTAAAAAACTGTGATCCTAATAAGTAATCGGGTATGAAATAACAAAATTTTTAATCAATCACAGTAGGCTTGTTCAAAGTGACAGATAATAAAAAGAAATCTCCTAAACAGTTGAATAATTGTTTGTTAGTAATTTAATGTGTCAATAATCCGCATTTAGTTAGTGAAAACTTGTGAAAATATTTTAACTATGCCAGTAAAATTTACAAACGTGGAATATGCTGACATAATATTCATCTATGGTTTCTGTAATGGAAATGGTAGGTCGGCGGAAAGAGAATATCGGCTGCGTTTTCCTGGTCGTCGATGCCCTAATCATAAAACCTTTAGTACGGTGTTCCAGTATGCAAGACAACACGGAAAGTTTCCTACTTCTGCAGTTGTGGAGCGTGTTTTACAACAAGGTGTGCAGGAACAAAACAATATTATAAACGTAGTTCAAGAAAACCCAAATATGAGCACTAGACGAATCAGTTTGGCAACTGGTATTCCTCATTGGTGAGTATGGAGAACCCTAAAAAGAGAACGTTACCATCCATATCATATCCAGCAGGTACAGCGTCTTCAACAAGGCGACGATATCCCACGCCTGGCTTTTTGTCATTGGTTGTCTAACCATCGCCCAGTCATTTACAGAACCTTATTTACGGATGAGGCACAATTTACAAGGGATGGAGTAAACAATTCACGAAATAATCATAAATGGGCACAGGAAAACCCACATGCGGTACGCCAACGCCGTTCGCAACACAGGTTTTCTGTAAATGTTTGGGTCGGACTTGTGAATAAACATTTGATAGGGCCACATTTTTTTGAAGAAAGATTGAATGGTGAAATTTACTTTGATTTTCTTCAAAACATTTTACCGAATATGTTAGAAAATATCGGTATAAGAGGCATGTTGTTTCAGCATGATGGGGCCCCACCACATTTTAACCTTCAAGTAAGAGAACACTTAAACAATGTGTATCCTAATAGATGGATTGGACGCGGGGGTCCACATGAATGGCCACCAAGATCTCCTGATTGTAACCCTTGTGATTACTTTTTATGGGGCCACTTAAAAAACGAGGTTTATAGCATTGAAATTGAAAGTAGACAACATTTAATCCAGCGCATCGTTACAACCTGCGACGAAATACGGAATAATCCAGAAATGATACGTCGAGCAATTGGTGACCTTTCTAAACGCGCAAGAAAATGCACAGAATGTGGGGGAGGACATTTTGAAAATTTACTTTAGTGTCAATTATGTTTTATTTTTAAACACATTTAGTTATTGTTTTGTTATTTATTGTTAATTGAATGGAAAATATTTTATTTATTTAGATTTTAGTTTGTTCTCTTTTCCAATTTTTATTAAGTATAAAATGTTGATGCTTTTCTTGATCAAAGTAACTGGTTGCTTAGGCCTAAATGGTTTAAATTATCTGTCACTTTTATTCTTTGAACAAGCCTACTATGATTGATTAAAAATTTTGTTATTTCATAACCGATTACTTATTAGGACCACAATTTTTTACCAAAATGGACCTTTAAAACGTGCCGGAATTAGGATTCACCCAGGCCACCTAGGCTCAATAGAATTTTTGCAAATTTTAGTTATAAAACTATTTATTTCACGTGCCCCTCATTTAATAGGGTTCTGTAATCCATTTTCTTGCACATTTAACAACGTATTTAAATAACCACGAAGGTGTAACAAAAAAATGAAATAGGCCATTTTGTTTGTTTTTTCTTGCTCTTTTCGAATATCGTATCGAAATTTCAAAAAAATATATACAGGGTGATGTTTTATTGATGCAAAGAAGAAACATAAATTATAGTGAGTCCGGACCTGGATATATTTTCTTTTATACATGTACCTCTTGGGGCTCATTAGTACATTAGCCGTACCAAATATGAATTCGTTATTTCATTCCCTGTCAAAGTTATGACAAAAAACCGGTTTGGCCAAAAATTATTTAACACCCTGTAACTTCGTAATGAAGGCCCAATGAGACATTTCTATGGGAGGTTCCGGTTACCACTGATGTTCTCTACCTCCTATTAAGCTATGTCCCTCTCATGATGCAACACCCTGTATATATACAGTGTGACCCATTTCAAACCTTAACACCCTTATAAAAGTTGTATTTATTAATCGATTTTGACCTGTTATTTTTTCCTGTTTCACCGGAAATGACCCTAAGTTTTGATTTTTAAGTGGAACATCCTATATATTATTTGAAAAATTTTGAGTACGATGATGCTTCAGAAATGACATTTCGACTTATTTTTTTCTCTAGATGTACCAACAAATTTCGAGTCGGTTTTTTTTCATGGAGTCGAAATGTCACTTAGGGGGTATCACCGTACTCAGAATTTTTCAACGTTTCCAAATATATAGTAATATACAGGGTGTTCTATTTAAAAATCAAAAGTTGGGGTCATTTCTGGTGAAATCGGAAGTGGGAAAAAATGACAATTATGTCACAAAGTGTGGTACTGCTTAATAAAATATTTGTAGTTTTCTGGGTAGTGGAAAACTGATACAGTATTTGATTTTTTGCGCCGCACATGTAATGTTATACTTTGTTCCTTGCATTTCATTTTTGGCTGTTCTATTTCGTAAAATTGTCCGATAACTAGAGTATTCTGTTGGACAATAAATTATTTAATACTTTTATTAGTTATTGGCATTTCCCTTAAAGTAAAGAAATATAGAGGGCATTCAACAAATTATATTTTTCCTACATAATTTCTTTGGGCTACTTTTTTTGGCTTTTACCTTTTTTATAAACAAAACTGAATTCAATTGAGTTCTAACCTCAATATATAGATACTATTTAAATTTTTTAAAGGGCTTAGTGCTTAGTGAATTTATGGCACTTTTCGGAGTGCTTAATAATCGCGAACATTTTACTATTAGTGCTTAGTACTCGAAATTTTTCTTTTTTTTGTGTTTAGTGCTCCCGAACACTCTTTGTCAGTGCTCAGCACAGCTCAGATAGATTGTCCAAAGCAGGTATTTAATGTCAGCAACGAGAATTAAAAGAAAGCAATAAATCATATGCAACATTTAATCTTTAGAAAGTACATTTTTGTTTATTCACAGTTTTAAGCATGCCCAAAATTTTATTTTATTGAAAAATCTAAAATACATGATTTCACAACAGAATGCTATACAAGATAATATTATTCCTGCAGTATAAATCTTCAATGAAATATATATAAATTCCAAAGAAACTTGTCTGTAATTTTCCTCTGTTTCCTTATGTATAATTACGTGTTGTTTCCAAGAATTCAGCAGGCCAGTTTCGATAATTCTTGAAATCTTATCATTAAAAATATCCAAGAGTGGTGAGCCATAATTTAAAATGTAGGATACCAGAGAGGGTAACACAGTTTCTTTCATTTTCTTGTAACACAATTTTCCACCCTCATTGAGGGCTAGTTCAGCCAGTCCATTTTTGCAAATTATTACTTGATTTTTGCATTTCAATATTTCATTTTTCTGGTTAAACATCTCGGTGGTCTTAATTTTGGACATTATACTTTTCTTTACATTATTTGCTAAATATGCATTTAGTTCAGCTTTAAACCTATCTACAGTTATAATTGTATCACTTGTTTGAGCTAATTCCTCCAAAGTTTCAATTTCTCTAGAAAATTGTGGTGCTGTCCAGAAACTAGTCAGCTTGCAGCAAAATACTGCATTTAGAAACATAATTAGAACCATAGACGCCATATAAAATATTCGAAAGTATCTTACATAAATTTCTTTCAGCGGTCGTCCAGTGATTATAACTACAAATACTAGAAGTATATCAATAACATCATAATTTTTCACTTTTGTAATATACAGATAGAGGTATAAAACAATTGAAATTATCGCTAAAATCTGCCATATTAAGGGTGGTACAATTTCAGTCAAATTCTTTGGATCAGCTGATTTGGGAACCAATGCCACCAAGTCATCTCTGTCGTGTGGCCTAGTAAATTCAACCTAAAAAATATAAAAATGGCATTTAACAATTAAAGAATATTTGATTTTTAAGTTTGATAATAATAGAGATACGTGGGTTTCAAGCAGTTTTTCAGATTTTTTTTTGGCGAAAGCGATGCTGGACAGTCCGAACACGTGTCAGACATTCACAATGCAGAAGCGTGAGATATACAACCACTCCCCACATCGCGCAAGGTTAGTGACTGTAAATTCTCAAATCGTGTGCCCTAAGCAGCCGAAGGGATCCCAGAATAACAGCAGGCCGGTATTGATTTCAATTCTGACAGCAGTCTGTGCCTCATTCTACCGAGTACATCGATTATTAGGACGACAATCTTGATTGGGTAGTCGGTATAACGCTTGAAGCTCATACCGGAGATTCCAGTATTTAGTCCATTTTTCATCGTCCTTCAAGGTGATGTTTGCCTCAGCAGGTGTTGAGAACTCAATGGCATACATCACCTTGGTTTAGTGGTCGAGGAGTACTATGTCAGGCTTGTAAGCTTGAATTAGTCTGACGGTCGAGAGCCAGAAGTTTCAATAAATTCGACACCTCTCGTTCTAGACTACAGTCTCGATACCTCCAGGAATATAATGCAGCACTGGCGTTTGGTATACCTCGTACAAGTACAGTAGAAGATAGTATAGCATTCGTAAAACTTTGTTATGTAGGCTGAAGTTGCATAAATCAGACATGCTGATAGCAAATGCGTGAGTGACTCCGGCGCCTGACGACAGGTCTTACAGTTAGTGTGAGGGATCTCCGCATTCCACAATGCGACTGTTATAGACTAAACTCTTAATAACACCATCAGCAAGCAGGTCAGTTTTGTCGATAAATCCAGTGTCTATGTTGTTATAAAACACACCGTATATAGGTTTATTTGCGTGCAGTTTTAACAGATTTCACTGCTGAAGAGAAATGCGCCAACTCATACAGTTGCAGGATCTTCAACAAACCGTAGGAGTCGGTCCGAGTTCCTCAGTATGGTACACACCATACTCTGTCAATAGTCTAGTTATTTTGAAAATATTTCCAATGTTCATATTATATTTTTTTTAATAAAAGTTCAATATTGGTTCTTCATTTACTGATGAGTGAAAAAATACCGAATATAAGTATCTTGAGCATGGTAACCCACATATCAAGTACACCAGTTATAGGAACTGTCCCATAATTGTGTGGATGAGTATTTTCACTTGGGGTCCCAAACTCGGCACTAGAGGATAGTCGGCTCCAATCTAACTGAGCAGTTAAAGAGTTAGTAACCAAATTTTCCATACGAAACGCCACCTTAGGCAGTCATTTTTAGAATTCGTCAATTTGCCATAATTTTCACCAGCAATACGACGTTACTACACATAAGTACCGATTTAGAGCCGGTTGTACAGTATCAAGCTGCGGAGTGCCGATTAAACTACAACTTCTGTTTAATAACGTTAGTTAACTTTAGTTTGACTAACAGTGCATCAGCATCATTACAAGGCCATCAGGCTGATGAGAGCTCCTTTACGTAGTAACTAGTCTTTCTACTGGTGTTTGTTGCAATCGAAGCATTAGCGTTTTGCTGATAACATGCAATTATTACACTTAACGCGCCAGACTTGTAACTCATAATTCAGCGCTCGGCGGGACACATAGCCCGGAGAGTAGCTGTTGGTTCCAGTCTGGTTACGTTCCTTATAGTAAAATAAGGACTTTATAGAGGAGAATTCTTAACTTGGATAATAACAAATAATGTCCTATCTGATCAAAGGCTTTTTGGGTATCCATGTATATGACATTCACCTGCCCGGCCCCCTCCCGAATCCAGGTTGTCACATTTGAATTGGGCAATACAAGCCAGATTTGTTATTGTGGCTGGTTGTGCCATGAACCCGTGTTGCATGGGTGATATGGAGGATTTTATTGTACTGTAAATATGACTATACAAAGGCAATGGGTCTGTAATTGGTTATGGACGATGGATTTGCAATGGAGTTGCAATTTTTATTTATTTATTTATTTATTTTATTTATTGCTATACACCATCCAACAGTATTTACATACCAATTAAAGGATGGGAAAACTACACATTTACAAAAAAAATAAATAGTAGATAAATTTACAGAAAAATACAAAAGAAAAATAAAAACAATAATAAAAAACAACAAAAATACTACTGAGCATTTAAAAACAGCTTTTTGATAGAGTTAATGGTACAATAAAATATATCCAAATTGTGCTGTACACGATGATAAATATTGCACAAACAGAGGAGAGGTGAAAATTTGAGTAAATTGGTCCTCGGAGTTAACAAATAAAATGTATTGGTATGTCTAGTAGCGACAACCGGAACATTGAAATTTAATTGGCTTAAAATCGATGGGCAGTTTAATATGTTATGGATAATTTTAAATAGAAAAATAAGAGAATGCATATCCCTTCTATCAGATAAACTTAATACATCATACCTAGCCAATAATTGATAATGATCAGCACCGACAGCGGGGTAAACACCATCAGCCCTGAAGGATACATATTTTAAAAATTTACGTTGGATATTTTCCAAACTGTGTCTGTAAGTTTGATACCCTGGATTCCATATTATGCTTGAGTATTAAATTTTAGACAAAACGACTGTATTAAATAACAGGAATAATAGACTAATATCATTAAATCCGTGAGATTTTCTTATGACAAAACCAAGACTTTTGTAACCAGCAAGTACAACAGGAAGAATGTGCTGGTTAAAACTAAGTTTAGAGTCAAAAATAACTCCTATATCTTTAAATCCAGTTACTCTATTCAGGGACGTATTATTGAGTGTATAATCATAATGTAACTGCTCATTTCTTCTGGTAAAAGAAAGTACATGGCACTTTTGCACATTTAGTGGCAAGTTATTTGCAATACACTAATTATTGATACGATCAAGATTCATTTGCAATTTAAAACAATCCGCAAAAGAGTTAATATCACAATACAACTTTAAATCATCCGCATAAAGAAGACAGCCAACGTCAATCATACTGACACTATCATTAATAAAAATAACGAAAAGAAGGGGGCCAAGAATTGAGCCCTGGGGCACCCCAGAAGAGGCTATAAATTCATCAGATCTAAAACCACGATACTCTACGTATTGTCGTCTGCATTGAAGGTACGATGCAAACAAATCTGACAGTTTATCTGATAATCCAAATTGACGAAGTTTACACAGTAGAATACCATGATCTATTCTGTCAAATGCCTTACTAAAATCAGTATAGATGACGTCAACTTGACCTCCAGAATCCAGACATTCTGAGATGTATTGACTCATACAAAACAGATTGGTAGTGGTTGATCGTCCTTGCATAAAACCATGTTGAGAGTCACTAATTAGCCCGCAAGTGTTAGCATAAATTATTTTGTGTAATACTATTTCGAAAGCCTTGGAACAATTGCAAATAATTGTTATTGGCCTATAATTAATCACATAGTTTTTGTCGCCCTTCTTGAAAACTGGGCATATTCGAGATATTTTCCACATATCCGGAAATAAACTAGAATTTAAACAGATGTTAAATTTCTGGTCAACATCCTCCCTGTAGGCAGACCCGCGCCTAGGCCTCCAACCAACCTAATCTTGCGAAACAGTTGATGATGCTGCCTATGGGCATCTCCCTTACATTGGCCAAAGAGGCCAACGCTCTCCCAAAATGGATTGATGAGACGGCAGAACAGTCACAAAGTACATGTAGAACCATCTCATCTTCTTATTCACAACCTCTACAGAGAGGTGTTTCACTTAATCTCATATTATGGAGATGTTTCCTTAACGAACAGTGTCCAGTCTAGATTCCGAATATAAAACGTAGGTTCCTTCTGGACATTGCTAGGTAGTCCACTACTGTACTTTTGTTGGGATATTTTAGTAGTTCCCTAACAAGCTGACATCTGTTTGTTTCATCCCACAGCTTCTTGAATTCATTGTGGGTGTTCTCTTTAGTTATTTGTATCATTGCCGTGATCGGTAACAGGCTGGCCTGCCTGAGATTTAATAGACAAGGGATCGACGGCTTTACATCCCCACAGAAGGATGGTATATCCCCCACATAGTGCTCGCCTAAGATTACATAGCTTCTGCGCATATACTGATATACAAGCCGCTGGAAGATGTTAGGCGAGGACGTGGTTTTCCTTAAGATGGTCACCCATATGAGCACCATATCGCATATCGAAATTTGTACATAGTAATCATGCTCCTACGCTCTTCCCAACATACGGTTAATCTAACATATAATAAGACTGGAGTGTATTTAAAAAAATTAGTAACGCTCTTCAGAATTTCTACATTAATATCTACACTTAGCTATAAAAATTCAATAACTAACCTTTCTATCCAGGGACGATTTTAACAATCTGCTATTAAAATTTACATGGGCTATATTCGATGCAACATCCTTAACACTGCCTGATACGTTAACGTCGTAAATATCTCCATAGGTGTCTCCATCTTCAGGAGCTAAATACTTGTAACTAGCATTAATTGCTTCCATAACAGTTTTTGCCATTTTTCCATCCATTCCAGTAAAAGAGTCTGCTTGTTTTCTGGCACTAACTGGTTCATTAAACATAGATATTTTTATTCCAAAACCCTTTAAATCTCGCATATTATTTTTGAAGAAATCATCCACTTCACCCTCGATTATCATTCTTTTGAAAGGATTAAACATATACGACTTTACAGGTCCCTGTAGTGAGATGACAGCAATATTCACCAACCAGGTTTGAAAACAGAATTTAAATAAATTTAGTAAAAGTACCTCTTTATTAACCAAACTGGTATCGGTTAAAATCAGAACTCTGTCTCTATTCCTCCAAAATGGTAAACCTTGGATAAGTTTGATGATTTTTTGTATAAGTTCTGTTTTAAAATGCCTTTGATATATCAAGTAGACTTTTGAATAATCGTAGTAAATTTCATGATTATTGAAATAAATTTCATTTATTTTATCCTCGTCAATTTTTATGTTATACGTTGGTAGTTCTAATTTGTGCAGTTCAATAGAAAAGTCTTTTTCTTTCGCTTTCCCGAATATGAAAACAATGGATCTTGCATTCAATTTAATCTTGTTTATGTACAGATTTAATATTGTATTTATGTCATTGTCGAAGGTATAATATATGTTAGAGGCACTGGTTGCAGCTGTGATTATTGAAACTACCATAGAAAATACTGAGAACAATCTGAGTTTCATTTTAGTTCATTTAATTTGATTCTGTTAGTTATTCATCTGATCTGCAAAATATGTTTTCTTTACATTTAATTGCGGAAGAAGAGCATCAATATAAATATAAAGAAATTCTTATTGGTGTGGAAGTATATTTCTGTAGACTGAAAAATATGATTTTTAATGAATTTTTATAATATTGAGTAAAAAGTAAAATGGAAATATTTTCTGTAATTTATGAAAAAAGCACTTCCAATCTCGAGGCCTTGGAACTGTTTTTTTTCCGAAATAGTTATCGAAAATACAATCTATATGACTTTAAGCTATTAATCTCAACCATCTGTTGACGTACAATAGCAGAATGTCCCTTAAGCTTTCAGTTTCTGTATCTTCTGGGCTAGCAGTGTCTCGTGCTGACCCAGAAGATACAAAGAAGCTATAGAAATACACAAAAATCCAAATAATTTCAACCGTGACGTCGGACTACAGCCGCCATTGACATGGAAATCAATGTTCCGGTCCACTGACCATGTGATATCACCGAAACCAACCCACGCCTTCTGTCGATACATACAAATAGAGGAGCCCAGGCTAACAGAGCTCACTTTGCTTCAATAGAGGACCACGACAAAATGGTCGAAACTTCAAGTATTCAAAATTATCAACGCGGAAGAGAATCCGGAAACCCAACTGTGGATCTTCATCAGCTCCGCGAAAGCCTTAGAACCAAAAATAAATTGTTTTCAAACTGTATTGTGATGATAGGAGTAAGAAAAATAACTACATGTTGCACAGAGTAAACAAAGTAAACGAATGAAAACTTAAATAAATGTAAATGTTTTCCAGGTATAGTAGAGGGAATTGAATTCGTAAAATACAAAAATAACTATATAAAAGAATGTGAAGAAATTTAGCAGTTATACAAAGAAAGTTCTGTAGTGAGATGTATCCATGGTGTCCATCTATGATGTATAGTGGCAATTGATCACATGGGAGGATTCACTTACCTCTCACCACTACTCCATTTACTATAGTTTGGCCACTGTCATTTGTCTGTTCCATGACCTATGGCATACTGATGAGAACTAATAAGATCGAAACCGGTCTATGTCTGATCAGGGAGTTAACAAATGACATTGGCTACTAATCTTTCATGATTTGTAAGGTATAATTAAATGCAAGTCGGGGCATTTGCCCGCTGAGTAGTTGTTTCCTGCAAATCATATATTACAAAGAAAATTCTGTTAGTTTGAAATAGTCTCACTTACAAAAGCTAATTCAAAATGCTATTATATAGATCGTGCTAAATATAAATAAATATCATTGTTAATAATTTTAAACAAAGTAATTTGATACATCTAAAAGCAGTGTTTATTTAAAAACAATTATTTTTAAGATGTTTCACAAGGAACCAACCACAAACTCAGTTCAGTATAATAAATATTAGTTATTTTTATAAAGTTGTTAAATGGACATAGGTCATGTAACAGTTGAAAAACTTTATTTCCAAGATTTCATCATTCACCAAAACCAACTAGATTGTCCGGATAACGTTCCCAAATCTTAAAAGATTTCAATATAACAAAATGTATACATATCACCAATTTATCTTTTAATACTTTTCTAATCTTTAAAGACTTCTACAGAGAGTAGTGAATGTTCACGTGGGAAGCAATTCAATGCCATGATTGATTTGACCTTTAAAAAAACCAATAATAATATAATAAGGAACGATAGCTTATTGAAGGAGGGTTTCAATATGCTTGTAAATATAAAGGATACACTGTCACATCGCTTTCTTGTTGATAAAAACTTTTCATGCGACGCAGAGACGGAAGCTGACATTTACGCGTATTTCTTAAACGGTTTAACTCTCGCTGCAGCCAAGGCCTATCGCAAAATGAAACTAAAGTATGTTTATGAAAATAATGAGATGAAAGTTCAAATATACAATAAAATCCATTAGAGGATCATATTTACTCCATGTATAAGAAATGGCGGCACACAAAATACTATACGCGTTATATTTTTGATATTGTACCGTAGCGCAGTTCTATGTAGGTGCTGCATGGCTACCAATAGGCACCCCCAGATGATTTGGTAACCATTTGGTTAGAGACAGTAATTCCCCCTCTTTAATATACGGTATTCAATTGTCGATATGATATCATAGCGCTAAGTGAAGTTTGACTTCAGCAAATGTTCTGATGTCTGAAATTTTTGGCTGTGACTATTCAGTTGCAAGATGATATATATACACATTTTTCGTACCTGGGATAAACAAAAACAGTGAGGAATCTTATTAGCTGTAAATCAAACCATTACTAAATGCAATTGATTTAGATTTTATTCGTGAACTTCCATATATTTTTAAATTTAGTAGCCTTATATAAATATACCTTATTGGTGAGTTTAATGTTAATGTAAGTAATTTGAAAACTTTCTCAATTTTTTATGAGTTTCAACAATGTAATGATATATAGCAAAGATGAATATAGTCAAGGTAAATAACAGCGTAGTGACCTAGTTTTCTTAATAAAGACTGTAATGGCGCAAAATACTAAGACATATTACTTATATTATATCCTCAAATACTTAATACACAAAATACTCACATATATTCTAATACACTATAATTTTTTTGCAGTAGAGCACACGTTATGATGATGTGCATTCTACTTTTACTTTTTAAAGTAATCCGCTTTACAACGGCAGGCTTATTATAATCTAACAGTTTAAAAATTTGTCTGCTTATAAAGTGATTTAACACGATCTAATGATGTAAATTCGTAAAAAAATTGAATAGTATTTTATTTTTTTGTCATTAAGCAATATTTATGGTAATGACATATTAATAGTAGGGAATTTAAATATATTTACATACTCTTTATTTGTTCTGTATGGTCATAATAAGGCTGAAATCATAACCCTTAATTAATTGTTGTACATCTATCTTTTTGTACTAATAAAATAAGAAATGTATTCATAATTTCAAAGTTAAACAATATTTATATTATTTTACAAAAAAGTATGTGTACGATATAGAAGTTCTTAATAACCTAATTTTTTTGTTTGATATGCCTCCAGAATGAATAATTTATTTGCCGTGTAGGTTCATGTGATTTTCGATCAGTATAATTAAAAAATATAAAAAAATTAACCATTGTTGGAAAGGTACAATATTCTTTTGTTGTTACAAGTTTTTTAAAATATTGTTTTTAAGTAGTAGAACTATATAGTGCAGTAGAAATAAGTGAAGAAACATCTTGAGACGGAAATAATTGCGACAAAAATGATTCTTCTTGTAAATGGTAGGTAATAGGCTCCTAATCAACATACTAAAAATCTTTTTCCTTGAAAAAATTTTAAATATTTTAAAAAATGATATAAATTATGTGTGGTATCAAGTTACGGGAAATTTCACGCTCAAAAAAATATGATATTGGTTTAAAAAACCCGATGCCCAAGGAATTACTACTTCCACATCCAGATTTTGCATCCAAATCTTATACACACTGAATCCCAATGCAATATTTTACTCCCTTAATAATGGGGTAGGGATGGCAATGGGTATGGTAGAGGTGGTGACTAATGCCAAAACAAATTTTAAAGGCCCTTATTTCTCGTCTGTACACTAAATCCCAATTTAATTTTTTACTCCCTTTAATAATAGGGCGAAAGTGGAAATGGGGGCAGCTAGCACCAAAAACAATTTTTGACACTAAATCACATTTTTTTTACTCCCTTTTATAATAGTTTGGGGTGGTATTGAGGGAGATAGTGAGGGGTGGCTGATACCAAAAAAAAATTTGAGACCTTAACTTTTCGTACATGCATTAAATTGGAATTTTATAGACTCTAACTTGCTTGCTTTGCCTATTTACCCTTATTTACCCCATTTACCCCCGAACCCTTCAACGTAGTTAGAACAAAATATAATCTAGTTGCAGATCTCGTTAGAATACATAAATGTAGCAAATTTCAAGTCAATATCATAAATGGTTCCAGAGTAAACGTGCCGAAAAGAAAGTTACAGAATGACAGATACAGATTTTTTTTTGCTCAAATTTAAAATCTCGACGGTTCATGACATTTTGACTCTATTTCTCCAAAGAAAAAAATATTTTTTTTTGCGTTACTATAACACTGGGCGTGGAGGTAATAAAAGAAAATAACAAAATGGTGGCCGAAAAACAGAAAGCTTTTGCACTGTTGAAAAATATCTTTTTATTAATCTGAGCGGCTTAAAAATTGTAGGTAGTTTCAACTTCGCTCACAATTTTTAAAATATGTTAAATAAAAAAAATAATAAAAATTTTGATTATTTAAGGTTAAAATTTCATATTAACCAAATCTAAATTTTAAAAAAGTTGTGCAATGAAAGAGTTTTTATAAAGTCAATCATATTTATTTCATCAAAATCAAATCTCAACTTCATCTAAATTAAAATTGTCTCGTGTCTACAATCCTTTCCACAACAATTTTCACAAGCTACTGAACATATCAGCGATATGTATATTTCATGATGTTACATGGTTCTTCAACTGTAGTTTGGCAGGCATGTTTATTCATATTTAAGGGTTTGTCTGGTGCTGTGTTCAAGTCTGTTAATATCAGCTGAAATTCTCCATCCACCAACTGCCAAATCTCATAGTACAGGATCAAGGGTTGACATGTTAAGATTTTTCCAAATAAAACACTGCAAATGCACTCGAAGTAGGTGGTATTTCTCTGCATTTTGTGTTGGTGGCAAACAAGCTATATTAAATTCTTTTTTAGCTGAAGCTATTTTCCTAGTGTATTGTTCATAATAAAACACATTTAGGTTGCTTGTGTCCACATTACCTCCATATAGTAACACAATAACTTTACAGCCAATTTCGACAAAATATTCCTTAGTAACATCCTTGGATGACCCAAAATGGGAGGCCGATTCACATAAGATTTTGGATTTTATGATATTCTTGAAAGAAGAAGATTTATTTTTTTCAAATAATGCACTGGTGGCGTTGTTAATGCGTGAACAAAAAGTAAAGTTTCGCAAACCTCCTCTCCAATAGACCTTTACATGGCTTGAATGTGACGAACTTTATCAGATTGTGTGGCAAACTGCATTAAAATATTCTTAGAAGGATGATATAGTAGTAACATTAATATATCAGTATCATCATCACCTCTTCCTTGAAAATAACTTCCCAGTATATTGATAAAACATTGTTTGTTTGTGAAGTTAGAAAGAAATTTGTTTTTCCTGATGATCACAGGCGAATTTTCATCAAAGACTTCTACAACAGACGATTAGTTCATGCGCAGTCTGTCATTTTTCCATACCTTCTGTTGGCATACGATTCATTTTGCCTTATAACATCGGCAAATGTTGCAGAAGCATTGGTAAATTAATGCAGCACCATCAAGAACGTAGGAGGGAGGTGTTTTGCTGGGAACGAGTCCGTTGTATTTCATTGACATTCATGCTATCCAATGATAATTTATCAATTTCTCTCATTTGCTGGGTACTACGATCAAAGCGATATCATCTACATGGTGAGTCTGATCAGCAATAACAATTCCTTTTCACAATACTTTCATGGTTACTACTTGGTCTGATTTCAATAAAGTTTGCCGGTAAGTTTGTCGTGCATGTTTCTTCCATTGATGTCAGCATTTTCGGAAGTAACTTTGTTTTCACTATCCGTAATTCCGTTGAAAATATTCCATAAATCACTTGAAGAAGCAGCAAATAGATTTTGGTCTATAAGAAATTGCATTATCTTTTTCATATCTTCGAAATGCCTCGCCATCCTTGCATCAGTCAAGTTAGTATGTTCTTCACTAAAAATTTGTGAAACAATGGTCAGTAAACTGATTGCACATGTTACTTGATCTTTACAAATATTTTAGTTCTAAAAACCAATGTCATATTCTTTTTCGGCATCAAATTTTCTGTAATTTGATATCACATAAGATATTTTATGATTTTTTAAAATTTTTGATGTTTTTTCAAGATGGCGGCCAAAAAAACGCATTTTGCGCGACAGCCCTGACATATATTTTTAGTATGTTGATCAGGGGCGTATAACCTAACCATTTATAACAAGAATCATTCTTGTTGCAAATAATTCCACATTTAACACTATTTCTACTGCACTATACAGGCTGTCCATTTTATCAGGGCACTCGAGAATAACTCACTTAATATCGATCGTACAAAAAAAATTATTTTTACGAAAATTGTGCCGATTTATATAACCTACAAAATGGTTTAAAGACATTTGATATCCATGACCTACTTTAACAGTTGTAGCGGAAAATATCGAAAATGCAGAAAACGTCTAGGCCAAATATCTCCGTTATTTGAAGAGATTCCAAAGCGAAAATTTTTTGCAAAACAGAGTGTTTCAACGAGGTTTTACCTAATTTTTTTCAAAACCGCTGTATTTTGAGATTTACTCTTTAGGCTATTAAAAAAATTATTTTGAAACGGGCGGGAAATGACGCCATTAAATAAAACATTTTCCTTCCTTTTCAATAATATATCACATGCCATATATCACATGCCGTATTTATTAATTAATTTTTTTTAACAAGCATTATACTTGCCATGGAGAAGTACGATTAAATAAAACGATAAAATAATTCAATAAGTTGTTCAAATCTTTGCTATAATAAAACATTAACACAATTAAGAAGAATAAAGTAAATTCACGTAACAAAAACAAAATAATAATCAAGAAAGCAACTAGGAGCAATTATGGAAAGACCATTCGCAGTTATGCCAATGTATAGAGGTCCTCCATAGAAGCGTCACTCCTTGCTCAGAAAGTTAAAATGTCTTTACCAATTAATTTAAGTATAATATCCATTTGTTTTTATTTCATGATTTCACTATTATTTCAATTATTTTAAAATAGTTGGCTATGAACAAACTTGACAATTTAAATTTTTGACAGATCATCTCAGTTAATACTTAATCTCTCATTCAATCACACTAGTTTAAGAATTTAGAATTTTCAAAAATGATTTTCACACCCATTGATCGTTATAATATGTTCGTTACATATTGCCAATGCAATTTTAACTCTAGATTAGGTCAAGTAGAATATAGAAACAGATTTCCACAAGCACTACAGCCGAATAAAACTCTGTTCAGAAAATTAGCTACGAAACTGAAAAATGATGGTTCATTTTTAAAGAAGAAGGCAAGGTTGAACAGTTTTACTGATAATGTAAATAAGGTAAACCGAGTTATTAATTATGTAAGAAATAAAAGTACAGAAAATTTGGAAACATCATTAAGAGAAATTCAAATTGCTTGTCATATAAATAAAACAAGTGCTAGAAAAATTTTAAAGAAAAATGGTTACCGGTGTTATAAAGCCAAAAAAGTTCACAATTTACAAGCGGGGGACAAACCAAGGAGGACGACTTTTTGTAAGTGGCTGTTGGAAAAGAAGCGTGCCGATCCATTAATATGTAGTAAAACACTTTGGTCCGACGAGCCAAATTTTTCCAATAATGGATTTTTTAATCGCAATATTCATTACAACTGGACTTCTGAAGATACACACTGGCATAGACCGACTGTGTTTCAAAATCGTTTTTCAATAAATGTTTGGATAGGTATTTTAGGCACCAATTTAATAGGTCCTTATTTTTATGATGGTCACCTCAATGGTCAAAGGTACCTAAACTTTTTGAGAAATGAATTTAATGAATTCTTAGATGACTTACTTGTAGAGAATCGACACAACTTTCAATATTTTCAACAAGATGGAGCTCCTCCCCACAATTCCCAAATTTGCCTAGATTATTTAGACGAAATTTTGCCTCAACATTCTCCAGATATAACCCCAATGGATTTTTTTATATGGGGGCTATTAAAGATAAGGTGTCTTCGACGACACCGTAAAATGTAGAGGACATAAAAGCTCGAATTCAACAGGCATGTATTACAGTTACCTCCGAAACGCTGAATGTTTTAAATGCAGTGCCTGGCCGCGATTGTACATAAGAAATCGCGGTGGGCGCTTTGAACACTTGATATGATATCTTAAAAATTATTTTGAGGATTAGATGAATATTAATGTTCTGTGTGCTATATTATTTTTATATTAATTTGTTTTTGTTACCTGAATTTACTTTATTCTTCTTAATTGTGTTAATGTTTTATTATAACAACGATTTGAACAACTTATTAAATTATTTTATCGTTTTTTTTAATCATACTTCTCCACGGCAAGTATAATGCTTGTTAAAAAAAAATTATTGGTTATAAAAAATGTTTTTATAATTACTAACGTAGTACCAATGAATAAATATAGCATGTGATATATCGTTGAAAAGGGAGGAAAATACTCTATTTAATGACGCCATTTCCCGCCCGTTTCAAAATAATTTTTTTTAACAGTCTGAAGTGCAAATCTCAAAATACAGCTTTTTAAAAAAAAAATAGATAAAACCTCGTTGAAACACTCTGTTTTGCAAAAAATTTTCGCCTTAGAATTTTTCTCATATCTCTTCAAATAACGGAGATATTTGGCCTAGACCTTTTCCGCATTTTCGATATTTTCCGCCATAACTCTTAAAGTAGGCCATGGATTTCAAATATCTTTAAACCATTTTGTAGGTTATATAAATCGGCACAATTTTCGTAAAAATATTTTTTCTTGTATGACCGATATTAAGTGAGATATTCTCGAGAGCCCTGATAAAATGGGAATTTGTTCATAAATGGCGTTTTAATAATAAGTAATATTCACGAGTTTTTAATTCAGAATTTTTTTTCTACAGTTTCGCGTTAATTTGTAAAGTGCACAAATAGGCTCTTGGCAAATGTGGACATGTTAAGCTGAATATTTCTTTGTTGAAAACCAAAAAATTTAATTCCGCGATCACACTGAATGCCACCTTTATAAGCACTTACTGCATGAGAAATGGAAGCATGTCAAGCTTTTAGATGTGAACTTTTCGTTAAGCAATGCAAATTATGCTGCATACATAATTCTAAGCTAACTAGAGATAATGCAAAAGGCTCAGGATTACTAATGTAGATCTTAATATACACTACACGGTACATTCATAAAATAAGAATATTTAGATATAGAAATTTAGTCAAACTTCAGTAACTTATTTACAATACCATTAACGTGGTGCCTACTAAATAACCAGCTTATTTAGTATGCACCACATTGATAATATTGCAAATACAGAAGTTTGGCTATTGTTTGTTTGTAAATATTTTGATAAAAATTAAATTAGCAATATGGAAAACATTTTTAGTTTAATATAGGCCTTGTAAGATGATTTTCTCACATAGTAGTTGGTTTCTATAGAAACAATAAATTTTAGTGCTGTTATAATTCACAATTATATGTGTGTATGAAATGATATTTTCATGGCAACATCATACAAAGCATTTGTGTGTATTCTTGTATAAGATATTATTACGACCTATAGTCAGGATAAGCAAACGAGGTCCTAGCTCTTACAAATCCTTGTAGTGAGAGTGAACAAATAAAAGAACAAGTAAAAACAAATACAATTTATTATAAAAATAAGTAAAATGCGGTACAAATAAAATAAGGAAAATCATACAATAAAATAAATATTCAAGAATACAGCAAGTCTAGGGCTTAAAGCTAACGCTATGGAAAAATAATTATTAAATTTAAACAATTTTATGGCAAAGAGGAAATACCCTAGATTACTTAGCTTTTACAATGAAAATTGGAGAGTTTCCAAGAGTTCCAAACTTGAAAGTTGTTGATCGAGGTAGAAATCTTCACAGCACAAATTAATAGGGTTTAGAAAATCTTCACAATAACGTGAGCATGTGTCTATAATAAATCAAAGAAATTCAAACTTACGTAGAATATTACTTCTAGACGATAACATGCTTATTAATCCGAATAAATCGAGATTTCAATTAAACAAACAAAAATTTTAATTGAAAATTAGGTTAAATTTAGTTTTTTTGATCCGGTATCAAACCGACTAGCAACCACGTGCCTTTTACCTAATTAAATCCCTAGCGAAGTTTTCAGCTCAATTTCTTTATCTAAAATGGAAGTTTTAAGCAATTTGAGTGATTTTATAACCTTTAGTAACTCACAAAAACAACGGGAAATGACTTAAGCTGACAGTTCTATTGTCAGGGTACCAACTTGTGAAATGTTAAAATCTAAATCGATTTTCATGGACTTTCATTCATTAACCATCTTTACACTATCATTTTGTAGACAATTTTATAGGCTAGTTATAATAATAATTTATATTATAGATTTCCTAAGATGTATACATCTATTTAATAAATTGATATATTTTCCTAACGGAAGCCAATCTGTTGGCGAAAAATTTATTAGGTGGTATTACACGTGGAGTGCCAGCTAATGGTAAAAGCGCAATTCATTACTATAGCGTGGTGAATTGATCTACTTATTAACTTGCGGACACCAGCGAAATATGGCATGTCACAATATGTAAAATGCCTCTTTCTCTGAATTTTTGAGTTTACCTGATAATATGGTGCCTTGGGTTAAAAAATAAGTTAACAGAGCACAACCTTTTCTTGTGAGTCAAATAAGTGCTTTTTTGGTTTTTATTTTTATTCTGCAAGCATTCTGAAAAAATTCATGATTATTCGATAATTCATAACTAACCTCAATCCGCTAGCAAATACCATAAAATATCCAAATTACTAATTTTACGGCCCCCTCATTACAAGATATCGCACTTCAAAATACCGGGCCCCAATGTACTTCCTTATATCAAAACTACTTTCTGTACCTCAATTGAAATCGTTCAATTCACTTCCATTAATTTTCTGTCAAACAATTTTCCCTTCAAATTCGACTCTATCCTTTTTGCATTTTTAATATCGAAATTCAATCAATCTTCAATCGTATCCTTCGATTAAAGTACCAGTATAATCATCCATTAAATATCTTAGTATTTATATCGATTCATTTTTAAGATGGGATGTTCACATAAAAAATGTATAAAACAAATTGCCAGGTATAATCCCTAAAAAAACATACTTGCTACCTCTATAAAAATTATAGAAGAGAATATTGAAAGTTATGTATAATATATCATTAAGATACCCTTCTGAATAATTATACAAAGAACTAAATTTATTGGATATTAGACAATTATTTTCGAAAATTGCATTAATATTCTTTTTTAATAATTCACAATACGAAACGGTGGTAAGTCATTTATATAACACTAGAGCCAACAAACGAGCTAACCTATCTCAAAAACGATGGTGCTACTCTTATACTGATCCGAGGTTCTATAATATTTTGCCGGACATTTGCAAACATTTAAATGTTAAGCATCTATTTATAAAAAAATTGTATTGCTTCTTGTAATCGAAATATTTTTCATAATGTTATTTATCTTAAATAAACTAGTCTTTCATTCTGCAATTTTCTAATTTTAGTTAATAATCAACCGATTTGGTAACGAATTATGTAATATATATTTGTAAATGTGTATGTTGTGTGCGTGTGTGTATGTAGGTAAGATATGTATGTGCGTTTGTATGCATATGTGTATACAGTACATGTCTATATAATATTGTATTTAAGAAGTATCTTCACATATGAAACTAAGATATCTTCACTTTTTTCCTCTGTTTCCAGTAGGATAATAATTTCACCTTAACGTTTATTATATCCCCCTAATAACTGTTCTATTCCTTTGCTGCAACGCCGCACTTAGAGGGCTTTACCTTAGAGAGGAATTGCATTGCATGATAGGAACGATACGTCTAGACGTACATATAGTTCATTCAAAACACGCGTTAGGGTGCCGGAACAGAACACCGGTTCCAGACTACTTTTACTTTATGTTTTTTGGGTCGCTGATTATGAAAATCGGGTTTCCGCAGTCCTAAAATGGTTGCGTCACCCTTAAAAATTCAGTACACACCCCTTTTTGAGGGTTTTTCGCGATATCGTTAATAATAATCAAAAATAATCCAACGAAATACGTTTTTCAAATATTTTTTTGTACAGGTGATTAATTTATACCAAATCAAGGCAAATTTGATGATAAAAGATAATCCTAGAGGGTTAAAACTACTTCTATATTGACTAAAAATAAAAAAAAGTGCACAAAAAACTTGTACATTTTTTTTCCATCTTTATGCTTCTAATTCCATTGAATGGATATTGTCAAACAAAAATAAATTATTACAAATTTACAAATTTTTTGTGCACTTTATTGTTTTTAGTCAATATAGAGGTAGTTTTAACTCCCTAGGATTATCCCTTGTCATCAAATTTGGCTTGATTTTATACAACTCAATCACTTGTACAAAAAAATATTTAAAAAAGCGTTTTTCATTCGATTATTTTTGATTTTTATTAAAATTATCGCGAAAAACCCTGAAAAAGGGGTGTTTTTGTACTCTTAAGGGTGATGCAACCATTTTAGGACTGCGGAAACCCGATTTTCGTAATCAGCGACCCAAAAAACATAAAGTAAAAGTGTCTGGAATTGGTATTCTGTTCCGAGCCGCCCCCCTCCCCCCGCGTTTTGAATGGACTAATAGATAGGTCTAACTAAAGACCTAAATGGGATCTCTCCGCTTTATTTATTTACGCATTATGTTGCATACTTCTACTTAAATACTTAAATGTAATTTCTGTATTTTCTCATCAATAATTATTATTATTAAAGAAAAAAAAATATCAATACTTATTTCCAACCGGTCCCCTTTCAAAACTTACTTCCTTTCATTCACTGCAGACCCAATGGCACAGTTTCATATCATATTCAACTTTAACTGCAGGACCTTCGGAACGACTTTACGGGGCCATTCCAAATTTACCTAATTTCTTCAACTTATTTTCGTTAGTAACTTCCAACCTAAAGTCGATTCGAATTTCATTCATCTAACAAAAAATTTTCCATTTCAATGCCGAGACGGTCATATAATTTTCATTCCAGAATTTTTCATTTTTACATCTGATGATGCAAAATTGTTAAATATTGAGCAATCATGCTCGTACGGAATGGCGGGGGACATTATCAAAGTTTTAGTAGTGAATTAAAATTGGATATACAGTAACTCTTTCGGTTTCTAAATTTAGTACCGTCTGTCTAGTCCAGCTTATCTGCTTTAACTCAATGATAAATTCCCTGTAACTACGCTGTCGGGACCTCTTCCTTGGCTGCCCCAAGTAAAATAGCCAAACAAATCTTCGGCCACCGCGCTCCTTAAAATAAACCTAGTTTTTAAGTTAATCTTCGGCCACCGCGCCCCATAAAATTAATCTAAGTTAAACCAAACCTTCTGCCATCGCGTAAATTTTTTCAGAAAGTTTAAATCATTTACAATTAAAAGACATTTTTTCTTAAGTCAGAATTTCCGTTGTCGAACAGTTACCTTTTATAACTGTTTTTTAGAATTGATATTTTACGTTTAAGAAGTTTTACGAACTCTATTCATCTAATTTAAATAAATATTTTAATTTCGTTTTAAAACCAAGTGTGTTATTTCAGACGTGATATATATATATATATATATATATATATATATATATATATATATATAGGGTGAAGCACCCTATGACCCTATCACAGACATTAAATAATAAATTTTTAAATAGCGTTAAATAGACTCAGACTTTTAAAATACAAGTGAATTCATCCACTGGGTATGTATTAAGCTCCAGTCTCAGCTCAAACATATTTTATTTGTTCAACCCAATAGGTTTTTCCGTGTTCAGTAGTAAGCAATTCAAAATTTCTTCGAAAAATGTAGTAATTTACAATATTCCTATAAACAAACTATTTATCTAAAACATAATATTTTTAGTTGCAACTCTATAAAATCCTTATTTTACTATAAGGAACGTAACCAGACTGCAACCAACAGCTATTCTCCGGGCTGAAGCCCTGAATTGCAAGTTACAGTCTTGGCGCGTTAAGTGTAATAATTGCATATTACCATCAAAACGCTAATGCTTCGATTGCAACAAACACCAGCCGAAAGACTGATCCTACATAGCAAGCATAGCAACAATATGAAACTCTTATACATTACTTCCACAAAAATTCATTTGAAACCGCTGTTATGCAGTTTTTAATACATTTTTTCTGCCTCAACACCTACAATCTGTAGAAGAATTAAAAACAGGATTATATTTTTCTTCCTCCAGAAGACTAGCGTTGGTTTCTGAAAAATAATGTAGTCTTCTATCGTTTTGGTACAGAGCACAGTTAACAGCACTACATGTTAAATAAATAAATTTCAAGATATATTTTTATCTTACGTTGTTATAATTTACCACGTTTTATTATATATTGAGTACAAGACTAAGTTATTTAATCTAAATTAAAGTATAAATGTTATTTGAAATAAACAAAAAAGTTATAATCAGAAGGCTGGATTTTTCCATTAAATATTTGGCATATGTTAAATTCTAGTGATACAACTTATTGATTCGTACGGTAGTTCCTGACAGCTTGCTATTTGAATAGCAATTAATTAATCCTACTATGCAGGGAACAACTACCATTTCATAAGATATGTCACAACCAGTGTCCTTTAATGTATTTAGTCCATTCATTTACAGAACAAGCATTCTGAATCGCCTAGGAGAACATTTTAGACTCTCGGTTTTGTTTATGAATAATATCTAGAGGGGGATTATATAACACAATTCGCATCTATTGTGGTAGTTTTCCCTAAAGCAGTACTCGGTCGTTGCTCTGAGACCACAACATTAATGAATCAAGTTTAATAGACTGAAAAATAAACGTATTAAAATGCAGTCTTATAATCAGATACAAATTAGTAATTATAAAAACAAAACTTCCTACAAAATAATAACAGTTTATTAAGAAAGCTGCGGGTCAAAATATCGTGACAGTTATTATAATTAAGCACAATCAAAATTATGTCAATTCGATCTATTAATAGAGCAAATTTTTTCATTTGCTCATTTAATCGTAGGTAAATTTACCTCAAATTGTCAACTAATGTCTGGTCGATAGCCGAGTGGGTTAAGGCGCGAGGTGGCAATCGCGGTTAATCACACGGACATCGCACCACCGGGTTCGAATCCTGGCTCCGGCACTGGCACTGTTGGAGGAAATGGTTGTATGTCCGCGTTTTTTCAATGTGTAACCCCCTTCCGCACAAGCCCTGGCTTCTGGAATTGGGGGTTGTCTAATTTATGTTGTGTTTATTATATTATTATATAATGTCACATTGTGGGATAAGGAACTGAAGTAAATTCTAAGTCGAAATTTTGTTCAAGAGACCACATGCAACCAAAGGTTACATGCTCTATTAGCTATTTGTGATTATTTCAAGCTAATTTTCTTTTTTACTTTTTACCTAAACGAAGCTCTATTTTTAGGGCAAGTGTATGTGCGTCTTTACTATGTACATATTTCGATATGTGATGTAGAGCAACGTCAAATGCGGTTAGTATATACTTGGATGGGTGACCGTTTCAAATGTTATAGTACCTTTCAGTCATAAGCGAAAAAATAAATTTTAAAAGGTTAATAATATTCAAAATAAATATTATTTTTAGTTCATAATGTCAAAACACAATAAAAAAGTCATTCAGATATTTAAGTTTATGAAAAACTACAATTTTTCTAATTAAATACTGAAAAAATTTACAAACACTCGATAATTCCCAAATAAATCAAACTTACCGATAATAGCTTACAAACTTTTGAAATAACAATTTTACAGTCAAATTATTACAAATTACCGCCCTAAAAAATAATGCCCCCACATGAACTTCAATCACATCAAAATTGCCTCAAAAATCCCATAAATTTTTTCATGAAAACTTATTTCCCCTTCAACGAATGCAGACTAGAGCCTATACGCTAAAGCTCTCGCGTAAACTCCGAAAACTCGCGGGCTAACTGTAAATGCCCTCCGATATGCCATTCAGATCGAAGTGGGAGCCTTCCTGATACATTACTGGACCACATAAACGTGAGTTCACTTTAGCCTGGCAGCTAATCCTGAATAATTCAATAGCTATCCTACTTAGAGTTCTAAATCTTTCTTCAAAAGATGCCCCTTATCAATGCCCAATTATCCATATAAGTTTCAAGTTCAAATTATTCCGTTTTCTATGCGAAAATCGCTCCCGCGCCGAAAAGACTGGACGATGCATGATAAACAAAAGCAAAACATTGAGATCAACGATCCGGCGAGGTACTGTCCCCATCTAAACGAGAGACTAATGGACCTATATAAGTCCGATAATTTTACACTCCAGCAAGTCAGTCCTCAGTGATCTATTACGTGTGTGAATTTAAGTAGTTTACCTTAATAAATAAATACTAGTGTGCCTGTAGGTTGTTCAGGTAATATTGTTTTAATGCCTTCTACCTAGTTAGCTTTCCTACTTTGGACACCGCTTATTTCCTTGTAACTTGGTTATTGTTACGGCTTCCTTGTTTTCCCCAATGAATTTTTTCAGTTTTAATTACACTTTTCTGTTTTCATTCATTTTCATTTATTTTTTCGCTTCTTAATATTTTCATTTATGGACAAATTTATGGTTGTCGAATAGTTAACTTACTCCCAACCTTGTTAAATAAAATATTTAGTTGTAAAATTCATCACAAACTTCGTTTAATAAAATGTGTTAAAATTTGAGCAAGTCTCGAAAAAGCCGTATACAAGGTATAGCTTTTGACACTATCCAAATTAGTGAAATCTCTAAAAAGTGATTTTTAACATTTGTAACTATAAATAGTGCTCAGGAAGTTCCAGAAAAAGTATATACAGGGTGTAGCATATTTTTTTTATCACCGGAGTATCCCTCATGTTCACAAGGAAGGCCGTGTCCTCCTCCTCATCTTCCAGCAGCTTGGCAGCTTGTATATATGTGTATGCGCGAAAGCTGTGTAATCTTAGGCGAGGATTGCATAGTGGATATACCATCCTTCGAAGGGGATGTAAAGCTGTCCGTCCCTTGTCCATTAGATGTTAGGCAAGTAAAAGTTCCCTACTCTTTGAAAGAGAAGAGGTTCGGCAAAAATCCTAGTTTTGGGTAGATCGTCTACAGGCATCAGCGTCAGTATTAGGCCTCAGTAGCGGAAATAGGCCTACGTTAAATAAATGCTGAGAAAAAGCTCTATTTACCTAACAAAGGTAGGAGAAAGCTGAATATAACAATACTAATTTAGAAATTACAAATTTATTAATGGAACAAAATCAGAAATACATTCATAAAACTAAAAACTCATAAACAAAAAACATGTAAATGAAAACCATGGATAAAACTTAAACACAATCAAAAAAGGAACAAACCTAAATTAATATAGTTATAAAAAACCGGGACAAAGAATAATGTTATAAAACATTATTATGTGCATAGGCAATTCAGTTAATATATTTTGCTTGAAAAAAGGGTATTTTGAACAATTTTTTCAGCGGAACGTCGAAAACCATATAATAGCGTACTAATGTGGCTGTGGAGTACAATAATATAAGGTTTTAGATTTTCCGGAGAAACGTGGGTCCGGTTAAAACCATATATAATCTAGAAAATAAAAATAAGCACAGCGTTTCAGTTATTCGTTTTAAACATTTAAATTATTTATAGATGTTATTTTAGTTCCTAAATAAATATATCCTATTACCTACATGAATCTTACACTTAAAACGTGATTCCGAAGGAGATATTTCAAGGAATAATTTTTACCTATTTTAAAAATAAACGTATAAAAAAAAATGTAGTTTAATGAATAGTGGTGACGTATCGAAAACTTTACTGACAAATTTAAATTAGAATCATAATATTCTGTTATACTCGACGACATACCCTGTCAATAGCTCACTCTACAGCGTAATTCTAGTATAGTCGTCTGCAGTTTTGCTCTGCACATAAAAAAGGCAACAAAAACTTTACAAGTTTATTATTAACGCCGTTGAACCATTCGGTATGGTGTTATCAAGCAATACCTATAAAGGTATTCAGATGATCCAATTTGCGAGCAAAATAGTACAGAGAGTAACAGTATTTTAATGAGGTCGTAACGTTTTTGTTGCCTTTTTTATTCGCAGAGTAAAATTGCAAACGACTATACTGAGCGGATAAACCTCTGGAACAAAACTTCATTTTACCGTGAATATTTCACTTCGCTTTACTGTGTTATTATTGTGCTCGTTTTTGTGCCACTGTTTTACTGTGATTATTTTGCTATAAGCGAGGCCATAAGTTCTTCTTGTGTCGTTGGTTAAGCCGAGTAAGTATCAATTGCGACAAAAACGTAGAATTGTATAGAGTTTGATCGGTTAATGAGGTTATGTTGACCTCCTTATGGAAATGTAGTACTGATATAGATTTCAAATTGGTATATTTTTGTTATAGAGCATTGAGCAGAGAATCATCATTTCTGTTCGAGTTCACCTTCCGAGATTTTAGTGTATTTTTACGTTTGAAATGATGTGGATTACGAAAATAAAGGATTGTTCAATATCGTCGGTATGTCTGTCTGTCTTTTGGCGCTATAACTAAAAAAACTATTCCATGTAATAATATCTGGAATCTTGTCTTGCATACAGTTGATGCTATTGCTAAGAGAAAAATCGAATGTACATACAGTGTGACCCACATTTTCAAAGGAAACACTGCTGTAAAAATGTGTTTTTAACCGATTTTAATGTTTTTTTAGGATTCTGTAGCCAAATCGCAAAAAACGAAACCCTTATAATTTTGTTATGTCCGTTCGTCCGTCCGTATATTAAAGCCTTATCACTCCGCCATCTTTCCATCGATTCTGATGAAATTTTACAGACAGGTGTCTTATGTGAACCGCCACAAAATTGTGTGATGAAATTACAAAAAAATAATTTAGGGTTAGCTTTCCATATATAGAACAGAGGGATGAAAATTTTTATTTTGGCGCACACCATTGTGTGGGGTATCGTTGAACACGTCTTTAAAAATGCAACGAAATTTCTTACTTTTTTCCTTAGATGAATATTTCGCGAAATATAAGGTCCTAAAGTCGTTAATAATGTACCCCCTCTCTACTCTAACTTTCAACCTTGTGATTAAAAATCTGAAAGAAATCAAAATAGTAGCACACTATAAATACTTTCAACGAAAATTATTTTAAACAAGATACCCGACAAGATATTTTAACAATTTCTTTAGATATCCAAAATTTTCAGTTTTCAATATTATCACTATGGAACCCTTTTGAGAGGTTACTCAATTCAGTGGTGTAGTTAATATTTCAATAAAAAAAATCGTTAATTAAATTAGTTAATTTTTGACATTAAAAAGAAAGTCATAACGAATTAAAAGAATGATTGTCATAGAATGTAACTTCAAAGTTCAGTATTAATTTAGAAAAAAATCAAAAGAAATAAGAAATCAGATGAGATCTTGGGGAAATCAGGAAATCAGATGAAATCGGGGGAAAATCAGAGGAAATTAGGGGGAAATCAGAGGAAATTAGGAAAACCAGGAGGAAATCAGGGCAAATCATACAAGATTACATTGGGTGTACAAATTGGGCCTAACGGTTTACCCCTCGTAATTAAAGCTAATTACAGTTGTGAATTTGGTTATTTTGAAATTTTTTAATTAAGCACAGGGTTAATATAGGGGTGAATTTACTGGTTAATGGTGTAAAATCAGAACATGAAAAATTGCCGTAAAGTATTTTAGGGTTCAGTTAACAGCTATTCAAACATTTTTAGAGCAAAGAAATCTCATTTATGCCGTTGGTCTAGAATTATCACAACGATAGATGAGAATTTAAATTAGAGAGCTTTTACCAAACGGTCGACTGACTACTTCGGGCGCTAGAACCAAAGAGATCCTTAGCAGCGAGCCGTTTCAGGGTATCACCGTGCTGGGTAAGAATTCAACCTACATAAGATTCAAGCAGTTATCTGTAGCTTCAATTGATATAAATAATAATTTTTCGACAATCTGGATGGCTGAGGTCACTGGGAATTTAGTAGCCCAATTATTAACTGTTATAACTGTAAATTAAATTGATATTCTTCTTCAATAACCAGTTACAATTAGTTTTCGCGGTTGAAACTGTTTGGAATCAGTTTGAAATTAAAATTTTACGTTGTTACTGGAAACAAGCGAATTTAATGTAATAATTTAATCGTCCTTGGTCTAATAATAATAACGAGGATTTTTCCCAAATTTATTTTTCTTTACTAAAATATAGCGGGTGGGCAAGAAAACTATTACTTCAGAGAAAAGTTGAAATGAAATTAAATACGATATTTCATATTTACAAAACAGCGTAATTACAACAGTCCACACGTAGAGTTGTGGATAGTTACTAATAAAATCTCAGAATAGCAACTCTGAGAAAAAATTTAGGACAAGTCCATTTTAATTCTTAATTGCAATTTCCAGGTCCGAGAGAACGAGCCATGGAGGTAGAAGAGGAGGACCATTTAGAAAAATCAAATATGGAATCTATATTGTTAGACATACGTAAAATATTCAATCAGTTGTTAACCAAATCAGATGTTCCAGGAAAGCAGGGAAGAGAACATAGTGATGGACAGCCAAGGAAAGCAATCCGGTGCTATAAGTGCGGCAAACCAGGGCATATGATGCGATATTGTCGACATTGAAACCTTGGGGAAGTAAACGCTGCAAGGAAAGAGGAAATCAGCCCCAAAAGGGTCAAAGGGATAGCTATGCTACAGGACATACAGAAAATGGTCTCACAAGTATTGAACGAAATGGGTTCACAACCGGAGCCGAAACAGGGACAGCAACCGCCGAAACTGGAGCCTAAACAGCAAAGAAGCAGTGAAAGGTTTACGAAGGAACTCCGCTGTTATAACTGTGGCAAATTGGGGTATATCAAGAGGTACTGTCGTCAGAGGCATCCTAAGGAAGTGAATGCCGAGGATGTAAAGAAACAGCAGGATGCGGTAGACGTGAAGGCGGTTAAGATTGAGAATCTAAATGAAGATATATGCATAAAAAATATATATATGTGTGTATATATGTGTGTGTGTGTATATATATATGTATATATATATATATATATATATATATATATATATATATATATATATGTATGTATGTATGTATGTATGAAGTGTTGTTGTACTTCCGGGTGCTCTCCCGCGTCGGTGATCGACTCCTCCAGGAGTCACGGTTGTCTAAACGACGTTTCGGCAGAATCTCATCTGCCATCTTCAGGTTCTCACTGAAAGCTGCCTATTGCTGCTTCTCGTTGCTCGAACTGAACTGGTGAGTTGAACCCTACAATAAATCTCTTGAACCTGCTCCTGTTAGATAGAGGTTCTCATCTCTGCTGGCTGGGTTCATTGTTTCCTGTGTCTCAGCACAGGTGGCGCCCAGGAAAACTTTACTAGTTTTTAACTTTATTTTGAACGAGTAATTTCATTTATTATAATTTTATTTTATTCAAATTTTCAAATTGCACAAATAAAATTAAAATTCATTTCATTTTTCATATATATATAAATGAATGAATAGAAAATAATTCGCGGATTCTAGTTGATTATGTTTATTTACATAACATAGCTTGATAAACCTCAAAGAAATCTGTAAGTATGTAGCTTATACCGCATCTTACAAGTACTTAGTACTTTGCGAGGTCAACTATTTATTTACAAATCATGATGTAAAAGGAGAGGGAAAAAAGAGGTGTATATATATATACACTTTCTTTTTTTTCTTTTTCTTTGTTCTCTTATTTTCTTTCATTTGTTTGTAATATTTCTTGTTTGTTATATATACTCCTTGTATTCTCCACTTGTATTTCCATTTGTAAATAAATTATTATTATTATTATTAACTCAATTCTATTGTATCTGTTACTAGTAAAATTACTGAATATGACGCTAATCAAATAATCTTAAATTTTTTTTATAATCCTGTCAAACAAACGAAAAGTCCAAATTTCCGTTCTCAAAAAAGAACAAGTATTATCATTCTACCCTGTAAACGTTATATATCAGATTACATCAGCGTAGGAAGTAGCTAATTATATTTTCTTGGTACGAGAATGGAGGTACCTAAAGCGGAGAAAACAAACAAAACAAAGCAGGCTTAATTCTTTCTTATTATTTTGAACCATTTACATAATCCTCAGGAAACTGCTGTAAGCTGTTTTTAATTTAGATTAATTATGCGTGTCATGGTGGTAAGAGAAGAAGGGTTAAACGCCTGGAGGATTTGCCTTTACGTTACATTAGTTTATATAAGTTGTTTTTGGCAAATTTTAATTCAAAATTGAATAACCCTGAAAGTTTTGTTCAATAAGGGCTTTTTACGTGTATATACTTTTGCATTTTAATTTGTATAAAGCTGTGGACCACTGCTATCGTTATGGGTTATGAATAAATATTAGGTATTCAATCGTACAATTAACGATGGTTCAAATAATGTTTTAATGTAGTATCATCTAAAGTATTGTTTCGTATTTGTAATAATTTACATATTCTGATGTTTGTTGAGAAAGAAAACTTCAAATCACACTTCATCCACGTTATCATATAATAAGTTTTAGAAAGTTCAAATGTGCTTTTAGAGGGCTGAATATTAAAACATAATATGTTTAGTCGCAAACTCCTCTATAAATCTTTATTTTACTATAAGAAACGTAACCAGACTGCAGCCAACAGCTACTCTCCGGGCTATGTGCCCCGCCGAGTGCTGAATTACAAGTTGCAAGCTTGGTGCGTTAAGTGTAATAATTGCATATTACCATCAAAACGCTAATGCTTCGATTGCAACAAACATCAGCCGAGAGACTGATCCTACTTAAAGGAACTCTCTTGCCAGCCATCGCATATCGCTACTGTAAAAATACCGAGATGTACCAAATAGTCAAAAGATCCTCGTGCCGGTCGTCACATGCCTACCTTGTACTGACGAGAGCCAATAGCTCGAAACTGCAGTCTGCAAGTGCTGTGTGCTGTGCTGAGTATTAAGAGAAAAATCAGTGGGAAAAACAGGGTCACACGCTTCTCGCCCAGGGGTCTTTCAGGTCTTTAAGAAAATAGACAAACAAGAGGGAACCACGGAAAAGCTGGAAAAACACGAGGTTAAACATAGGGATGCAAGCTAAGCTATAAACTAAGAAGGTAGAAGTATAGCTTCGTAAATTTGCTGAGTTAGGAAATAGTTGGTTCAGCATATTGAACGGTGCCATAATATTGCAATTTAAGACTAAATTTCTGATTAAATTATCGGTAGCATTGTTATTTTTTGCACATTGAAAAAAATGTGATCAAAGTCACCGATGGTATCGCATTGTTCGCATAATTGTGATGGTAGTGCTCTGATTTTATATAAGTGGGCTGGGTAGCTTGCATGTCCAAAACTGATTCAATTAATAGATATAAAATATTTTCTGGGTATATTAAGGTTATGGTGCCAAAAATGCCTTGGGATAAAAGGTTGTATCTTGCAATATTTGGAGTTACTGTTTGCAACATATCTTTGCCAGTGGACACACAGCAAAATTATGTAATGAAGTATTGTATAATCCACTCCAAATTACAATACAGTATTTTAATATAGACTCGACTAAGGCGTTGTATATAACCATTAATAATTTATTATTTACGACGGATCTTAACTAATAAAATTTGTGAAATAATTTACGAATTTTTGTTGCTATAAAATTACTATGATCGTTCCATCTCAGACATTGATCAATAATAACTTCTAAATATCTAGTAGATTTTACCTTTTTTATTTCAGGGCAGTTGCAATTGATATTGCAGTATTTTCTGTGGATTTTTAGTGTATATTGAACATATTGATCAGCAGGTGAGGTGGAAAAAACTATAAATGTTTTTTTTTATATATTTAAACAATAAACTAAGATGTAACCAAGTTTGTGTCGACTGAAGACCTGTTTCAGCTTTCTCGTATACCTCTGTTCAATATGCTCCTGTAAATAAAATACCGGTGTCATCTGCATATGAGATTACTGTTTCATTATTTGGTATATTTCTAATTTCATTAATATATACGAGAAATATCAGAGGCCATAATACAGTACCCTGCGGCACACCCATTGAGCCTGTCTGAGAATTACTGAAAGTTTCCCCTATTTTAACCTTTTCCTTTCTGTCAGTTAAATAATTATCAAACAATCGCAATGTGGCTCCTCTAACTTCAATATTTTTAAGTCTATGAAATAATGATCTATGGCATACTGTGTCAGACGCCTTTGCCAAGTCCATATATATTAAAAGACTCTTTTTATTTTTATTTAGATTATTTATTATTTCAGTTGTTAGATCATAAACGGCATCCTCAGTACATTTTTTACCTCTAAAACCATGTTGCTTTCTGTAAAATATATTTTTTATAAGAAAAAAAATTTTTTTTTTCAAACATTTTTCGAATACCCTAGCAAAATACCCTAGTTGTTTATTACCGAGATTGGCCTGTAGTTAGTTAAATTCTGAGGCTTGCCATTTTTATATACGGGCGTAACAACTGAAACTTTAAATTGTGCAGGTATTACAGAGGTTGTAAAAATTACGCTAATGATAAGTAATAGTAATTTTTATTAAAGTAGCAGAAATTCTATCAGGACCAGGTGCAGAGTTTTCTTTCAAAGATGCAGTGCATAATATAAGCTCATTTTCTGTGATAGGGTTTTGATACATTGAGTATTTTTTTGATGGAAAGTTTTCTTGCCCAGTATATATTTTTTTGTGGCGTTCCCTTACCTATACCTATAAAGAAGTTATTAAAAGCATTTGCTTTTTCCGTATTCCGCTATAAGAATACTATTCTGCTTAATAGTATTTATTTTTTTAGTATTATTTTTACTATTTGTAACCTCACCAATAATCCTCCATATCTGTTTATAATTGTTATTTTTTCTATTTTGGTTTTATAATAATTATTTTTTTGTCTGTTGTAATAAAATATTCAATTTATTTCTATATTGTTTGCATTGTTTGATGTTTCCTCTTTTGAAGTCCTTGACAAATTTTAGAGAAATTCTAGTGTTTATTAGTCCTAACATAATCCACGGTTAAATTTTTTTTTACTTATTTTTCTGGCATATTATTTTTGTTACTACATTTACAAATGTTTTAAGTTTATTTATAACTGTCGTGCAATTTTCTTCAGCATCATTACACGGTATCACTTCTTTCCATTCTTCTTTTGCTAGTATCTGATGCAGTTTTTTGTAATTTATACGGAATTAAATGTTGGTACAGTTGTTGTTTCAGCCGCTGATGATATGAATGAGGTTACAATTTTTTGAAAGAAGTTGACTATGTAAATTGAGAAGAGTCCTTTTAGAAAAAATTGCAAATGTATCTTTATTCTTCTTATACATGCGTACAAATCTTCAAGTGTGCTACTAATGCTATCAGAAATATTTTATGAATTATATAATTTGTCAAGTCAATGAGATGTTAATTAACGAATTAACATCTGCAGGCTACAGTCATCATAAGATAGAACTTTTGCTACAAACCAAAGTAGTTGCTGTCGGAGTTAATTTTGTACACTTATATATTTTCAAAGATATAAATATACGGGCCACTTCGTTGAACTGGGCAAGGCGCAGCCGCAAACGCTAACATATGGAACAAGATTAAACAAAAATGTATAAACTCAACTCAAAAACGAAATAGAATAATATAATAATTCTAATAAATGTTAGTATTAATATTTTGGCAGTATAGTGTTATGAACAGTATTGCTCTCCCTTGAATTTTGAATTTTAATTTGCGCTCCCCTCAGAATATTTTCATTTGAAGAAAAAAAGAAGTAATGCAAAATATTATAACAGCTTCTTTAAAGAAAGCGAATTATGCGCACAGTGTAATTTGCTAAATAGACCACGAGATGATTACCTATAAAGAATTTTTAAATTTCATTCCTTGGAGATACAATATCACAAATATTTTTCGTATACCTAGAGCATTGCATCATGCGAGATGGATGATTTTCTTATTTCGCAATGAATTCGACTTAAGCGTGGAAGAAAACAAGGTATATTCGAGACTTCTGTGTTTGTTGTAAAAATTTACGCATCTCCTTTTCTGTCGAGGAACTAAAACTGCTGTCGAGATATTCAATTTTTTCAAAACTTTTTTAATTATGCTATTATCGATTCAGTTCTTTCCCCAATTATGCTGAACACATTCGAAAACGTCGTTAATGATGAAGCAGACCCGCAATGGGTTCCATTTTCATTTACACCTTATGTCCTGATTAAGTGTTAAATTCTTCATCAAATTAATAATTTATGTCGGCACAGTAGCGCAGCGAGCTAAAGCGTGTTGTATGGTGAATACGTTGCTCACTTTGTCTACAATGAGTTCGATTTCTAGCTCTAACGCCGGTGGCTAATGGATGTCTGATTACGTGGTTAATTGATTTATAAAAAGATGAGGTTTTCCATTCGAATCGGGCGATTCTTTTATTTTTCCTTTTTCTTTTGAAAGCGTTACTTTCTCCGGATATCCTATAAAAATTTCTTCTACACAAACTAAGTGGAAGTTAAAAAAAATTTAAAAAATTAAATTTTTATATTCCAAACATTGATGAAAACTTTTAGTTTTCAATTTGTAATCACACTATACGGTATCACTGCAGTTTCCTCTTCACTATGTGAAGATAAATAAGAGGTCACTAAAGAGCGCGAAAAAAATTGTAAAAGACAACCATCTTCAAAAAATCGCTAGAAAATGCAAACAATTAAACCTGCTAAAAAATACATGTATTTCTAATATTTAAAGTTTCTAGGTTGCATAGAAGTTCCTATACATAGGTTTTGATTTCTATAGTATCACGGAGTGTGTCAACTGGTGATCCTATAAGTATTTTCCTGTCCAAAGATTGGAAGAAAATATTCCAATACTTAAAATGTCTGTATAATAACATAGAAATAAAAATTTACATAAAATATTACCTAACATTGAGCATGTTCATTATTTGATCAATTTGACAATTAAATATCACGAAAAAATATTATTTATATTTCTTCCGAGATAAATTAGCGTTTATATGATTATTTTATGGGCCAAACTGGCAGACTAGCAGAGAGATGACAAAATATTTATATATAATTAGCCTTTACTCTGGGTGTTCCAACTTCAATACGAAAATCTAATCTAGAGTCTAAACGCCACGAGCTTTGGCGGGCCATGTGTAATGTAGATGTTAATAAAACTAGCGACCAATGGACAATATTCTTTATTGATTATTTTCCAGATTTTGTACGGCACTGACAATGACAAGCAGATCTTACTTTTAAAATAAAAATTGTCACTGAAGTAACTTTAATCGACAATATTGGTCATAGACTCCAACTATGCCTACACAATAATAATACAAAATTCTGCTTTATATTCACGTACACAGACTGATAAAACAACAAAATATATAGAAACACAACAAAACTACGATAAATGCCATTTATTAGTTTTGTTATATTTATACTTGAAATTCGTATATACGATTTAGGGTCAGGGTCAGCAACAAGATGACGGCAGGCGATAATCAAATACCCAGTTTTTTAGTAAAGGATTGTGTGCATGCCCTAGTTAAACCTTTATATATTCTATTTAACCTCTCCCCACAAAGCTGTTCCTTCCCAAACAGATGGAAAATCGCAAGACTATGTCCTATCTTGAAAACTGGTGACCCTTTGATTGTAAGTAATTATAGAGTTATTGCCATTATCTCTAACTTATCAAAGGTCTTTGAGATCTCAATCTATTTCCAATTATACCCACAAGTCAAAAATTGTATATTTCCTTATCAACATAGTTTCATGGAAAATCGCGCTCAACTATAACTAACCTTGCATATTTCAATCAATTTGTTTCAGAATCATTAGACGAGCAAAGCCAAGTCGACGTGGTGTACACGGATTTCTCAAAGGCTTTTGATAAATTAGATCACTGAATCATCATAGAGAAATTAACAAATATTGGCGCCCTAGATTCCCTTACTGTATTTTTCACTTCTTATCTAGACGCTAGGATGCAGTACGTAATATACAATGGTTATAAATCTGCTAATGTAATTGCCACATCGGGGGTGCCACAGGGATCAAACTTGGGACCTTTACTCTTCCTGCTATTCATCAACGATCTGTGTAACAATATTTCCTGTGATAAGTTGCTGTATGCCGATGACTTAAAATTATTTGCCAAGATTTCTCCAATAAGTTTTTAAAATTGAACTTTCAACTACATGAGTATGGTGACAACAACACCGTAGGTACAAACTTCTTTTCGGATATACATGAAAAGGCTCAAACAGCTCACAGTTAAACAGTAAAAAAGAGTTCCGTTAGGTCTTTTGATGTATTATTATTAGTAAAATCCAACGGAAAGAGTGTTCCAAATCAAGATGTCTTAAAAGTTGTAAAATTCCATATCATTCTTGGAGCTAATTGTATTGAACACAAAATTGATTAAAGAACTGTTGTTAATTTAAACAACAAATGCCACAAAAACTAAGAACTTGCGCCCAAAAACAACCAATACTTACGCTGAACGTAGTTTCCAATCCTCTAATCCACCACGACAACCACACAGTGTCCTTGCGGACAATATTTCACAAGTGATCAGAACACATAACAATGCCAACGTTCAACTTTAAGGGACATACTTCAAACTAGCACTGTTATCATAGCCACCTTCTTACAATCGTATCAATAATTTAGATCACAGCACATCATACCACGACGGTGCCTTGAGGCGGCCAATTTGAATCCCGTGCATTTGGGTCTTTGTGTTATTTGTTGCCTGAAGAATGCACTGAATAAATAACAAAGACGTTTTAAATGCTTATTTCCCGTTTTTATTATGGAGAAACTGATTAAATGAATAGCATCAAAACAAGCAGCTTATACTATTCGACCCCCTTCTTTTGTTTTTTTCAACTATATTTTAACCCAGTGTAACCCATTACTAACGCTGTTTTTAAATCGTGTAAGTTGTTAATATGATGATACAGGGCCAAAAAATCAATTTGTCGCAAAGACGAACAAAATTGGCCGTTTGGTTCGGTCGCTAAGCTCAGAATTCAAAAATCCAAGATAGCAGCGGTTTTTCCAAGATGGCGGATTTTCCCCACGTGGGATTGTTTGGGACTTTTGGGGTTCAATCTAGGACATCATCTTGAAAGTTTGTACCAATTTTCAGCTCTTTATTTTAAATGTCCAGGTCCAGGTTAAGGCGATTTTGTGTCTAAGTTGACTGGAAGTAATAGTATCAATGTTTAGAAGAAACTACACAATAATAGCTGTTTTCTTTCTACCGACAAACTTAGCTAACTTTTAGGTAAGTTTCTTACCTAAAGTAATTTGTAAAAAGAACGATCAAAACCGACCAGAAATTTGGTGCATGACCATTCATACAGCTGATGACGTTTTCTGTTTATTTATTAATTATCACTTTTGAAATCAACTTAGACAAATTCCTAAAGTTTAGGAAGAAATACGGTAGACTTGGCGTAGGTAAAGGGGAAGTTAAAAAGATCAAATCGTTTAATTCTTACATCCTCCCCACCGTATCTACGTAACAAATTAATTTAGAGGAGAGGAATTCATAATGTTAATATGAGATTCCCCAGTACTTTATCTCTCCCTAATCCTACTTATTCATTGGCGGCTTTTAACAGCCGCGCAACAGTCGTATACACTATTTTATAGGTGATTCCCTTGCCATCTATACATTGGTTATGTAGCAGCGCTGGAACAACAGGTCCCATGACTAGCCGTGAAGATTCACCCGCTGTTGCTACTGTTAGCCCCTTTTCACACTGGGCGACTTAGCAGCGCGACTTAGTAGTGCGGTTGGGTGAAAGCATAGGCCACTAAGTCGCATGGTTTTAATCTGGATACACGAGCCGGGTGAGTCGTCACGGCTACCTGCGGCCGCATGCTCGATCGCGCTGCTAAGTCGTCTATAATAATAATAATCCTTTATTGGTCCAAGAGATCATACAAATGATATAGGACAAGTCGTATACAAAAAATATTAACAGATTTAAGTAAGAAACAGAAGAAATATACATACATGCATTCATGCACGTATGTACATAGATAGAAAATTCATAGAACTACAAACATAGAAATTTAAAAAAAAATGAAAAAAAACTAGGTTAATTATTACAAGATACATTAATTTAAGACACAAGAAATTCATTAACAGAGTAGTAAGCTTTCTTTAGTGGCATTTGTTTAACAGCAGATGTGAACTTCTTATTACTGGGTACGGTTTTTATATTATTATCTAGTTTATTATACATAGTGATATCCATGTAATAGGAATTGGCTTCATATAATTCCATTCGATGTATATTATATTGCAAATCAAAACCATGACGCGTAGGGTAATTATGGAAAGCATTTTGAGAATTGAAATGAGCAATATTCTTTTTAACAAAGTTAATATTTCAGGAATATACAGTGATGGTCAGTTTAATATATTATTCTCAATAAATATGGACTTGCACGACTCTCGGTATTTGAGTCCAAACATACAGCGTATGGCCCTTTTGCAACAGACTCAAAATTAGAACAATAAAAAAAATTTACCACATAAGAGCTGGAAATTTGGCATAACCTTTTCAACATAAAACAGGTACTGGCACACTTATTACAAAGAAAATTTATATGAAATTTCCAATCGAGGGATAGATCAGTGAAAATTCCTAATAATTTAAATTCCGTTACTTCTGGAATGCTCTTTCCATTTGCTTAAGTAAAGGACTAGATATATAATTCAAGGCAATAGGATGGATGTTTTTTCTTGGTTTAGAATAAGTCTATTATCTGCAAAAGCATTATAAAAGTAGAAAACTGTCTATGTCATATTGTTAATCGATTTTTATAAAATCCGCCTAATGTGTAAAGGTATAGGGACATCACGTACAAATGGTGTGCACGACTCAGCTGCACTACTAAGTCGCGCTGCTAAATCGCGCAGCGTGAAAAGGGGTTTACTCCAATCATCACCTCAGTAATTCGGTTATTCAGTATAGCTCTGATTGCGGCATAGTCCTATTAAGATAATTTAATCAAAATAACTTTCATCGTCAAACTATTCATATCAGGAATAGAATTTCGACCTGCAATTATAGGATGATGAACCCAGCGTCAAAATTAAAGTATTTAATTTTATTTTTATTAACGTTAGAAGCATGGGTCGTTGACCTATAGCTGACGCAACGCGAAAGATGATTCATAAAAGGTAATTTTATATTTGAGGACAGAAAATGACTTTAAGTTTTTGAGGCGGAAAATTAATATGAAAACGCTCAGAAGGATTTTAAACTGGCTCTTATATGAACGCAACAGGGGGTCAGAGTTCTCAAGCTGTATAGAAATAAGAGGAATACACTTGACTCTTTATATTTATCAACAACAAAATACAATTATTTGCGTCGAAACTTTTATATATGGTCTTCTAGAGAAGCAGGATTTAGTGAAACTTTTAGGAAGAAAATATATATGTATGCTATACATCGTCCTATAATTTGTCACAATTTCTGTTTTTTTACTGACGTTCATCTCTTTGCAAAGTTTGTCCTACATTTTTAAAAAATCAAAAGAAGTTTGTAGCAAATAGTCGTAAATATCTGCATCAGCAACAGGTATTTGATAGTTGGTATGTGTCAATTAAATTAATATTTTGACAAACCATACAACCATTTAATTGAAAATTAAAATCATGAAGATGGGGTAAAGAATATCCATCTTATATAGTAATAGACTAAGCGTTGGTGACATTTTTTAGCGATTATTTAATTAAGGCTTAATTTTTGAGAAAATGTTGAGGGAGGCATATAAGTGTTATCCGTAAGAATTATCCTTGATAGCGGTATCGGAGGGAGGCAGATACACCCCCAATTCGCAAAAAATACTAAACACAATTATCATTTAATTAAGGCTAACTTTTAATATTATTTGTCTATTGCTTTATAAATCTTGGTATAAGATTGGCAGATCGATTGCCAGGTATCAAAAGGGTTTCAGATCCCCTCAAACGTGTGAAATTTTTATGATTTAATTAAGCTTCAATTTTTAATATGTTCTTATGTGAACTGTTTTAAGTGTTCATTTCCGTTTGCAGAACAAAATATCGATTTCTACCCCCTTGCAGAATGATTTGAACCTTGATTTCGTGTCGTCTGCCGAATTATTATTATCTCTGAAATTGATATTTAGCATATATTGCAATATTAAAAGCGAACTTTCACAAATCTTTAACACATTATGTGTTTTATTTTTCAAATATAAAACATAAATAGGTGCGTGAATTGAAATAATAATACATTTTTTATAGCGAATTAAATTTTTTTCTATCAATTTTTATTTAATTAACAAGTATGATTGTATGACTATATTTGATTATATGTGTATGATTATGATGATGATCGTTTTTAATATTGCAACTACCTCAGCGAAGTAAGGAAGAACACAAAATGTTATAATTCAGAACACCTTTAGTGGCACTAGAATTGTACAATGTAGAGTACGATAAGGCACAGTATTATTATATATTTAAATGATTTGTTTATGCAGATCACTAATGGGGATGTAGTGAGCTTCGCGGATGATACCGTCATCTTTTTCACAGATCAAAACTGGCATTCTTTAAAAGAAAAAATAGAGACAGAAATGGAAAAATAGTTCATTACTTCAATAATAAATTGTTGATTGTAAATTTTGCCAAAACTTGCTACATGCCTTTTACGTCTTTCATTTCTGGATTACCAGATTATACAAATATAGAGATAAATAACTCATGTACATACCACAATTTTAAACTATAAAGTGTTTCCAGCCCCAAATATTTTTGAATTTTTATAGACAACCATTTAAAATGGAAGTACTACCCTATGGATAATTGCAACCATTTTCGTTTTATAAATTTATAAGTTTATTTTTGAATTAAGAACTTTTTAAATTGAATTTTCTCAATTTTTTGAAATTAAATACCCTGGATATTTTTGGACGATGTGATGTAGAAATGAAAAACGTACTATTTTGTAAGTATTTCCCTATGGTTAATTGCAACCATTTTCGTTTTATAAATAAATAAGTAGTGTCAAATTCAAGAATAAACTTAAAAAAAGAGGTTCTCTCAAATAATTCATTAGAAAAATTTATAATAAGTGTTCGACGTGTTGCCCATATTGATTGACACACGTCTTTAAGCAATTTTTAAATTATGCCATTTAGTGGGATCATTTCTTCCAATCCATTGAAACTAGTAAATAGTATTTAACCGGTCTCTTACTGTAATGTTTTTTTGTACATTTCTTTACTGTTTTAGTTATTCGACAAGCAATAAAACCTCAGTTTGGTATAATGTCGTGTACAAAGGAACATTTATCACACTTATCGGTCGTTACAATTTGTATTGAATTTAAAATATTTTACAATATGAATTTTAATAAAGCGACTTGTAGACATGACTTTTGTTTTGGGCGAGTCAGACAAAAAATTGTTTACTTGCCAATAGAATTTATCACCAACGTTTTCCTGAAAGAAGGATTCCCGATGTTAGCAGCTTCCAAAACCTTCTCGATAAATTTCTGGAAACTGGAAATATCGCATATAAAAAAAGTGGAAGAATGAAACGTGTTTTGAACGAAGAAAATGAGCTTTTTGTGGTGCTGGCAACGGTTGAGAATCCCCATGTTAGTCAAAGAGAAGTGAGCTCGTTAGTAGGAATAAGTGGACGATGTGTGGGTCGAATTTTAAAAACAAATAAGTTGCATGCATATCATATTCAAATGCACCAGGAATTATCTGATGACGATTTTCAACAGCGCCTATAATTTTGTAATTGGGCCAGAGGTGAAATGCAACATGATATCAACTTCTTCAATACTGTTTTATTCAGTGATGAGGCAACTTTTCGTAAAAATGGATTTATTAATAGGCACAACTTCCATTATTATGCTTCGGAAAGTCCCCACTTTTTTATGCAAGTCGATAACCAACACAGATGGTCTATAAACGTTTGGGGAGGAATTATTGGAGAGCATGTAATAGGGCCACATTTCTTTGATGGTACATTGACTGGAGCTATTTATCTTCATTTTTTGGAAAACTGTCAAAATTATTGGTAAATTCCCTGAAAGAATTCGAAATAGGATGTGGTTTCAGCAAGACGGTGCTCCAACACATTATTTAAATGCAGTTAGAGACCACTTAAATAATACCTATCCTTATCAATGGATTGGAAGAAATGAACCCACTAAATGGCCTGCTAGATTCCCAGGTCTTACAAAAATGAATTTCTTTTTATGGGGATACGTGAAGGAAATTGTTTATAGAGAACCTCATTTCAAAAGCACATAGAGATGTGTGTCAATCAAAATGGGCAACATGTGGAACATTTATTACAATTTTTCTACTGAATCATTTGAAGAAACCTCTTCTTTTAAGTTTATTTTTGAATTTTGTAATTATTGCTCAATAAAGCGAAATTGGTTGCAATTAGCCATAGGGAAGTACTTACAAAAATTGATCGTTTTTCGTTTCCACATCACATCGTCGAAAAATATGCAGGGTATTCCATTTGAAAAAATTGATAAAATTCAATTTAAAATGTTTTTAATTGAAAAATAATTTTGGCCACCCTGTACATTTTTAGGAAATGAAAATAATTCAAAAACATTAATTAGATGTCTTGTACCTGGTATTCACAAAAGTTTTTCTTAAAACCCATAATTCTGGCTGTGGTAATATCCATCTGCAAATTGCATTAGTTCAACAAAAAAATTCATTATATCCAAGTGGTTGGGAGATATTCAATGCTAATGTAGGAATGAATAAAAGAGGCTTCAAAAAATGTACTAATATATATATATATATATATATATATATATATATATATATATATATATCTAGCATTCCATTTAAAAAAGGCACTTGGTCCTGTAATTTCGTCTTGGCTCGTCCTGTATGTTCGAAAATAATTTCCAGTTATAGACTTTTTTATCTAGTTTACTAGCAATTTTTTAAAAAATTTCTAGCTATTGTAGAACTCCAGATATTGTGGTCCGTCGCACTATTGCCCCACCCAGTATAAATTAAAATGTTTAAAAAAATATTGTATATAAAACGTTTACAAATTCTTTACTACGCTCTAATACAACCACATCTAGAATATGGAATTGTAGCTTGAAGGGGTACAAATAATTACATGGACAGTTTGGAAAAGGTGCAAAAGTGGTTATTAGAGATTATATATAACAACAGTTTTTATTACACAACTGAAAATTTGTTCAACGAAATAGAAATGCTTTAAAAACATTAAGGGGTCTATAGCGCACCATTTGTAATGGCGATGAGACAAATGATGAAGAAGTTCGGCATATACCTTTATTTATTATTTGTCCAAATTTTTGTAACGGAACATTACGTTTTATTAAAAAGTAATTGGTATGGATGAGAGAATGGTAAAGGTCCTTCTGTCGATGTTGAACAAAGTATTTGACAAATAACAAAAAAATCTGGCGAACAGTGTGGTAAATCATGGAACATTTTTGAGAATTTATTTTATCGGATAGTTCCTAGAAAATAGCAATATTTATTTTTTATTGTCTTTGCCGTCAACTTTCATCCTTTTAATTCTTTCGTGTCTCCTCAAAAAGGGAAGCTATAACCGTTTGTGGTTTTCCTATTTTGCAGGTTTTGTAATATGTCTCACAAAGTGGGTTATAGATTTAAAATTTCTTTTTACTGAAATATAGCTCAGAAAAAATGGGATAACTGTTTCTAACACTGCATTCTTCTACAATAGATATTAAGCGATATATTTGGTGTGCCCCCCGCAAAATAGACAGCCTGTATATATATAACATATCCTAAAGTTAGAATTACTCGACATTTTGCGTAGTAAAATTGCTTGTCTACTGGGCTAAGAGGATAGGCACGAAGGAAGAATAATTATTGATCACCGGCGCATCCGCCATTTATTAGAAAGCCACGAACTAAAATGTTGTGTGGTTCTCCTATGTAAAAAGCAAAATTGTCGAAAAACAGTTCCATGAGTTTGAAACAAAGGATTAGAACTTCTCTTTTTGAATTTAATTTGACTGAAATTCATTGATATTCATATAGGAGATATTTCGGACAACACACTATAACCGACGCTACATAATATATTCTATGTACAAATATGAAAAGAGGAGGTATCACAACGTTGTTGAAACTTGGTAATTGTGAAATGACTTTAGGTATACACAGAACAAGATGTTAACCTAGCAACAAATTCTTTAGTAAACAAAATAAAAAACTATGTAGTTTTGTACTCAAACAAAAACATTATTTCGAAACGAAGTAAAAAGAAAAACTTGGATCACGGCAGGTTTAATAAATTCAATAAATTGAAAAACGAAATGTACAAAAAAACTGAAAAAAGATCCTGATAATCAGGGATTGAAAGATGAGTTTAAAGTATACAGAGACGTGCTAAAAAATACAATAAAAACATATTAATGAAAATAAAAACTGCCCGAAAAAATTACGGAATATTATAAATAATATAAATGGGAAAAACAGAGTAATATCAAATGAAATACAAAAAATAAATAATGAACACGGTGAACTAATTACAAATAAGCAAGCAATAGCCGAAAGCTTTGTTACGCATTATACCAATATAGGTCAGCAATTGTCTAATAAAATTAGTGTCTCAGAACATGCCAGCTTATGTAACTAGAGTTCCAAATTCAATGTACTTGGCGCAAACTGATCCTCACGAGGTTAAACAAGTTATCGGAACATTAAAAAATGGGAAATCTCCAGGAATAGATGATTTAAGGTCCGAAATAATTAAATATACTGGTGAATATATATCAGGAGCTCTTTCATATATTATAAATAGATCCATTGATACAGGTATCTTTCCGGACATAATCAAAGAAGCTCTAATAAAGCCAATATATAAAAATCTAGACAAAAAATAGTTAGATCACAGACCGATATCCTTAATTAGTATACTAGCAAAAGGATTTGAAAAAATTCTCAAAACACGCATTACAGCTTTTCTCGACCAATATAATATAATATAACACAGTTTGGTTTTAGAGAAGCTAGATCGACCGAAAATTCTATGGCGAGTGTTGTAGCCAACATGTATAAAACCTTAGATGAGGGAAAACCCGCCATTTGCGTCTTTGTCGATTTAGCTAAAGCTTTTGATACGGTATCCCATAATAAATTATTAGAAACTCTAGAGAACATTGGATTTAGAGGAATGGCACTTAACCTCCTACGTAGTTATTTAGATAATAGGCAGCAATGTGTAGGTATTGGTAATTTTGTGAGTTAAAAATAAACTGTAGAATTTGGAGTACCCCAAAGAACTGTCTTAGGAGCCCCGCTCTTCAATATATACGTGAATGACTTGTTTAACCTTAACACGCTAGCAGAAATCTTCAGTTTCGCAGATGACACTGCAATTTCCTACAATGGCTCAAACTGGATTCAACTAAAGCAAGCTATTGAACAAGACTTCATGAAAGTAGTTGATTGGTTCAATAGCAGACTACTAACTATAAATTTCAGTAAGACATTTCTTGTACCATTTAGTTGCTACCAAGATTCGCTACCAGAATATAAGTTAAAAATCAGTGTAAACCAACAACAAATCAGCTAAAAATAAAATAAAATATCTAGGAATAATTATCGATAGCCATCTACGTTGGAACCACCACATTGACTATGTTGTCCAAAAGATTAGAGGAATGCTAGGAAAATTTAAGATATATAAACAGGTTTTTAAATAAAACCAATTAAGAGCTTTATACTACTCATTGGTTCAATCGCATATTACATACTGCATATTGGTTTGGGGAGGTGTAAACAGTAACCACTTAAGAAGTTTAGAGGTTATACGAAAGTGGATTCTGAAAATCATATATGGGAAAGCTATACCTACCTAACTGAAGCCTTACTCACGGAATCTAAAATACTTGATATAAGACAGCTTTTCTTCCATCGTTTAATAATTAAACATTTTAAATGCCATAATAGTCTTAAACCAATAGTGCATCAACACAACACCAAATTTTCCAAAAGAACTACTTTAATACCTAAAATGACCAATATCAGTCAAAGATCTTTTACCTACCTTTGTCCTATCGTTTATGCCGAGATACCGGAAGAAATAAGGAAAGCTTGTTCTCTTGTAGTGATGAAAAAGAAACTCAATAACTGATTGTTAAATATCCCTAGATTAAAAATTCATCAAATAATAGATATAAAGAATATTTATAACTTTTAACATACGTGTGTGTATGTGTATATATAATAAACTACACCGTCAATTATGACTATCTTTACCCCACTCTTATATGAACCATAAATAGAAAGAAATATAAGTAACACAGATACTTACTTGCGTTTTGGTCGATTATCTTGCTCGTAGCAAGGTGCCTAATATAAAATAAAATAGAATTAACATAATTCTCTCAAAAAGGCTAGGAACATAGTGTGTGTGCTTATCATAGTTTTAATATTTATTTTGCTTTTATGTATTAAATAATAAACTGTACAGAAAATAAATAATGTAATAGTAGGTACTGTTCACGCGCAGATTTTTCTTTGTGGACTAGTACTTTACTTTTGTATGTATTGTTTTGGTTGTATTTTTTGTTTGTTACATTTTACTTACTAATGTTCCCCGTTGAGGGTACCCCAATGTTTGTTTACCGCTTTATTGTAATCTTTGTTATTGAAATGTACGCAAATTTGTATTTTGGTAAATTAACTTTATTATTATTATTATTGTTATTATTATACTATATAAAGAATTTTCAACATGTTGTCAATACAAAAGTAGAAAAAAGAGGTTTAAAAATATTCGCTAGAAATTATGAAATAATATTCCAATTATTCGCACGATTAACTAAATCTTATTTAACGTTCATCTGTTTAAAATGTATGAATGAGATTGGATACCCTTTGAGAATTCGTAGAATCTCGGATATAATTCCGTAACAAAATTTATCTCTAATTGTAGTAGTGACATAAATATAAATACTGCTGCACTGTAATGGCCGGAGGAGATTCTTATTATCCAATAGAGGATTCCTCCCACGGAAACGTTCACGGTACAACATTTCATGTTAACGAACATATATTTTTCCCTGAGGACTCTGAAACAAATTAACAAAAACATATCTGTTTTGAATATGATATAGTATCGCAAAAAGTTAGTGAACACGTTAAAGACTCTCTGCTGTGAAAAATATATTAGAAACGAAAATTAATATACGGAATGAGAACGGTGAACTAAGGTTCAAAATTAACACTCTTGAACAGCAGCCAAAACTTACAGAATTACGAATATATGGTATACCCGAATACAATGAAACTACATTAAATCCAAAACTGCAAGATGTCTTCGTGTCAAGAATGGGTGTTTTAGATTATTCAGCTACAAACTGCTATCGAATTAGATATTCTGGTATTAATTCATGGAAACCCAGAGCTAAAATAATTAAGTTTGAAAATGTTCAATAGCGTAATATGGTATATTATAATAAAGAAAAAACTAAAAGGAACATATATTGTTATAGCCGAAGAACTTACTAAGTGCAGATATGAATTACTGATTTTAGCTAGAGAAAAACTTGGAAAGAAAAACGTTGTAGCATTGTATATGCTACATTTTTCATAGTAATCAATTTAAAAAGTAAACTGGTGCATAGTGAGTTAGGCCACCCAGTATGTGGATAAATGTATTACTGGTTGCAGTGAAAAATCTCCTGAAAAGAAATTTATTAGACAAATATAAATATTTTTTTTATTCTTTCTTTCCTGCAAAAACATGCTTCACATGCAGTTAAATATATAAGTAAATAATAATGAAAATAATGCGGCACTGTTTCAGACAATTAACACTGTAATTATAACTTGTTCAGGTTGAAAAGCACTTGACACCTCATTTTGAGTTAACACCGAAATATAGTAAACACACGACGTCTTCTCTTCCTGGCTGGTTTAACAGCATGTTTCTTATGAACTTGTTTTATTTATTTCTTTAGAAGCACATAGTAGCACACTCTCTATTTTAAGGTTATATTTTGGATATTTTAAATTCATCTTCTTCTTCTTATCGTTCGATTTTGCCAAGAGCACAATTCTGTGATTTGAGTTGGTAATTAAGACCTGCGTGTAGGGATCGTTAGTTTTTTTAAATTCGTAAGACCGCGTTAGAAAGCTAAGCCATCTTAGCAGCCTTTTAAGCGTGATCCATTGAAGAAGCCGGTAGTGCTTAGGCTTGGGGCAGTAGCCTAACTAGTAAATTTGGTCAAGCCATAATTTTTATTCACGCCATAAGCTTAGGCTTATAATCGATACTGAGCCCCCACAGGTCACTTGGGGGTTGCCAGTATCCCTCATATGAGGCAATTTTCTTTGGTGTGATATCATTATTGGTATATCATCTTTCCGATGTAGCGGCCACACACAGATGGTATTATTTTAAGAAGCAAGAGGTCAATAAGCGAAAGAATCCGAGTCGTCGATTTTTTTTTGGACCACGTAGACAGTGGAGATAATTTGAGAGTGGAGGCAGCGTGTTGTAGAGGGGTCCCTGCAGTCATACCTGATTCTGGAACAAAGTTACACCAGGGCCTTCTGTTGGGTGGTATTATTTATAACATTTTGTTTGATTTAAATTTCTACTTTTCGTATAATTTTTTTTTACTTGTAAGAAATGGTACCATTTTAATTAAATTTTAACATTTTACAAAGATTCATACATTTTCGCATAAATATTTTTACATAAAATTTTCTTAAATAATACTTGTTAAACCTTGTCATAATTTAATATTTTTTTTATCAATCATTCAAATTTCAACTTAACTAAATTTTTTTGCTATTGCTAAATAAATTATTCAACTGTCCCATTGTCAAATATTAAAGTCAACTTATTATTAACATGTGTGTTTCCTTTCTTCTACTCATTTAGCTGGATATATATTATTGGTGAGCTTATTACATAACTTAGGTACTCAGTATTGTTTTCCTCCTTAGCTTTCACAATACTCATGGTTCATATAGTAAGTTAAGGTGGCGCCCTGAACATCTATTTTTTTGTTTATATATATATTCACTATTTTATATATTTTTTTGCAAGTTAACAAATGAGTAAATATCGAACCACGACCTCACTTTCCCATAACCCAGAGCTGCCGTTCGCATAATTGAAACACTTCCTGGTTTTAAGCCAAGGGGTGTTACAAGAAAGTGGCGCATCCAACGTAGCGGGCCCGATTTGTTTAACTTTGCATTTTATAAATATCCTAGCCACCAATAACCTATTAAGCTGTTGAGTGTGAGAAAGAAATACCATAGTTAATCAACATTCTAAATTTCTTATTGACCTATCATTCTGAACTTATTTATTGACCAGTTACATTTTTTTATATTTTTATCTGCTCCTTTGGTTACGTTGTTGGTATTCACGTTTTTTTGTTGTTTTCTACCTATTTGTGAGTTATTTCCGATTTTACTTTTATATGGTTTGTCGATATTTGTTGTGTGTTGATGCTTTTTTAATCTGAACAATTTTTGTAAATTTTTTTATACCTTTCATTTCATACGTTACATACATAAACATGGAACCACATAATATGAAACCAATTTATCTTCTTAGTGATGAGTTAAATTATGAATTACGCATAAGAGGTGTTAATGCTGGTAGAAAAGATGCAGCAGCAAAACGCAAGATTTTGCACCGGTTATTAGATACTGACCGCACTCGTAAAGTAGATTATGTAGATCCAAATTTTGACTATGATTCCGAAAAGGAAATTATAGAAAATACATTAGAGTCTATTAAAAGTTTAATAGTTGATTTCGACGGTCCTGCTTCGGATTCTATGTATAAGCGAATTGAGACTCGTCTTTGTCATATTCATAATCGTGTGTTAAGAATGCCTATTTTAGAAAATATGGATGGTGAGGCAATATATTTTAAAGACGATGCTCATGCAACTTGCATAGAATTTGATGCAGATTTACGAGAAAAAGTAACTGTATCTGAAAATTCACAACTAGTTAGTTCTCCTGGTCCTAGTACTAGCATTAACAATCCTGTTGCGAGAAGGTCTATTTCACCTGTTCAAAATTATAGAAAGTCATTACCTGTATACAAATGGAACTTAAAGTTTGATACAAAAAATATGAGTGTCCATACATTTTTAGAACAAGTAAATGAATTATCAGTATCTCGTAATGTTGATAAAAAAGAGTTATTTTCTACAGTGACCGAATTATTTGAGGGTCCCGGCAAATTGTGGGTAAAAAATATTATAAGCAAAAAATTAGCTACTGATTGGGACGGTTTAGTCAAACTATTAATGCGTGATTTCTTGTCAGAGAGCTATGACGATGATCTCTAGGATGAAATTAAGCAAAGAACACAAGGTGAAAAAGAACCTATTCACATTTATGTTGCTACTATGGAATCATACTTTAGTAGATTATCTCGTCCTCCAGCAGAAACAACTAAGCTTAAAATAATTAAGGAGAGAGTTTTACCTCGTTATACATCTAGAATTGCTTTGGTAGATATAAAAGATACTGATGGTTTGTGTACTATTTGTCGTAAGCTAGATGAAGTAGATCGCATAAGACATAATTATGTACCTCCACCTAAAAGTTCTAATGTGTTTCAAACTGATTTGGCATATATTGGAGAGTCTAGTAGCTCATTTGCTAGTACCTCATCCGCTAGTACCTCCACGAATAGTAAGAGGAATTACAATTCTAGGGGTAAAACCAGAAATGTTTCTGCTATCACGTGCTGGAATTGTCAGAAACCTAACCATACATTTCAAACGTGCAGGGACAAACCTAAAATATTTTGTTTTAAATGTGGCAATCCAAATGTAACGTCAAGAAATTGTTCAAAGTGTCAAAAAAACTAGTATCGCAGGCAAACGTTGTTGGTCGTCGTTTGTCACAGTTTAAAAAGACCATACCTGTAATATATTCAAGAACGATTACGAATTCCAAACTAAAGTCTCCTACGTATAATAGAAATTTTTCTCTTTCCATACCTACCTCTCAAAGAACGTCTTATAGATTTAATAAAAATATTTCTTATATGCAACCTAATTTAAATAAATGTCGAAAATTTACTTCAAAATCAGAATGGCAATCTTGGCTAGATTATGTCAAAAATTTTTATTTAGAAACTAGTAAGGTAAACAGTACCTTAGAAGTATCACCAGTCTTTGTTGAAAAACCACTAGATAATCGTCCTTATATTACTGTTAACTTATATGATCAACAATTAACAGCACTTATAGATACAGGTGCAAATCAGTCTGTCATAGGAAGTGAAGGTTTGTTTATTTTAGATCAATATAAAATTAAAATTCGTTCTATTAAATCAGAATTTGTAACAACAGCTGAGGGTCGAAAACAGACAGTTTCCGGTTCAGTTTTATTACCTATTTGTTTAGAAACTAAATGTAAATTAGTAGAATTTTTAATAGTCCCTTCTATTTGTCATGGTTTTATATTAGGTAGTGAATCTTTAAAAATCTTTGGCCTTTCTCTAAATTTTCACACAAATACTTGGGAAATGGATAACCAATCAATGCAGGTCCATATTAGTGTAGTAAATAAAACATTAAATACTAATGATAGTGGCATTCAATCAACATCTGTATTATGTCCTAAGGATCAAGTTCTTGTGAATAAAACCTTGGAAAAATTTAAGACGCTGTCACCAGTTGGAAAACTAGGTAGAACCAGTAAATTTATTCAACACATAGACACCGGTGATGCTAGACCAATCAAGCAAAGGCAATATCAGTTATCACCTTATCTATTAAAAGAATTAAATAGTCAACTGGACGAAATGTTACGTTTAGGTGTAGTAGAACCCTCATTTAGTAGTTGGTGCTCACCTGTTTTATTAGTTAAAAAATCTGATAACACCTATAGATTTTGTTTTGATGGACGTAAATTAAATTCAGTCACTAAATCTGATTCTTATCCACTTCCTAGAGTAGATTATATTCTAAATATGTTAAAAGGTGCAAAATTTATCTCGAGCGTTGATTTAAAAAGTGCCTTCTGGCAGATACCTCTGTCAGAGGAAAGTAAAGAAAAAACAGCCTTTAGTGTACCCGGTAGGGGTTTATTTCATTTTTGTGTAGTTCCTTTTGGCTTGACAAACAGTGCTCAAGCACAACAAAGACTGATGGATTCTATCCTAGGCCCAGAATTAGAGCCATTTGGTTTTGTTTATCTAGACGATGTAATTTTAATAAGTGGTTCGTTTGACGAACATATTAAACTTTTAGATGACGTTTTTAATCGCTTAAAATCTGCTAATTTCACTATTAACTATGACAAATGTCAATTTTTTCGGGATTCATTGAACTATCTTGGCTTCGTTGTGGATAAAAATGGTTTAAGAACTAACCCAGATAAAGTTGAGGCAATGGTAAATTATCCTAGACCTAAGAACAGTACAGAAGTTAAACGTTTCCTTGGTTTAGCTTCCTGGTATAGGAGGTTTGTTCCTCATTTTTCCACCGTAGTATCTCCTTTAAATGAATTGTTAAGAGGTGCAAAAGGAAAGAAACTTCCTATACAGTGGAACGATTCTGCTGAAAAGGCGTTCCAGGATATCAAGCAAGCATTAGTTTCGGCTCCGATATTATCTTCACCAGATTTTTCTTTAAAATTCACCATTCAGTGCGACGCTAGTCTAACTGGTCTTGGGTCAGTACTGACACAAGTCCAGGATGGGGTTGAAAAAGTTATCGCTTTCGCTAGTCGTAGTCTTTCTAGGGCTGAGCGAAACTGGTCAACTTACCAGCGTGAATTAGCTGCTGTATTATTTGGTATCACAAAATTTAGACCATTTATAGAGGGTACTCGCTTTACGGTTGTAACTGATCACTATAGTCTTTTATGGTTTCACAAATTACGTGAACCGACAGGAGTTTTAGCTAGATGGGCAACACAGTTGCAACAATTTGATTTTGAGATAGTTCACCGTAAAGGTAAACTAAATGTGGTACCAGATGCATTGTCCAGGTCACCCCTTCCGGTTGAAATAGATTTATTAGGAATCTTGCTTGATAACCTAGAGCCCTGGTACTTAGAAATGAGGGATAAAATCGATAAACATCCAGAACGCTACCCACACTGGTTAGTAAAAGACGGTTATATTTACAAATATTTACCAAAAAATATTCCTTTAATAACGAACACTTCAGATTGGAAATTAGTTGTCCCTCTATCACAACGAGAGCGAATTCTTAACCAATGCCACGATATTCCTACGTCAGGGCATTTCGGATTTTACAAAACTTTTAAAAAAATAACCGAGAATTATTACTGGCCCAAGTTAAGAAAAGATGTATTTAAGTATATAAGAAATTGTAATATTTGTCACAGTCAAAAAATGCCTAACTCGACACCAATGGGTCTTATGGGTAGAGAAAGAAAAATTTCTATGCCGTTTCAATGTATTTTTATTGATTTCCTAGGTCCATATCCACGTTCACCACGAGGTAACACTCATGCAATTATAGTTACCGATTACTTTACTAAATATGTTTTAGTAAAACCAGTACGTGCTGCTAATGCCAAAAATTTAATTTCGTTTATAGAAAATGATGTATTTTTAGTTTACGGAGTAAGTCAATTTATAGTATGTGATAACGGTTCACAAATGACTGGGAAAGAATTTGAAAAATTCACTAAAAAGTACCAGGTACAAGTTTTATATAACGCACGGTATCATCCCCAGACTAATGCAGCTGAGCGAAATATTAGAACCTTATTAACATCAATTCGTTGTTTTGTAAATAGACACAAAGACTGGGACAAAGAAATTTACAAAATTGCTCATGCCATGAGAGTTTCAACACATCACACAGTAGGGTATAGTCCCGCTTTTCTAACTTTTGGCAGAAATATACCTATATCTGGTGATTTTTATAGCGAAAAAATCCGCGATATTAATTTTGACTTAGAACCTGGATATGCAGACCAATACGCAGAAAATCTTAAAAATTTTCCTGAATTATATAGAAAAGTGCAAGAGAAATTAAATGTTATGTATCAGAGAAATTCTAGACAATACAATTTACGTAGGAGAGACTTTCAGTTTAGAGTAGGCGATAAAGTTTGGAGACGCAATCATGTTCTTTCGGATGCTGAAAAACAGTTTTCGGCTAAGTTGGCACCTAGGTATGTGTTATGCAAGGTGCGTACAGTTAAATCACGCATAGTGTATGAGTTAAATAATATGGACGGTACAGATGCTGGCACCTGGCACATAAGCCAGTTAAAGCCTTATCTAGGATCGAATTCTGATTTGTCAGAGTAAAATTTTTCTGTCACCTAGATACTTCAACTAAAATTAATTTTCAACACCTCTGGTATACCGACAGTAACCTTCGCTATTTAATTCACATTCACTAGGCCAATAAGTAATTTTTTCGTTCGTGAGATAGTCACATTTTTCTTGGAGTTGTTAAATTTAAAATTTATGTAGATTTATGGCACAAAGTCATTTTTTTGTCACAACTTCCGATGTTGAATTTAGGTCTACATTTATCTATGCTGTAACGTAAGAAGTTTCGAAATCTTTTTATACAACAAAAGCTATAAATGTAATCTTACATTTTTTTAAGTACCGTTGTGAAACTTCTTACATAGCTAGGGTTTATTTCATTTCCTAGTAAGAAATTAAAACACTTCACTGTTTTATTTTGTTTCTTGCTTGAGATGGCTTAATCATATGCTATATTTCCCTATATTGACGTCAAATATTCTTGTCCCAAAAAATAAGCCTTCGCTTATTCCCCTTTATCAATTGATCAATTGTCCCTCCGTGAATTCGATAAGAATTACCCCCTATTGTACATATTCCCTATTGTATATATTCTACTGATAGAAATGCAAAAGATTGCATTTACTTTTCTGCACGTACTAGTAGATTTTAGTTAGTATTTAGGATCTTGTAAATAAGACTAGTTGATAGGCAGATTTGACAACTCCTGAGAAATGGATGCATTAAAATTAGCTATATTCGGGTAGAATTATTACTAACTTAGTACTTAAGCAAAATTAGGGAACTGTAGGATTTAAGTAAAAAAAAAATTTATAAAAACTGATAATAAGTAAAACAATCATGAATTTGTAAAAATATACCCTTCTTCAAAGGATATATTTTTAATGGTGGAGAGGGGCAGTGTAGCATTGCATATGCTACATTTTTCATAGTAATCAATTTAAAAAGTAAACTGGTGCATAGTGAGTTAGGCCACCCAGTATGTGGATAAATGTATTACTGGCTGCAGTGAAAAATCTCCTGAAAAGGAATTTATTAGACAAATATAAATATTTTTTTTATTCTTTCTTTCCTGCAAAAACATGCTTCACATGCAGTTAAATATATAAGTAAATAATAATGAAAATAATGCGGCACCGTTTCAGACAATTAACACTGCAATTATAACTTGTTCAGGTTGAAAAGCACTTGACACCTCATTTTGAGTTAACACCGAAATATAGTAAACACACGACGTCTTCTCTTCCTGGCTGGTTTAACAGCATGTTTCTTATGAACTTGTTTTATTTATTTCTTTAGAAGCACATAGTAGCACACTCTCTATTTTAAGGTTATATTTTGGATATTTTAAATTCATCTTCTTCTTCTTATCGTTCGATTTTGCCAAGAGCACAATTCTGTGATTTGAGTTGGTAATTAAGACCTGCGTGTAGGGATCGTTAGTTTTTTTAAATTCGTAAGACCGCGTTAGAAAGCTAAGCCATCTTAGCAGCCTTTTAAGCGTGATCCATTGAAGGAGCCGGTAGTGCTTAGGCTTGGGGCAGTAGCCTAACTAGTAAATTTGGTCAAGCCATAATTTTTATTCACGCCATAAGCTTAGGCTTATAATCGATACTGAGCCCCCACAGGTCACTTGGGGGTTGCCAGTATCCCTCATATGAGGCAATTTTCTTTGGTGTGATATCATTATTGGTATATCATCTTTCCGATGTAGCGGCCACACACAGATTGTATTATTTTAAGAAGCAAGAGGTCAATAAGCGAAAGAATCCGAGTCGTCGATTTTTTTTTGGACCACGTAGACAGTGGAGACAATTTGAGAGTGGAGGCAGCGTGTTGTAGAGGGGTCCCTGCAGTCATACCTGATTCTGGAACAAAGTTACACCAGGGCCTTCTGTTGGGTGGTATTATTTATAACATTTTGTTTGATTTAAATTTCTACTTTTCGTATAATTTTTTTTTACTTGTAAGAAATGGTACCATTTTAATTAAATTTTAACATTTTACAAAGATTCATACATTTTCACATAAATATTTTTACATAAAATTTTCTTAAATAATACTTGTTAAACCTTGTCATAATTTAATATTTTTTTTATCAATCATTCAAATTTCAACTTAACTAAATTTTTTTGCTATTGCTAAATAAATTATTCAACTGTCCCATTGTCAAATATCAAAGTCAACTTATTATTAACATGTGTGTTTCCTTTCTTCTACTCATTTAGCTGGATATATATTATTGGTGAGCTTATTACATAACTTAGGTACTCAGTATTGTTTTCCTTAGCTTTCACAATACTCATGGTTCATATAGTAAGTTAAGGTGGCGCCCTGAACATCTATTTTTTTGTTTATATATATATTCACTATTTTATATATTTTTTTGCAAGTTAACAAATGAGTAAATATCGAACCACGACCTCGCTTTCCCATAACCCAGAGCTGCCGTTCGCATAATTGAAACACTTCCTGGTTTTAAGCCAAGGGGTGTTACAACGTTTGGTCAATTGACGGAAAAATTTACACAGTAATTAATAGTGAAAAGGTTAAGATAAAAATGAAGATGATGTTATCATAATGCATAAGTAGTTGTCGGAGTCACAAATAATTTCTTCCAGTTTTTCTTGTTTCTTCCCTCTCTTTTATTTATTAAATTTTGTTTGTAATACTCTATATTATAATAAAACTCATAAAACTCATATTGCAATTAAAATCATACTCTGTACATTTATATACATTTCTTTCTTTCACTTTAATTTATTATATTTGATTTTAGGATAGGTGACATAATATGAAGGGATTATCATTTGCTTTTCTCAATATTAGATCATTAACTCGCAACTTCTCAGATTTCAAAACTATTATACTGAAAAAAAAACTATGATATTGTTGGAATATCATAAACATAATTGTTGGAAAGAATACCTAGCAATTTAATTAAAGTACAAAGTTATATTTTTTTAGGTACGGATAGAAACCCGTAGGTGGTAGTGTAGGTATATACTTTAGAGAAAATTTAAAACATCAATTTCTATTTTCTAGTCCAAATAATATTTTGGAACAACTGCGAATAAGTGTAACATCACTGAAAATCGATTTTACTTTTGGGTCACTGTATAGAGCACCGAATAATAATTTTATGGAATTTCTTACTGCTTTCAAAGATAGCTTATCTCGTTTTTCATTAACTGACAATAAAACCATTTGTGGAGGAGACTTAAATATATAGATATTTTAGGTACATAAAACCAAGAAATTTTAAATATACCAAATAATATAACTGTAATCCATAGGCAGATGACACCGCTATTTTATTTATAGAAGCAAATTGGACAGAGGTATACGAGAAAGCTGAAGCAGTATCTAGTCGATAAAAATTTTGCTGGATTTTAGTTTAACTTTAAACATCAGAAAAACAACATTTATAGCTTTTTACACCTCAGCTACTGATTGATCTGTTCAAAATACACTAAAAGTCCACAAAAAATACCGCAGTCTCAATTACAACTGATGAAATAAAAAAGGTAAAAGCTACTAAATATTTAGGAGTCGTGATTGATTGATCAGCATCTGAGATGGAACGACCATAGTAATTTTATAGCAATAAAAATTCGTAAATTAATTCATAAATTTTATCAATTAAGATCAATCGTAAATAATAAATTGTTAATGGTTTTATACAACTCCTTAGTTGGGTCTATATTAAAATACTGCATTGTAATCTGGGGTTGATTATATAGTAAAATAAAATGAACCTATCGTTTGGATTTTATTTCTCAGGGTATTATTTTATGATCAATCGATGGGGAAAAATGTCAGGAACTATATATTACAATGTTTAAGACTTGAGTGTTATAGCAATTTTGTAAATAAATAAAAACTATCAACAAATTGGCCTCACTCGAATTTAAATTTTTTTTACATTTTTTTGCCAAGTTGTTTTGTCAAGTGCAGCACGCGCCGATCCGCCATGTCGCCGTGGTGACAAAAGTTAGCTGACCAAACGAAAACAAATTGGCAAAAAATCTTAAAAAATTGATTTAAAAAAAATTAAGCATCGTAGAAAGGCATTTCCCGTATCAGAATTGTAGAGAATTTCTTTCTCTACAACGTGATATTTCTTTTTTAATTATTAGAAGTATTTTATGGTCATTGTACCGTGTTAAAGTCGAGTGAGACCAATTTGTTGATAGTTTTTATTTATTTATTTACAAAATTGCTACAACACCCAAGTCTTAAACATTTCAATGTATTGTTCCTGACACATATTCCTTCATACCACGACAAAATTTTACATCAAAATAATTAGTAAATTTCGAAAAGTGACCATCTAAAATTTAATTTTACGAAAGTCATGTGTTAAAAATGGGTACATTTAGTGGTAAAAATTAAATAATCTTCGCAATGTTTAAACTCAAGTTAATTCAAATTCAGTTAGTAGTTTACAAAAGATATAAAATTAAAACATCTTATTTTCCCTTTTTTGCGCTACTTAATTTTTGAAATATTCGCTATAAAAGTGAGGGCTCAACGCATTTGAAACGTATATCATTTGATGTCTGCAGAATGAACCACTTATCAAAAACCATGTCTTTAAAAAAGTTAAATGCCTTCATAAATTTCTCTACTGTTTCCTATTCAGAAATTATCAACAGTTTATAGCAGCCGCGCCGTTCCTTTTGGGAACAGATAATGCAGTCTTTACTTCTATTAAAGGAGCTTAGTGCACGTGTTCTTACTAACGGTTTCATTGTTAGAATTAAGACTTCTGATGATACATCATTTTTTTAAGTTTTTTTTTATGTGTATAGTGTTTATAACATTCATTGACTGAATGGTAAAAAAATTACTATTACCTACTAAGGACAATCTAGAATATACAACGTCTCTTTTAATTTCCGCATAAGTAACAATTTTGTACCTTCCAATGTAAGAGTTATTGAGGGGGCGAGCGTAGGTGCGTCTTTACTATGTACATACTTCGGTATGCGATGTAAAGCAACGACAGGCGCGGTTAGTACTTGGATTGGTGACCATTCCAACGGAAACCGCGTTCTCGCCTCACACATCTTCCAGCGGCTTGTATATCAGTGTATGCGCGGAAGCTATACAACCTTAGGCGAGGGTTGTATAGGAGATATACCATCCTTCGGAGGGGATGTAAAGCCGTCGGTCCCTTGTCTATTAAATGTTAGGCAAGTAAAAGATCCCTACTCTTCTTAAGGGAAGAGGTTCGGCAAAATTCCTGGTTGGGGGTAGTTCGTCTACAGGCGTCGGTGTTAGGCCTCAGTAGCGGAAATAGGCCGACGTTAAATAAATGTATAAAAAAAAAGAGTTATTGAGATTTCTTCCAGCATTCTGACAAATAATACGCAAACCTGAATCATATTGATGAAGTAGTTTCTTCCGGGTCTTGCCGTGGTCGTCGAACTTGACTCAACATTTCGCTAATCATCCTGTCAGCTTCTTCAGAAGGGATTATAGAGACTGAATTTGTTGTATTACACTCCTCGTTATATACCTAGGCGCCGCTTCCCTTCGCTGGTCATTGGTCGTGCTTGGTTCGCTTCGCTGCTCATTCGTCGTGTTTGGTTGACCGTGACTTACTACGATGCTGGTACTTGGCAATATCAGTCTCCACGTGTTACTAAGTCGATACCCATCCTCTCTGTTAAAATTGTTCACGTTTTTCATAATTTCCAGTGATTCCCTAATGATTTGCGGACAATAGCGCGTATTCCTGACTAATATATTGACGTCCTCGTAGTCGATTTTATGGTTCTCGTTATTATGGACATGTTCTGCTATCGCCGACCTATCAGTGTATCCAAATCTGGTATTCTTGTGATGTTCTTTGATTCTGCACTGGATACTCCGTCGTGTTTGTCCGATGCAGCTCTTACCACATGTGCATTTCAACTGGTAAACACCTTTTGATAACAGTTTGGGGACAAGGTCTTTGATTGAGGGATGAATCTACTGTATTTTCTTCACTGTTCGAAGCCGTACACCTACCTTCTTTTTGAATAAAATCTTCTTCAGCCTATCTGTGACTCCCGCGACGTAGGGTAGGCATGCATACGTTGTTGGTTGTTGCTGTTCTTCTTCTGTAGTTCTCCTCTAGTTATTTACTATTCGTTGTATATTGCTTTGACTGTATGCGTTCTTTTCTAAAGCTTGTTGGACATTCTGTAGTTCCTCGGGTTTGTTATCGTCATCCATATTGTGTTGGATCTGTGGACCAAGGTTCTAATTAACACTCTCTTCTGTTGTGGATGGTGAAGAGATATCGCATGTAGGTAACGATCGGTGTGCGTTTTCTTTCTGTAGACGCCGTGGGCCAGCTTGCCATTGTGTGACCTTTTCACTAATACATCTAAAAAAGGTAAAGCTCCATCTTACTCGGTCTCCATTGTAAATTTGATACTTGGATGCTGTTTATTCAAACGGTCGAAGAAAACAGATAAAAATAATTTTCCATGTGGCCATATGATGAACGTATCGTCTACATAGCGTAGCCAGCACTTTGGTATATTTTCACTGTAGCGTATAGCTTCCTCTTCAAAAGCTTCCATGAATAGGTTGGCTATCACAGGTGAAAGTGGTGATCCCATGGCTGGTCCTTGCTTCTACTCGTAGAAGTCTCCATTTCATAGAAAGTAGGTTGTAGACAGGCACAATCGGGCCAGATCAGGTATGTCTTCTCTTAATCCTTTACGTACAAGTTGTTGGCGAATCAGGTTAACTGTTTTCTCAACTGGTACACTGGTGAACAAAGATTCGACGTCAAAACTAACCATGATTACTCGTTATTTCCAAGTCTTCCAAAATTTCTACGAAGTGTCCGGAGTTCTTTACGTGGCTACTAGTCTTATCTATATAGGGTTGTAGTGTGTCTGCGACGTGTCTGGCCAACTCATAAGTTGGTGATCCACATGTGCTGACGATTGGTCTTAAAGGATTACCTGGTTTATGAATCTTAGGGAGGCCGTAGAGTCGTGGTGGTAAGGTTTCACTTGGCAGCAGGCGGCGTTGTTCTTCTACTGGGATTAATGCTTTCTTGATAGCTGTTCTCGTTTGTCTTTCAACTCTTGATGTCGGATCCTTTTTGTACTGTACTGTTCTGGAGCTAATAATGATTGTATTTTTTCCTCATGTTCTTCTTTCTTCATTACCACTGTGGCATTGTCTTTATCTGCTCTTAAAACAATGATATCTTTATTATTGCGAATATCTCTGAGAGCTTCACATTCCTCTCTAGTAATGTTCCTCCTAGGTGGTTTTGATTTGCGCAGTATTCGGCAGGTTTCGTGTCTCACTTCCTCAGCTTCTTCGACTGACAACCCTCTAATGGCGTTCTCAACTTAAGTGAAAATGTCTTCCTTAGGTACTTTATTTGACGCAACAGCGATGTTCCTTCCTTTGGCCAATACAGTTATCCATTCTTCTGGTAGTGGTTAGTCCGTTAAATTAATTACGGTCTTCCCGACATCCAGTTTGGGTGTAGTTGATGTATATTTCGCTTGAAGTTTCTCAAATTTCTTAATTTGCTTCTTAGTGGCCCTATCTTGTTGAACTTCTGCATGCTCATAAGTAATGCGATCGACTGTACTCCAAAGATCTTCTCTTAATGTGGTGGCCAACTCCAAGTGTAAATTATATAACTGCAAAGAGACTATATGTAGTTGATGATAAGTGTATCTTACCCTCTCCCTGGTTAATGCTTCTTCCGTTCTGTTGATAATCCTCCGGGCAGCAGGTGTTTCTAGGTGGTGTTTAATCTTGACGAATGTTGGTTTGACCTTCTTGCTCTACAGCATCGTAGGAAGTGCTAACGATGAAAGTAACTTATTCTTCTTATTCCTTAGTGTGTCTAATCTCCTTGTTTTTAAGTAGATATCACATTTTTGAAATATGCAAAAATAAGTCGCTAAAAAGAACAAGAAACACAGGAAAGTAAAAATATTAAGTAAAATCTTGCCTAAGAATTTTTTTAAATAGAAGAAAAAAGATATGTATTATTTTTCGACTTTTGATCTAAACAATGCACAAACGAAAAAAAAAAAGAAAAAAAAATGTTTGGTTTTTAACCAAGTAACAACTAAAATTAAAAACTAAGTAATTCTCAAAAACAAAGAAAAGAAATAAGATTTCTCATTCGATAAGAACACAACCTAAAAGCACTTTAATTATCTCTGAAAAAATACACAACGAAAGAAGAAATAGTTTACACGAGTATGCCTGCAGGTGAGCATGTGAACGATCCATCTTTTGGTGTCTGAAGGACTTTTATTATATATTTAAAAAATGAATGTTAACGTTCACAAAATAAGGGTTCAAAACGACTGTTTCAGACGGAGGATAATATAAAATGTATACTTGCTGTTCGTTTTTGCTTAACTGCTGCTCTGATGGTATCTATTGGACGTCCTAACACTATAAATCTAACACTGGGGGTATTAACACTTTTTTAAAATTATACCTGAAAGGGAATTTTGCAAACACAAATAAAAGACAATATAAAGTTCAAAAAATATATATTAAATCTTCAAAAAATTTATGTTTTGACAAACAATAGTTTGGCCCGTGTACAACACATGGTGAGGAACGGAACGATTTATAATGTACCAACTACCATCCAATATGCAGTTTTTGAGCTAAAAAGATTCAAGAAAAGTTCAATGTTTATTAAATTTTGGTGGGCTTTTGCTTGCCTGTCTATTCACGTATTTTTGTTTCAATATCAATTTTGGTCGCTCCTCGGAGCTTGAAAATGCTTGAATCGCAACGGCTTTGAATTATATTTGGGCAACTACAATTTCATACGTTCAGGCAAGGCGGTCCCATGCACATATGAGTACATGGTAAAGATACTTTTCTGACACCGAATCACTGAGGAACCGGTTTAGGGCAAATCCCGTTAAAACTCATCATTTTCCCGTCAAAATCGACTGCTAGGAAATGATGGGGGTTCCATGTCGCTAAGGGCTATTTTCGCTAAAGCTCACGATATATTTTGAATAGAAGCTGGATTAACTTGTCCTCATATTTAATACCACGCATGAGTTGCAGTGCTTAACAACGTTAAATTTCCGAAATTGAAGTCAAATTTTGTTATACTTTCTAAATTTAGGTGGTCGGGGCGACATTACGTCCCTGTGTAGCGACATTTACTACACTTTCTAAAATGACGTGTCACGGTTTTATTTCAGCTTTAAATATTTCATATTTGATCCTTGATTTAGGCAACCAGTTAAACACATCTATTAATTTTGGCCATACCTTGCTTAATTTTATAGCTTACCTTATTATGATAAATAATAATAACACCGTAAATTACTTTCAAATAGTTTATTGCCTACCTATTTAACCATTTAGTATAACTAATACGTAATTCAGTGTATCGTATGTGTTCGTCTGTTTTTCTGAAATTTGAAATAATATAGATTAATTTACGTAAATAAGTATTATTAAACACTCACCTTCCTCAATCATTTCCATAACGTTAATGTAAAAAATTCCCGGTAGCGCATCTGTAATAAAATGTTGTCTTACTTAGCAAAAGATTTAATAGAAAACCGATATCATTTTAATAGTTTTCGTCTACAAAATTCACTTTTCAAAATGCATTAGTACCTTACTACCAATTGAATTAATATATCTTAGGATAATTATATATGTCACTTACCTAAATCATTTATTGCAAGTTCTATATTATAACATATTTCTAGAAAATACTATATAGGTTATAATCCTTTCACCAATGTTTACTTAAATGTGCGGCCGGCTGTCATTTTTCTATCGGTTCAGTAACATTCAATATGATAGCACCAAATATAGAATTAGGCGAGTCATAGGCGCGCACGCGCTCGTCTCTTAATTATGTTTCTTTAAAAATCGATATCTTTTCTAATAGATCAAATGGAATAATGAAACAAAATGCTCCAGATAGGAGATTTTATTATTATTAGTGTTAAATTTTAAAGAACATAGTTTCATTAAATTTTGAGTATTTATTTCCGTTCCCCATCCCAGATGTTGGACTATTCACATCACTTTTCTGGTGCTGTTCATGTTAGTAACTTTTCTGGTATATGTAGTGATTGTTGAGTGGGCATCGTCAAATTTCAAAGATATTCTTCTGGGGAAGAGATCTGGTTTTCGATTGTGGTCGAGTGATAAGTGTCGACATTTTCTGTTGAAGTGAACATTTGATCTAGAATCATCCTACGGGGATTTATTCATTTTTCAACAGTAAATTTGTGATTTTCATTGTTTTGATGAGAGAAGTTCAAACCTTCGTATATTTTAATGAAAATCTTGTCTTTTCAAGGGATTTAATGTGTCCATTATCCTAGCACGTGAGTAGTTTTCTTAAAATTTAGTTTGAGTCCCTCCTGACCATTTATTTTATAACTTTGCAGTTGTAAGGACAATCGCAGACCAACCGACGATTGCTTTGTGTCCTGTTATTTCCTTTTTTTGGAAAATCGCCCTCGACAGAGGTAATTAAATCTATACATTTGTTCCTTTGTTATTTCTCTGTCACTAAGGGATATTAAATACATTTTAGGGTGCTCCTAGCAGGTATTAGTAAGAGGTATTACTGCAGGGCGTCTCTAAAGGTACCACTAGTCGATTGTTCCCCTCACCATTGTATTGGAACCTCGTACCGCGGAACTATCTTGGAATATTTCAACTTGAGTAAGAGGTCACATGAGGAAAAAAATTATAAGTAAATGGGTGGAAAGTAAGGTCAGTCATTTTATTAGAGGTGTTTTTTTACAACCTTTTTTGTTAATCTTCTGAACATTGAACCAATTGATTTCTAAAACCTAAGGAAGTAATTTCATGTGAACAAGAATATAGCTATATACTTGGGGAGCACAAAAAACCTGTGATATATATATTTTTCTTTATCGACTGATCGATATCTTCTTAATATTATAAATATAATGTGTGTTCAATATAAACTATTTTAGCTGTTTCAAAACATTTTTTTTCCTACCTCTTTACTTACTTAAAGAATTATATCCATTTTGGGTAAGATTTCATACTCAAGTTGAGAACTTTCGTAGTAACAAGTTGATTAGTTATTAGTTAGTTGCTTAGTTAATTTGCTAAACTCAAATTTCAACAACAACCAAAAATAATCCTACAATAATTGTCTCCTCTTTCGTGATTTACCAGTAGATAAACTGATTACTACATTACTTGTAATATCTAAATGCTGTCAGGTGTTAAATAACGTGGCGCTCTTAATATCTTTTTTTTTTTAATCATTAAGCTACCCTGTCTCTATGATAAGCTGGATCTGACTAGCATTTATTTTAGGTAAGTTGGCAAATTCTCTGCGATTCCTAAACTTTTTTTGTTTGTCGCGTATTTAGATAATTAGAGAGCTAATAACGTTAAATAGTTAAATCTATGTATTTTTTTTTTATGCCACAATTATTAAGGACCCTGAGGTCCTCTTGCTCCACAGCTAGCCGTGCACATACTAATTACAGTTATTAAATTAAATTATGTGATTATAATTAACAATCCTTACTATTACTATTTAATTTTTGAAAGCTCACAAAAAATAAAAATTGAACTGTTCTCGGCATTTTTTTTTCCTTTACTTTAAATTTTGCGTGGCAGGCGCTCCTTGGGGAGTTATTGAAATTTTTGCATAAAAATCGCTCCGTAGAGCGAAAATATGATTAAAACATTAAAAACCTCTTCCACGATATTTTGACGTGAAGCACGCTTTTCATGCGAAATATGTAATAAGTTGAATTTTGTTACAGTTTCGAAAAGTACATCGAGGGTTTTATCGTGTTCTTTAACAAGCACAGCGTAGTTTACATGTTTCGCATGATGCCGATGTACCTATATCAATTCGTTTTGAATTTGGGAGCGGAGCGCTGCATGTAACACTGCGCAACTTATATGACAGTATTTTTGTTATTTCTGAGATAATAAATTAAACGAAGCCTCATTTTGTAGCTAAGTAATTTGTCTACATCCTTTACTTTAGAATTATTTCTTTTTATTGTGAAACAAAAAAGGTGGACGGGTGTATATAACGAAATTCTAAATCTCTATTTTGGTATTACTTTTAACTCCGTTATCTTAAAAGATACGAAAAGATTCACAAGAGCTTTTATCTTTCAGCGTAAAATTTGTAGTTGACTAAAAAAAAAAAGAAAATTAAAATCGGATCAGCGATTGCGGAGATAGAGTGCACATCCGGTTTGGCATAAAAACCAACATGGTGGACTTCTTCCTACTTTCCGGGATGTCCACGTCATGGATTCCTGAGCTACATATATACATATATCCCCAATTAAGATTCTGAAATCAAAGTCCGTACATTCCATGGGTTAATGAAATCCTTGTCAGGGGGTGGTCTAATAAATTAGATATTGATTAATTTTGTGAATGAAATGTGAGGTTATTTTGATTTTGCTACGAAAACTATATATGTATTAGGGTGGTCCTTAATTATAAGGGAACCATCCAATATGCGGTTTTTGAGCTAAAGATTACACAAAAAGATTCAAGAAAAGTTCAATGTTTATAAATTTTTGGTGGGCTTTTGTTTGCCTGTCTATTTACGTACTTTCAGTTCAATATCAATTTTGATCGCTCCTCGGAGCCTAAAAATGCTTTAATCGCAACGACTTTGAATTATATATAGCAATTATAAATTCATACGTTCAAGCAAGGCGATCCCATATGAGTACATGGTAAAGATACTGTTCTGACACTGAATCGCTAAGGAACCAGTTTATGGCAAATCCCGTTAAAACCCATCATTTTCCCGTCAAAATCGACTACTAGGAAATGATGTGGGTCCCTTGTCGCTAAAGGCTATTTTCTCTAAAACTCTCGATATACTATGAACAGAAGCTGGATTAACTTGTCCTCATAATTAACACAACGCATGAGTTGCAGTGCTTAACAACGTGGATTCGTAAATGGGTCAAATTTTGTTACTGTTTCTAAATTTTGGTGGTCGGGACGACATTACGTTCCCGTGCAGCGACATTTACTACACTTTCTAAAATTACACTCCTTGATGAGTTATTGAAATTTTTGCATAAAAACGAATATGATTAAAAATATAAAAACCTCTTCCAACGATATTTTTACGTGAAGCACGCTTTTCATGCGAAATGTCGGATTTTGTTACAGTTTCGAAAAGTACATCGAGGGTTTTATCGTGCTCTTTAACAAAAGCGTTCTCTTTATTTCTCCTACTACTTGCTGACAGCACGGACACAGTCACGGACAGTTCAGGTTAGGTTGTGTCATATTAGCGATAGGTATTTGCTAGTTTTTACATACACAGAAACCCAAAAAACCGTTTTACGTCTAACCACAAAACGATACGAAATTTATGAAATTTTCAGCGTGAGGCATGGTTTTCCATCATTTGATTTGCCTAAAATATGGATGGGTTTTATATGTTTATAAAAGGAAAAAATTAGGGGGTGAGACAATTGAAATTCCGGATTTCCAAAATAAGGACCACCCTAATATGTATACGTGGCCTTTATTCTGTATTGATGTATTTGTTAATTACCTAAGGGAAATAAATATTTTTTTTGATACTTTTTTTATTTAAATATCAAAGTTTAATTACAAAGTTATAAAATATTAAGAGATGTACTTAAAATTAATGTTTGTTTTGTACTTCAATACAACGGCTTTAATTAATAATTATTAGTTTTCCTCATTACCTCCATTTAAATTGGATCGTGTAAATATTTTTATTCTACTAGACCTAAATAAAATCTATTAATTTCAAATGATTTTGCATTTTACAACGAATTATTCCTTAAAAACTTCATTTGTGTTTATCATGTTCAATATGAAAGATAACTGTCTACGATACCACTTGTACTTTTTAAGACGTCATATGTTATGGCCAAAAGATAGTACAAGGCCAGTAAATAATTGCAATTTTCTTCGAACAGCAGTGATGTACGTACCTATTATATCATTACTTCTCGTGAATATATGCATGGAGTGTTATGCGTCTTTATCAAGTAAGTAGACAATTTTTGTGAATAATTGCAATCACTTTAGGCAGAACAGTTTAAAGATAAATGATTAAAATTTAGAACATCATATACCGGGTGATTCAGAAAGTAGCGCCACTCGAGCCCCCACTTTTTCTGCGGTTTTAAAAATCAAATTCTGAATATTGGAAAATCAAATATAGGTATCAATGGCCACGTTTTGACCATTCGGTGGTAAAATAATCACTTCCGTTATGGCACGAAATTGAAACAACTTTCTTATTTTAAATAATAGGTTACTAAATGATAATAATTTGGAAACTAGAACTAAATTAAGTGTAAATAGCATAATGGAACTCTTAACACTGTGTATAAAAACAACCTATTTTTAATTGGACAATGAGTTCTATCAGCAGGATTTTGGTATGGCTATGGGGTCTGCATTATCACCAATTTTAAGCAACATATTTATGGAGAACTTTGAGAACACACATGTTCAAAATTATATAAACAAACCGGTTCTCTGGTGGAGATATGTTGACAACATCTTTGCAATTTGGCCTCAGGGTGTCGATTTACTAGATACTTTTTTAGAAAATATAAATAGTAAGGAACCGTCTATTAAGTCACATTAGAAGTAGAAAGTATTAATGAACTACCGTTTTTAGATGTTTTAATTAGAAGGGTAAAACAAGCGTTTATAGAAAACCAACACATACTAATAGATATCTAAATTTTAACTCAAATCAGTCAATAAATGTTAAAATGGGTGTTGTAAAATGTTTATATGATAGGACCAAAATAATTTCATCTAATAGTGAAATATTAAATAACGAGAAAAAATGTATCAAAATGGTTCTAGTACAAAATGAATATCCTGAAGCCTTTGTTGATAGAGTTTTCATAAATGTTGAAAATAGGGACCAGTCAAGTACGACAAAAACCTGAACGTCATTATACAGCAATAATTCCTTATGTATACGGACTATCGGAAAAACTACGCCGTATAGGCGACAAATTTGATATTAGGACGATATTTCAAATGGGGAACACTTTAAGATCTATTTTAACAAAAACAAAACCGATAAACAGGGAGCAAAATTCAAAAAACTCTATTTACAATATCCCGTGCGAATGTGATAAATGTTATGTGGGTGAGTCATTCAGACCTTTCAGTGTGAGGTTGGATGAGCACAAGAATTACATTAGAAAGAATGAAATTCAGAAATCAAAAATTTGTGAACAGGCTTGGGAAAACGGACATAGAATAATCTGGGACTCGGAAAAAAATTTTAACAAAAGAAACAGATACCAAAAAAAGAAAAATTAAAGAATCAGCAATAATCTTATTAAATGAAGATAAGTGCATATCGAATTGTTCTGTAGATATTTGTACAACCTGGTTACCAATGTTAAAAGAAGAACTTAACAAACTCAACATTATCTAAAGGAAAATATCATCAGTTCTATGTTCTGTGTAAGTAGTAAGTATCTATGGAAATAACACATAAACAGAATCTTAAAGCTGTGTATTTGACATACACAGCAAAATAAGAGTTCTTCCAAAAAATAGCTTTGAAAACGGAAAGAGATTAGTTTCCGAAACGTCAGCAAAATACATTATTTCTGTGTTTATTCCGATTTATATTATTTGCAAAACATAACCTCTGACTTTTCCTTTGGCGTAAAGGTCACGGGCGCATAGGCTTTTTTCCAATAATTCTATTATTTTGTAGATTCGATGATTTGTTTTGAAGAGGATAATAATACATGTGGTAGAAAATCCAAATAATAGGAAATAATATGCACCCTGTATATTTACGTCAATTTTCTCATAAAGCTGTAATTTCCCCTTCCAACGCCTTTTTCAGATTTAAAATCTGTGAAAAACAACCTTGGAAATGACATTTATTTGCCATTTCTAGTTGACTTTAGAATTCAGGGACAAATTAAAATAATTCCGAAGTAGACTTTGAATTTGAATAAAAGGATATTTCTCAACAAGTTACACATAAAAATAAACATAAAAAACACCCCCAATTCCAGAAGCCAGGGACTTGTGCGGGGGGGGGGTTAAACATTGAAAAAACACGAACATACAACCATTTCCTCCGACAGTGCCAGTGCCAGTGCCGGAGCCAGGATTCGAACCCGGTGGTGCGATGCCCGTGTGATTAATCGCGATTGCCACCTCGCGCCTTAACCCACGCGGCTATCGACCAGACAATGCAAATGTAAAATTGGCCTATTTTGTTCATTTGCTTGGATTTATAAAAGTTTTTCCCGTTTTTCCATTTCATGGAAATTCAATTTGTCATAACTCCAATTTTTCCAATAGTACCCTGCATGATTTATTTTTATCAGATAGAGTGGTAAGTTTACTTCATATTGATTTTTCCCGATTAAAAATTGATTTTTTTTTCTGCTGAGTTGGCTTTGGAATCTGGTCCTTTACTCACGCATACAATTAAAAATTGAATATAAATTAAAATAAATATTAAGCTTTTTGTAGAAGTGTTACGAATTATGTGTCCATTATAATCTATCCCTCCGTAATTTTATTTTGGATACAATAAAAATTTGCTAAAGGCAACTCTACAAGAAATATATCAAAATAAAACGTTAGAACCCAAAAATAAAGCTACTTCGGAAAAACTAACTCCATCGGGCTCGCCTCACACATCTTCCAGCGGCTTGTATATCAGTGTATGCGCGGAAGCTATACAACCTTAGGCGAGGGTTGTATAGGAGATATACCATCCTTCGGAGGGGATGTAAAGTCGTCGGTCCCTTGTCTATTTAATGTTAGGCAAGTAAAAGATCCCTACTCTTCTTAAGGGAAGAGGTTCGGCAAAATTCCTGGTTGGGGGTAGCTCGTCTACAGGCGTCGGTGTTAGGCCTCAGTAGCGGAAATAGGCCGACGTTAAATAAATGTATAAAAAAAAAACTCCATCGGGGTGACCCCAGATGTTGGTCAAGCAAAAAGGTCCACCTTAATGTAAATTAGGCCTCGGCTAGCCAGTTTTATAGGAGGCGAGGGTGTGGGCACGGGTGTAGCTAAACAAATATGTGATGCGGCTAGAGATGGTAGTAATTTGCAAGGGGGGGTACCAGGTCCTGGAGGAGGACCATCAAAAAGAAAGATGCGACACAAACAGCGAAAATACAATAATATTAGTTTAATATCTGATTAAATAACTATAAAATACACAATAACAGCTTTTCAAGGATTAAAATCAAAAACACAATGAAATTAGATTAATATTAAATAAATAGCTCTTACAAATATACAGTAATAGCTTTTTCCAGCGTTAGAACGGAAAACAACAATATTAGATTAATATCAAACAAATAACTCTAAAAAAAAAAAAAAATATGCAACAACTTTCAAGGGTTAGCAAGGCTTCATGTACATTAAACAGTGTTAGCCCTTGTCCAGCCATAAGCGGGTGTGGGACAAACTCCACTGTAAGAAACTCAACTCAGTGGTCAATACAGAATTACACGTTTATTACTTGGCAAACAAATCATATAATAACACCTGAACTATAACTATATAATATACCCGAATATTCCTAAAAAATTAGGGTGAGGCAGTGCTACTACCCATCAAGGCACGACTCTACAGTCAACAAAAAAAGAACCTAACCTAAATTAAATTGGTTTAGAACCAACCGATAACCTATGGTTAAGGGAAGAAAACGTGGGGCGAAATTCCCCTTCTCGGTATTGTGACAGTACCTGGCACAAAACCCAAGCCATACGGCAATTTAGTGAACACTTCACCAAAGATACCTTGTCACTCCAAAGAATTTACACTAACTAAAAAAACAACGCATTTAGGTCGCTTAGGGCTACTAAACAATGGCTCTCTGATTTAGTGATTAATTATAGCACGTAGTACATGACTAAAATTAGCCTGCCTGAGAAGTTTCGTCTATAAAAAATAAATGTTTTGTAGGAGGTAGTTATCAAAATACAGATGGTATTAAAAAAAGGCACTTAACTTTGACAGCAGTGAGTTGCATAACTGATTTACGTAGACATTCTTCCAAGCTGATGAGGGTTCTATGCTGCCAAACTGATATTTTGGTTAGAAACCATAAGCGAGATAGGAGTTTATGGCCTTTTAATTTATTTCCAATCCGGGGCCCAGTGCTACCAGATGTCGTGCGCGAAATTTCCCTAAAATCAGGAACTTGGTGCTCGGTGTTAAGGTGGCAACCATAAAATCATATGCGCGGAATAAGATCTACTAAAACCATTATGTACATCCCAATATAAATCGGCAGTCATCCAGGGTTGGATTTAACGTTATGGTAAATATATCCTCGACATGCTATTATTAAAAGAATATATGGAAAGTTGTACGAGTGGATTTAATGTGATACAATCTGCGATTTAATTCATATTTTAATCCTTGAGGAAAATAAATAATTTATTGATTCAATCGGAAACTCTAAAACAATACAATCATCAAAAGTCAATAATCATTCTACTTACAAGTTCCTCATTCCATTTAAGTGATTGAATATGCCTAAAGCATTTAAAAGCGTGGCTACTACGTTGAATTACAAGACCGGAGAGAGCGTGCCTTCATTTCGTCCTTACCAATTACTCGACGCGGCCTCTAGAAAATTATATCTGTACTACTACCGTAACGTGAAAAGGAAACTTGCCGTGACCTCTAACCAATCGTGACTTAAGGTTCTCTATAAAATGTTTAATTATATGTTTTTAGTTGTATCGACCACTAGGGTCGTTACACCATATCTAGCAGTAAGCCATGAAAATTGCACGCAGCATCTATCAAAATGTTATTGTTGGGTGAAATAGAGGCGCATTTATTATTTGTAAATTTATAATTAGGTGCTTTATTCAAAAGAAGATACGATTTACGATGCAATATATACAAAATGTAAAGGTAGATTTACTTTTAATTTTATTATGAAAAATATCCCGACCGTCGTCAGCCATACCGGCAGTATTTTAAAATTTTAGAAGAGTAATTCCGAAATGCAGAAAATATTGAGGTGACAGAGGACAGATTTATAGTAAGCGAAGAAATTGAGACAAATATATTGGCTTACACACATGTGTATCCAAATGTTTCTACAAGAGAGCTGGCAAAAGAGATAGATATTGGTCGTGAGGCAGTGACACGTATATTAAAAAAAGCATGGTTTTAAATGCTACAAATACCAATTGCATCAAGAATTATATGAAAACGACGGAAACAGAAGATTGATCATTTGTAATTGGTTTACTCAACACGTATACTTAAACAATATAATTTTATTTAGTGATGAATCTCATTTTACGAATAATGGCATATACAATAGACATAATCTACATTATTGGTCCAAAGAAAATTTACACGAAATGTTTGAAGGTAACCATTAGGATAGATTTGGAGTTAATGTGTGAGCTGGAATATTCGGTACAAAAATTATTTTTCCCATACTATTTCAAGGACCACTAACCGGCGCGCGTTACTTAAGTTTTTTGCAAAATGAAATAGAGAACAAACTGGATAAATTTTCCTTGGAAGATTTCAGAAATATGTACTTCCAACAAGATGGGGCAACACCGCATAATTCTGGTTTTATGGGAAATCACCTTAGTGCAAAGTTTGACAACCGGGTAATATCTACTAATGGAACTATTAGGTGGCCTGCTAGATCACCAGACCTAACTCTACTCGATTTTTTTCTTTCGGGTTATCTGAAGGACAAAATATACTCAACGCCGTCTACAACATTAGAAGAACTCCAAAATAAAATTTTAAATACCTTTGAATCCATAACTCCAGACATGTTACAAAGTGTTATGAGAGAAACTATTCGAATAGTGAACAAGGGTTTTGAAATGGGAGGGCGTCATTTTGAGCACCTGTTTTAGGTTTGGTATTTAGTTGTGTTGTATTGTTCTAATTATAATATTTATAAATTTAGTAGGTTCCTGTCCAGATAGGTATCATAACTTATAAATTGGTTTTGATTGTGTGAATTTTTGTTTTTTTAAACCTGAAAAAGGCGTTGGAAAGAGAAATTACAGCTTTTAGAGAAAAGTGACTTAAATATACAGGGTGGTATTTAAAATAAGAAAGTTGTGGCTATTTGCAGTCATACCAGAAGTGATATTTTTACTACCGAATGGTCAATATGTGGCCATTGATTTCTCAAATTTCAGAATTTTATTTTTAAAACTGTAGAAAAAGTGAGGGTAGGTACTTTCTGAGTCACTCGGTATTTGAATATACGTTTATATGCTTAAAATATTTTTCAGGTGAATATTCTATGGACATATCAATCGATATGCTGTACGTATCATATATCATTTTCTGCGGATACATCTTGCTAATGTTTTTATGGAAATTAAATGAAATAGTTTATTTCGTAGAAGATTTGAAATTTTACGAAAACTTTGGAGAGCCTAGAAATTTACGAAAATTAATTAAAAAGCAGAATAAATACACGCAGATTATTTACTTGTATACAATAATTTCTGTTATTATTTTCAGTGTCAATACCTATTTTTCTGACATTGACTGTGAGAAGAAGAATATTAGGGACGGTACCTCATTTAATTGCGGCTTGCTATTCTCAATTTGGTTGCCCCTTAATATTATTAACGATAATTATTATTATTGTAATAAGTTGTTAGTTTTCTCTTTACAAGTCATCGGCGCTCTGCTAACAATATTGCCTGTAGCTGTTGGAGCATATTTCAATATCTGCGTTATAGAACACATTACTATTCGAGTAGTCCACCTACGAGCCATGGTAAAAGAGATATTCTTATTACCTACACTTAACGCCAAGAAGGAAAGATTATATCACTGTATTAAATATCACGTGCATATACTAAGGTATTTATAAAATAAAAGAAATTCTTAATTAAGTCATAGTCAGTCTCATCCACATCAATATTTAATCTTATTTATATATAGCCCAGCCGTTAGGTACAAAAATAGGCCTGAAATTTCAAATATTTTTTGAAAAGTTAACATGATTAAATGAGCTATGAATATTATATTTGATGAGTAGCATTTCTTTAATGAAATAATAAAAATGGTTTACAGTGAGGAAGAAAAAGTCCAAATACTTATACAAAATAGATAACAAATATTTATTTAGGAAATTTAAATATGAATAAATGATAACTCATAAAAGACACTAGATGTGTCCACCTTTATTATCCATGCATAACAGACAACGTCTACTTATATTTATAATTGTACCGGAAATAACTTTATTATGTTCATTCATACATTTATTTCAAGTCGAATTCTGCCTTTAATGACTTGATTACTATTATTATTATCGACAATGTCTTTTAGAAATCCCCAAAATAATAAATTTTTGGGGTCAAAACCAGACTAAGTGGCAATTTAATTGTTCCATTATTCCCTATCCATTTTGGGAATAAATTATTCAAATGACCTCGAATGGGTAGGACAGTATGCGAAGTTGCCCCATCCTGCATACAAATCATATCATCAAGTTTGGCTTCCGAGAAATTTTGTAAAAGAATAATTTCTGCTTCTGGGATAATAATTTCCATATGGGTAACTCCAGTTAATGTATGATCATAAAATATACGCCCAACAATTCTGTTTCTGAAAATTCCACACCAAACGCTAACAGGGCAAGGTGGTGGGGCCCAACCGGACGGACCGCCCGTTGACGAAATTGGCAATGTCCAAGGACGCTTTGAGTGGACAGATGAACTTCTGCATTGCTATGAAAGCAGTGAGCCCGCGCGGAGGGGATACATGGCGCGGATGCATGCTCTGTGGTGTGAGAGGCTACCAGAGCATAGCGCCTTCATGCCACAAAATCTGCGTGACGGCTGCGTGAGGGCTGTTCCTGGACCGGTGAATGAGGTGGCCGAAGGGCCGCCGCATTCATCGGTTGAGGACGTAGTTCTCCTCGTTCCACCAAGACCAGAGGCCTCAGTACCAGACAGGGGCTACACAACATAAAAACCTCTGTGCCACAAGACTTGGCCAGAGTGGATGAAGAACTTCGTGCAGTGCTACCAGAACGGGCTGATCTCTGGCACATAAATTGTGTCATGTATACTGCTGCTCAACGTTTCTATCGGGTGGAGGGGTGAAACACTGCTTCCCCACAGGAGAGGGCGGAGCGGCGCATACAAAAGATGGAAGCCAAGATCCGGTCGGCGAGGCAACACGCATCCCGTATCCAATGTGTGATGGATTATATGGCGGCCAACAGGCCGTTCACGCCTGAAGTTCGTCGATTAGCCGCCAAGTTAAGACGCGCCCATCACACACTCAATGGGGCAGTGCTGCAAACCACCAAACATCACTGCCTCGACAGGATACGGATGCTAGTGAGTTGCAAAAAGTCACTAGTGAGGCGGGCGAGAGGGTTTGCGGAAAATAAACTGTTCCGCGAAAAGCCCTCGTGCTTTTTCCAACCGCATCCAAGTGTTGTAGATAATCCGCTGGCTGCAAATCAGGTAGAGAACTTCTGAAAAACGCTGTACGAGGAGAGGCTTTCACTCAACCGAGATTCTCCTGCCCTTGCACACTTTGAAGCCTTTTGTCAAAGGCTTCAGCAACCACATCAAGTGTGTGAACCAGTAACCCCAGAAGAGGTTCGTAGGGCTCTTGAGGGCTCTAAGAACTTTGCTGCTCCAGGTCCCGATGGGATAAATAACTTTTGGTGGAAAAAGTTATCGAGCACCCACCAACATTTGGTCAGATTTTTAATTCCTGTTTGAATGAGGAGCAGTAAATTCCTTCTTGGGTTGTTGAGGGGCGGACAATGCTGGCCCCCAAGAACGGAGATTTGTCCAACCCAAAGAACTACAGACCGATAACCTATCTAAACGAATGTTACAAGGTGTTTACACGCATTTTGTATATGCGGGTGCTCCACGCAGTTGAACCGATTTACGAACGGACATATGAGCAACGAGGATCGAAGAGAGGTGTCGCTGGCTGCAAGGAGAACCTGTTGATCGACAGATATGTCACGCAGGACTCCATGCAGTATAAGCAGAAGCTCTCTATGGCCTGAATCGACTACCGCAAGGCATTTGACATGACATCGCATGAGCTCATTGTTCACTTGCTCCGATGTCTTGTGGTAGCCGGTGCCGTAGTGAGATTTATTGAAGAATTGATGCCGCTCTGGAGGACTCGCTTTACCATAACATCGGGTAACGATAGAGTCCAAACAGAGTTGGTAACATTCAGGAGAGGAATATTTCAGGGGGATTCCTTCAGCCCCCTTCTGTTTTGCATCTCACTACTGCCATTATCCGTCTTGCTCCGGAAAACCCGTGGCTACAACAGCGGTACCCCCGACGACAGGAGACATAAGGTCACCCATCTATTTTATATGGATGACCTTAAACTTTATGCCTCTGGAGAGAGGGATCTCCAACAGTCCCTTACGTGGTACAGGAGTACACGCAGGCTGTCGGTATGCAGTTCGGGTTGGACAAATGCGCACCGATTCATCTCAAGAGAGGACAATGCGGTGACTACAGAGACGACGCGCAGCTCGTAGATGGAAGCATCTTACATCATCTAAATGCCGGAGAGTCGTACACTTACTTGGGTGTCGAGCAACACTGCACCCAAGAAGTGAGTGTAGTGAAAAACGCTCTCCGCGGCAAGTATCAGCACCTACTCCGACAGATCTGATCTTCAAAACTGTCGGGGAAGAACAAGGTGTCTGCTACAAATATGCTTGCCGTTCCGATCCTCCTCTACTCTTTCGGGGCAGTGAAGTGGACTAGAGAAGTGCTGCGTCAACTCGATGTAGTAAGGAGTTCGGATCCCCTCCTCTGCATGGTCCGAGACCATGAAAATGCATGGGTAGAAGCTTTTCTGTTTAAGGCAGCACGCAGAGCAGCCGATGAATTCGGTCTCATCTTCGACGTTGAGCGGGATAATCCCGATGTTGGAACCCGCTCGGCGGAAAGCCCAAATAAAAGCTGCAGAACAAACCATCTTTCTGCAGCTCCATTCGGATAAGCTACAGCATGGTGTCTTCTATAGAAATATAGAAGAACATGGCTTATCCGAAAGACTGACCTTCGCCTTCTTAAGGTCAGCTGGGCTGAAATCTGAGACCGAGGGAGTTATATTGGCTTGCCAGGAGGGTGTATTCAACACCCTCGTCTATCGAAGTCATGTCATGGGTATGGAGGTCGCTAACGTCAACTGCAGGGCCTGCCATAGAGCGCCGGAGACGCTTATGCACTTGTTGTCGGTCCGCCCGACATATGCAGTCTCCGCCTATATCCAAAGGCACGATGGAGTACTACGAGTGCTTTACTACTCGTTTCCCACGGTCAGGCAAATACAGGCAAACAAGCCTGATGTAGTCCTCATAGACTAACAGCTGAAGACAATGTTCGTCATAAAGTTCTCGGCTCCCACGGAGAACAACATTGTCTTGAAGGAGGAAGAAAAGTGGACAAAATATCGAGACCTACTCTTCGAACTCCGCAGACTGTATCCAGACCATACTGTCAAGCTGGTGGTACTGATTATAGGAGCTCTCGGTGGAACGAGACACACGCTGCTTTCGGAATTGAACATCATACCGGCATGTCGACAATCGGCAGAAGTCCTGGCCGGGAGAATGCAGAAGGCTGTCATTCTTGGTTCATTGCGTCTGCTCAGGACACACGATTCACAGAACCAGTGATCACTGACTCTACGGTATAGAGAATGGTTACTGACGCTCCCAGCGTGCCCTCTCTGGTATCGGAGGCAGGGAGAAGGACGACTGGTTTTACTTAAAAAAATAAATAAATCGGCTTTATTGCACAAAAAAAAAATCAACACAATCAAACAATACATACGAAGAAAAAAAAACAATGAAAACTTTGTATGGAAAAATGCAGCCGAAGTATGGCGAAGTCTAGCTGTAAGCTACTCCTACTCAACCACAAGACGGTGACATTTCTCCACAAATTGACAAAGAAGTAAAGAATTTAAGCATCGCTCTATATAACAAAGCTAGTTTATTACTTACCTACAGCTTTTCTAGAACAGTTAATTACAAACATAGCTGGGCACAGAATGTACAAAAAGATAATACATTAGAGTTGCATACTGAATAAATGAATTTTAAATTTATATTTAAATTTATTAATATTGAAAATTTTGAATTCCTCAGGAAAAGAATTATATAATTTGATGGCATTGTACGTAAAACTTCTTCTAAACAAGGCTGTCTGATGATGTGGTATCGTAAATTTATTTATATTCCGAATGTTACGAGAATGTACATTTGAAGGAGTTACAAATTTCTTTTTCAAGAGAGACGAGGAAGTGTATATGCCTACAATTTTGTGAACAAAGTTCCCCAGGTGATGTGTTCTACGATTGTTCATGTTCAACCACTTGTTCTCGTTTATTTTATGCGAAATATATTCATTTTCTGATTCCATAGATAAGTCGGCAACAGGTATTCTGAACTTTTTGTATACGATATTTATCCATGTTATCAAGACATGGAACATAAATAAAGTCACAGTAGTTGAAATTGGAGAGAATAAGTGATTCACAGAGCATTTTTTTTTTAGTTTGAAATTTAGAATGTCACGTCTGGAGCAAATTTATTTCAAGGACGTATAAGACCTCCATAGTAATTTTTTACATGCTCTTTAAAACGTAAGTCAGAGTCAATGATTACTCCCAAATTTTTGCATGGTCAATAAAAGGCAAGGAGACACCATGAATCTTAATTTTTATGTTCTCTTTTAAGAATATTTTTTTGTTTCTATTAGCAAATACAATTACAGTAGATTTCTTTGAATTCAGTTTAAATCATGTTCTTCAGATAGTTGCTTAATGGTTAGCAGTTCCGAATTGATGGTGTCCGTAGCTTCGATATAATCATTTGCGTCAAAATGCAAGTATACATGAGTATCGTCAGCGTATGCTTGGATTTTGCACGATCATGCAGAGTTTAAAATATTCGAAGTATAAATAATAAAAAGTAGAGGACCTAAGATTGATCCCTGCGGTACACCTGGAAGTATATCTATATCAGGAGAAAAACATTGTCGATAGAAATTTTCTGCTCTCTACCATGCAAATACGAATTAATAAGTGAAATGAAAAATTGTCAAAGCAAAATATTGAAGTTTAGAACAAATTAGACTATGGTTAATCGTATCAAATGCTTTCGAAAACACTGACCATTCCCTTATCCTGAGCCCTAATCACGTCATCAGTAACAGTAGCCAAGGCTGTGGCAGTGCTATATCCCTTTCTAAATCCACATTGGGAATCAGGCAGTAAATTATGAGAAATAAAATAATGATAAATTTGATCATATAAAATTTTTTCAAAGACTTTAGATAAAGCTGGCAAAATACTAATAAAGGCCTGAAAAAGAAATAAGCTTACTATTTTTAGGTAAAGGAATTCTAACCGCAACTTTCCACGCTTGAGGGAAATACCTTTGCTCAGTACAACAATTAATTATGAGAGTAATGAAAGGATCAATAAACGGACTACAGTATTTTAACATAGCAGATGAAATGTTGTCAGTACCATACGCTTCAGTCTTAATATTATTTAAAATTTTATTAACTTCATCTATAGTAGTTAGTATAAACGTGAAAGTAATATTTTCATCATTCTTATGATTGTTATAAAAATTTATTTGATTATTGCACATATTAGATACATTTTGAATAAATGAAGCAAAGTATTATTAATTTCATTTGGATTAGCAAGTTCACTGGGTAATAAAAATTCTTTGTTCGAGCGTACATTGAGACTGCTAAGAGCCGACCATGTTTTTTTAGAGCTCTTTTGGGAAGCTGCGTGCTCTAGATAACCCTTTTTTTCTCGTCTAACCATAGATAAAGTGTAGTTATGTAAATTTTTGTAATGTAGTCTATCAGTATCGGATAGTGTACGCTTGTCCTTCTGAAGAGCTTTGTCTCTCTCCTTCATAATTAACTTTAAATTTGGAGTAAGGCAGGCCTTAGGTTTAGTAACTCTAACTTGTCTGATGGGAGCATGTTTATCAAAAAGTTAAATAATAAATTCATTAAGTAAGGTAATTTTATCGTCAATGTTATTTTGCAGAATTATATAATGGAAGGTTATGTAATTCTACTAAAAAATTATTTACATCGAAATTTTGATAACTACGGAAAGTTAGAAACTTGGGTTTAATTTTACTTACACTAATTTTTAAATCACAAAAAACCATTAAGTGATCAGATATTCCATCAGTATAAATTGTACCAAATGAGTATATTGTACAAGACTAGTATTCGAAATAAACACAGGGTCGAGCAGCGTGCTGGAGTGGTTAGTGATTCCAGTAGGCTCATTAATAAGTTGAGTAAAGTTATACAATTGAAAGCCATGTTCCACAGGATTAGATAAATTTAAAAAATTTAAAAGTGTAGAAAAGAAACAGCTCTTAACAAAAATTGGTATTTTGAATGAATTTGACTACGAAATTATTCCACAGGGTGTTTTAAATTTAGGTTTATACAACGAACTTTTAATTAACCCTGTATAATGACTAATACACCAGCACTTAACAAAAGGCTGGATATGCAAGTTGAAATTAGTCATTGGTATTTTGAATGAATTTTGAATGAATTTGACTACGAAATTATTCCACAGGGTGTTTTAAATTTAGGTTTATACAACGAACTTTTAATTAACCCTGTATAATGACTAATACACCAGCACTTAACAAAAGGCTGGATATGCAAGTTGAAATTAGTCATTTCATCTACAGTTTGCTAAAAATTTATCAAAATTGAACTAAAAATAAAAAAATTATAAGACCTCAAATTTTACCAAATATTAATTTGTTGCGTTTTTTTGCATGTGAGTGTATGTCGTAGAGTATTAGAAAGTACTAAATCCAAATCACCTTGTATCTGAGGAAATTCAAAAAGTAAACTGAAGGAAAACTATGTATAGGTATATATTATAACTAAGGCAAGGATAGTGAAAATAAATGCAGCTTTGTCAATATCAGCGGAGAATAAAACGCACTTACAAAATAATAACACTACATACGCACTTGGCATCACTAAACAAAATTGTAGATTGAACTTGAGAAAACCAATGGGCAGTTTTAGTTAGTTTCGAAATCTGATAAACATCTAATGCATCTCCTCCCATCACCGTCAATAACGAACACTAAACCTTTGTAGGTCCACGCAGACTTCTCAAATAGTTCTTTAGCCTTTTTAAAAAGAAGTAGATTGTCAGCTGTCAATAATTCACAATTCAAAACACAGGATCCTTTTAATGTTTTCTTATTATAGAATACACAGTCACGGTGCCAACGTAAACAAAATTCAACAGCAATAGAACTTGGTCTATCATTTTTTGCTTTACCTATAAAGTAGCACTGATTAATATCGCACTTCTTTGTCTCAATATTCATTTTCTTGTTAAATAAATCAGATCATCATAAAAGTCCTTCTGTTGCAACCAGTGAAGACGAAGGGCATTGTAGCAAATGGTAGAAGTATCCTATCTCATTGTACTTTACTACTACTTGCAGTGCTTTTCTTCTTCGCCTGTTATAAATAAATTAATAAGTATGTCTATATTCAAAATTCACGGTTCTTTTACACAATTTATTTTAATAGCTAATTATGGAACCACTTACTGATTCATGATAAAAAAATAAATGAAATCACTAAAATTTCTACTATTGATGTGCATTGATGGTAGAGAATGAAATATAACAAAAATCGATTTACTGTTACCACAACAAAATACAAATTAGAAATGTATGAAATCGTGTAGAATTGATTTTTACCATTATTCAATCTAACAAACTAATTTTTTTCTATTTTTCTGTCAGTAGACACTGACAGATGGCAAGAAATAAAATATTACAGATCATACATTTCTAAAGTCATGTAGAGCTTATTTAAACCTCATTTATTGTGAAATACATTTTATTAATACATAATGATAGCCAAAAGCAAAATATTGCGGGTTATAAATTGTTGAAATCGTATATAGTTTGTGTTTCAACATTGTCTTCATAACAATACAACAAATAATGTGAAGCCTATATTTCACACACACACGGGACATGTTTTATAAAAACGCTATTTTCCAAACGTAGGTAAATAATTGATTATTTTACTTGAATTCCTATGTTGTCTTTACTTCTAGTAATACTACCGTAGTAGGGGTACCTTTTTGGCTGGCCGGGATACCCATTGAATGCAAGAAAAGCAGTAGCACAAAACACATTCTATATGTAATAAAAAAAATTAGCGTTACTCATTTTATCGCTGTACTTATTGACTGGATTAAAGCTTATTTTTATTTGTAATAAATTCTATTTATATACGTTTAATTGACCCACATTTATGAGTATGGGTCATACGCGTACGAACAGATACGTTTTTTTTTTCACAGGCACAAGAAGATCAACGTTTTATGCCTGTGAACCGGGCATAAATTTAGCGGCCCTGCTGAAAATATCCAGTTAGCATTTGCAACTGAAACACCGCCGACAAGATAGGCAGTTCCAAAAAAAAAACAACGTCAAATAAGAGTAATTTGCTGTTGATTTCGGAACCGAAACACTCTAATTTGATAGTGTTGCATATTGGTAGTGAACTGCTGTCACTTCGATATAGTGCTCCACATCGAATCTTCGATAATCGATACTTACGCAATCTCGATTCGAAAGTGCTGCACTAGTTTATCATTTTCCGTGCAGTAATGTCTGATACTTTCAATATTTTCTGACAGAAAAATACGGAAGATATCGAAAATATCAAGCATTATCGTGCTAGACTGGACATGTATTACCCTATATAGCAGTGGCATAAAGAAATTTTGAGTCGGTCGGACAATGAGCTTCGGCAAGCATGTTAGAATTTAGTCCGCTAAGGAGAAAAATGGTAACGGCGCGGCACAGTTTATATCCATTTCTTTTCAGCATATTACTTTATATCTCTCTTCTCTTTTATTTTGCATATTTCTCGACCCAAGTTCTGTACTTGCCAGCACGGTATATGTATTCCCGTATGTAAAGGAAATTTTTTAGCATTGTTTGTACGTAGAAAAAATGCGTAGCGCTAATTTTTTCTATTACATATGGAATGAGTTTTGTGCTGCTGCTTTTCTTCCCTATCCCTACTATGGTAGTACTACTAGAAGTAAAGATAAAATAGAAACTAAGTAAAGTAATCAATTATTAACCTACGTTTGGAAAAATAAAGATTTTCTCCAACAAGTCCCGTGCTTGATTTCAACTGTGAAATCCAACTTCAGGTTTTTGGTTGATGTAAATGTTGAAACATTAACTATACATGATGTCAACAATTTATAACCTGCAATATTTTGCTTTTGGCTATTATTATGTATTAATAAAATGTATTTCACAATAAATCAGGTTTAAAATAAGCTCTACACGATTTTAGAAACGTCTGATCGGTAATATTTTATTTCTTACCGTATATCAGTGTATATTAATAGGAAAAAGAGAAAAAAACTTGGTCTGTTAAAATGGAGGGTAAAAATCAGCTCTACACGATTTCATAAATTTCTAATCTGTATTTTGTTGTGGTAACAGTAAAGCGATTTTTGTTATATTTTATTGTCTACCGTCAATGCACATTAATAGGAGAAATTTTAGTATATCAAAAAGATAAACATGATGAATGGTCAGGGGGTGCGGGGAAGCCACATAGAAAATTAGCTTGTAGTATTATACATTGGAAGTGTTGTGGGGTTGGGGGTGGGATGATTATTTATACTACATTCAGAATTTTAAAAAAAATAATACAATATTTTAAAAAGTCTATTTGCTAATAAATGTGGATGGGCTTTACTTTCAAAATGATGAATTATATCTAGCAATTCTTCCTGGTTTGCTTGAACTACACTCTTTTTTCTACTAAAACTGGAGATATTATTCACATTTCAGTAAATATTTATGAACGTATTTTCTGATGGTGTTGGACGAATTGAATGCAACAACCTATATGCTCTTTTTGCTGCAAGTTTATTTTTGTTATTTTGTATATAACAAGTAAATATTTCGACTTTATTTCCCTCAATGTAAACTATTTTGATTATTACATTAAAGAAATGTCACTTATCAAACATAATAGTTGTCATTTTCATAGCTCACTTTAATAATGTTAACTTTTCAATATTTACAGTAACTAGTTTAACTAAGATATTCGACGTTTAATAAGTCAAAAACTGTATATGGTAGGATTAACATATGGTTTATTTTTGAAGTAAGGAAAAAAGGATCATTCCTAAAATTTAATAATGTACAGGATACCATTAAAAAAATATATTATTTTTTTGTATCCCCTGAAATTTGCACCTACTGTACTTTTAATAGCATTTTTACAAATTTTTGTCAAAACCACACAACTTTTATTTAAAACTTTTTTTTCTATGCGCTCAATAATAACGATGATAAGGGGTGGCCAATTTATAATAAACAACCCTGTACCTAACGACTGAGCTAATATTTGCGTTTTTATAACCGCATCTATGTACGATCCTACATGTTTTTCACAGTTTATATAATATATACAGGGTGGGACGATAGTGCCTCGGACCTCGATATCTTGAGTTCTCGGATAACTAGAAATTTTTAAAAAAATTTCAAGTAAACTAAATAAAAATATCTATAACTGGAAATTATTTTCGAACATACAGGGCGAGCCAAGACGAAATTACAGAACCAAGTGCCTTTTTTTAAATGGAATGCTATGTATATCAGTACATTTTTTGAAGTCTCTTTTTAGGCTCTATTCATTCCTATATAAGCATTGACAGAACTTCTGACAGAAGTGAAAAGTCGTTAAAAATAAAAAGTACCACAATATTACATAAATTAAATGAATGGTTTAGCCGGAACAGTCTTCATTTTAATGCTAATAAAACTCAGGCACTGAGATTTCATATCAGACAAAAAACATGTGATAACCGGGAATTGCAAATAGACACCCAGAAATTGTCATGTAAAAATGAACAAGTAAAATTCTTGGGAATGCACGTGGATGAATGTCTAAATTGGAAGATCCATTGTGAAAGTATTATATCTAAATTAATTTCTATAGTCTTTCAGTTTAGAAGTATAAGAAATGTACTAAATATTGATCAGTTGCTAAAGCTATATTACGCTCAAGTCAAATCAAGACTTCGTTATGGAATTTTCTTCTGGGGCGCCTCCACGTCATCACTTAATATTTTTATAGCTCAGAAGCGGGTTATGGTGCATGACTGGTATATCAAATACTGACTCGTGTAAAAATATATTTAAAAAATACAAAATTTTATCATTGCCGTCTCTTTTTATATATGAGCTTTGTTTGTATATATTCAAAAATAAGGATAGATTTTTATATAACAAAAATGTGCACGCTATTAATACAAGACAAAAACATGATTTTCATATACCATTTCAAAGATTAAATGTAACGTTCAATTCCCCTAATAGTCTGGGACTTAAGGTTTACAACAAATTACCTCTTGACATCAAAAAAGTAGTACTTTTTTTGAATTTAAGAAACGTTTAAAAACATACTTAGCTGATAAATGTTTTTATAGATTGGATGAATACTTCTGTATGTAATTTTAATTCGTTTATACGTTGTATACATTATATATCATATTATTATTTATTTATATTTCGACCGACTGGTTTATACTGTACTGTTTATATTTGTTATACATTACTTTGTGCGTTTTGCAATTTACAATTTTAACTTGTTCTATCCAATATTTTGTAATTGGCTTTGGAATTAATAAAGTATCTATCTATCTATCTATCTATCTGAATATCTCCCGACCACTTGGATGTAATGCATTTTTTTGTTGAAATAATGCAATCTGCAGATGGATATTAAAAAATCACCACAGTCACAGTTACGGGTTTTAAGAAATGCTTATGTAAATACCAGTTATGAGACATCTAATTAATGTTTTTGAATCATTTTCATTTCCTAAAAATGTACAGGGTGGCCAAAAATTAATTTTCAATTAAGAACATTTTAATTTGATTTCTCATTTCTCATTTTTTTTTTCAAAATGTATATTTTCCGACGATGTGATGTGGAAATAAAAAACGAACATTCTTTGCAACTACTTCACTATGGTTAATTGTAACCAACTTCGTTTTATTGAGCAATAATTACAAAATTCAAAAATAAACTTAAAAAAGAGGTTTCTTCAAATAACTCAGTAGAAAAAATTATAATAAAGGTTCCACATATGGCCTATTTTGATTGACATACATTTCTATGTGCTATTGAAATGAGGTTACCATTGTTCTTAAAACTGCCGGTGTGATCGATGTAAAGGCAGTTATTACTCTTTCCTTCATATTTTGTACTATTGTTGGTGTGTCTCTAGAAACAATTTCCTTTACGTATCCCCATAAAAAGAAATCCATTTTTATAAGATCTGAAGATCTAGCAGGCCATTTAGTGGATCCATTTTTTCCAATCGATTGATTTGGGTAAGTATTATTTTAGTGCCCTCTAAATGCATTTAAATAATGCGGAGAAGCACCATCTTGCTGAAACCATATCCTATTTCGAATTCTTTCGGGGAGATTTACCAATAATTATGGCAGATAGTTTTCCAAAAAATGAAGATAAATAGCTCCAGTCAAAGTACCACCAAAGAAATGTGACCCTATTACATGTTCTCCAATAATTCCTCCCCAAACGTTTACAGACAATCTGTGTTGGTTATCAACTTGGATAAAAAATTGAGGATTCTCCGAACCATAATAATGGAAATTTTGCCTATTAACAAATCCATTTTTATGACAAGTTGCTGCATCACTGAATAAAACAGTATTGGAAAATTGACCCAATGGCCCAATTACAAAATTGTAGGCGCTTTTGAAAATCGTCATCAGATAATTCCTGGTGCATTTGAATATGATATGCATGCAACTTATTTGTTTTTAAGATTCGACCAACAGACCGTCTACTTATTCCTACTAATGAGCTCACTTCTCTTTGACTAACATGGGGATTTTCAACCGTTTCCAGCACCACAGAAAACTCATTTTCTTCGTTCACAATATGATTTATTCTTTCACTTTTTTTATATTCGACATTTCCAGTTTCTAGAAATCTACCGAGAAAGTTTTGGAAGCTGCTAACATCAGGAATCCTTCTTTCAGAATAACGTTTGTAATAAATTCTATTGGCAAGTAAACAATTTCTGTCTGAGCGAAAACAAAAGTCATGTCTGCAAGTTCCGCTTTATTAAAAGTCATATTGTAAAATTCCAAATATTTTAAATTCAATACAATTTGTAACGACCGATAAGTGTGATAATAACAGCAAAAAAATGCACAAAAGAATATGACAGTAAAGGACCGGTTAAATATTATTTACTCATTTGAATGGATTGGAAGAAATGGTCCCACTAAATGGACTCATTTCAAAATTGCTTAAAGACGTGTGTCAATCAAAATAACCAACACGTCGAACACCTATTATAAACTTTTCTAATGAATTATTCGAGGGAACCTATTTTTTTAAGTTTATTCTTGAATTCGACACTTGTTTATTTATAAAGCGAAAACGGTTGCAATTAGCCATAGGAAAGTACTTACACAAAAAATGTTAGTTTCCTAATTCTACACCACATCGTCGAAAAATATACAGGGCGTTCCATTTGAAAAAATTGAGAAAATTCAATGTAAAATGTTCTAAATTTAAAAATAATTTTTGGCCAGCCTGTACATTTATAGGAAATGAAAATGATTCAAGAACATTAATTAGATGTCATAACTTTTTCTTAAAACCCGTAATTGTAACTGTGGTGATTTTTTAAAGATCCATCTGCAAATTGCATTATTTCAATAAAAAAATTCATTACATCCAAGTGGTTGGGAGATATTCATTGCTAATATAGGAATGAATAGAGCCTAGAAAGAGGCTTAAAAAATGCACTGATATACATAGCATTCTATTTTTAAAAAAGGTACTTGGTCCTGTAATTTCATCTTGGCTCGCCCTGTATGTTCGAAAATAATTTCCAGTTATAGACATTTTTATCTAGTTTACTTGCAAATTTTTTAAAAATTTCTACCTATCTACCCTGTATAATAAGAATATGCTCATACCACATTTTTATTCCTATTGAAAAGAGTACTATATACAAGTTGTCTGGAAATACCGGTAACAAACTTCTGGTGAAAGTAATATTCACAGACGTATTTGAAACTTAATATAATTTTTAGAAACCTTAAATCCTATTTTAGGCCACCGAGAAAGCTTATTGACTCGGTGACATGTTGTTCTTTTACGCGCCAGTGTACGGTTCGCTGAACATGACACCCGAGAATTATCATAAAATTTTGCTCCAATCAGACACCATGAAGCATTTTAGAAGAAGCGATTCACTTCGTCTATTCAGTGGGCATCATCGGGTGGCCAAATATTGACCTATCAGAGATATTTTTATATCATATTTCAAATGTAACCTTGGATTTTGAACCTAGTTCATTGAATTACTGGGAAATTATTTGGAATTAGATTTTTTTAAAGAATTACCTCGGAAGTTATCTTGATTAATTTGGAATTTTTTTAATTATCTTGGAAGTCTCGGGATTAATTTAAACTACGGGAATTTGCAGAATTTCTGGAAATTGGAATTAGTTGTACAAGTTTTTGTCGATCTGATGCCCCTTCGATGTGAACTTTCCTTCGTATTTTTGCACATAGAATCTACATCGGAAATTTGTAAGCGGTATTTCCCAATAATCTGTATAATAATAGAGATTACCATATTACATTTAAGATTTAATTCTCTAAGTTCAATATGTTAATGAATCTGAAGCTAATTGGATTGAATCTGCGGTAGGTTCTTGAGGAAACATATTCAATAGAATAATTATAAATATTCAGAAGAATAGTTACAATACGCACTTGGTTTATTGTTTCATAAGTGTGTATGTAATGTATTTTTTTTTTTTATTTTTTTTTTTATTTTACGAATACAGCTGCCCAGACAGATATGCATCCAATTACAGGGCAGGAAATATACAAAAAATATACAGAAATAGGAACTTAATACTAAATAATTTACAGAGTATAATTACTATTAAACTAAACTACTAAACTAATAAACTGAAGAAAGGAAACAACAAACAAAAATAATATATGAGGACATAGTTTAAATGGTGGCGAAGTAGAAAACTGAAGATTAACCTAAGAGTGATTTAAAATACATTGTTTTATATTATTAATACTACAATTGAAAATATCGAGGTTCGCCTGATAGCTGAGGTAATTTGAGCACATATTGTGAATAGGAGAAGATTTTAGTACATTTGTTCTTGGTGTATCCAAATAGAATAGAGCGTATGAGCGAGTTTGAAAAGATGGAATATTAAATTGGAGGGAGCTAAGAATATCCGGGCAGTCTATCTGACTTGTTAAAAGTTTAAATAGGAATAGTACCGAAAAGTAGACTCTACGCGTTGCTAAGTCATTTAAATTAAATCTAGCTAGCAAGTCAGATTGTGGTGTGCCCCTGGGAGGATAAAATCCATCAGCTTTGTAAGAAAGATGTTTAATTTGTCTTCTCTGAACCCGTTCCAAATTAAGGATATGATTATTGTAATGTGGATTCCAAACAATACTACCGTATTCCAATTTTGGCCGTACAAAAGCATTAAATAGGAGAGAAAGTGTGGAGATATCTTTAAAGTGCCTTGAGTTACGCGAGATAAAGCCTAGATTTCTGTAGGCATTAGCAGTTATGTAATCTATATGAGGAGCAAAAGTTAATTTTGAGTCAAAGATGACTCCAAGATCCTTGAACTGAGTGCATCTTATAACCATTTCATTGCCTATTTTGTAGGAAAAGTTTATTGAGTTATTTCTCCTCGTAAAAGTCATCGCATTACATTTGGATATATTTAAAGGTAGCCTATTGATTTCGCACCACGAATTTCTTTTTGAGAGGTCATGTTGTAAACGACGGCAGTCTTCTTCGGAATTAATAGATGCAAACAGTTTAGGATCATCGGCATATAGAAGGACATTACTTTTCAAATCTCGGCAAATATCATTGATGAAAATTATAAAAAACAGTGGGCCGAGAACAGAGCCCTGCGGAACTCCTGACGTCGCTAGTACTTCAATAGATGAGAACCCATGATACTTGACGTTTAATCTCCTGTTACAAAGATATGATTCCAAGAAACTTAGAAAGTCAAGACTTAAGCCAAAGACTGACAACTTTCGCAGTAGGAGCCCATGATCCAGTCTGTCAAATGCTTTAGACAGGTCTGTGTAAATTATATCTGTTTGACCACCTTGATCCAGTGTATTTGCGATGAAATGTGTAACACTTACCAAGTTGGTAACTGTAGATCTACCTGCCAAAAACCCGTGTTGACTGAAGGAGAGTTGAGATGTTGCATGGAAAGAGATTATATCGTATAAAACAATTTCAAAGAGTTTGCCAAAATTATTCAGGATAACTATGGGTCTATAATTTTCGATAAGAGTCTTGTCGCCTTTTTTAAAAACAGGACATATTTTAGATTGAGTCCATATGTGGGGAAAAGTAGTTGTTCGCAGTGCTAAGTTAAAGATGATATACAGTGGTAAGGCAAAGATTGGGGCACAGTCTCTTAACAAGAAAGCTGGTATACCATCGGGACCCGTAGTGAGTTTATTTTTAAATTTTTTTAGAGCCTTCAAGACATCTTGTTCGGAAATTGTTGGGATATTAAGTTGAGGAACATGTTCCGTGGTTTCTTGTTCATTTTTGTTGTAGGTGGATGATGTGATAAAAGACGATTGAAAGTACTCGGCAAATGCATCGACAATGCCTTGGGTGTCATTTAGGGAACTATTGTTGAAACACATGGAGTTTGGTATGCTAGTTGTATTTTTCATAGTATTCAGAAAAGACCAGAAGTTGCTTGGATTTATTTTAATGTGCGTTTCTGTGCGCTGAATATAACTTTTGTGAGCAAGTTCACTGTCTCTTTTTATTTTGGCTCGCAGAGTTTTGAATTGATTAAGGTAGTGCACATCGTTGTTTTCCTTATGTAGATTCCATAGGTGAGATTTCTGCTTAATAGCTCTTATAATAGTTCCAGTGAACCATGGGGGATATGATGAATTTTTACCAATTGTTTTAGGAACGCTTTGTAGGAATACAGAATCTAGTTTATCGTAAAGTTGGGTGCAAGCCTCGTTAACATTATTGAAGCTAAACAAATGTGACCAGTCTATACTACATAGATCTGCATAAAGTTTATTAAAGTCTGCTTTCTTGAAATTAAAAGATGGTTGATCGTTGCCTAAATGTCTAATGTGATCTGCCTTTAAGCTAATGCTTAAATCTAGTGGTGGATGATGGGGGTCTACGGGGACTAAGTAGTTTTCTGAATGGTTAATCATGACCTGTGATCTGCTTAGGACCAGATCTAAAAGCCTGCCATTTGAATTTACTACTTTATTGTAAATTAAATAGATTAGTCGTTAATACAATATCAACGAATAGAAAAAATTTAAGTCGCTTGTTGGTTAATAATAAAGAAAAAACAGAAGATATTTAAAAATCGGTGGTATATGAAATAAAGTGTGACGACTGTAATGCCATATATATAGGTCAGAGCAGCCATATCATAGATGTGAGGATAAGAGAACACAAAAAGTCTATTTTATACGATAAAAAAACCAACTGGTTTCGCCGAACATTGCATTGAGCAAAATCAAGTTTTTAACGGTAGTAGTGTTAAACTTTTGCATAATGCAAACAAAGGAAAAATCATGCATGCTTGAAACTTTAGAAATTAAGAAGTCCCTAAGAAACCATAAAAACGTTACAAATACAAAAATAGAATTTTTGAACAATCCTTTACTAGACACCGTAATAAAATTAAAAAGTCATAGTAACGGGCTGTATTGTTAAATTTAAAGAAACAGCAAATCAAGTTATTATCCCCCTCTACGTATGTAGAATATTTCTAAGATATATACTGTGAACCACCGCTTTCAGGTCAGTTTTTAAGACTTTGATAATAGTCGCAAGGCCGAAACATATGTCAGAAACAAAACTGAACAAACCTTATGAAACAATAAACCAAGTGCGTATTGTAACTATTCTTTTGAAAATCTAAAGCGTTGCAATTATTTTTAGCCTCACAAGGAAATTAGTTAATAGTATGAGTTCAATAAATGCAGTAAATCATTACTCGTTACAGGCAATAATTATAGGAATATTGAATTATAAAATATGGATGGTAAGAATATTTTATTTTTGTTACTATTTTGTAAAAATCGTATATTCTCATTGCATACAGTGTATTATATGGAGAATTGATTGGATAGATATCTCTCGTCTTCTAATACAAATACCCTTTTTGATTAAAGAAGTGACGTTATTTTATTATACGTATATTTATTTTTTACAAAAAACTGTCTAATTGACAGATACAATCCGGCATTCCGGCTTTTTTACCACCCGTCCTCTTCTCGTTTTGTAAAAATAATCTTCGTTGTTAAATGATACAACTTCCTCATCTTGTTTCTGTTTAGCTGATGCAAGTTTTATGTCATCATTTTCACACGACGAAATCTCTAATGGAAACAGACGTTGAAATGGTCTAATCAATTCGCCAGAAACTACTCTAACTCGATCTACTCTTGGTAAATTGTCTTTATCCGGATATATCTCTAAAACTTTACCCATAGGCCAATTTATGCGTTTCATATTATCTGACCCCGCCAGAACTATATCACCAGGTTTAATATCAGTTAATTTTCTGTTACCATAGTGAACCAACTCTGCTAGATACTCCTTCCTAAATCTCTCACGAGGGCTATCCCTTAATATTTGTACATATCTATAACGCTTTACCAGACTAATCCTGTCATTTTCGTCGAGGTCTGACACTCCACACCTAGGAAGTAATTCATCTGCGTCACTTGAAACGTAAGTTAATGGACGTGAATTAATAATTGCCTCACAGTCGCACAGAATAGTCATCAATTCTTCATCATATACTGAAGATTTACCCAAATTACGACGCAATAGTTCTTTAACTAGTCTGACAAGACGCTCCCACCATCCTCCCCATCAAGCACCTTTCGGAGGATTAAATTTCCAATTTATACTTTGCACTGTAGAGTATGATATAATATGGTCCCAATTTAGGCTTTTAAGACGATTATTAGTTCCAACAAAATTTGTTCCATTGTCTGAATATACAGGGTGTTGCATCATGAGAGGGACATAGCTTAATAGGAGGTAGAGAACATCGGTGGTAACCGGAACCTCCCGTAGAAATGTCTCATTGGGCCTTCACTACGAAGTTGCAGGGCGTTATATAATTTTTGGCCAAACCTGTTTTTTGTCATAACTTTGACAGGGAATGAAATAACGGATTCATATTTGGTACGGCTAATGTACTAACGAGCCCCAAGAGGTACATGTATAAAAAAAATATATCCAGGTCCGGACTCACTATAATTTATGTTTCTTCTTTGCATCAATAAAACATCACCCTGTATATATTTTTTTGAAATTTCGATACGATATTCGAAAAGAGCAAGAAAAAACAAACAAACATTTTTTTGTTACACCTTCGTGGTTATTTAAATACGTTGTTAAATGTGCAAGAAAATGGATTACAGAACCCTATTAAATGAGAGGCACGTGAAATAAATAGTTTTATAACTAAAATTTGCAAAAATTCTATTGATCCTAGGTGGTCTGGGTGAATCCTAATAAGTAATCGGGTATGAAATAACAAAATTTTTAATCAATCACAGTAGGCTTGTTCAAAGAATAAAAGTGACAGATAATTTAAACCATTTAGGCCTAAGCAACCAGTTACTTTGATCAAGAAAATCATCAACATTTTATACTTAATAAAAATTGGAAAAGAGAACAAACTAAAATCTAAATAAATAAAATATTTTCCATTCAATTAACAATAAATAACAAAACAATAACTAAATGTGTTTAAAAATAAAACGTAATTGACACTAAAGTAAATTTTCAAAATGTCCTCCCCCACATTCTGTGCATTTTCTTGCGCGTTTAGAAAGGTCACCAATTGCTCGACGTATCATTTCTGGATTATTCCATATTTCGTCGCAGGTTGTAACGATGCGCTGGATTAAATGTTGTCTACTTTCAATTTCAATGCTATAAACCTCGTTTTTTAAGTGGCCCCATAAAAAGTAATCACAAGGGTTACAATCAGGAGATCTTGGTGGCCATTCATGTGGACCCCCGCGTCCAATCCATCTATTAGGATACACATTGTTTAAGTGTTCTCTTACTTGAAGGTTAAAATGTGGTGGGGCCCCATCATGCTGAAACAACATGCCTCTTATACCGATATTTTCTAACATATTCGGTAAAATGTTTTGAAGAAAATCAAAGTAAATTTCACCATTCAATCTTTCTTCAAAAAAATGTGGCCCTATCAAATGTCTATTCACAAGTCCGACCCAAACATTTACAGAAAACCTGTGTTGCGAACGGCGTTGACGTACCGCATGTGGGTTTTCCTGTGCCCATTTATGATTATTTCGTGAATTGTTTACTCTATCCCTTGTAAATTGTGCCTCATCCGTAAATAAGGTTCTGTAAATGACTGGGCGATGGTTAGACAACCAATGACAAAATGCCAGGCGGGGGATATCGTCGCCTTGTTGAAGACGCTGTACCTACTGGATATGATATGGATGCCAGTTGCCAAACTGATTCGTCTAGTGCTCATATTTGGGTTTTCTTGAACTACGTTTATAATATTGTTTTGTTCCTGCACACCTTGTTGTAAAACACGCTCCACAACTGCAGAATTAGGAAACTTTCCGTGTTGTCTTGCATACTGGAACACCGTACTAAAGGTTTTATGATTAGGGCATCGACGACCAGGAAAACCCAGCCGATATTCTCTTTCCGCCGACCTACCATTTCCATTACAGAAACCATAGATGAATATTATGTCAGCATATTCCACGTTTGTAAATTTTACTGGCATAGTTAAAATATTTTCACAAGTTTTCACTAACTAAATGCGGATTATTGACACATTAAATTACTAACAAACAATTATTCAACTGTTTAGGAGATTTCCTTTTATTATCTGTCACTTTGAACAAGCCTACTGTGATTGATTAAAAATTTTGTTATTTCATACCCGATAACTTATTAGAGAGAAACATAAATTATAGTGTGTCCGGACCTGGATATATTTTTTTTATACATGTACCTCTTGGGGCTCGTTAGTACATTAGCCGTACCAAATATGAATCCGTTATTTCATTCCCTGTGAAAGTTATGATAAAAAACAGGTTTGGCCAAAAATTATAAAACGCCCTGTAACTTCGTAGTGAAGGCCCAATGAGACATTTCTATGGGAGGTTCCGGTTACCACTGATGTTCTCTACCTCCTATTAAGCTATGTCCTTCTCATGATGCAACACCCTGTATAACAGATACTCTTCCAAATGTACTGCTCTGTAAACTGCACAAGTAAATAAAACTACCCAAGCCTTTTCCTTTTCTTTTAGATATAGTGGGCCAGCTAAATCAATTCCTATAACTTCGAAAGCGGCAGCATTTTTTATGCGATCTCTTGAAAGGGGTGTAAAAGATGTCTCCACAGATTTTCTTTTATCCCGTATGCATATTACACATTTCGAAATTACCTTTTTTACGGACCTTCTGCCTATTAGTAACCAATATCTTTCTCTTAAGATTCCTATTAGTGTCTGTACCCCTGCATGCCCAGAAAGTCTGTGTTGTTCTTCAATCAATTTAACAACCAATCCATGATCTGAAGACAATACAATAGGATATTTAAAACCATTATCGTCATCTCCTAATACTAATTTAGTTTTGACTCTGAAGAGACTACTCTCATTTTCAAAAATTTGTAAATTTCTAATAGTTTTAAAATTGCTAACGACAAAACTCTCTGATTGCATTAATTTTAAAAGTCTAACTTCAGCTTCTTCAACTTCATCGTAAGATAATTCGCCATGAGCTTTACTCCCTTTTTCTCGTAAATTTTGATAGAAACGTAAAATCCAACCAATAATTCTTACAACTTGTGAGTAATTAAAAAAATTCTTGAATTCTTGACTCATTAGCTGATTTTCACATGTTAGCATAGACACAAAATTTTTCTTTTCCTCAACCTTAATTTCTTCAGTTGAACAAACTATTTCTGAATATGGCCATGAATCTTGCTTGCCTTTTAGCCACACTGGACCTTCCCACCATTTGATATTTGGAAGCATTTTTGAACTGCAACCTCTAGACGGAAGATCAGCAGCATTCAAATTTACTGGAACATGATACCAATCGCTGGGCTCAGTGTATATGCAAATTTCTTTCACTCTGTTTCGTACAAATGTATTCCAAGCTGCTTTTGTCTTAATCCAAGTTAAGGCAACCATAGAGTCACTCCAGTAATAAGTTTTAGTATTGCTCAATTCTTCTGAATATTTTATTGTCCGACTTAATCTAGCACCTATTACTGCTGCCATTAGCTCCAGTCGTGGTAATGTTATCTCTTGCATAGGTGCAATTCGTGACTTAGCTTGAACTAATTGAACTGAAACTGTTTCATTCACTTCAGCTCTCAAAAAAAACGCATGCTGTGTATGATAATTTACTGGCATCGCAAAATACATGCAATGTAAAATCCCCTGGTTTTTTTTAAAGAAAATTTACTTAACCTCTTAGGTACCATGCAAAAACTCAAAATATTTATCTGCTTTAACCATACTTCAAACCTATTCATGATGCTTTTTGGCAACTCTGTATCCCAACCAATATTTAACTTCGAAGTTTCTTGAAGTAAAAGTTTAGGAATCAATGTTATTGGACACGTATAACAAATAGGATCAAAAACTCTTTGTGCAGCTGACAGTAAACCTCTTTTGGTTGTAGGAGTTTCATTTAAGCAACTTATTGCTTTCAAATCGCAATAAAGCAAATCCTGTCTAAAATTCCATGACAGACCATCACAGGTATAACCTTTGTTTCAGATGATTCTTCTGCCTCTTCTGTTTTACTTGAGTTATACACTCATCCTCTGAGGTCAAAATTACCAGTAGACATTAAATATTTTGATTCACTAATAAACTTTCCTAAATCCATTTTATTATCTACACTCGTAACACAATTGTCCACGTAAAAGGAATTTTTCAGTTTTATTGAAGTCTCTTTATAATTTTGTGGCACATTTTCGAAATGATGTCCTATGGTAGCAGTTAATAAGAATGGACTAAGTGACACACCAAATACTATTCTGCAATGTCTATAGACTTTTATTTTGTTACGTGACGCATAGTCTTCCCACCAGAGAAACCTCAGAAAATCTCCATCGTTTAATGATACATTAATCTGTAAAAAGGCCTTCTTAATATTAGCAGTTACGCCATATCGGTGTAATCTAAAATTTATCAAAAGGGAAGGTATCAATTCTATTAAATTTGGTCTCTTTTCTAAACATCTATTCAAAGAATTTCCTTCACTATCTCTAGCAGAAGCATCAAAAATGGGTCTAATTTTCGTGGTTGCACTTGACTCTTTTACTACGGCATGATGAAGTAGATAATGACCATAGTTTTGAATTTCTGATACTGATATCTCTTCAATAATACCGGATTTCTCCCAGTCACAAAATGCATCAGTATAATCTGTAAAGTTACCAATTGAAATGAGTTTCTTAGTGGTGCTTATCAACCTTTTCTCTGCTAAATCCATGTTAATTTTAAGCTCAGGATGACCATTAATCCATGAAAGAGTAACTTCATATCTGTTGTCTTGGTTTATAGTAACAGTTTCTTTAAAACGACCTGGAACTTCTGCTTCTAATGTTTCCTTGGCTTTGACATCTGTTGAATCTGTAATCTCCAAAACATCTAAACTCCACAAATCAGAGATCGATTAAGTCAAATGTCTCTGATGGCATATCATTAAGCATTCTTAAGTTGTCACTTTACTAATAACATATATAATTAATCCCTGTCTTGAGAAGGGGTATTTCCCTACTTCATGAAATGAGGCAGTACTACGTCCTAATCCTAAAAATTTAAATCCTAAAGGCTACTCGGTGTTGAGACCCAAAAGTATATTGCCCTTACTCTCAAACGTTTTGGAGAGAATCGTTTATGAGCAAGTAAATGCATATGTTAATAATAATTCAATTTTAGCACGCTATCAATCAGGTTTTAGAAAAGGGTACAGTACGGCCACTACCCTTCTTTAGGTTGGGGACAAAATTTTTAAGATATGGAACGGTAAGAAAATTACAGCTCTTATACTGCTTGACTTTACAAATGTATTTGATACAATTAATCATGAATTACTAATTTCTAAATTAATATATTACGGATTTAATGATTTAAGTTTTAAAACAATTTTTAACGTGTAAACAAAGAGCGCAATCTCGTCTTCTAACTAAGGGTGTCCTCCAAGCGTCAATATTGGAACCATTACTATTTTATTCTATATAAGTCAGTTATATGTCACTCCATTCACCACTGTAATTATCATTTTTATGCTGATGATTCTCAACTATTTAAAAGCTTTTTCCTGAAGAAGCTAACCATGCTAATAATGTAATTAATTCGGAAATTACTATTTGGTAACACTAATAGTAAACTTCAGATATCAACACGTCTTAACATAAATATAGGAGATCATACCTTGCTTATTACAGGTTCTGCTAAGAACCTTGGTTTGTATGTGGATAGTAAACTTAAATACACATCTCATATCACCAACTCTCTTTAAAAGGCCTTTCACTTTCTGAAGATTTTATATATTAAAAAATCTATTTTGAACAGTTATGAGACAGTGTCTTTGTGAAAATGTGGTACTATCGCATTTTAATTACTGCAACGTCATGTACGCACCTTGTATTGGTTCTTTCGATTCCCTTAGGATACAGGAGATGCAAAATAATTGTTTTCGTTTTATTTTCGGTTTGAGAAAATTTGATCGCGTATCCTCTAAATTAACTGCAGTTAAACGGTTACATATAGAAAATAGACGTCTACTTCATCTCTCAACACTTATTTTCAAAACTGTTAAATTTAAGCATCCCTATATTTATCTGATAAATTAATTTATCGTGGAATTTTATACAATGTTAATTAATATCCGCACCCCAAATCAACTTAATATACCTCAACATTCGACAACTAACTTGCAGTCCTTTTATTCATACCAAGCGCCGAAAATTTTTAATGATATTAATGAAAATTTAAGGAGTCTCAGCATTTCTAGATTTAAAATTAGTCTTAAAGAATCCATGTTAAATAAACAATAATTTTACTGAATGTTCTACGTATATATGTTATATATATGTTTCTTTCTTGGTAATCTCTTATCATGCTGAATTGCCAATTTAATGTTCTTTGTTCTCTGATGTTATAAATATAACCAACAGACATTTGTACCTTCAGTCTTATACTCATTTTCGAATAAACCTCATCAAAATTATTATTGTTATTTTTATAAGAGTCAAGCTTGTCTCCATTGTAAGTGAATAAATCTTTTTAAAAAGTTAATCAAACAATCCACTATCTAACATTGGCGCAGTCGTGGCGGATCTGAAAAACACGCACAGTTCGGGAGCCTACCCAGTAGCAAACATATCCGAGGGAACAAGGAGTCCATCTGAAAAAGGTGCCTAACCGGACGAAAAGAGCTTCTGGAACAAGCAGAACTTCTTAGCTGTGGTGGTGGATCCCAATCCTTTGTTCAGAAGAACCTACATTATTCTCAAACGCACAGAAGCGAAACAATAATAATTATCAAGAAATACAAGCAACAAAGCAACATTTAAAAGGAACAATCAACAAATTAGCAAGTAAGAATTCATCCCAGTCAAGAAGTTGGTATCTTCGGCAGTGTAGGAGACCTCTGTGGGAGGAATACCTGGTAACGCCCCTGGCAGAGAAGACCGCATTGTAACAAAGTTCACGGAGCAGCATTCAACTTCAATCCAAATTTTAAGAATCATCTCGATTATTTTGCACATTTTTCTTATAAAAAAAAAATTCAATTTAATGAACAGCAGTTCTAATGTTCAAATAATAATTTCATTCAGAAGTAATATAATATTTTATTTAAAATTTATGTGACCTACATTAATAACTATACCGTTCCTATCTTAACATTATTTTTATCGTAATATCATATACTCTTTAAGTACGAATTAATCTACATTTCCTACATAAATAATTACAATCACATACCATTTTTATCTTAACATTATTTTTATCATAATATCATATATCACATAAAGATTAAGTTTACGCCTTACTTGGCCGTGAAAAAAATAAAACTCACAGGTTCTATACTGTTTAAAGTGCACATTCTTTACATTGGTATATAAAATTTCAATGACATTATTCCCAACTCAAAACACTTTTAAATTAATCCAATTATCCTTATAATTAAATTTTGAAATATTATAAAATAAACAACTATTAGATCGAGAAAATAATAACATCATAACGTTTTTTCAACAAAACAACTTGACAGACCTTCACCATCAAATTATCGAAGATATTTTCGAGGAAAATCCCGAATTCTATAACAATACAATCAATATCGTTTCCAGCAAATCGACCCGACAAAGAAACTATTACATTATCGCTCTACCCTTCGACCCGGAGACTGTGGTAGAACACCTATTTTTAACGTTATATAAACACCGAAACAAATTAGACCTTTCCAAAACCTACCATGTTGAAAACAATCTAGACTTTTCAATTCTCGAAATCCTATCATTTATTTTTGCAGAAAAAGACTTAAAACTAGTCACTTATCAAAATTTAGTACGAACTCCCGATGAAGACCAACGTCCGATCATTCTCGACCAGCATCACATCGGAAAAAATAATTTACATCGTGGAATAAACGAAACAATACGTAGAATAAAAAATAAATATAATTTTCAAGGTTTAATAAAAGATGTCGAAAATTTTATAAAAAATTGCGAAACATGTCAAAGAACAAAAGACTGTCGGAAGAACCTCAACAATCCCTTAGTAATCACCGAAACCCCTAAAACTCCATTCGAGAGAGTTAATATCGATCTATTCGAATTTCCCACGTGAAACTATGCATTAACCATCCGTGACGAGTTAACGAAATTTACTCAAGCTTATGCTGTCCCAGACAAAAGTGCAAAATCAGTTGTAAACACCCTGTTGCTATATTTCCAACACTATGGCACCCCGTTAAGAATTCATTGTGATTACGGCGGTGAATTCGATAACAATTTATTAAAAGATCTCTGTACTCTCTACGACATAAAATTAACATACTCCAGCGTAGGACACCCTCAATCCAATGGATCTATCGAACGATTCCATGCCACCCTAGCGGAAATAATCAGAATACATAAAACAGAGAATCCGAACGAACACTCTTTCAATATATTACCATATGCAGTAATATGCTATAACAATTCAGTAAACAAAACTCATGGCTTTACGCCATACGAGCTTATTTTCGGACATAAAGCTAACCGACCACCCGAAACTCTTTATAACCAGAAAGACCTGATTACCAAATACGTTAGAGACCTTAACAACCGGATATCCCACTATTACAAAATTGCGCGAAGTGGAACAGAAGCACAGAAACAAAAAGCCAAAGTTCGATTCGATAAAAACATTCCCGAAAATCGACACACGTATAATATTGGCGACAAAGTGTACGTCAAAGAATCGCAAATAAAAAACAAATTACAGAACAAATTTAATGGCCCCTTCAAAATTCTAGAAACTTCTCAAAATTCTGCAACATTATTAAATCCGGAAACAAATCAAACGACTAAAGTAAACTTTGACCGAATGAAACCTTATACTGAAAATTAAATTTATTTTCAGGTTTTTCCTGCTGTTCGGATCAACACTTGCTCAATTTAAAATAACACCAATTAAAAATACGATTGGAGTATACTATCACCGAGACACAGAAATTGTGATTTCTCACAAGAAATGGATTTTACTGGTACACAAAAACATATCTACCTTTAAGACAGCTTTCGACAAAAACGACAAGATCTTACAGACACTATACAACACACTCGACCCAACGTCTCATTACATGAACGTCTTTTTAGGAGATATAAAAACTCACCTCAGTTTATTGACACAAATTTCTCAATCAATACAATCAAAATTTGACGAAATTTACCTTGACACGAAACGATACAAACGAGGAATACTAAACGGTATTGGAACAATTTTCAAATCAATAACTGTAAATTTAGATGCAGAAGATGGTCAGTATTATTCTGATTGCATCAACAAATTAAATAATGACGAGTACCAACTCGAAAATTTAATCAAAAATTTCAACGCAACAATTCAAAAACTGCAAGTTGATGAAGAAACTTTCAATAAAGATATTAAAGAAATCGAAACTTCAATTCTAGACATGACTAAAGACATAGAAAATATTCACGCAAAATTAAAATTTATAGAAATCTGCGAACAGCTTATGGCAAGCTATCTATTTGTCGAAGATAACTTAAATGATATCCTGAATTCTATCACTTTCGCGAGGCTCAAAATAATTCATACATCGATCATAAACCCAAAAGACTTGGTAAATTCCTTACAGGAAATTTCATAGAACCTACAAAGGAACAATTTGCCACTTCCAATCAAATTATCAAAAGTTGCACAGTATTTAGACATTATAGAACTAAAAGCTTTTCAAACAAATCCAGATTTAATATTCGTATTAGACATACCTTTGGTACCTATCCCTATTTTGGATAATAGAACTGGCTTATATCATATCTTGTCAACCTCTCAAAAATATATCGCGAGAGATGATGATTCTTTAATGTACTTATCCATCCCGGACCTCAGAGAATGCAAACCACTCTACTTCAACACTAAATTATGTCTAAATCTATTTTCATACCCCATTAATGATAATGCCATTTGCGAAGCTCGTCTCTTCAAGAACCTCAAAACTCTGCCAGGAAGCTGTCAGACGTCATTCATCATCAGCCAAGGATACAACGTCCAAAAGATAGACGAAAATACGTGGTTAGTTATCAACGCAGGACCATTACAGGCAACCATCAATTGTCCAGAAAGAAGTTCGAAAACTGAAGTCATCTACAAAAACTCAATAGTGAAATTACAACCTAATTGTTACGCCTTTATAGGCATCACAAAAATCCAAGCCAGTACCAACGAAGTAACCGACGTAAACGACGACACTCATCCCATCCAAATTCCATTCGAATGCTGCAACAAAATTCCAAACAACATTAGAGCACCAAACCTTAAACCATTAAAATTAAACAACCTTAACACAGAAGATCTCGAAATTGCCAAACACAAATTGGACCAATATTCCAGAGATCTAGACGATTTAATCAACGAACCATTCGTAACAAAACACATATCCTGGTTCACTTACTTCATCATTGTGCTAATATTTGGACTGTTATTTCTGTACCTATTTTGTAAGTGCAGAACAAAAAGACGAAGACTAGCCATCGATGTTTCTGCATCACCCCCATCTCCACCGAGGCCTAGCAAACCCTACAGGACATTTGCTAACCTATTCCCTTCACGAAGACGACCCACCTTAAGAAGAGAAGACAACGAAGCCGAAGACATAGAACTTACATAAAGACAAACTGTTTTGTGCCTTTTTACTGACTTTTAGTGCTGGACTCTTCAGTGAACCATATTTTATTCATTTAATCATTACATTTCATTATTTTACTTATCCTTTGTTAATTTCAATTGCATTAACATTTTTATACCATTTCCATTCAAATCTATCATGCTTATATTTTAGGCTTTCACGGTAAAGCCATATTTTAACCCTGGAAATATTTTTATATTATCCCATTTTACAACAAACTCATTATGTTTGTATTTTACGCTTTCTTGCTAAAGCTATATTTTAACTGTAACATTTTTATGTTATTTTATTTTATGAATCAAGCTTATTGTGCTTGCATTTCATATTTTAGACGTTAAGGTTATATTCTGTATTTTAAACCTTACATTGTGTACTCTTTTACATTTTCCAAATTTCATTATTACCTTTTATTACATTTTATATTCATTTCAAAAGTTGCTGCATAAAACACCAACTTTTTTTTAAGGGGGAAGCTGTTATATTAGAAATATACCATGATATATAATATCACTGAGACAGGTTTAACCTTCTCAAACATATCATGTTACAGATTGCGTAACAGCTCTTCTCTAATAACCGCTCACGCTGTCTGAGCTTAATGTTTCTTTCTTGGTAATCTCTTATCATGCTGAATTGCCAATTCAATGTTCTTTGTTCTCTGATGTTGTAAATATAACCAACAGACATTTGTACCTTCAGTCTTATACTCAGTTTCGAATAAACCTCATCAAAATTATTATTGTTATTTTTACAAGAGTCGAGCTTGACTCCATTATAAGTGAATAAATCTTTTTAAACAGTTAATCAAACAATCTACTATATATATGTATATAACATATATACATACATTGTTTCGCCAGTGAGTGATTTTTCATGACAAGATTTAATTGTTCAATTATGTAACTTCTTTTTATCTATATATTTTAATTATATTGTATACCGGGTGTAACAGGATCAAGGTATACCACCGTTTCTCCTTTAGTTTTGATGATAATTGATTGAAATATAGGATATACTACACACATAATATGCGGCATTTTTTAACATACAATTGATTTTTTTTTCATTTCCGGTTTCGCCGGAAATGACACTAACTTTCGATTTTTTAATGGAACATCCTGTATATTATTACATTCCAAATAAGTGACATTTCAAATATCAATTTTTTTCTATAATATAATTTTCCATTTAAGTGTACCATGATGGTTCCGATTTATTCTAAATCATTCTTGTAATGCTACAAAAATCGAAATTCCGCTAAAAACACTAAATTACGTGATTTATGAGCAAATAAAATTCATCAAAATTGTTTTTGGGGCAAAACTCAATTTTTTCAAATGGAACCATATCGGCACCGTGGTACCATTTATTAGTACAATTAATAAGGAATTTATTCACATGTCATATTAAAATGTGCGATAAATACAAACAAAATTACAGCTAAAAGAAAATAAGAAGATACAATTTTGTTCCAATTAAATGTTAAGAAGTAACTAAGGTGGCTTTGAAAACAACGAAATATTTAGCTTGTCAAACATTTGTTGGTTTAACGGTGGGTGTTTTTATTGTGTCTTTAAAAATTGTTTAAAATTCTTGTTAATTGCGTTCAAAATACTGCAAATTTATACAAGAGATGAAAAAATGAACATGTTAATCATTTATGAGGAATGTAAAAGAATTGCAGTTGCGGCTACAGACCTTTATGTCCAACGATAACCTGATAGACAATGTCCAGCGAAAAATTAATTTAAACGTGTTGAAAACCAATTCCGAAGAGAGCCCAACGATGATCCCGAAGAAAACTTCATTATTGACGAAGGAACGGAAATTAATGTTTTGGCTCGAATAGAAGTTGATAAGACCGTTCCTTTAAGGCAAGTTGGGTTTGAATTGGACATCAGTCACCAAACAGTAAGCCGAATTTTGCACAAATACCACTATAAATCTTTTAAATAACAATTGCACCAGCATTTGTACTAAAGTGATTACGAACGTAGGATGGAATATTGCAATTGGATTTTGTATAATAACGTGCAGCCAAACAATAATTTTTTGGGACTGATTTTATTTTCGGACGAGTCTAGGTTTACAAATTTGAGGTTATTCAATCGAAAAAATACAAAATATTGATCACAAGAAAATCAAAATTTATTACGGGAGGGTAACTTTCAAGTGCGGTTCGGTTTCAATGTTTGGCTTGGAGTAATCGGTAGTAGAATCATTGGTCCAATAATATTTGAAGGACCTCTGACTGGTTGCAGATACTTGAGATTCCTGGAAAATGAGATTGAGGATATTTTAGATGAGTTACCTTTAGATTTAGGACAGGGAATGTATTTCTAACAAGATGGCGCTCCTCCCCATAATTCAAGGATAGTAATTGATTACCTTCAACGGAGATTCGGGGAAAACGTAATTTCGACGAATGGTCCTGTGAGGTGGCCTCCAAGGTCACATGATTTAACGCCCCTTAATTTCTTTGTTTGGGATCATTTAAAAAATATTGTCTATGCAACCGCCGTTACAACCCGTGAAGACCTGGAGCTATGAGTAAGACGAGCAATTAATAGCATTACGGCCCAGCAATTGGCGAACGTTCTTCGAGAAACAGCTATGCGAGTTCAGAAGTGCATTGGCGTTAAGCGACAGCATTTTGAACAACTGTTGTAATGTTTTGTGTTAATTTTGTGTATTCTAAAATCACCTTATGTGTTAACAATGTAACTAGAATAAAATTCTATTTTCTTTTGCTGTAATTTTGTTTGTATTTATCGCACATTTTAATACGTCATATGACTAAATTCCTTATTAATAGTACTAATAAATGGTACCACGGTACCGATATGGCTCCATTTGTAAAAATTGAGTTTTACCCCAAAAACAATTTTGGTGAACTTTATTAGCTCATAAATCATGTAATTTAGTGTTTTTAATGGGATTTCGATATTTGTAGCAGTACACGGGTCATTTAGAATAAATCGGAACCATCATGACACACTTAAACGGAAAACTAAAAATTATGCAGAATTGAAAAATGCAATAATGTACAGGGTGTTCCCATTTAAAAATCTAAAGTTAATGTCACTTCCGGCGAATCTGAAAGTGAAAAAAAATCAATTGTATGTCAAAAAGTGCCGCTTATTATGTAAGTAGTATATCCAAAATGTTAATCAATTATCTTCAAAACTAAAGGAAAAAAGGGGGATGTACCATGATCCTCTTACACTGGATATATCTATTGAAGATTTATATTTTATGTATTTTTAAATGATGCTTTATGAATATTTTAGTTTAAGTGTAACGATACTTGTAAAACTAATCTTCGCCGAAAAAAAAGACCATTTATTATTATTATTATCATTATTATTATATTGGATTTTTATATAATTCAATAGTTCTCTTAGGGGTGAGCGTAGATGTATCTTTATTATGTGCATAATTCAATATGCGATGTAAAGCACCGTCAGGCGTGGTTAGTACTTAGATTAGTGATCGTTTCGAATGCTATAGTACCTTTCGGGCATAAGCGGAAAGATGAAATTCAAAAGTTTCATAATACTCAAAAATTAACATCTTTTTCAGTCTATATAGTCAAAATACAATAAAAAAGTCATTGTGATATTTAAATTTATCAAAAACTACAATTTTTTTAAATCGAATCCTGAAATAATTTACAAACACTCGATAATTCCTACATAAATTATCGATGATAGCATTCAAACTTTGGAAATAACAATTTGACAGTCAAATCATTACAAAATATTGCCCTAAAAACTAAAGGACCCACATGAATATAAATCTCATTTAAATTGCTTCACAAATTGATATTTACAACATTCAATGTTTATTTTTATTAATTTCCATTCCTATTATTCATCATCTAAATCAGTTTCACATTTTTTCAAATCTTCTAATTTAAATAGTTATCCCATAAACTATCTGCTCCCAAAGTAGAACTTTTTCATCAAAACTTACATCCTCTTCAACGAAGGCAGACCAATGCCTATACGCTAAAATATCAAAGCTCTCCGATACGTAAATGAGGCCTTCGTGATACATTACCGAACCACACATACGTCCGTCCGTCTTAGCCTGGCAATTAATCATAAATAATTCAATAACCATTTCAGAGACAGTCTTAATTCTTTCTACAAAATATGCCCATTGTTCTGCCATTATGCCTAATTTTCCATATAAGTTTCAGTTTCAAAATATTCCGTTTTCTATACGAAAATCGCTTCCTGGACGAAAGAATGGACGGGACATGGCAAACGAAATTAAAAAATAGGGAAAAATGTTCCGGCGAGGTACTCTCCCCGTCTAATCGAAACGCTACCGGACCTATATATGGTCGAGAATTTTACATTCCAGCAAGTCAGTCTACAGTGATTTCTTTAATGTTATACATTGTGCAGTTTGGCAAATTTTAAAAAAAGTGTATTCTAGACGATATCTTGGTATTCATTTAGCGCCACCTGCCTTGTGCATCTTTTGTAACTGTTACTCACTACCTTGTCGTCACGAATGAATTTTGGCAAACCTTCAAGAAAGTTGTCATAATTCCAGGAAGTTTCAAAAAAAGTCATATACAGGACGTGGCTATCGATCCTAACCAAATAAGTGAGATCTTAATAAAGTGTTTCTTAACTTCTACAACCACACACAATGCTCAAGAAGTTTCAGAAAATGTATATACAGGGTGCAGCATCGGCCCCTGTCCAAAATCTCATAACAGTGTTTTTTGGTTTCTTCAACTATAGAAAGTGCACGAGGTACTCCAATAGTGTCAAGCAACACTCCGAATTATTATTTTTTTTTTATCACCGGAGTATCCCTCGTGTTCACGAAGAAGACCACGTCATCACCTCATATCTTCCAGCGGCTTGTATATCAGTGTATGCGCGGGAGTTATGCATCTTAGGCGAGGATTGTGTAGTGGATATACAATTTTTTGGAGGGGACGACAATCCGTCAGACCCTTGACTATTAAATGTTAGGCAAGTAAAACATTCCTACTCTTCGAAAGAGAGGAGGTTCGGCAAAATTCCTGGTGGGGGGTAGCTCCTCTACAGGCGTCGATCCTCAGGAGTGAAAATAGGCCGAAGTTAAATAAATGTTAAAAAACAGTCCTCTTAATGTCTGGAAAATTAGTTATTAGTCTTGAATATAAAGAACCGTTTTTCTTAGCGTGCTTCGGTCGGAATGAATTTCATTCGGATTTTCAAATAATGTGGGATTTTCTAACTCTACTATGTGTCTTTCTATTTCTATTTTTCGTTAACATATATCATCACCTAGGTGCAAATAAAGCACGCGGAAAATTGGCTACGAAGTTATGCAGGAATCTTTCATAAGAGGTAAATTTGTTTCCATGTTAGCAATTCAATCTAAATATTGCTTATGACGAAAGAATGCTAGAGATCAAAAACTAAGTTTATAAAATGCCGATAATTTTGCATTTTTCACCAAAATTGATATTAACGTTGATTGCTTAAAATATCCACAAATTTATGCTGTATAAAAAATTCCTACATAACTTACAAACAAATTTTTCTTGAAAACAGGTATTGTAAACGGCTAAAGAAATTTGAACTTAATTGAAAATATCTGTTAATGAAAGACAGATGTTAAATATTTGTTTATTTATAATTAGCAAATCGTGTTAACAAAATGCCGGATTAAAAAAATCCAATATATTAGCTTCCAATTTCAAACAATACGAGAAAACTTAAAGAATTTAAAAAATACATCTAGAATAATAACACTGATAGCGATAAACGTACATCCAATTTGACATGCACTTTCTAATATAATGTTCCTATCGGGAATACCTGAATTCTTCTAGAAATAAATTGTGAGAATATTGTTACACAGTAGTACTCCCACCAAATTTCACAAAAAATCGCGTCACATTTAAATGAAACAGAATTTTTCCTCGGTTTCATGTTTTCTGAAAAGTAAAATGTATTTCTATATAAAATAGTTAAAAAGGAAGTACATAAATAAACAATAAATAAATAAACACCCCAGAAATTAGACAACCCCCAATTCCAGAAGCCAGAGGCTTGTGCGGAAGGGGTTTACATATTGAAAAAACGCGGACATACAACTATTTCCACCGACAGTGCCAGCGCCGGAGCCAGAATTCGGTGGCGCGACACCCGTGTGATTAATCGCGATTGCCACCTCGCGCCTTAACCCACGCGGCTATCGACCAGACATGGTAAGAGATATGTGATAAATAAAAAATGACGTTCATCGGATCTCACAGCATTCCTAAAGTGTCATCTCTTTTACTCACTTGTCAATCTTATTTCTTTTGCCGCTTTGCCGCTTGCCGATCATCATTAATATTTGAAATATGTCATGGCTTGTCAATAAGTTCATCTAATGACGTTTTGATTTTTTTTGGTTGTAAACCTGAAAACGAATTGAAACTGTCAACCTAGTAGGCTTCTTGCAAAATGTTGTCCATGTTTCCAGTAATTTATACGAAACAATATTAAAAATATTTTATTTTACTTTTTGAGACAGTTGCCTAAAAAATGTTGTGTGCACCTGGGCCAATGATCTATCCCGACCCTATCCGTTTATTTGGCCTCGGTTTTTCCTTGGCTTGTCTGAGAACGTCCATCAATTTGGATAGTCTTCACACTGAGCACTACATTCGATTACAGTGCTCAATCCGTATTTCGCGATCATACGAGTTGTAGGAGGTTTTCAGTTACCTCTCACCACTACTCAATATACTTTTTTGTTTGATTTCAAATTGTCCTTTTGCGTTTGAATTGCCTGTATAATACCACACATCCAAATAAAATCTTTGCAAATTTATTAATAATATGCACATATTACACATCTCTATAAAAACGTACTCAGCAATTTTTTTAAAGTACAATAATGATAATTAAGTGCATTTTTCTAATTAAGATATAATTGTGTTTAGTTTGAAAACTTATTCTAAAATTTTGATCATTAAAATTTTTGAAAGTAAATATTTTTCTCAGAGTGTTTAGAAGATGTTTCATTCTCCAATTTGTTCAAACAATGCAATTTTAATTTAAAATTTTATTTTTTAGACTTTTTCATTAAAATACGTACTGTCTTTAAGTATCTGGGTTTTACTATTTGCTGTACTCTGCCATACTGGACAAAAGTTAATTAATGAGGTTTGTATATAATTTTCAATTTATATTTTACTTAAATCCATAATTGAAAAAGTCACGTAAATTGATATACAGTGTGTGCACCGCAGTCTTGTAAACTTTCTTATTTTTGATTCTCCGAGAAAAAGTCATTTTTTTATAAATTGTTTTGATTGTCTTAGGATGTAATAATCAATTGTCAAACTTACGATAGTAGTATTTGAAACATTAGAAAATATGAAATCGTCTTTAAGCAAACTACCTCTTTTCAATTGTGAGGAAAAGTTTAAATACGAAGTTTAGTTTAGCGGAAGTAGAAGAATTCTACTTCTGTTCTCATCATCATTTCATCTGAGTGGCATTTCATCTGAGTTCCACTAAAAGTATTTGAAGAAAAAATAATAGTATATTATTTTATACGAAATAAAAGTCGAATTTTTTGTGTTGATTATGTTACTTGACCGACGAGCGAAGCGCGTCAGGCAAGAATAAGCGAGACACAAAAAATCACTTTAATCCTCATAAAACACGCTGTTTCTTCTATCGTCGATCGGGATGCGAAGGTAATAGCATGTGTAACGATTACATGGAATGAGATTAGGAAGAATGATACAACAACTTTGCAAAATAACATTTTTTTAAATTTATGGCTTGGTTTTTAAGGAAATTGGTGAAGAATTAAGTAATATAGTAATGCACGCAAAATATAATTTGAAGTGGAACTTTTTTCATAAACAATTTTATGGTTGGATCCTGTTGGGGAGGCGCTAAGAAATACCCGAAAAATGTTTGTATTTGAAAGACTCCAATGTTATTAACAATTTAATTTTTTAAACCGCGTTTTTTAACCTAAAAATGTGAGTAACTCGAGATATACACTGTATCTCACTTTTCATGACTTTCATATTATAGCTCTCTTATTAACCACGCGATTTTCTTAAAATTTGGGTCACGGGTACTTACCCATAAGGAGATTATGCCACGGTAAAATATTTAAAAATACACCAGTGGTGGACCTAATTTTCTAAAAAAGATATTAGGCAAAGTTTTTAACTTAAAACAATATCGTAATCTTATTCGTCGTCATCAAAAACCCACCAGTACCGAATTTCAAAAAGATAGTGTATGTGGTGTTCATGTAGTAAGAAAATAAAATTTCACTTTTTAAAGGACCAATTATTAGAATCATAATTTTATTTTCGGGCGCAATTAAGAGTTAATTAACATGGAGGAAGACAGGCTTTCTATTTAGAATTAGTCACGTGACATTAGTCAGCTTTACTTAATCAAAAAATAATTGACGTGGGAGGCAATAAAATTTAAATATTAAACAAATATAATTCATGACCATTCAATACATAATAAGGGCTACATAGATAACTAAATCACAACTTGCTCAACATATCCTCCATCCATGTGAATACATTTTTCTATAACTTTTCTGTTGTGCCGCACGACTACGTAATTCTGCAGGTATTATTTCTAGGCAAGCTTCTCTTATTCTATCCCGTAGTTGTTCTGCGTTTTGAGGTCTCTCTTTGTATACTAAATTTTTAATACGCCCCCAAGAGTAAAAGCTTTTTGGTGTTAGATCCGGGGATCGAGGTGGCCATCTTGAGGAGGACTTCTTGGACCAATCATTTCAAGGGAAATATGTGTTAAGCCAGTTACGAACAACGTTCGCATTATGACCCCACCCAGTTGCAGTATTAAATGCTGAACTATTTGAAGAGGCATGTTATCCAAAATATCAGTAAAATCTCCTTCCAGAAAGTTTAAAAATGTTTCGGCGTTAAATATTTCATAAAAGAAAGTTCATCAATCTGCTCATTTAAAATAGTGCATCAAATATTCACTTTCTGCGATCGTTGACTTTTACAGTTTATCATCCAATTAGGATTTTCAGCAGCCCAGTATCGAATATGTTGACTGCAGACTACACCATTTGTATTGAATGTAAATATTATTTTCCTTAAAAAACTCATATCAATTAGAAAATTCACTTGTGCCCAAAAACAATAATCTAACCTTCTCAAATTGTTGCCTTCAAAGAAAGTATGTAGGTAATTCGGTTTTAATCTGTTTCTTTTTAGGTATCTCCATATTTTAGTTTTGTCAACGTTTATATAACGTGCTACATTTCTGATACTGGCATGAGGATCTTGCCTAAATGCTGCAATTATCAGTTCGTCATAGGGATAACTAAAACATCATGGTTTATAATTTCTTGGCCTAGGTTTTCTAACGTTACCGGTATCGTTGAACAAATTATTAGTAATTGCTACTGTTTTTTTTAATTAGAACTTTATTTATACTGCACATCATACAGAATACAATATTCCACTTACATGGTGTACAGGGTTTTAGTAGTGTGTATACTACAGGCTAAAACTAAGAAACAGTAGTATGGAGGAAAAATATACATTTGACATGTAAAGCTAATATTACATATAATTATGTACAAAGCTAATATAATATATAATTTATCATATTATGTTAATATTACATACAATTTAACAGTTTACTTCTACTTATGTTAAAAAAGTCAATGTCATGATTTTTTATAAATTCATTTGTAGTAATCAAACATTGGCTAACGGGCGAAATTGTGTTTGTTATTTTAAAAGTATTATCTCTCCTTCTTAATCTAATATCAGGAACATTAATAGCAATTTCTGTTAAGATATCAGGATCATTAATCTTATTAAAAACGTTAAATATAAACAACATCTCAGAGTTATTTCTTCTATTCTGAAGTGAGTTAATATTAAAATCTAGTAGTTGCGTTGTGTAAGATATAAATAATGGCCATGAATTATGTTTTCTAAAGAATAGGGTTCTCAGTAGTCTTTTTTGGATTTTTTCTAGCATATCAGAATATAAAATAGTTTTTGGATTCCATATTATAGCCCCATACTCTAGTTTAAAACGGACATATGAATTGAATAATAATATACAGGTATCATAGTTAAACTCTTTACTAGATCTAGTAATAAAACTAAGCTTTCTGTAACCCTCGGATATTAATTCTAATACATGACTGTTGAAGCTAAAGTTACTAGTAAACTTGTCACCTAGATCTTTTATCTCACAGACACGATCTAACGGCGTGTTATTGATCTTGTAGTCATTTATAATAGAATTTTTTTTCTCGTGAAACTGACTGTTTTACATTTGGACTCATTGAGAGTAAGGTCACTTTTGCTGCAGTCGACAACAAGAGCATCTAGGTCATTCTGCAATAAATTACAGTCTTCCAAAGTATCTACTCTAAGGAACAATTTTAGATCATCTGCATACAGTAAAAATTTAGTGTTTAATATAAAGGTTTATGTCATTAACAAATAATACAAAAAGCAAAGGTCCCAGAATGGACCCCTGTGGGACTCCTGACGTGGGATTAAAGTTATATGATTTATCACTATTAAATTTTACAAACTGTGTCCTTCCTGTTAGGTATGAGTAAAGAAAGTCCAAAGTGTTTCTGCTAAATGAAAATGATTCTAATTTTAGGATAAGTACTTGGTGATTGACCCTATCAAATGCCTTCGCCAAGTCTGTATAAATGACATCAAGTTGTGATTCATGTTTAATCTCGTTGGCAACTGAGTCACTAAATATACACAAATTGGTAACTGTTGATTTACTATGTACAAAGCCGTGCTGTTGGTTGCTTATGACTGGGCTAACATGCAAGTACATTCTGTTATATATTACCCTTTCAAATATTTTTGATGGGCGTGGTAGAACTGTTATGGGTCTATAATTGTTTATAAAGCTAGTGTTTCCGCTCTTGTGAATAGGAGTTATACGTCCTATTTTAAATTTATTGGGAAATATTTTTTCTTTGTGACACAAATTAAATAACATGGCAAGTGGTTTCGCGATCAGTTCACCATATGCTTTGAAAAAATAAGCAGGTATGCCATCTACACCAATGGCTGCGTTAGGCTTTAGTGATTTAATTGCTATTAATATTTCATTTTCAGTTATATTGTTTATGTCACAGTTATTTAGATTATAGCTAGGAAAATTCGAGTCAAAGTTGTTAGCCAAATTACTTGGACTATCCACAGATTTGAAAAAGTCTGCATAGCCATTCGCTATTGCTTCATCATTATCAAGATCAATATCGTTATAATTAAATCGGTATGATATGTTACAGTTCTTTCTTTGTTCTTTTATATATGTCCAGAAATTAGTCGGGTTATCATGTATGTTATTCTCAATATTTTTTACATAATTATTGTGACAAGTTTTATAAAGACGTTTTACTTGTGTTCTCAAACAATGAAACTTTTGTGTATAATAGTGCTCATGTAATTGTGACCTTTTCTTTGACATTCTAAAGTAATGCTCTTTTTCTTTTATTTTAGAGATCAGTTCTTTGCTAAACCATACTGGGAATCTGTTTTTGTGAAAACATTTCTTTTTTGGTAAGCATTGCTCGAAAATGTTATTTAGTGTACTATAAAAACTATCTACACAACTGTCGGCATTATCTATACGTAATTTTTCGAACCAATTACATTGTGAGAGCAACTGATATAGCCGGATATAATCACCTTTTCTAAAGTCGAAGGGATTATTATCGTTTACAATGTTTGTTTTATTTTCAGGTATTGCATTATTTAAATTAAAGGTAAATAAATAAATAATAAATAAATAAAATGTATTTATTCACGTAAGCTATACAAAAACAGATGTGACAAGTCATAATGTGAACACACAGTTTGATTAAGTAAATAAAGTAATATAATAAGTAATAAAAACAAATAGTGGGGTAACATAAATTAGTAAAAAGTTAATAAATAAATTATTACATACATAAATACAAATACAATGAACATTTTAAAATATTTTAGATTAAAGACTGCAACAAAATTTTACGTTACACATTTTCGTAAAACTCCCGTATAGTGTAAAAACATCCGTCAATTAAGAACTGTCTTAGTTTTTTTTTAAATACATGTGTACAATTATTTTTTACAGTTTGAGGCAATTTGTTATATATATTTGCGCTAGAGTAGTACGGGCTCCTTTGAAATGTGGTTAAGTTAAAATTTTGGATTGATATATTATTTGCATTTCGCGTATTGTGACTGTGTATGCTTGCGGTACGTGTGAAAAGATTTGCTGTATGTTGGTGGGCAAATAATGCTGCTTCGTAAATAAATATGGATTGAACCGTTAAAATGTTATACTGTTTAAACACGGGTCTGCATGATTCTAAAGGCCCCAATGAGAAGATAAGCCTGATTATTCTTTTTTGCATAATAAGAATTCTTTCTGTTGAAGAACTTGAGCCCCACATTAAAATGAGATATTTTATATGTGGGTAAACGATTCCATAATATATGTTTATTAGTTCCGCTCTACGTATAATATTTTTTAAATTTCTCAGTGCAAAAAAAGCCGAGTTTAATTTATGACTTACAAACTCGATATGGTTTTCCCATGATAGCGTCTCATCTAGATTTAAGCCCAAGAATCTGGCTTCTGTGGTTTTTGTTAAAACACAATTTTTTATTTCCAAATGAAGGTTAGGTGGATCGCGACGTTTATGAAATTGTATATAACTGGTTTTATTTGGATTCAATATTTGTCTATTTTGCACACACCAGTCTGAAAAGTGATTTAGAATTTGGTTAGCCATATGTTGCAGTTCGTGTCCGGTTGCAGCGGATACACTAATGGTAACGTCATCGGCGTACATTATTATTTTTATATGTGTTGCTAAATCATTAAAATAATTTTCGAGATCATTTAGAAACATTATGAACAATAAAGGAGATAAGACAGCTCCTTGCGGAACTCCGAGTTGTATGTCTTGTGGTTTAGAAAATGTATTATTAATTTTGACTCTCATTTTTCTGTTTTCGAGAAAAGAACTAACCCAGTCATTTAAGTTCCCACGAATGCCCATATTGTCTAGTTTATTTAATAATATTTTATGATCCACTGAGTCAAATGCTTTAGATAAGTCGAATAATATTGCAATTACATATCGATTTTCATCTAAGGATTCATAAATAAATTGTACGAAATCAAATGTTGCTGTGTCTGTTGAATGTCTTGGTCTAAATCCATGTTGATTTTTAGACAATTGTTGTGAGTACATGAGATAGTGATATGTTCTATTGTGTACTATTTTTTCGAACAGTTTTGATAAATAAGAGTTTTGAGTAATTGCTCTATAGTTTTCTAATATATGGCTGTCACCCTTTTTATATAACGGTATAGAATGAGCTAGTTTTAGATATGATGGAAAATTTCCTGTACTTATTGATAAATTCATAATATGACATAGAGGCTGTGCAACATACCGTATGCAAGAGTTAATAATGTTAAAATTTATTTCATCTGGTCCCGTAGATGTTCTGTTATTTAGCATTTGAACAGCTGTTATGAGTTCATTTGGTTGAATTTCATCAAATAACATTGAATTTAAGCTAGTTTTTGACTTTCTTGATTTTATATTTATTGTTGCATTACCAAATTCGGATGTGATATTTTCTTTCGCTATGGAGACAAAGTGTTTGCAAAATAAGTTGCTAATTTCGAATTCATCTGATATACTTTTATTATTAATAATAATTGAGAGTTTTTCCTCTTTGTTGTGTTTTTTTCGTCCTATGTTCTCATTAACAACTTGCCAAGTCGTTTTATTTGTATTAGATGAATTTCTAATAATGTTTTCATAAAATGTTTTTTTAGTTTCTCTTATATTTAAAGAAAATAAGGTTTTTGCTTCCAAATAGGCTTGCCTAACTTCATCCAGACCGATATTTTTGTACAACCAGAATAAATTCTTTACATATTCACTTTCTGCGATAATATTTTCATTAACCCAAATTTTTTTTTGATAATTTAATTTTGTTGCAATCTTTATTCTAGGACATGCTACATCTAAACAATAGTAAAATTGACCCCAGAAAAGTGAGTAAGCCATTTCTACACTTTGAGTAATATATATTTCTGAAAAATCAGTTTGTTGAAGTAAGTTACTAAGATTACATAAATTTTGTTTTGATAGGTCTCTTTTCCAATAATACGATACCTGTTTTTCCAAATAATTTTCATTGGGAGCTATGTCAAAGATACAACTCTGTGCTGCATGATCAGATATGTCATAATTCACATTACTTGATTTAACATAATTTATATTAGACACTACATAGTCAATTTGACTTTGAGAGTTATTTAAAATTCGAGATGGTTCTTCTGGTAAACATGATGTTAGTTCAAAGCTTTGAAATATATCGTTCAATAGGGATTTACTTTTGTTGTTATTTAAATAGTTGACGTTTAAGTCACCACATAAAATTATATACTGATGATTTGCAGAAATGTAAGTTAGAATATTGTGTAACAAATTTAAAAATGTTTTTAAATCAGACATTGGAGATCGGTATATAGTTAGTACAACTAATTTGATATTATTTTCAGTAGTACTTACTGCACAACATTCACAAACCGTTTCACATGTGTAGATCTTGGGGATATTGATGACTTTGAAGGTTGTACCAATTCTTCCATAGATTGCAACACCTCCGTGAATAGTATTTACGCGACAATAACATGATAGTAGTTTGTATCCATGAATGGTGGTAACTTGGGCTTGTGGTTCTTGCATCCAATGCTCAGAGAATATCTAAACATGGATGAAAGGTATCAATGCTTACCATAGGCGTATCACATTCATTTACCCTTGCTTCAGTTACATTTGTTAAAACCAGGTCTAGAATACTTGTTCCGTTATTAATATTATTGCTAGAGTACAGGTCGTATTCACTTGTTAGCTGATTAATTATTTTTGCTTTGGACGTACCGTTGCCGAGGTTAAATTCCGCCCCAGTAATTTCCGTAATATTAAAGTCTCCTATTATAAATAACTTACTAGCAAGATTAAAATCTTCGGAAGTTTGTAAGGATTCCAGAAAGCTTTCATAAATATATAATGGTGATCCTGATGTTATATATACACAACAAATGAGTGTTTCGAGGTTTTTTATAGTAGTTCTAACAATAATCCACTGAAAGTTAATATTTGCACTTTTCGATACTAAAACAGGTTTATATTTTCGTTTTACGCAACACAAGACACCGCCACCACGGCTGACTTCAGCTTCGTTATAGTTTTTATCATTCCTAAACACTATAACGCGAATCACATATTTCGTTGTCATAGAAATTGTTATTTAACCATGTTTCAGTTATACAGAGTATATCCCAGTTATTTTGATGTACATTGTCATAAAACTCTTTGACTTTTGTTCGAAGACCTCTTACATTTTGGTAGAAAATATTTATACTTTTTCTAACTTTTATCTTCTTGTTTAGGCTAAAAAATTGCTATCTTTTGTTACATTAACTTCTAGTGACTCGTTGCCAGTATCTGTGTTCCGCTTTTTTTGCGGCCAGTAGTTGAAACGCCTAATTTCCACTTTCGGTGGCCAGTAGTTCTCGTCATTCAACTTATTCAACATATGGAGCGGAGCGCCTATTTTAAATGCTGCAAACCTACCTAGTGTGTTTAACTTTTCAACTGTAAAATCAGTTTCTTTGTCTTTTAATTTTAGATAATCGCGCATGTTCTCGGTGGTTGCATCTTTATTTTTAATTTTGCCTATATAAAACCATACTTGCTTTGGTTTGGCATCCCCGACCAGTAACGTGTATATTTGCTCATTCTGGACGCCGCACGTTAAAAATTCTTGTAGCCTCTGCGAATGATATATTTTCATCTACAATACGAATTATTTCCACTTTTTCACGAACTGTTAAACTTGCCATTATTAAATAACAAAAATTTTTACTTAAGCGACTCCGCACCAAAGCATGGGTAATGTACATAAAATCACAATATGCCTTTATTTCAAGAATACAGTAGGTCCTAGCTCCGAAATTCGAAATTTTAAAATCGTGATTTTATATATTTTTTACCAAAACGATCTTATGTATTGGTTTATATGAAGCAGTTATATATGTAAAATACTTATATAAATAAGTATAATATTACGTTTTTCCTATTTATACGCAAAGTAAGAATCAATAGTTGTAAAAGTTCTTAGTATATACGAAAGCTGAGATGTTATAATCAAAAGCTCACAAAATGTGCTGTGAGCACCTAGATTATATGGAAAAATAACAAATTAGTATGCAGAAGCTGTTAAAAAATAAATAATAAGTTGCATTTTTTTTCTGTTTTAAATATTTGGAGTCTACTCTAAGGATTCATAAAATTCGGTGGTTCAACCAACTTTACACAGAAAGCTAGCATTTCTAAAGAGCCAAAAGATATACATACTTCCAATGTAACATTTTAAACCCACATCCTAAAAACAATCCACCCAAAACGTCAATGTATCATTATGACACGTTGGGTGTCAAAAATATACGACGAGCCTATTTAGTCACTAAACAAAAAGTAATATTTATATAACAAAAGAAATGAAGTGAGTATAAACAGTGGCATTCGAGTAGCAGAGGCTCGCAACAGGTGTGCCGAGGGCTAGCTCAGCTCTAATCGGTGAGGGGGTAGGTTAAGGTTCATACACAAAAAAAATAATAAAGCATATACACATTAGTTACTCATGAATATCCATAAAGGGCGCCACTAGCTAATAAAACGACCGCAACCTAGCTAGAAGGCTCCCAAAATTTCCAAGGGTACCCAAACGTTACACTATATTTATTCGAGGTATGAATTTAAAAGAAAACCAGTATGTAAAGTTAGAATTTGGATATCAAATTTATTCAGTAAAAGAGTATTCACCTGGAGTAGATATATATATTCACAAACAATAAATATATTTGAACCGGTCCTTGGATATATAATTTAATCTTACATTGCGTGATATCACGAAGGGTTCACATTAGGTTCACACGAGATAATAAAAGTCGTGCATATGAACTTATTTATATATACTTATATATCATAACTTATATAATATACCTCCCCAAATGATAAAAGGTTTGAATTGAATTACCAGTCATGGGATTCTATTTACATTTAACATAAAAAAAAGGAATCATATCCAAATACTTAAAATTTTGAATAGCCAAAAAAAAATTTATTATTTACCAAAATACAGGCATAATATGTTTACAACTCATACACTACATATAAAAGAAAACTGTGCGCAAATACTTAAAATTTTCAAATAGCCAAAAGTGAAAACATAAATTATTGACAGAATGTATCCCGAACTCATACGCTAAGTATAAAAACCTGTATGGCGAGTTGAGTAGCTGCCTCCCAAGAAGTACCACGAATCATTGTCCAAATTGGTCGCATAAGTTGTCGTTGTTAATTCCCATCCATCGAAAATGATCCAGACCATGAATCGTTGTCCTATGTCGAAGCCTGCAGTTGTCAATTTAGTTCCATACCTGTTTTCCAAAACCCCGAATCATTGTCCAAAGTGAAAACAAAAGGTTGTCAATAAAATTCCAATTAGGGGTCCACAAGTGGAGAACAAGAATAGGTGACCGAAACCCAGGCCTCTCTTGCTCTGGAGATGGGTAACGCCAGGCTCAATAAATATGTGAGGGGAATTCGTAAAATTCGGGATGAATATTACGAAAACAACAAAAAATAACGTAAACGCAAAAAAAGTTGAACAAAATAAAAAAAAGGAGAAGAAGCCCTAAAAAAAGTAATTTCATAAGTATACCAAAAAAATGAAAAAGATCTTTATTCCTTACTCAAAGGTGTAGGGCGGTTTAAAATCGGCGATCAAAAGAGATCAAACTTGGAAGAAATTCCTCTTGGGACGGCTTTGTATAATTACCACAGAAAATGCGTTAGGGAGACATGTGCTTGCTTCACAAAAAAAAAATAACGTACTTACAATTCAAAATCCGAACTAGTCGAGTAAGGTGTGCCGTTCCAAACAGCCATAACGTACACAACCAACCATAAATTTCCAATATCCCATGAAAACATCAAATGGAAAGCCCCATTAACGGCAATTAAAAGGAAAATTTACAAAGAACGCCAAGCACACTGTTTTGGCCAAAAATATGCATTTGGTAATTAACAATTGACCAAAATGCAAAAAGTTGAATATCTTCAGTCTAGTTTGACCAAAATAAACTTTCTTCAAATTAAAATAAAGGTATCAAAATTTTCTTTTCGATCGGATAAAAAAATTTCAATTTTTTTTTCAAAATAGAGGAAAAATTTCATTTTTTGTTAATTGGGTTTTAAACAAATGACCAAAGTAGGTTTAAAAATTTTTTACGGCATCAAAAAGCTGGCGTCGAGACTTAACTTTTGGAAAAAAATTATCCGTTTTGTACTTAATGGTATAAAATGGCGGCCAATTCAAGTTTTAATTAACAAATTCAATTGCGCAGACTAGGTTTAATATTTTTGCACCAAATATTTAGGATGTTTTTGTTTGAGCAAAAGGCAAACTTTCTGAAAGTTTGAAGCTGATCGGTTCACCCAGCGGCCCTGGGCAGCAAAATGAAAAGAAAACACGATTTTTGGCCAGTTTTTTCACTTTTGTAGGTTTTGGTTGCGCCACTAAAACCTACATTAAACATACATTTGTAGAAAATTTAATTTTAAGATTTTGATTTTTTTTGTCCCGATCGGACCTATATACCTCGAGTTATTCACATTTTAAGGTTGAAAAACGGGGTTAAAAAAATTAAATTGTTATAACAATTAGGGCACAGAATCTTTGAAATACAAAAATTATTTGGGTACTACTTAGCACCTTCTCAGCAAGATCCAACCATAAAATTGCTTATGGAAAAAGTTCCATTTCAAATCCTATTTTGACTGTATTACTGAACTAAAGTAGTGTAAGCCACGTATTGATGTTTTAATTCGAAAATTTTGTATAGTGTTCTGTTGCACAGGACAAGTTTTGAATAATTTCAAATTAAAAACATTACTGCATTGGTTTGCGGCTTTCGCTTTCAGCATTTTATGGCCCACAGAATCATATTTTAAACAACTTTCTGAGCGGAGAGAACACTATTATAATAATCATTAATTAGTTGATCAACAAGTCAGGATGCTTAGGAAACATATTTTTAACACAGGTCTACGATTTCAAACATCTTAATATTCTTTATTTGCAGAGTTCTGCGCTATCAACTACGATATACTTCACGAAATGGTATGAAATTGAGATTGATATTAGGCAGGATATACGTTTGATGCTCTTAAAAACGCAAGAACCCTTGAAACCTACTACAGGATGTTTTTACTCCAACTCTTATGAATATTTATTAAAGGTAAGTTTAATATATAGACAATTGAAAATATAAATATAGTTATATGGAATAGAAAAATCTAGGCATCCGGGGCCATTGTCCAATGGGAAATGAGCCAGCAACACCTCTCTTCGACCCTCGTTGCTCATATATCCGTTCGTAAACCGGTTCAACTGCTTGGAGCACCCGCATGTACAAAATGCGTGTAAAGACCTTGTAACATGCATTTAGACAGGTTATCGGTCTGTAGTTCTTTGGGTTGGACAAATCTCCGTTCTTGGGGATCAGCACTGTCCGCCCCTCAACAACCCAAGAAGGGATTTGCTGCTCCCCATTCAACCAGAAATTAAAAATGGTGGTAGGTGCTCGATAACTTTTTCCCGATTGGACAATTTAAGGTTAAAAGGGGAAGTTATTAATATTCCCTAGGGGACGACCTCTATGTTATAAAATACCTAATGGTTTTTTCAGATCAGAATCAAAATGATGAAAAAAAATGTGGCAGGGAATAAAAAATTTAAATTTAGCTTCATATCAATACAACATCAGCTTCTGTTACCTCCTTTCCCTTATTATTTATTTTTGGGAAAGAATTGAGGCAACATATGCGGACGACTAGCTGGTTTAAGTCGGAGCAAGGAGCCGTGGATCCGGAGTATTCGTAAGAGTGGAGAAACTTTGTTACGGGTCAAATTTTCTTCGACCCTAACAAGCTCCTAATTTTTACCAACATTCCCGCATCTGTGGTAAACTTATCTCTGGTCTAGTTCAGTCGTTATAACTGGTTTCCTATAAGTCAGGCCTAGCCTTCCGGTCCTCCGTTGACAGATATCACTACGTCACTTTGGGGTTATAGAATTCCGTCCGGCGTGGGTTGGTTGCGACTCCCGAGTGGAAAATAATTTCACAAAATTATTCTGACATCGAATAGTTTTTGGAGAATATATTGTTATCTGGAGGAAGCAATCTGATTATGGTTTGTCTGGAAGTAGATATTTTTGAGAAAGCGATTTTATTGTGAATGCGGCGTTGTGCCATTCCATTTTGAGGTTATCGTAAGTTTGCCATGTGGTTTTAAGGTACATTATCTTATTGGATATCCTTATTTTAGCAGTTCTATTACCCAGATTAGGTTACTGATGGATGATACCTAATGGTGAATTCTATGGTTAATTTTGAGAATATAGTGTCTGCTTAAAATTACCCTCCGAACAACACGAGGTGTGGGAAAAATTATTCTGGCATCGCTGGCTTGGTTGGCTAGGTTCGACATTATGGTGTCTGCTTAAAAAATTACCCTCCGAACAACGCGAGGTATGGAAATATCAGGGTGAGTTAATAACTTGTACTACAAAATTGTGATTGTAGGGTCCTTATTAGGGGCAGGAGTTTTGTACTTGGGTGGTCCGTCCTGTTGTGCTGAGTGTCCCCTCTGTTAGTTAGTCTGCTGCATCGCTGTAGTTCTGAAAGGGAGTGCCGCCTGCTGCTGGGACGAACACCAGTATACCTCAATTCCATCTGCGGGGAGAACGACCAGATAAGCCATATCTATTTGTTATGTTCAATATTGGGGTTTTAAGGTAATCGTTAGATGTCTCAGAAAATTATAAGACATTTTCAATTGTGAGTCACCGTTGGAGTATCAAGATTAGTATTTTTGTGCTTATCGTTAGCTTGGTTTTCTTTCTTTATGTCGGGTTTGTTATAAATTTATTGTTGCAGTTATCAGTTTAGTAAATATTAGTTATGCTCAGCCTTTTGCTGTTTTACAATTATTAGTAATTTCTTACCGCTGGCTTACCAAGTTTAGTATTTTGTGCTTATCGTTAGCTTGGTTTTCTTTCTTTATCTCGGGTTCATTATAATTTTAGCGTAGTAGTTATCATATCATATAGGCAGCGTTAGGATTTGAGTTGGTGGTACCACCTTCAGTGACCACATTGATATACAGGGAGGCCCAAAAAGGTAACCTCGCCTATTTAACTAATAACGTAAAGTTTATTATCACGCATCCGTACTTGGTAAACCTGTGCACCCATCGTGACGTCACGTACGGTATATTTACCAGACGTAGTGTTGGTTTGGTTGACATATTATAACGTTTGTCCATATATTTACTTATACATTTTATTTTGGTTGTTCTTATACATTTATATTTACCGATATACTACTATAAACCTATTTACCAGAGGTAGTGTTGGTTTGGTTGTCATATTATAACGTTTGTCCATATTTTTACTTATACAGTTTTTTTTTGTTCTTATACATTTATATTTACTGATATACACCATTTAAAACAGCAATTCAGGCCCACAATTGTCTCTTGCAAGAATGAAGTCTAAAGGTTTCCTTGGCAATTTAGTTCATGTCTCTTAATAAAATGGAGTTTAAAAATTGTGGGAAAATTGTCCAGCTATGTGGTTTTTGAAAGGTTAATGAATAAGCATAAAATAAGAAGGAAGTCAAAATTTTCAATATGAAGAAAATTTTATCTATATGCAGAAAGATAAGCTATGCATAAGCTGTGCAAAAGTTATGCAGAAATGTAGAAGCTATGCGGAAATGAATACAGAAATGTATAAATATATAAGTATATAAATATATAAGTAGAAATATATAAGTGTATAAGCTGATTTCGTAACTATAAATTGCCAAAAAATGAAAAAGAAAGAAAAAATATTTTAAAACCGTGTTGTAGGTATATATAGTATTTTAACTACTTATTAAATTAAAAAGGATTGAACTTGAATTTAAATTTATTTAAAAAATAATTGAAATTACATCAGACAAAAATTGAAAATCACTGAAATTTTAAATTACTAATAAATCAAATTTACCTGAATGTTAAACACTTGTTAACGCGGATATAAAATGTAATATCAATTACTAAAGTCCACAGTTAAATTTATATACGTTCGAATCAGTACAAAATCTGCAAGCAAATGATTTCCTGGTGAGTTTTACTAATAAGGTAACTTTATTTATTCCATTTACTGCAAAATAATGCCTCCAGATAAACTTGAAAAATCTATATCCCCTAATTATATAAAAAGCTATAAAAAGTAGAAAGTGTACAGGTGTGGCCATATGTCAATTGTTGAATTAAACGCAACAACCTGCCTTATGTGGATTCCCGTACTCAAACAAATTACAGAATCGATAAAAGGTATCTATAATACCACATACCACAGCTGACTTAGATTGCAACAATTTGTAATTTCTATCTATACATAACCAAAAATATGAACTGCCGTAATAAATAGTAAAACGTGTTGTGAGAACTCAGTAAATATATTACATCTTATAGAATATACTATATATAGTAATGAGAAAGGTGGGAAATAACCGTATGTACTTACATAGTAAACAAACATATAAAAATTGATATATAGGTATCTGATGTAAATAAATGTTTTTAGACAATTGTTTCCTTAGATGCTGTAATAGAACTAGAACACAGATACATAATAATGTAAAAAAAGACATGACTGAGTTCCTAAGATATAAGAATATGTACATAAAACAGTTGAAATGATTTAGCAGATATACAAGTAAATTCTGTTAGTTGAAAACAGTTTGACTTACAAAAACTGAATCAAAATGTTACACAGATCGTGCTAAATATAAACAAAAATACTAGTTTTTATATAAAATTGTTAAATGGACATAGGCCATGTAACACTTCCTCCTATTTTACAATATCCGATTGCTATCATCAATTATTTTTTATAAGTATCTTTGGAAATTATGGTCATTGTGATGAAGCAATCCTTGATTATGGCAATAATAGATATTGCGACGAGCTCAGTTTTAGTTTTGCACTCATTGGGTCTGAAGCAGTTATGAAGTTATTAACTGCTTTAAGATCTAATGCGGCTGGTGTCAATAAAATTAGATTATTTATAAATAAATTATGTCTCTCGGTTATTTTGAATCATATAACTCATCTAATAAATGTATGCTTAGAAAAAGGTTACTTTCCTGCTCAGTCCCTAAAGCAAAGAATTCTAAAATTATTCAGGATTTGCGTCCCATCGGCCTTTTATCAGCGGTATCCAAAATATTAGAGAAGATTGAGCATAGTCAAATTGTTGATTATTTAAATTTGCATAGAATTTTCCCTTAAATCAATCTGGCTATCGAAAGTCTCACAGCACTGCTTAATCTGTGTGACAATATTTATTTATTTATTTATTTATTAGCCGTTACTCGAGTCCGAGTATAAAAATGTTACAGTCGATAGATTGTGTACAATAAAAAACAAGTAAAAGGTGTAGTCTATTGTAATTCCCATTCATCTACGGTGCACACGACTATGGCTATAGAGGCCAATTCGGGAGAGCACATGTCGACCGCAGTCAGGACAAACATAGACCTGGTTAGGTCTTGGATTCGGCCTTCTTGCAGCGACATTTCCTTGATAGCTGGCCACAACCCCTCGCCATTCGGTTCTGTCCGCTGCAAGTTGTTCCCATTGCTCGTCTGCAATGCCGCAGGACTTTAGATTTTCATGGAGAGCGTCTTTGAACCTCTTTCGTTGACCGCCACGCCTTCTTCTACCGCTTAGCAATTCACCATAAAGTGCACATTTAGGAAGGCGGTTATCATGCATACGATGAAAGTGACCTGCCCATCTTAGGCGTGCTCTTGAAATAAGCACCTCAATTGGAAGGCTGTTTGCTCTCCTGAGTACTTCCACGTTTGATATGTGATGGAACCAACGGATTTTCATCATACTTCTGAGGTGTCTTTGCTGAAAATGTTCTAATTCTTTCACATGACGACGGTAAGTAACCCAGCTTTCACATCCATATAGTAGTGTTGGAATGATAACTGCTCTGTAGACAGCCATTTTTGTTGACAAAGCAAGGTCGTGGTTGTCAAATACTCTCTCTCTAAGTCCCCAGAGTGCTCTAGATGCGGCGTTAATTCTATTGCGAATCTCGCTGTCCATGTTTGCTTTGTCATTAACAACGTTGCCTAAGTAATTGAACTGATCCACCACTTCAAGAGAATTTCCGTTAAGTGTAATGTCTATTTGGTTCACTTGATGAGGAGTTGACATAATCTTAGTCTTTCCAATGTTGATTTTAAGTCCCAAGGAATCATAGCTCTGGGCATACACATCTAAAAGTTCTTGAAGCTCTTCCGGCGTAGAGGCTAAAAGTGCACAGTCATCCGCATACTGGAGATCACAAATGAATCGTGTGCGTGTCTTCGTGAAAGCTCTAAAGCGCCCTATGTTAAAGAGACCGCCATCAAAACGGTATCTGAGACCTATTCCTCTGACTGTCAGTTTGTTGTCAACAATAATTGTTAGAGCAGTGGTAAACAAATTAAAGAGTAGGGGTGCCAGGACACATCCCTGCCTAACTCCAGTGAGGGTTTGGAAAGGTTCGGTTGCCTCATTATTATACATAACCTGGGCGTTGTTGTTTGTATGTAGACTGCGACATACTTCCACAAATTTTCTAGGGATACCTAAGCGGAACATAATTTTCCAGAGCACTTCCCTATCCACCGAGTCAAACGCCTTGGTTAAATCAATGAAGGCCATGTGAATTTCTCCTTGATGTTCGAGTGCTTTTTCTTGAAGCTGTTTAAGTGTGAAGATTAAATCCGATGTGCCTCGGTTTGGTCTAAAGCCACTCTGTGTTTCAGGAAGTAACTTTTCCATAACAGGTGTTAGCCTATTTGCCATCGCTTTAGTGAGTATCTTCCCTCCAACAGCCAGGAGAGCTACACCCCTGTAATTTCCACAGTCCGCAGCGCTTCCTTTGTTTTTGAAGAGGTTGATTAAAAGTGTATCACGAAACTCCTGCGGAGCTTGACCACTTTCCCACACGACATCAAACAGTTTTTTGAGGTAGGGTATGAGCTCTGACGACACAACTTTAAAGATCTCAGCTGGGAGTGAGTCGGCGCCGGGAGATTTGTTATTTTTTAGCTGCCCAATGGCGGTTAAGATCTCTTCCGTTGTTAGTGGTTTATCTAAGTCTTCGAAGGTGTCATATTGAGGGATAAGATTTATAATATCGTGATCGGCTTGACTTTGCTGGTTAAGAATGTTAGAGTAGTGTTCTTTCCATCGGGCTCTTATTTCCTGGTCTTCTTTGAGGAGATTTCCATTTAAATCTTTAATAGGGCACATATTTTTCCGACTGGGGCCGTACACTGCTTTTACTCCTTGAAAGAAATTCCTGTAGTCGTGTGAGTCGGCGTACCTTTGAATTTTTCTGGCCTTGCTTGCCCACCACTCGTTCTTTATTCTTCTGATTTCGCGTTGCGTTTCATACTTAGATTGGGTAAAAGCTTCTGCTTTTGATAAGTCGTTGGGGTGGTTGATAGCGTTTTGGAAGGCAATATGTTTGCGGTCAAGAAGTTCTTGTATAAAAGCTTCATTATCATTGAACCAGTCCTCCTGTTTTTTACTTGCTGCAGTGCCAAGAATTTCCTCACTCGCACTTTTTAAACTGTCTTTAATTTGTGTCCATGTAGTAGCGACATCTACAGAATTGGTTTCTTCTAGTGCACTCAAATTCTCTTGAACTTTTTGCTTTAGCTGATCGACGGTTTGTTGGTCACGCAATTTACTAATACAGAGACGGGGTCTACGTTTTACTTGAGTTCTTCGGTGTTTGGGTCTCATAACAATTTTCATTTTAGAGACAACAGGACGATGATCGGTCCAACACTCGCTATCAATGCGCGCCTTTGTAATTTGGACGTCCTTGAGATGCTTCCTACGTACGATAACATAGTCCAGTAGATGCCAGTGACCTGATCTGGGGTGACGCCAGGTGCCTTTAAATTTATCCTTTTGTCGGAAAATGGTGTTTGTTATAACTAGATCATGTTCGGCGCATTTAGTTAGGAGTAGTTGACCGTTAGCGTTCATGTTGCCCAAACCGTTCTTGCCTATGATGCCTGGCCAGGTGTCTGCATCTCTCCCTACTCTAGCGTTAAAATCGCCAAGAATAACGAGTCGTTCCGTTTTAGGTATTCTACAGAGGGTTTCTTCCAGCTGTTGATAGAAGCTTTCCTTGGTTTCGTGACTTGCATCCAGAGTGGGAGCGTAGGCGCTTATTAAATTTACCGCGTTGCCATCTGATAGCTCATAGCGTAGCAGCATTAGACGCTCGGATAGGCCTTGTGGTACTTGTGTTAAGTTGGATACAAGTTGATTCCGAACGGCAAATCCTACTCCATGTTGCCTTCTTGAATTGGTGGGAAGACCTTTCCAATAGAAGGTGTAGTACTTTTCTGTGAGAGAGCCTTCCTCCAAAAATCGAGTTTCGCTGAGAGCTGCAACGTCAACATTGAGTCGGTGAAGTTCTCTATCTATTAGAGCAGTTCTTCTTTCAGGCCGATCGGTGCGAGTGCTGTCGTTCAAAGTACGAACATTCCAAGCGCCGTAGATGAAAGAATTAGTTTTCTTGGATTTAACTTGTCGGTGTTTTTTCGACATTCGATGAGGTGTCCCTGTGGGCACCCTCCCCCGGAGATCCGATCGGGAGGGTATTTTACCTCCGGATGATTTTGTCCCACTTGAACGCTCCATCATTTTTTTTTAAAGCCTTAATCGACTGAAAACGAAGCTGCATTTAAAGTTTTAGCTGGAGCAGGTATGCAACTGGCCAGCTCTGTTGCGGAAGGCGAGTGGTGTGGTCCCATGGCACAGAAGGAGACTGCGACGATGGGGTAACCAAACGATTCCAAAAGCAACCTGACAATATTATAAGGGCCTTAGATAAAGGGAGGGAAGTTATCTCAGTATCACTTAATTTTTCTAAGGAATTTGATACTATTGATCACGATTTACTACACGCAAAATTATACCTTTTTGGGTTTATTGAAAATGCTGTAGCTTTAAATCGTATTTATCCAATCGACGTCAGTCAGTGTCAGTCAATAATGCCATATCCTCCTCCCAATTAATATCATCAGGTGTTCGTTCTCGGACATCTGTTGTTTGTTATCTACACAGCCGATATTTTTGACCAAATTGTTCATTCTCATTTGCAATCATATGCCGATGACCGATGGCCTCCAACTCTTGTACGAGCTAATACCTTATTAAATGACGACATAAATTCTATTTGAAGATATTCTACTATACTACCCATATCTAGATCAAACTTCAAAAAGTCGTTTACAAATTGTCCAAAACACATATTGCAGCATCATTTTCAACCTACAAACATATTATCATTATCGGAAAAACTCATACAACTGAGATGGATAAAGATGGACAATGCAGCAAAATTAATATTATGTCACGTTTTTGTACCGCTCGTTCCATTCGTCAATTCCCCTGTATCTTAGAGAAAAACTCATCTTTAGAAATGCCGTGTATGACTGTAATATTAGGCAGAATGTAAAATGCCTCACCACTCGATTGCTCTTTTCCAACGAAGTTTCACTAACTTCGCTACGATGTTGTACAATTCTGTAAAGCCTAATACGAGTTTAAGCCTTTATAATAATAATAATAATAATTTATTTTCCATAAAGACAATATTACATTGTATAGGAATAGTCAATATGAGTTACAAACTAGATAAAAAAGAATTCAGATACAGAATAAAAACATTCAGTCAACAGAAATGACTTTAGATTACATTTAAAATGAAATAAATTCTTAGCTGTTTTGCACTCAACAGGTAAGTGATTAAATAACTTAGGGCCTAGGTAATTTGGAGAATTACATGTTACATTTATTCTAGCATGTGGTATGCGGAAGTCCTCTTTGTTTCGAGTATTTACACCATGAACATTTTTATTAATAATAAATTTGTCTTTGTGTTTGAAAACATAAACACACATTTCAAATATGTACATACTTGGCAAGGTTAGAATATTATATTCCCTAAACACTTCTTTACAAGATTGGGTACTGGAAATACCTGCCATACAACGTAATATACGTTTTTGTGCAATAAAAACATTCTGTGATAGAGTGGAGTTTCCCCAAAAACAGACACCATACCTTAATCTAGAATCTACTTGGGCATAATATAGATTTAGTAATTGTACTTTTGTGAGTACTGCTTTAATGTTATTAATTAAATAGGAAAACGAAGCCAATTTCGAAATCAGGTGTACACAGTGTGTCTTCCAGTTCAAACATTCATCCATATATAAACCCAAGAATTTCACGCCATCATGGGTATCCGTTATAAGTGAATTATTTATATTAATAGAAATTGATTCACAGTTTTTTTGCCTGGTATGAAAACGAATTAGCTGCGTTTTATCTACATTAAAATATAAATGATGTTGATTAAAAAAAGTAGATACCTTTTCTATTACATTATTACAGTTTGTTTTTAATACACTGTTAATGGAATCTGAAGCAATCATAGAAAGATCATCAGCATACATTGAAAAGAACTCACCACCCAAACTAAGTTCAAGTTTATTAATATATGATATAAATAGCACCGAGCCCAATACTGAGCCTTGTGGAACTCCCATGCTCAAAAAGGCACATTCAGAATTTATTCTGTTTATTTTATTTTGGCTATGATGATGTATACTCACATACTGCTGACGATTATTTAAAAAGGACTCGATCCAGTTTAATGCTTGTCTAATGCTTGTCCTCTAATACCATAGTCACATAATATGGAAGACAACTTTTCATGATTAACACAGTCGAATGCCCTGCTAAAATCAAAGAATATCCCAACAGGACATTCTCCTGCTTCAATATATTGAATTATTTAATTGTAAAATGAGTTGACAGCTGTTAAAGTTGATTTTTCACATTGAAAACCGTGTTGTTTTTCGGACAATATCTTAAATTTTTTAATGAATTTTAATAAACGGTCTAAATAACAATACTCAAATATTTTCGAAAAACTATAAGGTACCGTTACAGGCCTATAGTTTTGTAGGAGATGTGGATCTTTTTTCTTAAAAATAGGCACCACTTTACCTATTTTTTAATTTTCAGGGAACGTTCCGGTTTCGAAAGACATATTTACTAAGTAAGTAAGTGGCTTTATCAATGATTTTAGTGTCTTCTTAACTAAAAAACCAGGTATATTATCTGGTCCAGATGATTTTTTATTTTTAAGCTTATTATTTAATACCAAGAACATTTCTTCTTCCGTAAATGGCCTTAAAAACAATGTGGAGTCAATATTACTTAATTGATTATATGAAGAAGTGGAAAGTGTATCTGGTATTTGGCTTATAATATTGATGGGGGTATCGATGAAAAAATTATTAAACAATGATGCAACCATCTCTGGATTTTCAGTAATATTTTCGTCGTTTATTTTAATATTAGTATGTTTTTTATTTTTGTTTGACAATTCTGATATAGTATACCAAGCAGCTCGCGTGGGGTTCTGTGAGTTTACAATTTTATTTTGGTAATAGTTTTTCATTGTTTTATTAATTAAATTATTATGAATCTTTTTTGCCTCATTATAAGCAGAAGTTAAGTCAGGATAAGTTCTTCTCAAAACATACAGATCCTTCAAATGTATACTTGATGATCTAACCGCGTCATTTACCCACTTTTTATCACTCTGTGTATTAAAATATGCCTTTCGTCGCCTTTCGTCGCCAAATTAAACTTTGCTTGCTCTATGACCATATAAATATCTAAATATATATTATCATATTATGATTTTTTTTTGGAAACGTGTTGTTCACACCTGGTTTTTTTTAGTTATTAATAGACTTAGGTAGGTACAAAATAATAATAAAGGTATAATATTGTAATATTATAAAGAAATTTTGAAAGTTGCTTTATTATCAGGATTTAATATTAACATATTCTTTATTGAATATTGATTGATACATGCTAAAAACAGAAGTTGACTTTTCTTATCTGAAGTTAACGTTATGTTACAAATTCATAGAATGCTAGGTTAAAACAATAAATTAACTGAAAGAGGAACCTACAAAAATATGGCGTCCAAGGTCATCAGTTCAGAAATAATGTGAAGCTTAACTGATGCTTCTGGTAGTTCTTTCTTCTGTAACACAAATTTAATAAGAGAAAATATGCAGAAATATATAGTCTTTATAAGTCTAACAAAAAGTGAGTTTGTATCACTATACATATGTTTAACTTTTAGCCAGATCGATAATGCACCACATAGCTGGCACATAACTTGCCATATTACTCTGATTTCCGACCAAGAGTAATAATATCTGAATGTTATCACTTCCTACTGAGAGATTCGCTGTTCTGCGTCTATGCAAATACGCTACGGTGTATTGTGAATCAAATTGTAAGATTGAGTCGTGCATTTATTTATTTAGCGCACCTTCGACCGCATAGTATACATACAATTACATATTTGTTAATATGAAAGTACGGATCGACTTATTTACAAAAAAAAAGTTTTTACCAACAAAATACAAACAAAGAAAAGTTGTATATTAGGTATCGTTTCTAAAGTTCTTAAAAAAATTAAAACGCATTCCTTAGATTGTATAGAAATCCGGAAATTTTATACTTATCTAAATGTTTTGATTGAACACCAACATCTAAAACTAGATTGTTTCAGGTTTTTCAGGCTTCTTACACAGTTACAACTATTCTTATTCAATTTCTAAGAAGGATTAACAGTATTTAACCACCAGGCCTTAAGAAATCATTATAAGGATGATGACATACAGAAGCAATCATCTATGATTTTTCTCAACTTAACATTATTCCTTAAGACAAGTATCTATTTATTCAGCATTTAACAAATTCCAAGATTAATTAACTCTATCGCTATCTAACACTTGGATTACCTACAATGTTACCACTCTCAGACAAAATTGGCTGCATCGCTTCGGCTAGCCTCCGTACATTGTTTTCGATCGGTAAATTGTCCTTACCTATCTTAGCACTTAATATACTTTTGCACAGATATTCAAGTACTTTAAGATATTTTTGTGATTTAATACATTATTATAAATTAGCTTTCCTTCAGATATGGTGATGGTATCCATGTTGCCCGTTTATTAGTTGCTAAAAACGTAGTAATAAACATATAAACAACCCTGTTAACAGTTGGCAGCTAATAACAGTCTAGTATGCTGCTAGCTAAGGTCCACTAGTATGCTTTTGGTTATACCGGAAATGGCTACCAAATTCGTTATTTTGAATGAATTACCTGTCTGCATATTTTCGCATTATTAGATTCCACGGTGAATTCTAATGTTATTTTATCAAGAAACCCACCCGGGTTTCGCAGCTAATTTTTTCTCTCTGCAAGATATTGCTTTCTGCGCCATCTGGGCATTTCTATCATTCAATCATTTAACATTGGTAATTACGGAAACTGCTTAATTTAATCCTGTGACAATACATTTATATATATCGTGAATATAGACACAAACAAACTGGTATAAATATAACCTAAATTAATAAAGACATAGTAAAGTTAGGCGCGAGTGGGTTCTCTAACCTGAAAATCGAACATTTAAGTAGGGTTTTTCGCAAGCATCCTCCGCCCCCCTGGTGGAAACCGATCGTAGGTAGGTACATAACCTCAAAGAGGTTTAGAACAATTTTTAGAGAAAGACGGTTGCCGTCCTCCGAGTACAGACCGGGACATTATCTACGGAGACCCGAAGGCGTGCAAAGCCGGGTGGGGTGGCATTTTCGACTATACCGATCACCAGGAATCGATTACGATGGTTTTTGAATCGATCCGATTACTCCCGAGGGCGTTATTCACCATTTTATCAACGACTTAGGGAATTAAAAAACCGAAACAAGCTTCGGGGGAATTCACATGTGTAGACTTAGATTTTAAGCAAAAATCCGAACTTCGCACGACCACTTCCGAAGTTTCTCGAAGACACGAAGGCGTGGGAGGTATCGTTATCGACTAAGTCGACCACGAGGAATCGATTCCGAGCATTGCCGAATCGATCCGACCAACGGTTCTGGGAAAACTGTGCTGTGGCCAAACTAAAGGTCAGAAATAAGTAAAACGTTAGTGGAGGACAACTAGGACCTCGATACACATTTTGCACTACTTTTGACCCACCGCCCAAATTTTGACCGGGATACTTAGTGATTCTGGGAAAAGGAGTTAAAGGCAACGCGACCTGGGAGGTCAAAAAGTGCTAAGATCGAAATCCGTAAGTTCCTAGACACCATCGAGACGGTCCTAGGCTTGCAAATAGGAAGGGAATGTTCTTTCTTTTTATCTGATGCAACTAGTGAAGACGAAGAGTATTGTTTAAAGCAAATGGCAGAAGTATCCTATGGTACTTTACTACTACTTGCAGTGTTTTTCTTCTTCGCCTGTTAGAAATAAATTACTAAATATGTCTATATTCAAATGTCACGGTTCTTTTGCATAGTCTATCTTAATAGCTAATTATGAAACCACGTACTCTTCCTTAATGAAAAAATAAATGAAATCACCCTTCCCCACAACACTTCCAATGTATAATACTACAAGATAATTTTCTATGTGGCTTCCCCACAACCCCTGAACATCCATCATGTTTATCTTTTTGACAATATACTTCATGATGAGCAATATAACCTTTGCTTACACTAACCTGGAAGACAATAACAAAAAGCGCTTTAACGTTATCATAGTCCCCTGCACTATGAGTAGACCTAATTTTTTTCTATTACATATGGAATGTGTTTTGTGCTGCTTTTCCTGCATAATTCAATGGGCATCTCAGCCAGCGAAAAAGGTACCTCTACTACGGTAGTACTACTAGAAGTAAGGACAAAATAAAAATTCAAGTAAATTAATCAGTTATTTGGAAATAATGTTTTTCTCCAGCAAGTCCCGTATTATATTCCAACTGTCAAATCCAACTTCAGATTTTTTGTTGTATTGTTATAAAAACAATGTTGAAACATTAACTGTACATGATTTCAACAATTTATAACCTGCAATATTTTGCCTTTGGCTATCATTATGTATTAATAAAATGTTTTTCACAATAAACCAGGTTGATAGAAGAAATTTTAGTCTGTTAAAATAAAATAAATAAGGATAAAAATGAGCTTTCACGATTTCATCAATTTTATATATATATAGAGTGATCCATTTAAAATAACAAAGTTGGTTGCCATTTCCGGCATGACCGGTCGTGACAGGAAATTATACATATGTTATATGGAAAGAGCTACATAAACCTGTGAAAAAGAAAAATCGTAGGCACTTTTAGTACTGTCGTACTGAAAAAAATTGGACACGTCTTATAACTTATTTTTGCTAAAATCTAGTTGTGTACATCTAACTTTAATTTGTGTGACATTGTCAGTTATTTATCAAAATTTATTGCAAGTGTGCAAAAACTAATATGTCCCATATAAGCTATTTAGTTAAAGCTGGAGTTATTGCTATAGCAGAAGATGGATGGTCAATATTCTTTCCTATTATTTGGGTTTTCTACCACATGTACTATTATCCTCTTCAAAACAAATCACCGAATCTACAAAATAATAGAATTATTGGAAAAAAAACCTCTGCGCCCGTGACGTTTACGCCAAAGGAAAAGTCAGAGGTTATGTTTTGCAAATAATATAAATCGGAATAAACACAAAAATAATGTATTTTGCTGACGTTTCGGAAAGTAATCTCTTTCCGTTTTCAATATCCTGAAGCCTTTGTTGATAGAGTTTTCATAAATGTTGAAAATAGGGACAATCAGGTACGACAAAAACCTGAACGGCATTATACAGCAATAATTCCTTATGTATACGGACTATCGGAAAAGCTACGCCATATAGGTGATAAATTTGATGTTAGGACGATATTTCAGACGGGGAACACTTTAAGATCTATTTTAACAAAAACAAAACCGATAAACAGGGAGCAGAATTCAAAAAACTGTATTTACAATATCCCGTGCGAATGTGATAAATGTTATGTGGGTGAGTCATCCAGACCTTTCAGTGTGAGGTTGGATGAGCACAAGAATTACATTAGAAAGAATGAAATTCAGAAATCAAAGATTTGTGAACATGCTTGGGAAAACGGACATAGAATAAACTGGGACTCGGCAAAAATTTTAACAAAAGAAACAGATACCAAAAAAAGAAAAATTAAAGAATCAGCAATAATCTTATTAAATGAAGATAAGTGCGTATCGAATTGTTAGAATTGTAGATATTTGTACAACCTGGCTACCAATGTTAAAAGAAGAACTTAACAAACTCAACATTATCTAAAAAAAATATCATCAGTTCTATGTTCTGTGTAAGTAGTAAGTATCTATGGAAATAACATAAACAGAATCTTAAAGCTGTGTATTTGACATACACAGCAAAATAAGAGTTCTTCAAAAAATAGCTTTGAAAACGGAAAGAGATTACTTTCCGAAACGTCAGCAAAATACATTATTTTTGTGTTTATTCCGATTTATATTATTTGCAAAACATAACCTCTGACTTTTCGTTTGGCGTAAACGTCACGGGCGCAGAGGTTTTTTTTCCAATAATTCTATTATTTTGTAGATTCGGTGATTTGTTTTGAAGAGGATAATAGTATATGTGGTAGAAAACCCAAATAATAGGAAAGAATATTCATAGAATGCCACAAATAACTTTCAGACAATATGGATGGTCAATGAGATAAATTGCACTGCGTTATAGCATTAACAAAAATTCGGTGTGTAACATTTTAAAAAATTGGAGAATAAACAGTACGATCAGTAGAGATCCTGGATCAGGGCGACAAAGGATACCAACTCAACAATAAGATTTGCAATTGGTAAATATATTATAAGAAAATCCATTTTACTCAGTTATTTAGGGTGTTGAAGAAACGAATTTTCCTGGATCGAGTACTACTGGTCGCCGGCGAGTAAGAGAATCGGAGCTACGCTGTCATCCATCAGCGCAGAAAATAAGAGTAGAGTAAGAGGGGGGGCCAGAAATGGTGGTGGGGGGCAATTGCAGTGGTGGGAGGCAATTAGAGGTTAATTAGAGGTAATTTAGCTGTAAATAAAGGTAATTAAGGGTAATTGCAGTAACAATAAGGAAAATTAAGGGTAATTACATTAAAAATAACGGTGATTAAAGCAATTATATCCGCCCATCCATCTATACGTTTGCCCACCTGTTCTTCTGCCCACCTGCTCATCTATCCAACAGTCATTGTATTGTCCTATTACACAATTATAGTATCTGTGTATTTTTTTACAATGATATAACAAATATTCATTCTTAATTATATACCTAAAGTTACAAAATTATTTTACCTGCCTCATCTATAGGGATATCTTGTACTAATTTATGAGATAAATTAAGGTAAGAATAAGGATATCCCAACACCTTAATATACTTAATTATCCTTATTTTTTACTCTTAATCACCCTTAGTTGCCCTGATGTCTTACCCAAATTACTCTCAATTATCCTTAAAATTCGGCCGAGGGAACTTGGGAGACTGGCATGACTTAGAACATAACTTGGGAAACACACTGTATATTGCAGTATCTCAATAAACATTTCTGGTCCAAAGAGTCTTTCTTTATATTTTCTGATATAGAATCAGCTCCCAATAACATTACCAATATAATGAAACAGCGCCCTGTAGAATAAATTAAATATATCCCAGTTTTATTTACCATATATTTATTTCATTACATACGAATATAATACCAATATAAAAAAGGTCTTTGGTCGCGTCAATCATAACATACTCTTACAACGTCCTGAAGAATTATTTAATGTCTTTACTAACCAGGCAATATTAATTAATAGTGGTCCTATATGTTAAGTATAGCACTACTATTGCCTACATTGAGATACACAAGAAGTATGCGATCCTCTGACGACGGCTGTAATCGGTATTGCAGCATATGGTACAATACAGGGTAGTCTTAAACACTGTAGCTATCTAGTAGGCTTTATAGCATTTTCCATCAATCCCACTTATGATACCAGAACGCCTTTATACAGTTTTCAGATCCATAATAGTAAGTACACAAATCCGTTGAAGAGATGTTTATCATAAAAAACAGGCTACTCTTATAATACAAATCAAACCCATGAAATAAATAATCTGCAACCATAGGATAAAACTCTGCACTAGGAACGCCTGAATGATACGATAGTGTAAAAGTGTGTGACATAATTGACGTTATATGGATATTGCTGCGTAAATTTATTGACTCTTCCCGATGATTGACAGTCATTTTTATTATGGTCCAGACAATACAAAACATCCTTACCGCATCTTATAATGTAAATCAAACCATTAGATACCATTGACGCAGATAATTGGAATCATAATACAAATAAAATAGGATACTGAAATGCACTGCAATATTTCACTAAAAAATAACAACCTAATACTCCTTTTCATAAACTAAAGACCATAAAAATCTCGGTAAATGAGACAGGCAGATAAAATAATTATTTTTATCGCTAATGTTCATCTCATAAATCAACATAAAGATAAGGCAGGTAAAATAATTTGGGTAGCAATTGTTGATCAGCATACAGATAAGGCAGGTAGGTCGCAATAATTATTCATCATCATAAACAAAACGCAGGATCACAAATGTTCATCTCATAAATCAGCAAATGATATCCCTGATGATAAGGCAGGTAAAATAATTTCGTAACTTTAGATATATAATCAAGAATGAATGTTTGTTATGTCATTGTAAAAAAAATACACAGATACTATAATTGTGCAATAGGACAATGCAATGACTGTCGGATACACGAGCAGGTGGGCAGACGAACAGGACCTCTATTTTGTAATTATGAGGAGAGTGAGCATTCATCGTGCGAGGCGAGAGCTCACATCACACGCATCTCACCCGTCCGTCATAGACTGTATTCTGTAAGCGCAGTCAATAGGTGGTGAACGTGAAAGGATTCAGCGAGAATAGCCGAATTTACAACCAATTAGGTTGCCGCAAAAGCATCAGCTGTTCAGTGCTCAGTTGTTGTGATTGTCATGTCACATGTTATTAATTAAATATATATTTTTAAAAATATGACTATAATAAACTAAGAGAGTAATTGTAATTTTTGCTAAGAATTATATTATTATTACCTCGTTGGCGAAGAGCAAATCTGCAATGTCCATTCTGAGTCACAGACTTGACAACAATAATTTTTGGCCGACGCAGTCTATCATAAAATTACGGTTAGGATCTTCGTTCTCCCGGGGAACAGGCAGATTCCCTCACAATTTACCAATAGAAGTTTACGCATTTTTCGCACAATGTGATCACTTCCGTAGTTACAGAATAGACTCTTATATATTTTTAAGTGAACTCCGCTCACTTCTCACGGGAATGTGCTTTCACGTTTTTAGAGAATAGAGGTCCTGGTGGACAAACGGACAGACGGACGGCGGATATAATTGCTTTAATCACCATTATTTTTACTGTAGTTTACCCTTAATTTTCCTTATTGTTACTGTAATTATGTTTATTGTTACTGCAATTACCCTTAATTATACTTACTGTTACTGTAATTACCCTTATTGTTATTGCAATTACTCTTAATTATCCTTACTATTACTGCAATTACCCTTATTGTACTGTAATTATTTTTCTTATTACTGTAATGACCTTTAATTACCCTTATTTATACCCAAATTATCCCTAATTACTCTCTAATTACCTCCCACCACTTCAGTTGCCTCCCACTATTTCAATTACCTCCTACCACTGCAATTGCCCCCCACCACCGCTCCTAGGCCCCGCCGTCTTACGTCCCACCCCTAAGTCCAACCCCCTAATTACCTCCCACCACTCTAATTATCTCCCACCACTAAACTGAACACTGCTCCGGCTCCTGCTCCGAACCGAGATTCTCTCATTTCCGTATTACTCTTGTTGTTAAGTTGGATATCTTTCGTCGCCCTGACCGAGGATTTCTACTATCCGTACCGTTTATTCTTCACTTTTTTTAAATGTTAAACACAGAATTTTTGTTAATATTATAACGCGGTGCAATTTGTCTCATTCAACATCCATCTTTTGCTTTAGCAATAACTCCAGCCTTACCATATCCGCTATACAATAAAAAATACAATAATATTTATATCTGTTTTATTTCGGCTACTGATTACATATTCAAGTAGAGACAGATTTACATTAAGAAAAAATAGTTGTCCTATTTTTTTTACTCACGACAATACTTTCGAAGACATAGATACTTTAAGATTATGGAAACACATTCTGTAAAATCTACATTTATCAGCATAAATATAAGACTCAAGTACAGACTTATGGAGAAGTTAAATGTACCACTAAGGCGACTAGCTGTATTATGAAGTTAACTCTCTATAACTATATTATTAATAGTAAAAATCTTAGTAGCTTCTTAATAGCCTCCTGATAACTACTAAAGTTTACTGTTAATAATGCTGAGAGTATAAAATAAATAAAATGCATGTAGTTTCTACTCTAAAGGTACGAACATAGTGGAACCTCACATCAAGTTGCGCCTCAAGTTTCGACGGAAATAGATATTTTATTCTGCGAGAAACCATGACACGGCATATTTATTTAATATACCGGATTTTGTCGACAGTGTTTGGTTTTGTCTTATACATTAAGGCTTTATCACTTGGGACTTAGTCTGAGACTCCACCATGTTCTTACCCTAATACGTTCATTACATCGTTGATGTCATTAGGACTGGTCGTAAAAGCTTTATTCTTGAAGTAAACCAATAAAAAATCTTACAGTGGCGTTAAATATGGAAGTGCCACTATTGAAAGTTTTGGTTGAACATTATAAACCTGATATTTCAAAAATATTCAAAAGTAGCCGAAAAATCGTAGCCGTCACAAACAAATAGATACCATCCAACATACATTATAACTATTATGTTCAAGCGTTTGGTGAAATATTTATGTGATTTTCAAATAAAAATGGAGGAAAGTATACACTCCCTCCCCCCCCTCGGTAATGAAATTACTAATTATTCGAGGGACAAAGAAAAACTTTGCTCCATAAGTATGCATACTATTTATTTGGAATTATTGTTTTTTACTCATAATAATATACTAATTGCACATTAATTATAAATATGATAAATAATAGTATACGTTAATAAATCTTAACCATTACTGTTGTTTTTATTCAAATAGTGTCCTTTCTCCCAAAGATTGTTAAGTTAAATATCCATAGCTATTGAACAATCATTTCCTGCCAAATCTAAATTAATAATTAAAATTGACACACATAAAATTAATTGGTCTAATAATAACTTGCAAAATAAAAGAGACATATAGAGTTAACTATAAAATAAAGATAAAAATAGATAATAAGACGTGGTTTATTCAATCTATCAGTATAATTCATAATTTACTTATATACAGGGTTACTGGTAATTCGATACATTCCTTTGGAGATGTGATGGGGCATGAGCTAAGGAGTAAATCTAGCCCTAACATACATTATGCAAAACTCAATAGTTTTTGAGATATTTCAATTTTTTTGTTCTTCTCAAAAAAGTAGATCTTAATGTCTTAAAAGTTAATTTCCGAAAAATCTACTTGACATTTTTAAATTTTTTTTTACTGGATTACTTGTCCAATATTATAGATATCCGTTTGGAATGAAAAATATCCGGAAACATTTCGATCAAGTGAACATTTAAAATAAAAACTTGTAAAAATTTTTTTTTAAATCAGTTATGAAATTTACCTATTAGGTTTTTTCAAAAAAATGTTAATGTAGCACGCGTACAAATTATTATAAAAACTTCCTTATTTCAATAGCTATCTAACTAGGTAGAAATGTTTAATGTACCCTTGATAGTTCTAATAAAAAATTAGTAAAGATAATGCTGGTGGCGGAATTTATTAAACGACTACTCGTTCATTTTCATTTAAGTCAGTCAGTCCTTGACTTTGACGTTTGTGCATATATGTCATTAACTGACATTCTTATCTCCGTGTCCCTTAAGTTTGTTAGTCTTGTTAAATTAGTTATCGAAGATTTTGATTTTGCTCGTAGTTGTTGTTATTAGTTGTTGTTATTGTATTTTCTGTGCCATGACCGCGTATGGCAACGCAGAATACGCTGATATCTTGTTTGTCTATGGATACTGTGGCGGCAACGCTGCTGAAGCTCGCCGAGAATATGGTCTTTGGTACCCTAACCGCCGCTTACCAAATGCACGTGTATTCAGTACGGCATATCGAAATATCGCTGAAACTGGCTCCGTGAAATGTAGAAGAAGTGACGCTGGTGCTCCTCCCGTTTATGAACCAGATGATGAGGAAGAAATATTGAGGTATTTTGAGGAAGACCCAACTATTTCAACTAATAAAGTCGCAAGACTAACCGGAGCATCACAATGGAAAGTTTGGTCTACGATACGTAGAGTCGGATGTCATCCTTACCACTATACCCCTGTCCAAGGCTTGGAGGAAGGTGATCCTGGAAGGAGAGTGGAATTCTGCCGCTTTATGTTAAATTCAGATGCAGAAAGTGCAAATTTTTTAACAAGTATTTTATGGACGGACGAGTCGAAATTTAATCGCGAGGGTATAACAAATTTCCACAATCTACATTATTGGGCAGAGGAAAATCCCAAGTTAACACGTGAAACTAGTTTCCAAATGAAGTTTTCTATTAATGTGCGGATGGGAGTCATTGGCCACTATTTAATAGGGCCACACTTTCTTCCTCAAAATTTAAACGGGGAAATCTATGAAATTTTTTTAAGAAATGATCTGGCGGGTGGGTTTTAGAAGATGTTCCTCTCGCCGCCAGACAGCGAATGATGTTTCAGAACGACGATTGTCCAGCACATTATCGGCTAACAGTACGACAGTTACTTGATCAACGTTTCCCTAACTGATGGATTGGAAGAGCGGGCCCAATACCTTGGCCAGCGCGAAGCCCTGACTTAACATCCCTTGATTATTACGTATGGGGTCATATGAAGGAGATGGTCTATGCCACACAGTCAATACTATAGAAAACCTTAGACAAAGGATAGTCGATGCTGCCCAACACATAAGGCATAATCAGACAACCAGAGTAACAAGGACGGAAATAAGATACGCTGCTGTGTCTGTATACGGAATAGGGGCTCCCATTTTGAGCAAGACATATAAAAAATAAAGTACAACTTTGAAATTAATGAAGAATTAAACTATACTTTTAAAGTGTTTTTTACTGTTTATCTAAAAATAAAATTCGTACTACTTGTGTTATTTTTACTAGTATTTTCTTAGAACTATTAAGGGTACATTGAACATTTGTACCTTGTTAGATAGCTATTGAAATAAGGCAGTTTTTATAATAATTTATACGCGTGTTAAGTTAATATTTTTTTGAAAAAACCTAATAGGTAAATTTCATAGCTGATTTAAAAAAAAAAATTTTAAAGTTTTTATTTCAGATGTTCACATGATCGAAATGTTCCCAGATATTTTTCATTCCAAACGGATATCTATAATATTGGACAAGTAATCCAGTAAAAAAAATTTAAAAATGTCAAATAGATTTTTCGAAAATTAACTTTTAGGACATTAAGATCTGCTTTTTGAGAAAAACAAAAAAAATTAAATATCTCAAAAACTATTGAGTTTTGCATAATATATGTTAGGGCTAAATTTACTTCTTAGACCATGCCCCATCACATCTCCAAAGGAATGTATCGAATTGCCAGTAACCCTGTATAATAATTGTTTTGTTGTTCTGTTTTTCTTAGTTACCCAAAGATGATCCAAATATTTAGCAGGCCATTAAGTGGCTAGCATACTTTAGGTAGGCGTGTACGCATACGCGGCCGACAAAAAGGTAAATGTCCCTTGGTCGCTATATGGTGGCTAACGGCATGCTTAACAGGCAACAAATAGTTGAATGAACTAATCAGACTTGGGAATTGTAATAATGAATCCTTGAATTGATTTTCCACTGAAAATAATTAAGGAGTGGGGCTAGGAGGATGGTCAATAGCACAGATAATCGATAGTGATGTATTATCCACTAAACGTTTATAATAACCAAAATAGTTTAAAAAGTCAGCGCCGAGTATGGGAACAGGTATTATTATCCTTATAGAGTTGGTGATAGTAACAAACAGTGTTGTTAGAAGGGTCAAATAGGCACGGTTAGGAGAGCGTGATTGCGATCGTGGTCGATTTTGACAATTCGAGCAGTGGCGGAGTTACCTGACGAAGTCGAGGTAGTTGGAAAGGATGACTCATTGTGACTTGGTAAGCAAGTAGATCTCAGTGCAGAAACCTGTGCCTCGAGCGATTGTTGCTTTTATACAATTTGGTATAGTATTGAATTGGGAGAGTAAATCTGGCATATTTGATGAATTAATGATACTTGCAGGTAGGTTAAAATTGGATAAAGTATAAGCATTCGCAGGTAGCTTAAAATTAGATGTATTCAGTGACACATGGTTGACTTGTGACATGACTGGGTTTTGACAAGCTTCCCAAAAATCTTGTCAGAGTTATCGACAACCTTATCAGTATTAGTCTTGCCTCAGGCGGTGATGGAAATATAAATAAACTTCAGCAATCGCCTTTGCCAGAGCTCTACCAAAAGTTCCTGGCTGATCCATATGTGAGCCTCCAACGATACCCAACATATGGCGGTAAAATCAGACGGCCTAATGTCGCCCATCTGCGAGACTGTTAGTATGTTGTCTAACCTTTTTTCCTAGAGGAAAGACGAGTGATGATTACCTCACGCAAGTGTTGATAGATATCTTGCTAAGGGACGTTGGATGACATTATAAATTATGTCGATAATTTCCGAAGGAAGGCACGCAACGGCGTGATCGTACTTCCTGCGGTCATATTTTAATGGTTAATGGTGGCGTAATAATGCGGAAGTTGTGGTTGCGCATCAACCACAACTGGAGGCAAGTCTGCGGCTTGATCGAGCATATTATGATAACAAAAATAAAAAGGAAATGCGAAAAAAACGTGAAAAAAATAAACGAATAAGCCAAGGGAGAATTTAGAGAACAGATTGATTCTTTGGCTTATGATGAATGGCAGGGAAAATATAAATGGAGTACTCACCTACCTAATGTTTAGAAGTACCTCATTTAAATAAGCTGTGTTTATATTTTAATTATTTGGGAATATATTTTGTTCTATGATTACATATTTTATTGATACATATTTTGTAATTATTCAATTGTTTTGTTTTTGCTAAAAATTATAAAATAAACACTGGCGTTTAGTAATTTTGAATCTGTGTGTCAGACGAGTTCCTGAGGTTGGTGAATTATTAACTGAAATTTTACATCACATAACATTTTTGTAGCAAAATAAAAAATAAATATAAATCAACCAATCAATTTTACAATTGTCTTGTAATTTCATTTCAACCCATAACACAAATATAATAAACACAAAGGAAAATAAAAAAATAGAAGTTATGGTATACAGGGTGTCCTGTAACAACGTGCAAAAAATTTAACTGTAGATACCCTGTATAAAATTTTTCAAAATAACCCTTTCCTGTTCAGCTACACCCCCTTAAAAGTGTGTGCCAAAAAACGGTTTTTAATTTATATCTTAAAATAACGTAATCAGAAAAAGACAAAATTTGAAATCATCATCCAGCTAGCATGTACAGAAGGGGGTGAAATTAACTACCCTTCTTCAAATTTTGTAAATATATTTCTGCCTGCTATTATTTTTTATAAAAAAAAATAACTAAATATGATGAAAAATTTCGTAAAATCGACCTTTTTTGAGAAAAAAATAAATTACATCAGCCTAAGTGATTAATCAAAGGCGATGAGCACAATTATATTGGTGTAAACTACTAAAAGTAGGCTGATGTCAAATTATAATTTGACAATATTACGTACTGATATCATCATTTGGTGCTTATAAATTGCACGAGACATTACAAATTAAAGACTAAAGTATTGAAAAACAAATTTATTAGTAAACTAAAAGAAAGTAACACAAACTACCCAAAAGAATAATTTAAACATTAAAAAAATTTAAACATGAAGACAACGATTGTGGTTTTTAGATATTAAAACATTTATTCAAAATGACGACCTCCAACTTGAATACACGTTTGCAACCATTTTCTAAAATTGCCATACAAGCTAAAATTCACCGGCAGCATTGAAAATTCCCTCTCTTAAAACTTCGGCGTCAGGAACAGGTGTCGAGTAAACAACATTTTTCAAGTGGCCCCAAGAAATAAAAGTCCAATGGATTCATATCTGGAGAGCGAGGGGGTATTTAATTGTCTCTAAAGGATAATGAGGTAGCGCACCATCCTGCATAAACCACATTGCTTAACATAATGCAAGAGGTAAATCGTCTATAAGTTGATACAGGTCATTTTGTAAAAAGTTTAAATAAGCTGGACCATTTAATCTGTTTGGTAACTCAAAAGGCCCTATTAATTTATTGCCAATAATACCGACCCAAATATTTATTGAAAGTTATATTGATATCTTCCATTTACAAACAACAGCGTCAGGATTATCGTCCCTCCGTAAATGCTGGTTACGAAAATTTAAAACTCCATGTCCAGTAAAGCAGCATTCATCTGTGTGTAGTACTTTTCTTGTAAAATATAACGCCTTGCTAAGTATAATTCTACAAAAATCAAGTCTTATTGAAAGTCACGAGGGAACAGCTCTGTATTCTCTGTAACTTGCTTTTTCAAAATCCTCCATACTGATGTTCTTTTTATGTAGAACTGAACGGTAGCGTTTCTAATACTACATTCAGGATGTTCACCAAAATCATATAATATTTGTGCCTCCATTGCATCTCTTATTTGTCTCCGACGACCACAATCATGACTTCTTTTTTAAAAGACCCCCATTCTCTTAACCTCAAGTGAATATTAGAAAAAGTACGAGCATTTGACACAATATGAGTATGGAACTTACGACGATATTGTTCTTTTGCCGCTGAAGCATTTCCTTTACATTCACCATAAATTAAATGTATGTCTGCATATTCCTAGTTACTAAAACTGTGCATTTTAAAATCTGGTTAGAAAACTACTAGTGCTAAGTAGTAAGGAATGATTATTTCAAAGGAAGAAACAATGTAACATTGTTAAATTATAATTTGACACCAGCCTACTTTTAGTATTTTACACGAATATGATTGTGCTCATCGCTTTTGATTGATAAGTTAGGCAGATGTAATTTAATTTTTTTCTCAAAAATGGTCTATTCTACGAATTTTTTTCAAGAAATAAAAAGTTTCTAAATGAATCATAAAGTTTAGTTATTTTTTTCAATTCAAAAAAATAGCAGGCAGAAGGGTATTTACAACATTTCAAGAAGGGTACTTAACTTCATCCCTTTGTATATAAGTGGATGAAATAATAGATGCCTTTTGATGAATAACCGAGATCTGCCAAATTTCATATTTTTCCGATTATGTTATTTTAAGACAAAAATTAAAAACCGTTTCTTGGCACACCCCTTCAAGGGGGTGTAGCTGAAAGGAAAGGGATATTTTGAAAAATTTTATACGAAGAAACCGTCTTAATTTTCGCAAGTTATTACGGGACACACAGTATATTGTTTGCCATCATTCTCTAAAAGAAAATGGAATAAAATTTTTGTACTCACATGAAACATTTAAAAAAATGTACTTAAATTTACACAGATTAATGATTATGTTAAATTATGGGAAATAGTTAAATTGAAAGTAACTTACTTTTCCTTATAGAAGAAATGTCAACTTATTTTAACATTATAACTACACGTGGCTGTATATTCTACTCTATGGTATTAGCTAATTACACAAGATATGTTTAACAACGATTTAATTGCGTGATTACAGCAGATTAAAAGATTCCACTTCAAAGGAAATGTGTTCTTTATACTTTGAGGCAGGAGTATTCCTTAATAGTTTTCTCTCATTACCTTCATCTATACTAAGTGTCTCAACCCTTTGATAGTCTGCTAAATCTGCATAATAATTATTGATTTTGAAGTCTTTGTATTCCATAAAGCGTTATTCCTTTAAAACGTCATTCGACCTAATAATGTCCAACCTGAAAGATTCCTGTTTAAAGTACCACTTATACTTTTTAAGAATCCATTTACTATGGCCAAAAGATAATACGAGACCTGTAAATATTTGTCATTATCTCAAATCCTTTCTGTTGTATGTACCGATGGGCTTATTAATTCTCGTGTCTGTATGTATGCACGGTTATATATCACTATCAAGTAAGTAAAAAATTATAAGCAATTGTATTCACATTAGGCATAAAAAAGTATTCACTATCCGTCTAACTACTTTTGGGATGAGCTGAGGCAATAATAAAGTGGGTGATATACATGGTGATTCACAAGTAATGGTATAACACTTAACTGTAGATAGTAGGAGTCAAAATATTAAGATTTAACCAATAATGCCTTAATGAAATGCTTATAGTTAAAATTATTTTTTTCCTTTGAAATTTAATGATTTTTTAACATATTATCAAGAAAATTAGTGGGTGGGAGTTATTTGTGGTGGGAAATCTACGTACGGTATGTTTAATGCGTTAAAAGGGCCGTAACTGTTTCACCCGTACCTTTATCGCAGATTTCGCATAAAGTATGTATTCCTCTATCATTTCTTAATAAAAAATGTGTACTTGTTTCAAGTCTCTAAGTACAACAGGTTTTGAGAAAAGTGTAAACGAAAAATTGCATTTATTATACAATTTGGAAAATTATTTTGGCGGCAGGCATTAAAATATAACAAATAATGATACACTTTTAACTAGTAGGCATAAACAATTTTATTTAAAGTGTTTCACAAAAATAATAAGAATTAGAACAATAATAAGAACAACTTTAAAATGTATAATACCTACTACAATAAATGTTCAACATCACCACCATTAACCTCAATACATTTTTTAAACTTTAATTTAGAGACTGTCTAACTTTGAATAACGATTCCCTGTTATCCCTAATGGTTGCCACAGCTTCACAAATTTGTTCCCGTAATTGTTCCCAGGTATTTATGTTATCATTGTATACTAAATACTTATAGTAGCCCCAAAAGTAAAAATACAAAGGATTGAGGTCAGGACTACAAGGTAACCAAGGAAATTCACTTCTTCGACCGATCCAGTGATGTGGATAGTGCATATTTAAATAATTACGTACTTCTACCGAATAATGTATAATAGGGGGACGGTAGCTCAGTGTGTTAAAGCGTCTGGCTAGCAAACTGAGTTTCCTAGCGAAGTGGGTTCGATCCCCACAAGGCGAAACTATTTTTCATTAAAGGATTGTCCCAAGAGTGGTTCGGAGTCCACATTAAACTGTAGGGCCTCGTCTCTCTTTATATAGCACAAGATCCTTGAGATCTTCCAGGGGGTTACTTCGGTAACTTGAGAGGCGGTTAAGAGGAGATTTTAAGAAAACATTTTTTTTTTAATGTGCTAGGACCCCATCCAGCATGTACCACATATTGTTTCTTAAATTTATCCGAACATCATATAAGATTTTAGGAAGAATATTTTCTAAAAAGTCCAGATAGGATGGCACCATTTAAATTTGGTGATAACTCAATCGGCCCTAGTATGCAGTCTCCAATGATACCACACCATACATTTATTTTAAATTCATGCTAGAAATATTTTCCTTGGATAAATAGGGATTCTCAAGTTCCCACGAATGACTATTTCTCCAATTAAATACCCCACGTCTAGGAAAAGTGGCCTCATCCGCAACTAATATTCGTTTCATAAACATAGGGTCATTATGTTGTTTGTTTCGCAAAAATAATAAAAACTGCGACCTTTGTGGAAGATCACGAGGTAACAAATTTTGCACTGGAGAAAGTGATATGGTTTTAGTTTTTCTTTCTTTAATAATCTGTGAATTGATGACTGACTTAAACCAGCTGCTGCTGATAACCGCCACGTACTAACTTGCGGATTTTCTGAAACACGAACTAAAACGTCTCTGTCTTGATCAACAACTATTCTTTTTGGAGGATCAGCAATATAACGTTTAGGGCGGAATGCACCCGTTTCTCCAAAACGATCAGAAAGATTTTTAGATAACCTATAATTAGGCTGCCTTTCTGTTTCGATAGAGTTCTAAGTACCTTCGAACTGCAGCACGACCACAAAAATTTATTTGAAAGTATACACAAACCATGTCTCTCATTTCAGAAGTCGAAACAATGTATGGCGAGGCATTTTTTATAAAACGATATTAGAAATAAATGAAAAACACAACACTTGATTAAATAAAACTCTCCGCAACAACTAATTATTGTTTGAAAGATTATTTGTTTGACAGGTGCTTTTTGTCTTTATGCCTACTTGATAAATATGCTTCTTTATTTACTGTGATAACGCTATATCAAAACGACTACTTTTAAAAATTATTATTTGAATAGGCTTTTAAAAATTTACATGCAACTATTGATTTACACTTTTCTCTAAACCTATTGTACTTAGAGACTTGACACAAATATACCTTTTTTTTATTAAGAAACGATAGAGGAATACAAACTTGCGAAAAATGCGAAATCTGCGATAAAGGTGCGAGTGGAAAAGTTGAACTAAAAATAGCATACGTAGTGCCCTCTAGGAGCTAGACGAAAGTTGAAGATGTGTTATGGTTTCCCACCCAAAAATAACCCCCACCCACCAATTTTCATGACAAAAGTTAAAAAATTATTAAATTACAATGAGAAATAAAAAATTTAATTTTATCCCTAACACCCTGTATTTTTTACCTATAAACATTTCATTAAGGCATTATTGGCTAAATCTTAATATTTTGACTCCTACTATCTACAGTTAAGTGTTGTAACGTTACTTATGAATCACCCTGCATAAACTTTCAATTTTCTTTGTTTTCAAAAGCATTAGAATTTTTTGTTGCAACTTATATGAAATCTAAGATAAAGCAGTTATATTAATTGCAGTCAGCACTCGTCCAGTTTACTGACAGTTGAAACACATAATAACAAAAAAAAATTATATATATATATATGTGTCAGAACTGTATATACACCCTGTATATAAGTATTAAAAAAATATATTGTTTCACATCCTTTGGTCATTTTGAAGTAAAAGTTAAACGAGCTTCCGAATTCGTTTAAAAATTACAATGTCCGTTAATAGAAGGTTCTGAGCTGCTTAAAATCATATTTCTAAACTAGTTATCCTCCAGTTATATTTTTGTACTGTAATGAAATTCTCTAATAAATAAACTTACCGAAATGATTATTGATTGATAATATCTTATAAAGCACATGTAACTTGTTTTTGCTTTTGAATTATGACTAACTTTGTGTGTACTTTAAAATCTTTTTCAGGTGAATATACTATGGACATATCAGCAGATCTACTGTTAGAAGCAGAGATCATTTCCCTAGCATACGCCTATTTTATGTTTTTATGGAAATTAAATGACATAATTTCTCTCATAGAAGATTTGAAATCTAACGAAAATTTTGACAAGCCCAAAAATTTACGGAAATTAATTAATAAACAAAATAAACGAATGAAGATTATCTACTTCTATGCTTTTACTAGCACCATTATTTTCAGTTTTATTACATACCTTTTTGACACTGATTGTGAGAAAGATAATATTAGGGACGGTACTATATTTTCATGCGGCTTGATATATGAAATTTGGTTGCCTCTCAATATTCCTGACGAATATTATTCCTATGCCAAATTGTTAGTTCTCTCCTTGCAAGCAGTCTGCGGTCTGTTGATGTTCTTGTGCTCAAGTGCTGGAACATATTTAACTATCTCCATTGCAGAACATATTACGATTAGAGTAGTTCACTTACAAGACATGATAGGAAAGATATTCTTATTACCATCTACACATGATTCCCAGAAGAAGAAATTAAATGATTGTATTAAATACCACATATACATATTAAGGTATTTATAGAAGACAATATTAACTAAATTGCGTCAAAGTATCGTTAATATCAATATAATTCATGAATTTTACGTACGCTTAGTTGTTGTACGCACCATTATTAACTTGTCCAGTTCGATGGAATAAAAAATATTTTTCTAATCAATTATCAAAAGTAGAATTGTATTTTTTTTCCAGTTCAATTAGTAGTGGTCTTATGAGCACTGTTTTCTCGATCTCAGAAACTTTTGTAAATTCACCTCTCGTCATATAAATAATAATAATAATAATAATAATAATAATAATAATAATAATAATAATAATAATAATAATAATAACCGGACGGACCGCCCGTTGACGAAATTGGCAATGTCCAAGGACGCTTTGAGTGGACAGATGAACTGAGGGATGAACTTCTGCATTGCTATGAAAGCAGTGAGCCCGCGCGGAGGGGATACATGGCGCGGATGCATGCTCTGTGGTGTGAGAGGCTACCAGAGCATAGCGCCTTCACGCCACAAAATCTGCGTGACTATGTATCCCACCTTCGTAGTAGGGGCTACGTGAGGGCTGCTCCTGGACCGGTGAATGAGGTGGCCGAAGAGCCGCCACAATCACCGGTTGAGGACGTAGCACTCCTCGTTCCGCCAATACCAGAGGGCCTCAGTACCAGAAGGGGGTTACACCATCTGAAAACCCCCGGGCCACAAGACCTGGCCAGAGTGGACGCTGAACTTCGTACAGCGCTACCAGAAGAGGCTGACATCTGGCACATAAATTGTGCCGTGTATGCCGCTGCTCAACGCTCTTCTCAGGTGGAGAGGCGAAATACCTCTTCCCCACAGGAGAGAGCGCAGCGGCGCATACAAAAGATGGAAGCCAAGATCCGGTCGGCGAGGCAACACGCATCCCGTATCCAATGTGTGATGGACTATATGGCGGCCAACAGGCCGTTCACGCCTAAAGTGCGTCGATTAGCCGCCAACCTAAGACGCGTCCATCACACACTCAATGAGGCAGTGCTGCGAACCACCAAACAGCACTGTCTCGACAGGATACGGATGCTAGTGACTTGTAAAAAATCACTAGTGAGGCGGGCGAGAGGGCTTGCGGAAAATAAACTGTTCCGCGAGAAGCCCTCGCGCCTTTTCCAACCGCCTCCGCGTGTTGTAGACAATCCGCCGACTGCAGATCAGGTGGAGAACTTCTGGAAAACGCTATACGAGGAGAGGCTTCCACTCAACCGAGATTCTCCTGCCCTTGCACACTTTGAAGCCTTTTGTCAAAGGCTTCAGCAACCACAGGAAGTGTGCGAACCAATAACCCCAGAAGAGGTTCGTAGGGCTCTTGAGGGCTCTAAGAACTTTGCTGCTCCAGGTCCCGATGGGATAAATAACTTTTGGTGGAAAAAGTTATCGAGCACCCACCACCATTTGGCCAGAATTTTTAATTCCTGGTTAAATGGGGAGCAGCAAATCCCTTCTTGGGTTGTTGAGGGGCGGACAGTGCTGATCCCCAAGAACGGAGATTTGTCCAACCCAAAGAACTACAGACCGATAACCTGTCTAAACGCATGCTACAAGGTGTTTACACGCATTTTGTACATGCGGGTGCTCCACGCAGTTGAACCGGTTTACGAACGGATATATGAGCAACGAGGGTCGAAGAGAGGTGTCGCTGGCTGCAAGGAAAACCTGCTGATCGACAGATGTGTCACGCAGGACTCCATGCAGTATAAGCGGAACCTCTCTATGGCCTGGATCGACTACCGCAAGGCATTTGACATGACATCGCATGAGCTCATTGTTCACTTGCTCCGATGTCTTGTGGTACCAGGCCCCGTAGTGAGATGTATTGAAGAACTGATGCCGCTCTGGAGGACTCGTTTTACCATAACATCGGGTAACGATAGAGTCCAAACAGAGTCGGTAACATTCAGAAGAGGAGTATTTCAGGGAGATTCCCTCAGCCCCCTTCTCTTTTGCATCTCACTACTGCCATTATCCGTCTCGCTCCGGAAAACCCGTGGCTACAACTGCGGTACCCCCGGCGACAGGAGGCATAAGGTCACCCATCTATTTTATATGGATGACCTTAAACTTTATGCCTCTGGAGAGAGGGATCTCCAGCAGTCCCTTAGGGTGGTACAGGAGTACACGCAGGCTGTCGGTATGCAGTTCGGGTTGGACAAATGCGCACTGATCCATCTCAAGAGAGGACGATGCGGTGACTACGGAGAGGACGCGCAGCTCGTGGACGGAAGCATCTTACACCATCTAGATGCCGGAGAGTCGTACACTTACTTGGGTGTCGAGCAACGCTCCACCCAAGAAGTGAGTGTAGTGAAAAACGCTCTCCGCGGCAAGTATCAGCACCTACTCCGACAGATCTGGTCTTCAGAACTGTCGGGGAAGAACAAGGTGTCTGCTACAAATATGCTTGCCGTTCCGATCCTTCTCTACTCTTTCGGAGTAGTGAAGTGGACTAGAGAAGAGCTGCGTCAACTCGATGTAGTAACCCGCAAGAAGATGCATCTCAATAGGAGCTTGCATCCTAAATCGTCCGTTCCACGGTTATATCTCCCACGACATCGGGGAGGCCGTGGACTCTTGAGCTTGGAGAGTCTCCATAGCAGGATGGTTCTGGATGGAGCATGTAAGGTCATCAGGAGTTCGGATCCCCTCCTCTGCATGGTCCGAGACCATGAAAATGCAGAGGTAGGAGCTTTTCTCTTTAAGGCAGCACGCAGAGCAGCCGATGAACTTGGTCTCATCTTCGACGTCGAGCGGGTAAACCCCGACTCTGTCACCGAGTTGGAACCCGTTCGACTAAAAGCCCACATTAGAGCTGCAGAACACAACATCCTTCTGCAGCTCCATAAGGATAAGCCATTGCACGGGATCTTCTATAAAAATATAGAAGACCTCGGCTTATCCGAAAGGCTGACCTTCGCCTTCTTAAGGTCAGCTGGGCTGAAGTCTGAGACCGAGGGATTCATAATGGCTTGCCAGGATGGTGTATTTAACACTCTCGTCTATCGACGTCGTGTCATGGGTATGGAGGTCCCTGATGTCAGCTGCAGGGCCTGCCGCAGGGCGCCGGAGACTGTAATGCACTTACTGTCGGCTTGCCCGACTTACGCAGTCTCGGCCTATATTCATAGACACAACGCAGCATTACGAGTGCTTTACTATCATCTAAGGCACTCGTATGGGATAGACGAAACACCAGTGCTGCCTTACGTTCCGGGGGATATTGAGTCCGTTGTGGGGAATGAGAAGTGCCTAATTTATTGGAACTACTCGTTTCCCACCGTCAGGCAAATACAAGCCAACAAGCCTGACATAGTACTCCTCGACCACCAACTCAAGACAATGTATGTCGTGGAATTCTCAGCTCCCGCTGAGAGCAACATTGTCTTGAAAGAGGAGGAAAAACGGACAAAATATCGAGATTTGCTCTTCGAACTCCGCAGGCTTTATCCAGGCCATTCTGTTAAAATAGTGGTACTGATTATAGGAGCCCTCGGTGGAATGAGACAGACGCTGCTTTCAGAACTAAAGATCATACCGGCATGCCGAGATTCGGCAGAGATCTTAGCCGGCAGAATGCAGAAGGCTGTCATCCTCGGTTCATTACGTCTACTCAGGGCACACGATTCGCGGACCCGGTAGTCACTCACCCCACGGGCGTGGGGAGTGGCTATTGGTATTACCAGCTCCCCTCTGTGAGGGTCGGAGCCACAGAGTAGGGTGACTGGTTTTTTGTAAAAAAAAAAAAAAAAAAAAAAAAAAAAATAATAATAAAATAAGCAGGAGGGGCTAACTTCCATCTATTAAGCCTTTGGTGAGTAGCGCCACCACTTACTCCAGCTAGGGGTGCAAAACCGAACCGGCAGCCCTAGTGCACCCGGGAGGGGAAAGCATCTTCCCCTCTGGTGTCGGTCGTGGGCCTGCAGGGCTAACCACCCACAGGCTCTAACCTTTGGTTCCGGCAGGCCGAAGACTGGGCCCCCACGATCGACCCCGTTCGGATAGGGGTCAAGGGCAAGGTGGTGGTGCCCAACCGGATAGACCGCCCGTTGACGACGTACGCAATGAACAAGGACGCTTTGAGTGGACAGATGAACTGAGGGATGAGCTTCTGCATTGTTATGAAAGCAGTGAGCCCGCGCGGAGGGGGTACATGGCGCGGATGCATGCTCTGTGGTGTGAGAGGCTACCAGAGCATAGCGCCTTCACGCCACAAAATCTGCGTGACTATGTATCCCACCTTCGTAGTAGGGACTACGTGAGGGCTGCTCCTGGGCCGGTGAATGAGGTGGCCGAAGAGCCGCCACATTCACCGGTTGAGGACGTGGCTCTCCTCGTTCCGCCAATACCAGAGGGCCTCAGTACCAGAAGGGGGTTACACCGTCTGAAAACCCCCGGGCCACAAGACCTGGCCAGAGTGGACGCTGAACTTCGTACAGCGCTACCAGAAGAGGCTGACATCTGGCACATAAATTGTGCCGTGTATGCCGCTGCTCAACGCTCGTCTCAGGTGGAGAGGCGAAATACCTCTTCCTCACAGGAGAGAGCGCAGCGGCGCATACAAAAGATGGAAGCCAAGATCCAGTCGGCGAGGCAACACGCATCCCGTATCCAATGTGTGATGGACTATATGGCGGCCAACAGGCCGTTCACGCCTAAAGTGCGTCGATTAGCCGCCAACTTAAGACGCGTCCATCACACACTCAATGAGGCAGTGCTGCGAACCACCAAACAGCACTGTCTCGACAGGATACGGATGCTAGTGACTTGCAAAAAGTCATTAGTGAGGCGGGCGAGGGGGCTTGCGGAAAATAAACTGTTCCGCGAGAAGCCCTCGCGCCTTTTCCAACCGCCTCCGCGTGTTGTAGACAATCCGCCGACTGCAGATCAGGTGGAGAACTTCTGGAAAACGCTGTACGAGGAGAGGCTTCCACTCAACCGAGATTCTCCGGCCCTTGCACACTTTGAAGCCTTTTGTCAAAGGCTTCAGCAACCACAGGAAGTGTGCGAACCAATAACCCCAGAAGAGGTTCGTAGGGCTCTTGATGGCTCTAAGAACTTTGCTGCTCCAGGTCCCGATGGGATAAATAACTTTTGGTGGAAAAAGTTATCGAGCACCCACCACCATTTGGCCAGAATTTTTAATTCCTGGTTAAATGGGGAGCAGCAAATCCCTTCTTGGGTTGTTGAGGGGCGGACAGTGCTGATCCCCAAGAACGGAGATTTGTCCAACCCAAAGAATTACAGACCGATAACCTGTCTAAACGCATGTTACAAGGTGTTTACACGCATTTTGTACATGCGGGTGCTCCACGCAGTTGAACCGGTTTACGAACGGATATATGAGCAACGAGGGTCGAAGAGAGGTGTCGCTGGCTGCAAGGAGAACCTGTTGATTGACAGATGTGTCACGCAGGACTCCATGCAGTATAAGCGGAACCTCTCTATGGCCTGGATCGACTACCGCAAGGCATTCGACATGACATCGCATGAGCTCATTGTTCACTTGCTCCGATGTCTTGTGGTACCCGGTCCCGTAGTGAGATGTATTGAAGAACTGATGCCGCTCTGGAGGACTCGCTTTACCATAACATCGGGTAACGATAGAGTCCAAACAGAGTCGGTAACATTCAGAAGAGGAGTATTTCAGGGAGATTCCCTCAGCCCCCTTCTGTTTTGCATCTCACTACTGCCATTATCCGTCTCGCTCCGGAAAACCCGTGGCTACAACTGCGGTACCCCCGGCGACAGGAGGCATAAGGTCACCCATTTATTTTATATGGATGACCTTAAACTTTATGCCTCTGGAGAGAGGGATCTCCAACAGTCCCTTAGGGTGGTACAGGAGTATACGCAGGCTGTCGGTATGCAGTTCGGGTTGGACAAATGCGCACTGATCCATCTCAAGAGAGGACGATGCGGTGACTATGGAGAGGATGCGCAGCTCGTGGACGGAAGCATCTTACACCATCTAGATGCCGGAGAGTCGTACACTTACTTGGGTGTCGAGCAACGCTCCACCCAAGAAGTGAGTGTAGTGAAAAACGCTCTCCGCGGCAAGTATCAGCACCTACTCCGACAGATCTGGTCTTCAGAACTGTCGGGGAAGAACAAGGTGTCTGCTACAAATATGCTTGCCGTTCCGATCCTTCTCTACTCTTTCGGAGTAGTGAAGTGGACAAGAGAAGAGCTGCGTCAACTCGATGTAGTAACCCGCAAGAAGATGCATCTCAATAGGAGCTTGCATCCTAAATCGTCCGTTCCACGGTTATATCTCCCACGACATCGGGGAGGCCGTGGACTCTTGAGCTTGGAGAGTCTCCATAGCAGGATGGTTCTGGAGGGAGCATGTAAGGTCATCAGGAGTTCGGATCCCCTCCTCTGCATGGTCCGAGACCATGAAAATGCAGAGGTAGGAGCTTTTCTCTTTAAGGCAGCACGCAGAGCAGCCGATGAACTTGGTCTCATCTTCGACGTCGAGCGGGTAAACCCCGACTCTGTCACCGAGTTGGAACCCGTTCGACTAAAAGCCCACATTAGAGCTGCAGAACACAACATCCTTCTGCAGCTCCATAAGGATAAGCCATTGCACGGGATCTTCTATAAAAATATAGAAGACCTCGGCTTATCCGAAAGGCTGACCTTCGCCTTCTTAAGGTCAGCTGGGCTGAAGTCTGAGACCGAGGGATTCATAATGGCTTGCCAGGATGGTGTATTTAACACTCTCGTCTATCGACGTCGTGTCATGGGTATGGAGGTCCCTGATGTCAGCTGCAGGGCCTGCCGCAGGGCGCCGGAGACTGTAATGCACTTACTGTCGGCTTGCCCGACTTACGCAGTCTCGGCCTATATTCATAGACACAACGCAGCATTACGAGTGCTTTACTATCATCTAAGGCACTCGTATGGGATAGACGAAACACCAGTGCTGCCTTACGTTCCGGGGGATATTGAGTCCGTTGTGGGGAATGAGAAGTGCCTAATTTATTGGAGCTACTCGTTTCCCACCGTCAGGCAAATACAAGCCAACAAGCCTGACATAGTACTCCTCGACCACCAACTCAAGACAATGTATGTCGTGGAATTCTCAGCTCCCGCTGAGAGCAACATTGTCTTGAAAGAGGAGGAAAAACGGACAAAATATCGAGATTTGCTCTTCGAACTCCGCAGGCTTTATCCAGGCCATTCTGTTAAAATAGTGGTACTGATTATAGGAGCCCTCGGTGGAATGAGACAGACGCTGCTTTCAGAACTAAAGATCATACCGGCATGCCGAGATTCGGCAGAGATCTTAGCCGGCAGAATGCAGAAGGCTGTCATCCTCGGTTCATTACGTCTACTCAGGGCACACGATTCGCGGACCCGGTAGTCACTCACCCCACGGGCGTGGGGAGTGGCTATTGGTATTACCAGCTCCCCTCTGTGAGGGTCGGAGCCACAGAGTAGGGTGACTGGTTTTTTGTAAAAAGAAAAAAAAAAAAAAAAAATAATAATAATAGTTTTATTTTCCTTCGAAATTACAATAAAATACATGAAATTGTACTACAAAAGAAAATAATACAAAGGAAAATCACTAGGTTAATGTTCAAGCAGGCAGAGGCGAGCTCTGCCCCCCGGTTTAATACACTCACCTAGGCTAAACAAAATACATTTCATAGACATTATACCTAAACCTAAAAATAACAGCTAAACTAAAATTAAATTGAGATGAACAGCGATTAAATATTAAAATATAAATTTTTACGTTGCCAAATAGTGATGTTACTGACCATTATAAAAGTGCTTTGACAGATGGTTTTTAAAGTTTCTTACAGTTTGCTCTTTGATATTTGTAGGTATAGAATTGTAATATTTAGATATATTAAAACTAAAAGACCGTTCGTAAAGACTAGTTTTATGAGATGGAGGTGTTATGTAATTTCTGTTTCTAACATTAATGTTGTGAATATCAGATCGAAAGAGAATTTTATTATATAAATAAGCTGGTGTCTTGCTGCAAATTACTCGATGATATAAACACAGAGTCTGTAGTTTTAACCGAATATTCATATTCAACCACTTTATTTCCTTTAATTTGTGAGATATATGCTCTCTACGGCGTATTCCAAATATATATTTAAGACACGAATTTTGGGTTCGCTGTATTCTATTTTTGGTTAAAACATCAAGGCAGGGATAATAAACAGGAGCACAATATGAAAAATGTGATAAAACAAGTGACTCACATAGAGACGTTTTTATTTTCTCTGATAGATAATTTCGATGTGGATAGAGCAATTTTAAGGCCAAATAAGATTTTTGAATATATTTGGTAATTTGTGATGTAAATCTAAATGTGTTATCAAAATCCAATCCCAAATTACAGGAAGTATGCACAATTGGTATATTGGAGTCATTTACTTTTATAATAAAATTTTCAGCAATTCTAGCAACAGTTAATTTACTGCCAAATAAAATCAGCTTTGATTTGGCGGGATTTAGAAATAAAATATGTTCTTTTGAAACCTGCTCAATAATATTAAGGTCTGAATTAATTTTCATGGCTGCTTCTATGGGTTTATTTTTATCAAAAGACAAATACAATTGCGTATCGTCTGCATACATATGAGACGTACAGTGAGCCAATTTGTTACAAAAATTACTGGTGTAAATACTGAATAATAGGGGCCCCAGTATTGACCCCTGAGGGACACCGATTCTAAGTGAACACACAGTCGAACAATTATTTTCAATTTTTACTCTTTGAGTTCTATTATCTAAGTAATTCTCTAATAATCTAACCGCATCTTTACCTAAGCCGATAAAATGGAGAATAGAAATAAGTAACCTATGTTGGATGGTATCGAAAGCTTTGGTAAAGTCTAATAGAACTAAAGCTGTGATTTTGTTATTATCAGATGCCTCTAAAATATCATCTGAAACTTTTAATAACGCATTTGTGCAATTATGTGCTCTCCTAAAGCCAGACTGGTGACTTGGCAGAATTTCATGATTATTTCAGTGTGACATTAATTGAATATATATAATTCTTTCCAAGGTTTTCGACAAAGTTGGTAGTATACTCACTGGACGTAAATCTTTCGGTAACAATGGTTCTGACACTTTGGGAATCGGTATTACATAAGCTTGCTTCCACTGAGAAGGAAATGTATTTGACAATAAACAACTATTAACTATATGAGTGATATAGGGTATAATATATGGACAGCAGTACTTTAACATCACTAAATTAATACCATCTGATCCCATTGCATTTGATTTAATTTTACTTATAATTTGCAATATTGTAACTACATCTACGAGAGTGAAATCAAAATTAGCTGGTATATTTCCAAAAGTATGATTGCTATAGTAATCTATTAAATGGTTGTTGTTGAAATCTGATTTGGGAATACTATTTATAAAATAATCGTTAATCGTGTCTGGGTTCTTTAAATGCAATGGTATATCAGAGTGCTTTTGTTTATTAATATTTAGGGACTTTAGCTCTTTCCAGATAACTTTAGAATCATTGGCTCTAAATTTTGCATTAAAATATGCTCTCTTTTCATTTTTTATAGTCACCTCGGTGTAGTTCCGCAATTATTTATAATATTCCCAATGTGCCGATCTTTTCGTTTTTTTGAATTTTAATTTAGCTTTATCTCTTAGGGATATTAACAACTTTATATTGTCTGTTATCCACAGTTTTCGAGGTTTTACTATCTTAGTAGTCTTATATGGGGCATGCAAGTTAAACAAACTAATTAAACAATCATTAAAATACTGAACTTTTTGCTCCACGTGCTCAAGTGTGTAAATGTGATCAAATGGTATGGTTAATAAATCATTATTAAAGTGATTGAGGTTAAAAGCACTGAAATCTCGATAGGTGATAAAATAAGGTACAAATTTATTATTTATATCCAAATTGCAAAAAACTAACTCGTGATCAGATATATTTAATTCTAGGTTACCAGAATTTAACACAACCGAAGTATCAGAGACAATAATCAAGTCGATAAGTGCTTCCGTTAATTCAGTGATCCTTGTAGGTTTAGTTATTATTTGCGTTAAACCCAGTGTTTCCAAAACAGAGTTCAAATATATTGCACTAGAGCTATCAATGTCAAGCAAGTTTATATTAAGATCCCCCAAAATAACAAGTTTTTCACATAGAGGTATAACATTACAAACAGATTCCTCAAGATTTGTGAGAAAGTATTTATATTCTACCGTTTGAGGTCTATAAGCTACACCATATACGGTAATATCATCGAGTATTTTAACAGAAATCCAAAGTTGTTCGATATTATCATTGCGTTCTATTAGTTCAAAATTTAAATTATTCAATATATAAAAACATACACCTCCCCCTCTTCCATCCCGGTCTTTTCTTACTAATCTATACCCTTCAATATTTACTGAGCTGTTAGCTATATGCGAGGATAACCAAGTTTCTGTTACAGCTAAAATACCATATTGATTATCTTGTAAAAAAAATTTTATTGTGTTTATTTTAGGCAAAAGTGAACGTACATTTATATGTCCCACCCTAATATTACTTCTAGTCATTTTATTAATAGTCAGTAACTAACATTATGAACTAAGTAAATTAAAAATGTTTCTTATATGTTGCAAATAAGTATTAAAATATTAAACTGTAAAAAGAAATAACACGTAAAAAGAAGTTCAGAAAAAAAAACACCAGAGGCTCACAAAATAGATCAAGGTAAATTGACACTAAAGGTGAGTTCATCACTCCAGTTGTAAACAATAACTACTATAATATAACTCATTTAAATTTCCAAGTCTTTCAGTGAGGAAAATTTGTAAATTCTTTCATTTGCTTTATATATTACCTTGCCTTCCGAAGACCAAACATTTCTAGGACCAAATTTTACACAGGCTTGTTTATAAACAGCTACTCTTCTTAATGTCAAATCCTCTTTTATGACTATTTTGCTACCCTTTAATTTTCTTTTATTTTTGAAAATATCCTGTTTAAGCCAATTTTGGCAAAACCTTACAATAACGCATCCATTGGTACCTTCCTTTCCTTTTAGCCTATAGCAGAAATCCATATCACCAGTAGTAACTGTGATACCAAACTTACTTTGAAAAAAGCGGATCAATTTCTCAGATAAATTTTCATTTTTGTCTTCTGCCAATCCATAAATTCTCAAGTTATTACGTCGAGAAAATTGTTCCTGATCATCGATTTGCTTATTTAGATCCATCACTTTCTTGTCCAGTTGTTCTACCTTATCTGTACATACCTTGATCGTATTTTCAACCTGCTGAGTTAAAATGACAGATAACTTGTTGATTAATTTAGAAAGAAAATCTTCAGATGCAAATATCTTCTCTACAACACGTTTTATTAAATTTTCGTCTTCTTCCTGAGATTTACCGGATCTTGTTTTATAAGATTCAGGCATTGTGACTAATTAATTTGACTTATTAGCTTGGAAATAGTTGATATAAGCTGGAGCGACTTATGGTATATCTATACTCTCGCGCTATACATCATATTGAATTTTCAAAATCATGTCACAGACTAACATTAAACTAGAAATTTCACACACAAAGTAGGAAATGCAGTGATAAAAAATGACAGCATTCTGCTAAAATATCAGACAGGTAGACAGACAAATTAGTGAACTGCATAAGGAGGCTTTCCACAAATAACCATTAATTTCAATAAGTTCATCAAATTTTCAACACTAAAATATGTAGACATCTTGCAAATATCGTTATGAGTAATTGTAAAATGCTCAAAGGTCATTAATCGCCATTCAGACAGTACGTACAGTCCGTTCAGTTGAACTTAATCTAAAATCCAAGGCTGCAGTTGCTACGATAATAGTGTCTTGGATTTTGTACCAAGTTCAACTAAACTTTAGTTGATCCAGTTTTATACGAGTGGACCTAAGTAAAGAACAACCTACGCGTCGACCCAAAGTAATTAATTTTTATATATTTATACTTGACAGAAACTTTTAATTTTCTGTAATAATTTTTATAAATTAAACATTAATTGTATCGAACCTAAGAACATTTCATTATTTTCATTTTTATTACACAGTATTGGCTTCGCCTGTGTTTACATTGTGTCATTTTGTTATTATATGTAGTCAAAATCATCTTTGCAATTTCTCACTGTCTCCCAAACTCTTCTGCCCATAACCACCTGATATTTGTACTGGGAACTCTATTGCTATATAATATTATGGATTTAATTCGTTATAACCAGTGTTATGAATATGTTAAAACTAGTTATTAACAATGATTTCCAGACTCTCAAGACGTTTTGCTACATGTTTTGGTACATTAAATGCAGTTTCGCATTACTCTGTTACCTCAATAATTATAGCAGTACTGATTTATAAAATACGGAAGGTAAGATTTTTTAAATTTTTATTCCATTATGTTACTATTAGTGAGGATCGCACATTCAACACTTCCTAAATTGGTTGGATTGCTGGATTCATAGTGGGATGTTCATATGAATTGTCGGCAGAAAAGATAATCATTGCTAAATGAAAAATGGGCGCTATAACTCAAACTATATAATTTTAAGAGTTCTTTGTGACGTGAGAGAATATTTCTCGATTTTTACTTCATTTTACGTTAAAGAAATAGTTGTAAATAAATTAATTTTAACGAACAAATATATTTCAAATATGTTTGCACTTTATAGTACATGTAAATTAAACATAAAAGCATAGAATAGGAGAAATAATTTATAAAGTTTTTATATTATCTATATATATTCCTAATAGTGTTAGGAACAAGGCCCAAAAAAGTTTCCATCTAAGCAGTGTCCGTAACATCCCTTATTTGCGAAAAACCTTCTTCCGGTGGTACATTCTGGCGGTTTTTCTTATTTTTCTCATAAACCGTTATTCAAACATAAGAAATGTATAGGAACAAAAATATTACCCATTAAATTATGCACAAAAACTGTTCTATCAACATTTATAATGCCGTTAAAATATGTAGAATTAGATTTTAATGGCAATTACGAGTTGTAATATACCTACATAAAATTATCTACGTCAAATTTTAAAATTTTGCTAACGTATTTATATAGCACTATAACTGAGCATTTTATAATTTGAGCTCATTTCCACACCACCCTTGGTACTTTTTTTGAAGTGGTATCCCCAGTAGGCCTACTCCACTGACGCTTCGATTCTTTATTCGTTTGTTGAATCCTGTTCATTTAGCATTTCCTCAGGTGGTGAATTTAGGCAACCTTATCCATGGAAGTTTGAGTACATAGTTAAACAACGTAATCCAACTCTAACACATCCACATCGCATACCGCAACCCTTTTTACAGTTGCACGATATAACTTTTAAAATAGAAACTGGTGCAGGCGCCTCTTAGTAAAAGCTGGCAATAAAATATTGGTCATTTTTTCCAACACCACTGCGCTGACTGCATATTTTTCCAAGCTAAAATTGAATTTGGTAAAATACCCTGTAAAAGTATTGTTTTAATGCTGCAGATATTGGTGGCAATTTAGATAAAATTACAATCATCCAATGTTATTGAAAATATTGAAGAAACTGTTCTTTTTCCACACGCGCTTAGTGATTGTGATACCACCTCTGCTTTTTTCGGAAAAGGAAAATCTCAAATAATAGGTATATTAAACAAGCGAAAGGATTTGGAAGATGTTATTCATATTTTCAACAAACCCGAATCTACGAAAGATCAGATTAAAAGTGCTGGTGAGAAATTCACAATTGTGTTGTATAAAGCTGAAAAAATGGAAACTTCTTTGTGTAGCTACAGATTTACTCCTTTTAATAAGCTGGTTGGTCAATCAAATCATGCTGTCCATCTAAATGGTGGTATGGAGACTAGCTCAAATTATAAAATGCTCAGTCTATAAATATTTTAGCAAAATTTTAAAATTTAACCTAGATAATTTTACCTATGTAGGTGCACGATAGATCAACTCCCCCATTATGCACACCTTGTTCCAAATAGTTGGGTAGGAAGAAGGGGAACAATTGAGTGCCACCACTCGATTACTTTCCATAAAGATACATTTAAGGTAAAGTAAACGTGAATCGCCCAGTGAATATCTAAGACTTGAAGGTACAATTCGCCAAGAAATACGGTGAATATCGCCGAAAATTAGCGACGATATTTAGAAAGAGTTTATTAACCTTCTTGGCTATAGTCTATTACTTTAGTTGTTTTTGAAAGTTCGGTATTTCTAGTAAAGTTATTAGTTCCTCTTAAAAATTTTCTTATGTAATCTACATCGACATTTGCCATAATTTATGTACAAAATGCCGTGTTAAAAATTGACTGATGACTGTGGAAACTTCAAAAATTTAAATTAGTACACGTTTTGTGGAATGTATCATTTTGCACATAATATATACATAAAACGTGTACGGATCCAGTTACTGAATATGCTATATATTTTTAGTTAATTATTATATATGGATGTAGTAGCTACAAGATGCAGACTACAATTCGGTCAAAAAGTTTCCCGGTTCTTCACCATTATTAATTTTATATGTTATTTTTGCAGACTTCTTCAATTAAATACATAATAATTTTAAGTGCTTGGATTGTAATGTATGCCGTATTTTGCTCCATTGGACAAAAGTTAATTAATGAGGTTTGTACATATTTTCTTATTCTTTGTTCACATTCACACCATTTCTGAAAAACTTCACTTGAATTGATACAATAAATTATGAACTAACTGAACATAAAACAATAGAGTACAATTATCCTCGCTTAGCACACGACATTTTACGAATATATATATATATATATATATATATATATATATAAAAGGGTAAGAACATAGTGGAGGTTCGCATGATAGATAGATAGATAGATAAATAGAGGAGCTGGTTGTTTGGCCTTTACCACCGGAACTTTTCCAGGTCTATTGTGGTGCTACTAGAATACATTCCTTATTGTACCTCATCCTTTGTCCTTCGTACCAGACTCCACAGCATTGATAAGATCCCTTTTGTGTAGCTGTCCTTTGGTGTTTCTTCTCCGATTACTTGGAATCCTAGTCTCGTTATACCTTCACAGTGGCACAATACGAGAACTGGAGTTCCCTCTTCCTCTTGACAGAAATTGCATGTTGCGTCCTCTACCAGGCTCATTAGAATCAAGTGTCTGTTGAGCCGGCAGTACCCAGTCAGCTGTCGAAGATATAAAAAGCTGCCACAAAAATAATCTGCGTCTCTCCTTCCTCTGACGTCTCCCTCTGACTCTCTGCAATGATTGATGTCCCAATCTAAGTGTGAGTCCTGAGTCGAGGATTCACTAACAATACGTGCAATTACCAACGTTACCATTTCCTCACAAGGATTTTATTTTCAAAATAAGCAATTTTATTGACAAAGCTATATGATAGTCAGGGCACATTTTATAATTTTTTTTTCGACAGGGTTCATTTGGTATCTATGATATACCGTCTGTCTATTTTACGAGGGCCACACCAAATATCTTGCTTAATATCTACTGTAGAAGAATAAAGTTTTAGAAACAGTTATCCCATTTTTGTGAGCTATGTTTCAGTAAAAAGAAATTTAAAATCCATAACCTACTTTGTGAGATACGTTACAAAAACCTGAAAAATAAGAAAACCACAAACGGTTATAGCTTCCTTATTTGAGGAGTTACGAAAAAAGGATGAAAGTTGACGAGAAAGAAAATAAAAATAATAATGCGTATCAAAAAATTCGAAAAATGCAGTTGGCTTTGACATACGCTCTTGCGTAAATATGAAAAGAACAAATGTCAAAGTAGGCCATGCCACCACTAATTCCGTTTATTTTTTTCTCTTTCTAATGATATAAAATATGTCAAAAAAAATTTAACTCTAGAGACAATATTTAATATTTTACGAAAACCACAATTCATATCAATGAATCGTAAAAATCAGCTATGCCATGATTAGTGAAAATCAATGTATACAGTTCAAATGTGCTTTCAGAGGGTGGAATATCAAAACATAATATTTTTAGTCGCAAGCTTCTCTATAAAATCGTTATTTTACTATAAGGAACGTAACCAGACTGCAACTAACAGCTACTCTCCGGGCTATATGCCCCACCGAGCGCTGAATTACAAGTTACAAGCCTGGCGCGTTAACTGTAATAATTGCATGTTACCATCAAAATGCTTTGAAAATATTTATGAATTAAAATATTTTAATATTGACAAATAGTCCCTATGAATTACTCATGTACAGAGTATTCAACGATTTCCTATCTAGGTCATTTATTTTCAAAACAAAAATTGATGTGAAAACCAACGATGTTTTTAAGCTTTAGTTGATCTATTAGTTATGTACCAAACAATGTTACAAAGCCCGACTTTAAGAATATTAGCCACACAATGTGGACAAAATATTGCTGAAATTATAAAAAATATGTATCAAATTAAATCTCGAACTTCAGTATTTTCTTTTCTGAAAGTATTACGGAAAGTTTTTATTCTCTATAGTCTGGTCGATAGCCGAGTGGGTTAAGGCGCGAGGTGGCAATCGCGATTAATCACACGGACATCGCACCACCGGGTTCGAAACCTGGCTCCGGCAATGGCACTGTCGGAGGAAATGCTTGTATCCGCGTTTTTTCAATATGTAACCCCCTTCCGCACAAGCCCTGGCTTCTGGAATTGTGGGTTGTCTAATTTCTGTGGTGTTTATTTATTTATTCATTTATTATTATTCTTATCGGTAATCATAATATGCTATAAGAAATAGTTATCCATACAAATAAATAAATAAAAGGACATTCTTACATATCCGAATAATGAATCAAGATAAGGTTAAAATATGGCGGTATTTTAATACAAATTTTTGTATAATTAATGTACATGTCGAGGAGAGACAAACGTACATGTTATGTACGTCCATAGCGAATACACGAATACACAATGCCATTATGTCCAATATCCGTATATGTATATCCCTAGTATACACATAGGATGTCCTTACGTGCCGTGGGTCCTATTAATTGCTTCTTGTAATTATTGTTTTTTAATACAATATAATAAGATATCTTTACATGTCTGGGTTTTGATTTTGCTGTAGTTTACAACTTAACAAATATTATGACGAATAATATGAAATGATTAAACACTAAATTGCATGTGAGAATGCTTAAGGCAATGGTTTATTATATCAAACATTTTAACATTAATAATAACTTGTAGAGTTCGACTTTGGCAACCAAAATATATTTCATGAAATGGTATGAAATTGATGTTAATCTCAGGGGCGATATTTGTTTGATGCTCTTGAAAACGCAAGAGCCTTTGAAATTACCTGCTGGGATATTTTATTGTTACTCTAATGAATATTTTTTAACGGTAAGTTTAGCGATTAAGTTATACAAGATATATATCTGCCCGCCTCCTGTCTAGAAAATGCTTACAATGGTCCTTTGCAATATTCTACAATTTGATATGTCTCATGTTGTACAGTCTTAAAATTGTTAGTTGGAATTTTGAAACTATTTTTTACTTTAAGAATAACAAGTACTAAAACTAGATTGTTCCAGGTCATCCAAGCTTCTTACACATTTACAGCTATACTCATTCAATTTCTAAGGATGACCCATAATTTTTAATCACCAGTATTCAATATTTCACCGTAAAAATGATGATGCACGGAGGGACCCCCTATGAATCTTTCCAGATAAAAACACATGATTTATTAATACATCTATTTATAGAACACTCTTCAAATACTGTAAACAATTGTTTACATAATAAAGAACAGCACTATATTTGTCTCTAACACCAAAGATATTTACAGGTATAACATTTATATAACATATGTATTTTAAGTCATCTGTAATAATAATAATGACGATATTAATAGTAACAATATAAATAAATAAAATCCTTTTACAAATCAATACTTAACATATTTAATTTGTGCTTGCAAGCACACAATGATAGTGTTTAACAAACATTTTAATGGCATTAATAAAAGTAGTCTACTTGAAAATATTAGTGTTAAACATAATATATGTGTTGTGTTCAACATGCTCTTTTATTTGTTGCTAATAACATACTAATAAAGTATCTAAAATGCGTGCAATTTGTACTCTAATACGTTCATTGTTTTTATAGTCACACTCTATCCAAGATGCAATTACTTCTCTGTACATTTATTTACTGGATAATATGGACAAAAATTTAAAATGCGAATGCCTTTCGTTTTGACATGTGTAGAGCATTTTATACAGTAAATAAAAAAATTTTGCTTAATAAAGTGTTTGTATAAAATAAATCTTACTTGAGTAAGCGCAGCCGAACAGTTGAAGTGAAACTTGATGGTGTATCGTAAAAATCTGATACAAATGTAGTACCTACTGGAGTTCCACAAGACAGTACTTTAGGCCCAATTCTCATTTTGATGTATATATATATATATATACTTATAAAAGTATCGTTATGTAGCCCACAGCATTACTGGTATGTTGTTAAACCCGAAGATATCTTCCACACATAGTGCAGCCCTCCATATATTCTTTTCATTCAAAGGTTATGTCCAGCTGTTCTCACGGTTTTCGCCTTACAGTGCAGATTTGGAGGTCTCAAATGATTCTATTTTTAAAAGTTTAAATTTAACTTGGAATGTTTGTCGGTCGGTTTTGGGTCAAATCTTTCAATCAAAATTTCATAAGTTCTAATTAAGCTTTGAAATTTTGCAAATGTGTATAAGTCCGGTGACAATACACTTTAACATTTTCATATAAGAAAATAACAAGATTTCGGCCTCAAGATGGCGGACGACTTTATCGTTTATGATCCGATTCGTCTCAAAATCGATATCTGGTGGTTTTCGAGATCGGCAATTATGAATTCTTGGTCAAAATTTATAAATTCAAAATGGTGGCGCCAATATTGGAGGCAACTTTTCTCATTTATGGTCCAAATCAATCAAAATCGATATCTGGGGGTTTTCGGGTTCGCCGATTACGAATTTCTAGTCAAAAATTTAGTTCAGGATGGCGGACGACTTTACCGTTCATGATCCGATTCGTCTCAAAATCGATATCTGGGGATTACAGCATATCAAAAGACTAAAAAGTAAAAATAAAATTATGTAAAAAAATATTTAAAAAAAGCTTTCATTTAAAAAATGCTCTAAAAAGTAGAAAATAAGCTTTAAAGTAAATCAAGCCCATCATTTTGTTACATTATATAATTTTTTTTTATGACATAAAAGCTTGTCGCGAGCAATCTCCTTTACACAGGAAAATCTTGCGACAAGCTTTTATATCACAAAAAAGTATATATATAATGTGACAAAATGATGGGTTTGATTTACTTCAGAGTATTTTCTATTTTTTAGAGCATTTTTTAAATAAAAGCTTTTTTTAAATATTTTTATAAATCTTAAAATAACAACTTTGTTATTTAAATATTTCTGATAACAACTACGGATACTGAATATATTTTAAATAACAAATTCGTATTTTTCCGTATCATTATTAGGTAGGGAATCTACACATGTGCTGTGCTGTACAGTCTACGACGTTCAAGCGTTTTTTTTTTATTTTCGTTAGCAAGCCGCTTTTAGCAAAATGCAAAAAAAGCTATGGACATTTTGTTAATTTTATGTTGTTATTTTGTATCGCTAAAATTAATTTCGTACCTTGAACCATTTTCGAGAAAACTATAAACTGCTAACGTTAATCAAACGTTAACAATGACCGCGATATTTCAGTAGCTATTAACGCTAAAATAAAAAAATTCTGGTGTTAGAATTTGTCACTTTCAAAGTGCTTTCAGATGCCAATGATGTATTTTTGATTAGACCAGTTTTTAGCCAATAATTTTCCAGTTAATATTTGAAGATCCTTGAAGGGGTAATAATAAAACCACATTCAGAAAAATACAAAAAAAATCATTGGACATGTTGGTACTTTCTCGTTGCTATTTTGTAGCACCAGTATTAATTTTGTAGCTCGAACCATTTTCGAAAAACTAAAAAATGCTAACGTTAATCTAACGTTTATTTACATTACTAACTGCGGAAAATAATTTTAAACAAGTTTCCCTATTGGCTCTACATAACTTATTCTGAAACTTCATCGGCGCATGCGGCATGTGACATGACAATCTATTATTAATGGCCGCTCGATCGATTTGTTACTATTGTTGTTGTATGTACCTCCAAAATTAATTCTGTACCTTAACCGTTTTCGAAAAAACTAAATACCACGATATCTCGGTTGCCATTAACGTTACATTAAAATTGCGGTGTAAGAATTTGTTTAATTTAGAAGTACTTTTGAAAATTCAACTTTTGTTACTTTTTATGTTGCTATTCTCCACCACCAAAATTAATTTGCTACCTTGAACCGTTCCCAGAAAACACTGCTAACGTTAATCTAAATTTAAAAAAGAAACTGAATTTATCCCCTCCCTCATAACATTTATAAAAAAATTAAATTGGATAAAAAAAACAATAAGGAACATATAAAAAGTTACAGCACCACTACAATATTAGCAAGAAACAGTAATTTATGCAGATACAAATTTGTTAGAGTTCTTATAAAGTAGAATAACATCTGAGAAAGTTAATTCGTAAAAATATTTTTTATCATCTATAAGTTTTATTTACTAAGTTTATGAAATCGAGTTTTTAAATCGTTTTTTAATTATTTATCTTATTAGCGCCTAATGTAACAAATATAACTTTAATCAATTAGTAAGTTTTATATAACTTTATATTTGATTGTAGATGGATTAGACTCTGAATATCTACATTACAAGTTAATAGAGCAATTAATAAAACACGAAAAATGGTTTATAGTAACATCTTTTCTTGGTCAGTTTTTGCCTATTTATTCTCTAACACCTGAGGTAATAAACCATTTATTGTTAGCCGTTATGTTGTTAAAGGGAGACGTATTCTTGTACTACTCTAAAGTGAATTACACTTCTTAAACTTTACCGGGAAATCAATATCTTTCGCAAACCACACCGCGATTTTGATCGTTAGTAGAACAGAAATTAAATAAATGATACAAATTGATTGAATGTCTCAAATAGTAGAATAGCATCTAATAAATTTAAATGCACAAATATACGTGCAGCTTGCTACAAGCAACAAAGAAGACCAAATTTACTGTAGGTATAAATATCGTAAATTTTTAATGTTTTCGTAACAGTTCACTCTCTGTGCTCAAAAGTAATATGTATATTTTATTTTAAGGTTTCACATATTAAAGCACCGTCGCTGAAATTCAGTAATAGACATAAGTTGAGTTTGGTACAAGTGAAATTATATGAATTTATAAGTGCACAGTGAGAGTTTTTTTATTTAGTATTTGTCTGATGTATTGATACACAAGAACATTTCAAATTCCAGATGTTAAGACACGGATGCTTTCAGCAAACATGTGCTTAAAAAAATGGTCACTTTTATGACTTCTTCATTTCATCTTAAGAGATTCTAGCTAGGCCGACAATAATACACGATATTTTTATTATTGCCATTGTTGCAGAAAACCAATAAAAAATATAACAATGGTATAAATGCAAACAAACCCCCAATTTTTTTTAATTTATGAACAGACGCCGAGATAATGTGGATAATAGATCTGCCGCTTACATAAATGGGGCAGTTTAATGAAAAATAAGTTGTAAATAGAGCTTTTTGATTTTTTGCAAAGAAAGGAGGGTTAATAACTTGCTTGGTAAGCTAAAGCTTTTATAACACTTGCCTAGTAAACTAAAGAGATAAAATAAAAAAATTCAAGAATAAAAGTGCAACATTATATTTTGCCAAGCAGTAAACAAATATACAGTGTGTCCCAGTTTATTTATTACACTTGATATTTTCTGTAATTTTTTAGATAAATTTTAGGTTGGATATCCAGCCTGTATTTTCTGTGGAATCTGATGCTGATTTCAATTGACTATAAAAGGGATGTAAAAACATGCACGTAAAATTATAAATATCACTTCCGGTTTACACTTAAATGACGTTATTTTTGCCAAATAACAAATTTAAAATCGAAAAATTTTATTTTTCAAAAACTGTTGAAACTTTTAAAAGATTTGGAAGAAAATAGGCAATAATATTTATGTTATTGTTTAGCTTGTATTCCTGTATTATTGAAATATAAACTTGTAAAATAAAAAAAATAAAAATCAGTTTTTTAAAAGTTTCTCACAAAATATCAATTTTAGGCGCATAGCACCTACCTTATCACTTTTTTACTAAGAATTGTGCGATTAATGTGACGATACGAAAAAAATGGAGCTATTTAAAAAAGAAACGAAATTTTTTAGATTATTTTCAATTTATAGCATTTAGCGCAGTCAAAATAGCACAAAAAGTCAATATAAAAGAAATTTTTCCATAAGCAATTTTATGGTTGAATCCTGTTGGGAAGGTGCTCAGAGTACCCAAAAAATTTTTGTACTTCAAGGACCTTGTGCTTCAATTGTTATTAACAATTTAATTTTTTTAACCGCGTTTTTCAACCTAAAAATGTGAATAACTCGAGATATATATGTCCTAACGGGACAAAAAAAACAAAATCTTTGTAATTAAATATTCTACAAATCTATGTTTACTGTAGGTCTTACGAGTGCAACCATAATCTACAAAAGTGAAAAACTGGACAAAAATCGTTTTTTTATAAATTGTGCTGCCCAGAGCCGCTGGGTGAACCGATCAGCTTCAAACTTTCAGAAAATCTATCTTCTACTCTAACAAAAACACCCTGAATTTGGTGTAATAATATTAAACCCAGTATGCGCAATTGAATTTGTTATTTAAAATTATAATTGACCACCATTTTATGCCATTAACTTCAAAACGGATATTTTTTTTCAAAAGTTTAAAACCTAGTTTGGCTATTTTTGCATTTGTTCAAAACCCAATAAAAAAAATGAATTTTTTCGGCCATTTTGAAAAATTTTGAATTTTTTTTATCGGATCATCAAAAAAATGTAATTTTAATTGAGGAGAGAAAAGAGTTTATTTTGGTTAAGAAAAAATTAAAATGGCCGATAAAATTAATTTCGTCGAGACCTAACTTTTGAAAAAAAAGATCAGTTTTGGACTTGATGGCATAAAATAGCAGCCAATTAAAATTTTATATAACAAATTCAATTGCGCACACTGGGGTCAATGATTTTGAACCAACTTTTCAGGGTGTTTTCGTTCGAGTAAAAGGCAGATTTTCTGAAAGTTTGAACCTAATCGGTTCACCCAGCGGCTCTGGGCAGCAAAATGAAAAAAATACGATTTTTTGCCACATTTGTAGGTCATGGTTGCGCTTCTAAGACCTTCAGTAAACATAGATTTGTAGAATATTTAATTACAAAGATTCTGGTTTTTTTTTGTCCCAATAGGACCTATATATCTCGAGTTATTCACATTTTTAGGCTGAAAAACGCGGTTAAAAAAATTTAATTGTAAATAACAATTGAAGCACAGAGTCTTTGAAATACAAAATTTTTTTGGATACTCCTTAACACTTCCCCAACAGAATTCAACCATAAAATTGCTTATGGAAAAAGTTCCATTTCAAATTCTATTTTGACTGCATTAATTAGAAGGCGCGCACGAATTAGCATTTCACTTGAAACATTGGATAAGTGGTTGGATTTTCATGAAATCTTCTGTATTGTGTTTGTATTATTATCTAGAAAAAAGCCCCTAACTTCGATTTTGCCACTCTTGTTCAGAAATTGTTGGAAACAATAACCTTGTTGTTAATTTGCAAAAGACGGGCAAAATAAAACAATACAAAAATTTTCGTGTTTTTTGCTAAAAATTAACGACTTTTTATTCATTAAATTTTTGAAAAAATGCGTAGTTTCCGAGATACAATGAAATTTTTCAAAAAAGGAAGAACGGAAAAAATTCATGTAAGCATATTTTTAAAATACAAAGCTTCTTTTCATTATCGGTTTTCCCATAAAAGGCATATCTGCATAGTTTTCCCTTAATTTTAAACAATTTTCGTCTCTAATAATTTTTTTTAAAATGCATATTTTTCAAGATACTAGCATTTGTGAGTAAAATAATCGTAACTTTTTCCACCAAAAAATGCTCATATCTCGAAAAATATGCATTTTTTAAAAAAAATTACAGATAGAAATTGTTTGTAATCAAATTAATGTTCTACTGTTATGAATTTTTTTTGATTTTTAAGAAAACATTTTTTCAGTTATTTTTTCTCAGTTTTTGCGACGGTCTTTGCTATTTCTTTAGGTAGGTTGTTCCGGAAAATCTCACAGGTATGCTTTTTCTGGAAAAATCAGTATAGAAAAAAAGTTTTGTATTGTAAAAATATATTTACGTAAATTTTTTAAGATTTTTTTAATAAAATTTTGATTTCCCTACCCTTCTTTCAAGAATTTCGAATTAATGAATCTTGGAAAATTTGCGTTTTTTTAAAAAATAACGAATAAAAAGTTATTCTTAGCAAAGAATACGGAAATACGTATTTTTGTGATATTAGTTGGTATTACTGCATTTTTCGTGGAATTAGTTGGTATTACAGAAATTTTCATGGTATTACCCTGGAATTGTGAAATTACTAAGATATTATAGTAGTATTACAATGCCAAAATGGAATTAGTGCATAGACTTTTGGCACCGGTTTACCCCTCGGGTATTTAACCATTGAACGAGTTAATATAATTCTTCTTTGTTAGGATACATGCACATTTTTGGCTACATAAAAATATTTTCGCTTTGTTAATCATACAGTTATAATGATAGTATTTAATAATTATATTAAATAGTGGTAAGTAAAAATTGATTAATAATAATAATAAAATTAATGTCATATAAAATTAAGGAAAATTAAAATGTTGATTAAATTGATTCTTTAGATTAACGTCATTAATTCAAGAACACGAAAAATGCTGGAATTGGAAACAAGTAAAAGTAAAAACTTACTAGATCTACCAAAGTATGACTCTAGAAGCAAGAAGAGCAATCAATCGCTTTGTTAGCACAAAATAATTTTTTACACTAAAATAAATCTAACATAAAAGACAAACAGGAACTGGTGTTGAGAGAAACTCCTGGAACAGCAAAATGTACGGAAATAAAAAATAACCAAATAGAAAATAAAAACCTGTAACTAAATTGCAGAAAGTTAATAATGAACGAATAAGACAGGGTATGGACAACGAAAATGAAAGTGTGATCGAGGAAAATGAAAATAATGACCATTCGAATTCCCAGTCCAACACAAATATGTCTTCAGGTAGTGAAGCGCCCTTCAAGTTGTAAGATGAAATTGCCATTCTGCCTATCATTGAGGAGTCTTATTTATTGCATCTAAATAAACACAATACAGTACTATGTATAATGTCGCTATGGGCTAACCAACGAACGCGTGCCGCTATGGGCTAATCAATGAACGCGTTCTAAATGGCGTGTATCTGTATCTGACGAGAGCGCTACCTCATGGGAATTCTATTGAACAATTCCATATCTTTTAAGCGTTTAACCGGTCATTATTAAGCCCCTCTGAAATTTTGTGGAGGGGTTCCTTATAACAATATGTGGCAAATAGTAATAGGATACACGCAAAACGCTGTTTAGCCCAAGGATGGGCTACACAACGTCTGTGAAGGCTAAACAACATACCACTGATATCTAGTTTGGGCTTTATAATGTCCGTTTATATATATATATATATATATATATATATATATATATATATATATATATATGTATATATATATATATATATATATATATATATATATATATATATATGTATATATATATATATAAATATATATATATATATAATATTTTGGTCTAAATTTATTTTGGCCAAAACGTCCTTACTATTGATCGCATTTTGTTTAAATTTTATACCCTTTATACATTTATCAGAGTTGATAAATTGTTATAATATATTTTTTTTAATTCCAGAGCCGGACTTTCATCATTTACTTTTTCATTCCTGTAAAAAAAATCACCCTGTATATATATTTTTTAACATTCAGTTGTGAATTATAAAAGCCCATACATAACTAAATAAAACCATGTAATTATATTTTTTGTCGAACCTTTATTGATTTTTTTACAAGCGATTGAATTTTGTAAAATGGGGAATTTAAAAAAAAAACAGCTTCATTTGCTTACATTAATTGTGCAAATAATTAGAAACGATCAATTTTAACTCGGTAAATAATGTTCGACATGGAAAAAATATTAAAACCAAAGTTTCTTTTATTACAAAGAAAGTGTAGTGCGTAAATAAGTAGGTATATTTTAAAATAGGAATCATTAAACAGTTTTCTTTTTAATATAATTATAGTAAGACGAGATAGTTTGACATTTCTATGTTTGTTGTAATAAACATTAGAACTAGTGTACTATTAATGGTTAACTGATTAACTTAGTCTGCAAATAATCATGCCTTATAATTTTACAAATGAGGAATATGCCGATATTATTTGAGTTTATGGATTGTGCGATGGTAATGATAGATAAGCCACAGAGGAATGCCATATTCGTTTTCCTAACAGAAGAACACCAAATCATCAGATACTTTCAACTGTGTACCGCTATGCAAGAGAGCACGACAGGTTTCCATAATCAAAAATGGAACGAGATATTGTTCAAGACGTTGAGGAGCAAGAAAATATCATTAATATTGTTCAAGAACACCCTGATATAAGTATCCGACGAATAAGTACCCAATTAGGACCATGTGCGGGCTTGGAGGACTCTAAATAAAGAAAATTTACATTCATATCATATTCAGCAAGCGCAAAGCCTTCAACACGATGACAAAGTAAATAGGTTAGAATTTTGCCAGTGGATTATAGATTACAGACCAACCACATATCGAATTTTATTCACAAACTAGGCCCAATTTAAACGGGATGGCGTATGTAATTCAAGAAATTCGCATAACTGGGCCTAAAACAATCCTCATGCTATAAGAGAAGCCCATTCTCAACATAAGTTCTCGGTAAATGTTTGGCGTGGTATGATTTACAGCAACCTAATTGGTCCAAATATTTTTTTGGGCAAAGCTAACTACAGAGGAGTATTTAGATTTCTTACCAAATATTTTTCCTGGTTTAATGCAAGGTATTAATATAAAAGGACAATACTGCCAGCTTGACGAAGCTCCTCCTCATTTTGGTATTGAGGTTAGAAGGCATTTGAATAATGAGTATCCAAACAGATGGATTGATGGGGGACCTCATCCTTGGCCAGCTAGAACATCAGATTTCAACCTCGTCGATTATTTTCTATTGAAATATCTCAAAACTGAAGTATTCCAATAAATACCAGAGAACAATTGCTTCAGCGAATTATCCGCTGTAGCGACCAAATTAGCAACAATCCTGCGCAAATTAGAAAATCTATTGTCAATTTAAATAAACGCCAACAAAAATGTATGGAGGCTGGATGTTCTCATTTTGACAATTTGCTCTAAGTATTTGTAATATTTTTAAATATATTTTTGTAAATTTTTATTTGACTATTTTTGTTTATTTGGACAATTAATGTTAAGTAAATGAAAATTCCCCATTTTACCAAATTCAATCGCTTGTAAAAAAATCAATAAAGGTGAGACAAAAAAATGCAATCACACGGTTTTGTTTACTGATACATGGGCTTTTATAATTGGCAACTGAACGTTAAAAAATATATATAAGGGATGATCTTTTTTACAGGAATCGGAAAAAATAAATTATAAACGTCCGGCCCTGGAATTGTAAAAAGATTTATAATACCAATCTATCAACTGTGATAAAAAAAAATTACTCATGCACGTAGTACATGGTATATAAGAAAGCATGTACCCCGAATCGCTAACACATTTTTTTTAAGCACTAAATTAATTTTTGATGTAGTTTCCAAGAAATATTTTTAATGCTGTTTCTAAAGAGATTCTTGATGCCTCAGGTATTAGGCCTCAGTAGCGGAAATAAGCTTATATGAAATAAATGTTAAAAAAATCCTAATTGAGGACCTATATCTATATTCACGAATCTTACATTACATGCCATTAACGTTTGTGAGGAAACGTGGAAAATGTCGCGCAAGTCATATAGAGCAGCAAATTTAGATTTAAAAATGAATTAGTGTTTGAATCTCTCTCTCAGATTTGCAAAAGATTTGCTTCTTTTACAATTACCTTGTAATCTTATTTTAACCCATAACACAAATATGATAAACACAATGACTAAAAAAAATTTGATTCCAGTTTTATTAGGTTGAAGTCATGTTACATTCCATCAAAATCTCTGAAAGAAAATGAAAGAAAATTTCTATACTCATATGAAACATATAAGAAAGCGTAATTAAATTAACATCGATTACTGATTACGTTAGATTATGGGAAACAGTTAAATTGAAAGTCATTTACTCCTTATTATGGAAGAAATATCAAATTTATTTAATGTTATAGGTATACGTGGCGGTATATTCTACGCTGTCGTATTAGCTAATTACCTAAGACATTTTTAACAACCGTTTAATTGCGTGATTATAGCAGATTAAAAGATTTCATTTGAAAGGAAATGTGTTCTTTGTACTTTGAGGCAGTATTATTTCTTAATAGTTTTCGCTCATTACCTTCATTTGTACTAAGTATCTCAACTCTTTAATATTCTGCTAAATTCATTCATTCTATTCCATAAAGCGTTATTTCTTTAGAGCGCCATTCGACCTAGTCATGTCCAACCTAAGAGATTCATGTTTAAAGTACCATTTATACTTTTTAAGAATCCATTTACTATGGCCGAAAGATACTACGAGACCTGTACATATTTGTCATTATCTCAAATCCTTTCTATTGTATGTACCGATGGGCTTATTAATTCTCGTGCCTGTATGTATGCACAGTTATACGTCACTATCAAGTAAGTAAAATATTATAAGTAATTGTATTCACATTAGGCAGAAACAAGTATTCACTATCCGTCTAATTACTTTTGGGATGAGCTAATGCAAAAATAAATTGGGTGATATATAGGGCGATTGATTCACAAGTAATGGTACAACACTTAACTGTAGATAGTAGGAGTCGAAATATTAAGATTTAGCCAATAATGCCTTAACGAAATGTTTATAGTAAAAATTATTTTTTTCCTTTGAAATTTAATGATTTTTTAACATGTTCTCAAAAAAATTGGTGGGTGGATAACACGGCTTCAACTTTCCTCTATTTCCTGGAGGGCTGCGTACGATATGTTTAATGCGATAAAAAGGGCCGTAACTTTTCACTCGCACCTTTATCGCAGATTTCCATAAAGTTTGTAAACCTATATCATTTCTTAATAAAAAAGGTATACTTGTTTCAAGCCTCTAAGTACAACAGGTTTTGAGAAAAGTGGAAATGAAAAGTTGCATGCAAATTCATTATACAATTTGAAAAATTATTTTGGCGGCAAAATTCGACACTCTTTAGTTGTAAAGATTTTTTTTCTGGATAGCGAATACCGCTTATATGATAATTATTTGCATTGGCGTTTAACTTCAAAATTTCAGACATCAAAACAAATCATTATACACTTTTAACTAGTGGGGATAAATAATTTAATTCAAATGGTAAACAATGTATCACAAATAATAAGAACTAGAACAATAAGAAGAACGACTTTAAAATGTATAATACCTACTACAATAAATGTTCAACATGACCAACATTAACCTCAATACATTTTTTTAAACGTTAATTTAGAGACTGTTACCTTTGAATAACGATTCTCTGTTATCTGTTATCTAATAGTTTCCACAGCTTCACAATTTTTTTCCCATAATTGTTTCCGGGTATTTATGTTGTCATTGTATACTAAATACTTACAATAGCCCCAAACGTAAAAATCCAAAGTATTGAGGTCAGGACTCCGAGATGGCCAAGAAAATTCACTTCCTCGAGCGATCTAGTGACGTGGATAGTGCATATTTAAATAATTATGTACTTCTACCGAATAATGTATAATAGGGGGACGGTAGCTCAGTGTGTTAAAGCGTATGGCTAGCAAACCGAGTTGCCTAGCGAAGTGAGTTCGATCCCCGCAAGGCGTAACAATTTTTCATTAAAAAATTGCCCCAAGAATGGTTTGGAGTCCACATTAAACTGTATGGCCTCGTCTCTTTTTACCTAGCACAAGATCCTTGAGATCTTCCAGGGGGTTACTTCGGTAACTTGAGAAGCGGTTAAGAAAAAAATTTAAGAAAACATTTTTTTATGTGCTGGGACCCCATCCTGCATGTACCACATATTGTTTCTTAAATTTATCCGATCATCATATAAGATTTTTGGAAAAATATTTTCTAAAAAGCCCAGATAGGATGCACCATTTAAATTTGGTGGTAACTCAATCGGCCCTATTATGCAGTCCCCAATGATACCACACCATACATTTATTTTAAATTCATGCTAGAAGTATTTTTCCTTAGGTAAATAGGGATTCTCAAGTTCCCACAAATGACTATTTCTCCAATTAAATACCCCAGCCTGGGAAAAGTGGCCTCATCCGTAAACAATATTCGTTTCATAAACACAGGGTCACTATGTTGTTTGTTACGCAAAAATAATAAAATTTGCGACCTTTGTGGAAGATCACGAGGTAACAAACTTTCCACTGGAGAAAGTGATATGGTTCTAGTTTCATTTTCTTTAATAATCTATGAATTGATGACTGACTTAAACCAGTTGCTGCCGATAACCGCGTTCTTGCGGATTTTCTGCCACAAGAACTAAAATGTCTTCTTCTTGATCAACAACCATTCTTTTTGGAGGGCCAGCAATATAAAGTTTTGGGCGGAATGCACCCGTTTCTCCCAAACGATCAGAAAGATTTTTAAATAACCTATAATCATTCTGCCTTCTGTTTCGATAGAGTTCTAAGTACCTTCGAGCTGCAGCACGACCACAAACATTTATTTGAAAGTATACACAAACCATGTCTCTCATTTCAGAAGTCGAAAAAATGTATGGCGTTATTTCTTATAAAACGATATTAGAAATAAATGAAAAACACAACACTTGATTAAATAAAACTCTCCGCAACAACTAATTTTTGTTTGAAAGATTATTTGTTTGACAGGTACTTTTTGTCTTTATGCCTACTTCATAAATATGCTTCTTTATTTACTATGATAATAATAAGTTAATATTTCCGTACGATTTCATTTTCTCTTGTACACAAAGATCCAGAAATATTGTCTATGTCTTTACATATCCAGTTCTAGGTATTATCTGCTTGCATGACGTCACTTAATGCTGATGTATCCCTTTTTGATAAACTTATAAATATGAGTAGTTCTGTATTAAGCTTCAAGAATCGAACTGTCGTCTTAACCAGTAAGGCGTTGTATTTTCCAATAAATACTTTGTGTTAGTACTTGTGATTGTTTTTAAAAATGGAGTTTTCCATCCACAACCCCTAATTGGCGCAGTCGGTAGGATAGAGAAGGGTAGTTTCCTCCGGTCATACCTTTTCTGTTCCAACAGAAGAATTCTCTATTCGAATCAAGAAAAAAGACATTCTAGTGCTACGCAACGAAGTCTGATTCTCCAAGAGGTTTATTAGAAGACTACAAGCAAAGTAAGTGTCTAATATTTTCCTTTTGTGCCTTTCCCAATTTCTAAATCAATTAGATTTTGTTGAAAGAATTAGTTAAGCAACATTCATTGCGAATATTCTCGCGGTTTTCTCATTCACGAAATTATCCACAAGAACGTAACATTCTTGTTACATTAGGTTAAGAAAAGAAGTTCAATATTTTGTCTGATAATGAAACAACACAGATTTTATTTTTCATTCAATAATATTTGTGATTACTTTAACACTTTGTTAAGTAATTGGTTGGTGGTCAGATACCACAACCCATCCTACGTTGAATTTTAAGTTAAAGAAAAACATTAAAGCAAATTTTAATTTTAGGTATTTACATTTTCAATTTTATCCTCACTAAATAACATCTTAAACATCTAAAATGGCAAGAGAGAACGATATAGACTCAGGTTTATACAGAATCTATTCTGATAACATCCCTCCATTTAACGGCGATAAAACTGTGTTACCAGCATTTTTAGGAGCATGTAATGATCTTGTTGCAAATTTTGAAAACAAAGAAGTTTCACTTCACGCGATAAATAAGGCTATTGTTCGAACTATAATATCTAAATTACGTGGACACGCATCAGAACTTGTAAGCCCCCGCGAAGAATTAAACAGTTGGATTTTAATAAAAGCATTTTTAAGCAGTGCATTCGCAGACAGACGAAGCGAGCAAACGCTACTTAACAATTTGATGACCACGAACATACATAAAAATGAAACGCCTACAGAGTTTGGTACCCGTTTACAATTAATCAGAAGTTTATTAGTCGCGAAATTAAACGAAGCAGGTGTAGAAGCAAATATGAAAATATTAAAAATTGCTTACTACGAACAATTAACCCTCACAACCTTTATAAATAATCTAAATAGAGAAACCAAAATTATTGTAAAATTTAGAGCCCCAGCTTCATTAGAAGTCGCCATGCAAATAGTCGCGAACGAAGAGGCAGAGCAAGAGTACGATCGCAGGACACAAAACCGTAACAGACAGCAAAATTTCCAAAATGTACCACAAAATAGCCAAAGTCAAAAAAGTGTATTTAAAAATCAAAATTACAAACAAAACTTTCAAAAACCATCATTTCCAAGTCAACTAATAAACATTCAACCTAAACAATTTCCACCCCAAAATTATTTCACGAATCAATAAGTTTTTGGCAAACAACATTCTCATTTTAAACAAAATCAAAACGTATTTAAACCTAACAGGAATTTCGTAACTAAAAATGAACGGACACCCATGTCAACACAAAGCCGAATACCGTCTTCACAAACCCGAAATACAAATCAAAACCAACCCCTATCTCAGTCGGAAATACAGAAAAGATTTCCGTGGTTCAAACCAACACCACTACCCAAGTATATAGCCGAAGAATTAAATAATGTTGAAAATGAACAAATTGAGCCAGATTTTAATTTAGACGATCCCGAAGTTGAACAAGCGATAAATGACTTTCCACCCTATGGATATCCTGACTATTATTCAGACGAATTTTTAGAATATTTAACTAATGGCGATAATAATTCAGACAACAATCAAAATTTTCCATTAACTACGCAGACATTGCCCCTGACATAGCATTTAACGCATACGTAAACGCTTTACCATCTATAATGATAAAAAATACGAATATAAAATTATTAATAGACACAGGTTGCAATATAAATATAATAAGACCCATTGTAGCTGAATTTTACTTCCCAGAATATATCATTAGAAGTCTCACTGTTCCAAAAACACCGCTAGGAGATAAAGCCGTGCTTGGTAAGATACTGATACCCGCATTCCCGGAATTTCAAGTAAATAAAGATATAGAGTTCGCATTGTTCCCGTTTTCTGATTATTTCGATGGCATAATAGGATTTAAAGAATTGTTAAATTTAAAACTATCAATAGATCTTGAGGAGCAAATTTTACATAACAAAAGAAATATTAAAATTCCATTTCAATATCGTTCTGAAGAAACAGAAAATCAGTTTACAATTGAAATACCAGCATTTTCAAGCCTTCAGCAAAGATTTCCAGTAGATGTAAATCGTGGTGAAATTCTAATACCTAATATTAATTATAACGAATTATCTATTCCAGAAACTATTGCCTTAGCAGAAAATTGTAAAGCTATTTTCGAAATTCAAAATACTAGTGATCATACAGTATGTTACACATTTCACGAACCATTTCATGTCCAACCTTTAATTAACGACGAAATCGAAATTTTTAATATCGAACACTGAAGAAAAAAGAGCGATAACAAAATTAATTTCAGAATTTTCAGATTTATTTAATGACAACGATTCAAAATTAACTTTTACGAACAAAACTAAACACGAAATCCGTACTACAGACGAAATACCGGTTCATACAAAAACATATCGTTTTCCCTACTGTCGCAAAGAAAAAGTTAATCGACAAATTAACAAGATGCTTGAGGACGGAATTATACGTCATAGTCAGAGTCCTTGGTCCAGCCCTATCTGGATAGTACCTAAAAAGGCGGACGCGAGCAGTAAAAGAAAATGGAGAATAGTAGTTGATTATCGGAAAATTAATGATCGGTACCCAATCCCTAATATGGACGATATTTTAGATAAACTCGGAAAATGTAATTATTTCTCGACGTTAGATCTTGCGTCTGGTTTTCATCAGATAGAGATGCATCAAAATTCGGTAGAAAAAACAGCTTTTAACGCAGGTAACGGACATTATGAAAATTCAAGAATGCCGTTTGGATTAAAGAACGCACCAGCAACTTTTCAACGAGTTATGGACCATGTTTTACGCGATCTTCAAAATAAAGTATGTCTCGTTTATATGAATTACATCATTATTTTTTCGACTTCTTTACAAGAGCATATTTCAAACTTACGTTTAGTATTTAAAAAACTTAGAGAAGCAAAATTAAGAATACAATTAGACAAATCAGAGTTTCTTAGGCAAAATGTAGAATTTTTAGGCCATGTGATTACTCCTCAAGGAATCAAGCCTAATCCAAAAAAAATTAAAGCCATATCAGAATTTCCGGTTCTAAAAACTAGTAAAGAGATAAAATCTTTCCTTGGTATGCTAGGCTTTTATCGAAAATTTATAAAAGACTTTGCAAAATTAACCAAACCACTTACACAATGTTTGAAAAAGAATAGCAAAGTTATGCATGATAAAAAAATTTTAGATGCGTTTAACCATTGCAAAAATTTATTATGCAATGAACCTTTACTTCAGTGCCCAGGCTTATATTATTATATATATTATCTCAGAAAATTTCCGGTCAAGAAAAACCCACTGCTTTTGCAAGCCGTACTTTAAACGACGCTGAAGGAAACTACAGCACAGTACAGAAGGAGCTGCTCAGTATCGTAAATTTTACCAAATATTTTCGCCCTTATCTATTTGGACGTAAATTCAACATAATTACCGACCATAAACCACTCCAATGGCTTCACAACTTAAAAGAACCAAATTCATGCTTTATGCGTTGGCGCTTAAAATTATTAGAATATGATTATGAAATTGAATATCGAAAAGGAAAAGATAACAAAGTCGCGGACGCGCTTTCCCGGATAGAAATAAAAAATGACGAAATTAATGCAATAGAAAACGAATCAATAATCAATCAAGTCGACCCCAATGAACAAAACAAAATTAAAATCGATTTTCCAACATTAGATGATTTAATGGACTTAGACATGGAACCCATACGAAGATTAGAAACCTCAACCATCCACTTCGCGAATTATTTAGAACGTTAAAATTCCAGCCGTAAACAAAAAACAAATACGCGAAATTTCTAGTAACGAAACCATACACTCAGCAATCCAAAATCCTATTTTAGAAATACCAATTTCAGAAAAAGCTATTAACACTTTTAAAAACCAAATTTTCTTAACTATATCCAATGACTCACTTAGATCAGATTTACGAATTAGTACCCCTCACGGAAAAAATAAACGTTATAATATAGTACTAGCCGGAAGAGATCCAGAATTGTTAAAAACAGACTTATTACGAATTTTTAAAGAATACATTAAACCAAAATATGTTCATGGAATACTAATAGATGACCATATCAAAAACATTATCATACCACTTTTACAAAAATATTTTAATGAAAAAAGTTTCAAATTAGTTCAATCAAAAACTTTCTTAACTGATATCCAAGATCCAGATAAACAACAGGAAATTATCAAAAAACATCATATTCAAAAGACAGGACATTCAGGCATAATCGAAACAATAAATGACACACAAAAAACTTATTGTTGGCCAAATTACACCAAAGATATACAAGATTATATTAACAATTATGAATTATGTCAGAAAAATAAATATGAACGACGACCTAATAAAATCATTCTAAAAAATACACCTATTGGCGAAAAACCTTTCGAACACTTATATATCGATACATTCAATATAGATAAACAAAAATTGCTAACAATCATAGATAGTTTTAGCAAATTTGCCCAAGCCTACTCTTTAACCTCACAAACCGGGCTAGGTATTGTTGAACAATTAGTAATTTTTATTTCACACTATGGTATCCCAAATAAAATCACTTGTGATGATGGACACGAATTCAAAAATAATTTACTAACTGAATTTGCAAAAATTTACCAAATTAACATACATTATACGTCACCTTTAAACCCAAATAGTAATTCTCCGATTGAAAGATTCCATTCAACAATTATCGAAAAGTATAGATATATGCAACAAGAAGACAATTTACTAATCAATCGTTTCGAACATCAACCTACAATGTTAATGAAACTTAGTTTATTAGCATTTAATAATTCAATCCATTCATCTACAAAATTCACACCATTTCAAGTAATAAAAGGGAACCTTAATTTAACTACAAATTTCGAGTCAACCGAAAATAAAATTGTAAATGACTATCTTGATAGACAAGCAGTTAATTTTGGCATAGTAAACAAAATTATTAACGAAAATGACGAAAAATCACGTCAAATAATCGAGAAAAGAAATGTAAACATTGAAAATCCCGATTATACGTCTAAGAAAGGTTAAACACCAAAGACCATGCACATGGACCTTGACAATAAAATAAGAACCCTAAAAGAAACATACCATAAACATACGTTTAAACCACCCAGACAAATAACTAACAGATACGTCATTGTTTCAGATGAAGATGATAATGATGATGATCAGCTTGACGGCAGCCCAGATCACGTTGATACCGATTAACAACCATCTCCTTCCATTCCTAATTAGTAAAGCAAAAATAATAAAATCAAAGCACACATACGTTAAATATGTTGACTTAGAAGTATTTTCAGATCCATTAAAAACAATCAGAATTAATATTGAGACATTAGAATCAAAAATAAAAACAAAAGATAACTCTTCACCACCTCTAAATGATATCTTTCAACACTTATATTTACTCGATAGCTCAAAGCAAATATCAAAATTTAAAACCGGTACATAGACAAAAACGTGGAATAATAAATCCTATAGAAAAAGTATATAAATGGGCATTTGGTTTACTAGACTCCGATGACAGCGAACGATTTGAAAAAGCGATAGAAAAATTAACTAAGAACCAACAACAAGTTCATTACGACCTAAAAGAAGTGCTAACAGTAACTCAAGATTTTATGAATGAAACTAATATAACTCTTACAAAAATATTATTTAATCAAAATCAACTATACAAAGAAATTAAACTCTTACATAATAATTTAGAGGAATTAAATTCATTTTTGAGAATACAAAACTTTATTGATGTTATAATTATAGATTGCCAATATATAATTGAAATTTTGGATGTTTTAGAAAACAGCGTATCATTTGCAAGATTAAATATAATAAACAGTAATATTCTAAATTTGTCAGAATTAGACGAAATATTAAAATCACTCAGAACATTTTATCCAAACGAATTAATTGACTTTAATTATAAATAATCCTATTTAGAAATTATTAAAGCTGAGACCCAATATTTATCAAATAAAATTCTTTTTAAATTTCATATACCCCTTGTAAAACAAAATCTACTTGATTACTATCAGGTATATCCAATCCCAAATGATAATAAAGTCCTTATTCCACCCAAACCTTATATAATATTAGACGCTGAAGAATATTACGTTTTCCACGAGCCCTGCCATATTGTTGAAGAATATTGTGTATACGTCAATCGAAATCAGATCAATCTTCAAAATTGCATTCACAATTACTTCGAGGAAACCAAATTGAAAACTGCAGTGTAATCATAACTAATGATACTCAAAAAACATTAATCGAGCCAGTCAATGATGCCAACATAATAATCGTCCCCGCTGGAAAGGAAAAAATCATTAAACAATGTCCCCATCAGGAATACATGGAAATTAGTCAACCCTACTTAGTCCAAATCCCCAATGGATGTCGGATAATTGTAAATAACTATACGTTCCAGAACGTAGAGGTCAACATCGAGTCCAAGCAGATAGAACTTCTTCCAGTCAGAACCCAGGTTCAACTATCTTCCAGAAATTCACTTCTAATCCTTCAAGACATACGTACAGACAGACTCAATGATATTGTGAAAAGTGCGCAGAATATACATATTCATGACTTAGAAAGCATGAAAGTGAAAGACACTAGCAATAGCATAATATGGTACATAATTATAACAATTTTAATAATCGGATGCTTATTCCTTATATTCAAATATTTATTCAAACATAAAACAAATTATATTCAAGCATTTTTCAGAAAAAACAAAAATAATATTGAACGGCAACAAAATGACGTGCCTGTGCAAACCGATAACACAAGAGAAAATAAAGTGCACCCTTTATTTTCAATTTAACAGGGGAGCCTTTACATATCCAGTTCTAGGTATTATCCGCTTGCATGACGTCACTTAATACTGATGTATCCCTTTTTGATAAACTTATAAATATGAGTAATTCTGTATTAAGCTTCAAGAATCGAACTGTCATCTTAACCAGTAAGACGTTGTATTTTCCAATAAATACTTTGTGTTAGTACTTGTGATTGTTTTTAAAAAGGGTGTTTACCATCCACAACCCCTAATTATGTAGACAATGTTTCTGGACTATTGCTTTAACTTTGTGTACAATATGGAAGAAAATGAAATCGTACGGAAATATTAACTCATACATACACACGCCAAGTTAAAGTATACTAGACTATACTTTTAAAAATTATTATTTGAATAGGCTTTTAAAAATTTACATGCAACTCTTTATTTATACTTTTCTCAAAACCTATTGTACTTAGAGACTTGAAACAAGTATACCTTTTTTATTAAGAAACGATAGAGGAATACAAACTTGCGAAAAATGCCGAAATCTGCGATAAAGGTGCGAATGGAAAAGTTACATCAAACATAGCGTACGTAGTGCCCTCTAAGAGCTAGACGAAAGTTGAAGATGTGTTATGATTTTCCACCACAAATAAAACCCACCCATCAATTTTCATGATAAAAGTTAAGAAATCATTAAAGTACAAAGGAAAATAAAAAAATTAATTTTATCCCTAACACCCTGTATATTTTTATATATAAACATTTCATTACGGCATTGTTGGCTAAATCTTAATATTTTGACTCCTAATATCTAAGTGTTGTATCATTGCAGCAATATTAATTGCAGTCAGTACTCGTCCAGTTTACTGAGAGTTGAAACACATAATAACAAAAAAAATGAATATTACATATATATGTGAGAACTGTATGTACACCATGTATGTAAGTATTAAAAAAATATATTGTTGGACATCCTTTGGTCATTTTCAAGAAAAAGTTATACAAGCTTCCTAATTCGTTTCAAAATTACATTGTCCGTTAATGGAAGGCTCTGAGCTGCTTAAAGTCATATTTCTAAACTAGTTATCCCCCAGTTATAATTTTGTACTGTAATGAAATTCTTTAATAAATAAACTTACCGGAATGATTGTTGATTGATAATATTTTACAAAGCAAATGTAACTTGTTTTTGCTTTTGAATTATGACTAACTTTGTGCGTACTTTAAAATATTTTTCAGGTGAATATACAATGGACATATCAGCAAATCTACTGATACAAACAGAGGGCATTTCCCTAGCATACGCCTATTTTATGTTTTTATGGAAATTAAATGACATAATTTCTCTCGTAGAGGATTTGAAATCTTGCGAGAATTTTGGCAAGCCCAAAAATTTTCGGAAATTAATTAATAAACAAAATAAACGAATGAAGATTATCTACTTCTATGTATTTACTGGCACCATTATTTTCAGTTTTATTACATACCTTTTTGACACTGATTGTAAGAAAGATAATATTACGGACGGTACTATATTTTCATGCGGCTTGATATATGAAATTTGGTTGCCTCTCAATATTCCTGACGATTATTATTCCTATGCCAAATTGTTAGTTCTCTCCTTGCAAGCAGTCAGCAGTCTGTTGATGTTCTTGTGCTCATGTACTGGCACATATTTAACTATCTCCATCTCAGAATACATTACGCTTAGAGTAGTTCACTTACAAGACATGATAGGAAAGATATGCTTATTACCATCTACACATGATTCCCAGAAGAAGAAATTACATGATTGTATTAAATACCACATACACATATTAAGGTATTTATAGAAGATAATGTTAATAAATTGCATCAAAGTATCGTTAATATCAATATAATTCATGAATTTTACGTGCGCACCATTATTAACTTGTTCAGTTCGATGGAATAAAAGAATATTTTTCTAATCAAATACCAAAAGTAGAATTATATCTTTTGCCAGTTCAATTAGTAGTGGTTTTATGAGCACTGTTTCCTCGATCCAAGAAATTTTGGCAAATTCACCTCTCGTCATATATATACTTATTGTATTTTCAAAATCATGTCACAGACTAACATTAAATTAGGAATTTCACACTCAGAGTAGGAAATACAGTGATAAATGACAGCATTCTGCTAAAATATTAGACAGGCAGATAGACAGATTATTGAACTGTATAGGAACGCTTTACCACAAATAACCATTAATTTCAATAAGTTCAACAAATTTTCAACATTAAAATATCATCAACATCTTGCAAATATCGTTATAAGTAATTGTAAAATGCTCGAAGGTCATTAATCGCCATTCAGACAGTACGTACAGTTCGTTCAGTTGAACTTAATGTATCATCCAAGGCTGCAGTTGCTGCGATAATAGTATCTTGAATTTTGAATCAAGTTCAACTGAACTTTAGTTGATCCACTTTTATGCGAGTGGACCTAAGTAAAGAACTACCTACGCGTCGACCCAAATTAATTAATTTTTATATATTTATACTTGACAAAAACTTTTAATTTTTTGTAATAATTTCTACAAATTAAACATTAATTGTGTCGAACCGAAGAACATTTCATTATTTTCTTTTTTATTACACAGTATTGGTTTCGCCTGTGTTTACATTGTGTTATTATATGTACTGAAAATCATCTTCACAATTTCTCACTGCCTCCCAAACTCTTCTGCCCATAACCAGGTGATATTTGTACTGGGAACTCTACTGCTATATAATATTATGGATTTAATTCATTATAACCAGTGTTATGAATATGTTAAAACTAGTTATTAACAATGATTTCCAGACTCTCCAGACGTTTTGCTACATGTTTTGGTGCATTAAATGCAATTTCGCATTACTCTATTACCTCAACAATTATAGCAGTACTAATTTATAAAATACGGAAGGTAAGATTTTTAAAATTTTTATTCCATTATGTTACTATTAGTGAAAATCGCACATTCAACACTTCCTAAATTGGTTGGATTACTAGGTTCAAAGTGGGATGTTCATATGAATTGTCGGCAAACAACATAATCATTGCTAAATGAAAAATGGGCGCTATAACTCAAACTTATATCATTCTAAACATTCATAACATTCTAAAACAGTATGTAATAGTCTTAAAGTTTATACTTATAACAATAGAAATAGAAAAAAGTAAAATGTTATAATTTAATTAAAGTTATTATTAATCCTAAAAATTTAAACCTAAAACTTTAAATATAAAAGTAAAGCTGGCGGGTAATGCAGTCATAAATATAAATTAATAATTTTGTAGACAAAAGAATACATCATTTAATTTGACTTCTAAAATAAAACGGAGACTTAAAATAATGTATTGAGATACTGTTTGGGATTGATGATTTCATGTATTACATCCCTAGGTGTTTCTAGAATGTATTGTTTCATTTTGACCTTTGCGCTGTATAAAGAAGATATGTTCTTAATATTATTTGGTATCGCGTTGTAAGCTCGTGGACTTAGGTATGTAAAACATCTTTGCCCACACGTTAAATTCGTTTTAGGAATTCTTAGGTGATTATTTAAATTTCCTGTGGTTCTTTGAATACCTCTGTTTTCTTGTCCTTTTGGATGCAGCTGAAGTAAAACGCATTGGAAAAAGAATAACGACCTAATGTCCATTACACTGGCCTCCTTAAAACGGCAATTTGTGGGGTAGTTGAGTTCCTTATTTAATATATTTTTTAGTAGTCTTTTTTGCAATGTATCTAAATATTTTAAGTGAGAATCGAGTACTCCTCCCCAGCCTAGAATACCATACATTAGGTGGGATTCGACAAGTGAATGGTATATTATTTTAATTTGTTTATAATGAAGAGCTTCTTTTAAACATTTAAATCTGTATATTAGTTTTCTTATTTTCTTTGATATGTAATTAATATGTAGGTCCCACTTCATTTTACAATCTATAATTATGCCTAAGTATTTAATGTCTTTTGCTGGTTCTATTCCTAATTTATCATTAATGACAAGTTCGTTAAATGGAGGGGCCGATTTTTCATTTAGATAAAAAAGTAAATAATTTGTTTTAGACATATTTAAGGTTAATAACTTACTATCAAAATACTCTTTAACTTTTTCAGGTCATTTTCAACTTTAGTTTTCAGGTTGTCCCAGTTAGAATCTTTATAGAAAAAAACAGTATCATCAGTGTAGCTTATTACTGAGCCACAGGTTTGTAAATCAAATAAGGAGTTAATATATATAATGAATAGTATAGGCCCTAGCACTGTACCTTGCGGTACACCATATTCTACACTGGCAGACCTACTTCTTATTGAGTTTATTTCTGTATATTGTACTCTATTTGTTAGGTAAGATTTTAACAGTTTTAGACTATTATTTCCAAAGCCCAAGTTATTTAACGTCTCTATAAGTTGAGTGTGGCATAACGTGTCAAAATCAATGAAAACAGCTAAGCTTTTATCTCTGTTTTCTAAGGCAGAGTAGATCTCGCTTACAAGGCTTGAAATTGCTTTTTGTGTACTCATACCTTTTCTGAAACCATATTGTGACCTAGACAACAAGTTATATTTTTCGAGGTAGCTTATAATACTTGACTTAATGACCTTTTCAAAAATTTTTGCTAAGTTACTGATTAAAGATATCGGTCTATAGATCGTTACCTCTTCTTTACAACCACTCTTAAAAATGGGCTTTATGATTGCAACTTTAAAAGCCGAGGGGCATTCACCCACCTCTATGGCTCTTAGTTAGCAACAAGGCCCAAAATAGTTCCCATCTAACCAGTGTCCGTAACATCCCTTATTTTGCTAAAAACCTCCCCCCGGTGGTACATTCTGGCGGTTTCTCTTAATTTTCTCGTAAACCGTCATACAAATATAAAAAATGTATAGGACCAACAATGTTGCCCATTAAATTATACACAAAAACTACTATATCAACATTTTAGATATTCCTTACTCGATTCTCGGAAATGGCGTTCAAAGTTAGGGGTAGCATTTATAATGCCGTTAAAATATGTAGAATTAGGTTTTAATGGTAATTACGGGTTGTAATAAACCTATATAAAATTATATACGTCAAATTTTAAAATTTTTCTAACATATTTATAGAGCACTGTAACTGAGAATTTTATAATTTGAGCTCGTTTCCACACCACCCATGAGGTAGAGCTCTTGGTGCGTTTTTTTAAAGTGATGTCCCCAGTAGGCCTGCTCCACTGACGTTTAGATTCTTTATTCGTTTGTTGGATCCTGTTCATTTAGCATTTCCTTAAGTGGTGAATTTAGGCGACCTTGTCCGTGGCAGTTGGAGCACAACGTAATCCAACTCTAACACATCCACATCGCTTGCCGCAACCCTTTTTACAGTTGCACGATATAACTTTTAAAATAGAAACTGGAACAGGCGCCTCATAGTAAAAGCTGGCAATCAAATATTGCTAATTTTTTTCCAACTCCACTGCGTTGGCTGCATATTTTTCCAAGCTAAGATTGAATTTGGCAAAATACCCGGTAAGAGTGTTGTTATAATTATAAAATACCCAGTTATAGTGCTCTATAAATATTTTAGCAAAATTTTAAAATTTGACTTAGATAATTTTAACTATGTAGGTGCAAGGTAGCGCAACTCCCCCATTATGCACACCTTGTTCCAAATCGTTAGGTAGGAAGAAGGGGAACAACTGTGTGCCGCAACTTGATTATTTTCCATAAAGATATATTTAAGGTAAATAATAAGTGAATCGCCCAGTAAATATGGAAGATTTGAAGGTATAATTCTCAAAAAATACGGTGAATACCGCCGAAAATTAGCGACGATATTTAGAAAGAGTGTATTAACGTTCTTGGATGTAGTCCATTACTTTAGTTATTTTTGAGTTCGTTATTTCTAGTTAAATTATTAGTGCTCCTTAAAAATTTTCTCATTTAATCTGCATCGACGTTTGCCATAATTTATGTAAAAAATGCCCTGTTAAAAAATTAATAATGACCGTGGAAACTTTAAAAAATTTGTTGGAAGATGACATTCAGTGGGAATATTTTGACGTAATAGTTATTACACGTTTTGTTGAATGTATTTATCATTTTACGCATAATAAATCAAAAAATCCCTGGTGGAAATTAAAATTTTTGTATATATATATATATATATATATATATATATATATATACATATGTTAGATAGTGGATTGTAGATTTAACTTTTTAAAAACATTTATTTAGTTTAACACTGGAGTCAACGTTGACTCTATAATAATAACAATAATAATTTTGAAGTGATTTATTTGAACATGAGTTTAAGACTGAAGGTACAAATGTCTGTTGGTTATATTTATAACATTAGAGAACAAAGAGTATTGAATTGGCAATTCAGCATGATAAGAGATTACCAAGAAAGAAACATTAAGCTCAGCCAACGTGAGCGGTTATTAGAGAAGAGCTGTTACGCAATCTGTAACATGATATGTTTGAGAAGGTTAAGCCTCTCTCAGTGATATTATATATCATAGTATATTTCTAATATAACAGCTTCCTCCTTATAAAAAAAGTTGGTGTTTTATGCAGTAACTTTTGAAATGAATATAAAATGTACATAAAAGATAATGGTACAATTTGGAAAAATATAAAGAGTACAAAAATGTTAAATCGTAAGGTTTAAAATACAGAATATAGCCTTAGCGTCTAAAATATGAAATGCAAGCACAATAAGCTTGATTCATAAAATAATATAACATAAAAATGTTAGAGTTAAAATATAGCTTTAGCAAGAAAGCGTAAAATACAAACATAATAAGTTTGTTGTAAAATGGGATAATATAAAAATATTCCCAGGGTTAAAATATGGCTTTACCGTGAAAGCCTAAAATATAAGCATGATAGATTTAAATGAAAATGGTATAAAAATGTTAATGCAATTGAAATTAACAAGGGATAAGTAAAATAATGAAATGTAATGATTAAATGAATAAAATATGGTTCACTGAAGAGTCCAGCACTAAAAGTCAGTAAAAGGCACAAAACAGTTCATCTTTATGTAAGTTCTATGTCTTCGGCTTCGTTGTTTTCTCTTCTTAAGGTAGGTCGTCTTCGTGAAGGGAATAGGTTAGCAAATGTCCTGTGGGGTTTGCTAGGCCTAGGTGGAGATGGGGGTGATGCAGAAACATCGATGACTAGTCTTCGTCTTTTTGTTTTGCACTTACAAAATAGGTACAGAAATAACAGTCCAAATATTAGCACAATGATGAAGTAGGTGAACCAGGATATGTGTTTTGTTACGAATGGTTCGTTGATTAAATCGTCTAGATCTCTGGAATATTGGTCCAATTTGTGTTTGGCAATTTCGAAATCTTCTGTGTTAAGGTTGTTTAATTTTAATGGTTTAAGGTTTGGTGCTCTAATGTTGTTTGGAATTTTGTTGCAGCATTCGAATGGAATTTGGATGGGATGAGTGTCGTCGTTTACGTCGGTTACTTCGTTGGTACTGGCTTGGATTTTTGTGATGCCTATAAAGGCGTAACAATTAGGTTGTAATTTCACTATTGAGTTTTTGTAGATGACTTCAGTTTTCGAACTTCTTTCTGGACAATTGATGGTTGCCTGTAATGGTTCTGCGTTGATAACTAACCACGTATTTTCGTCTATCTTTTGGACGTTGTAGCCTTGGCTGATGATGAATGACGTCTGGCAGCTTCCTGGCAGAGTTTTGAGGTTCTTGAAGAGACGGGCTTCGCAAATGGCATTATCATCAATGGGGTATGAAAATAGATTTAGACATAATTTAGTGTTGAAGTAGAGTGGTTTGCATTCTCTGAAGTCCGGGATGGACAAGTACATTAAAGAATCATCATCTCTCGCGATATATTTTTGAGAGATTGACAAGATATGATATAAGCCAGTTCTATTATCCAAAATAGGGATAGGGTATAATTGAAACACTGAGTAGGTTTGAGGGTCTACCAGAGGTATGTCTAATACGAATATTAAATCTGAATTTGTTTGAAAAGCTTTTAGTTCTATAATGTCTAAATACTGTGCAAATTTTGATAATTTGATTGGAAGTGGCAAATTGTTCCTTTGTAGGTTCTGTGAAATTTCCTGTAACGAATTTACCAAGTCTTTTGGGTTTATGATCGATGTATGTATTGATTGAGGAATTTGTGTCAATAAACTGAAGTGAGTTTTTACATCTCCTAAAAAGACGTTCATGTAATGGTACGTTGGGTCGAACGTGCTGTATAGTGTCTGTAAGATCTTGTCGTTTTTGTCGAAAGCTGTCTTAAAGGTTTTTGTGTACCAGTAAAGTCCATTTCTTGTGAGAAATCACAATGTCTGTGTCTCGGTGATAGTATACTCCAATTGTATTGTTAATTGGTGTTATTTTAAATTGAGCAAGTGCAGATCCGAACAGCAGGAAAATCCTGAAAATAAATTTAATTTTCAGTATAAGGTTTCATTCGGTCAAAGTTTACTTTAGTCGTTTGGTTTGTTTCCGGATTTAATAATGTTGCAGAATTTTGAGAAGTTTCTAAAATTTCGAAGGGGCCGTTAAATTTGTTCTGTAATTTGTTTTTTATTTGTGATTCTTTGACGTACACTTTGTCGCCAATATTATATGTGTGTCGATTTTCGGGAATGTTTTTGTCGAATCGAACTTTGGCTTTTTGTTTTTGTGCTTCTGTTCGACTTCGCGCAATTTTGTAATAGTGGGATATCCGGTTGTTAAGGTCTCTAACGTATTTGGTAATCAGGTCTTTCTGGTTATAAAGAGTTTCGGGTGGTCGGTTAGCTGTATGTCCGAAAATAAGCTCGTATGGCGTAAAGCCATGAGTTTTGTTTACCGAGTTATAACATATTACCGCGTATGGTAATATTGTGAAAGGATGTTCGTTCGGATTCTCTGTTTTATGTATTCTGTTCATTTCCGCTAGGGTGGCATGGAATCGTTCGATAGATCCATTGGATTGAGGGTGTCCTACGCTGGAGTATGCTAATTTTATGTCGTAGAGAGTACAAAGATCTTTTAATAAATTATTATCGAATTCACCGCCGTAATCACAATGAATTCTTAATAGGGTGCCATAGTGTTGGAAATATAGCAACAGGGTGTTTACAACTGATTTTGCACTTTTGTCTGGGACAGCATAAGCTTGAGTAAATTTCGTTAACTCGTCGCGGATGGTTAGAGCATAGTTTCTCGTGGGAAATTCGAACAGATCGATATTAACTCTCTCAAATGGAGTTTTAGGGGTTTCGGTAATTACTAAGGGATTGTTGAGGTTCTTACGACAGACTTTTGTTCTTTGACATGTTTCGCAGTTTTTTATAAAATTTTCGACATCTTTTGTTAAACCTTGCCAATTATATTTATTTTTGATTCTACGTATTGTTTCGTTTATTCCTCGATGTAAATTATTTTTTCCGGTGTGATGCTGGTCGAGAATGATCGGACGTTGGTCTTCATCGGGAGTTCGTAATAAATTTTGACAAATGATTAGTTTTAAATCTTTTTCTGCAAAAATAAATGATAGGATTTCGAGAATTGGAAAGTCTAGATTGTTTTCAAGATGGTAAGTTTTGGAAAGGTCTAATTTGTTTCGATGTTTGTAAAGTGTTAAAAATAGATGTTCTACCACGGACTCTGGGTCGAAAGGTAGAGGGATAATGTAGTAGTTTCTTTGTCGGGTCGATTTGCTGGAAATGATACTAATTGTATTGTTATAGAATTCGGGGTTTTCTTCGAAAATATCCTCGATAATTTGATGGTGAAGGTCTGTCAAGTTGTTTTGTTGGAAAAACGTTATGATATTTTTATTTTCTCAATCTAATAGTTGTTTATTTGTGATTTGAATTTTGGAATAGTCTATTAGAGATTTGGTTTTGTAAAGTCGGGAAAATGTGTCAAATTCTCGGGCGATTTGTTCGTCGGTAATTTCGTCATCGTTGTCTGAAATTTCATCTTCATCTGAGTCTTCGTTCGCGGCTAGAATTTTTGAATAAAATTTGGAACATTCTGAAAAGTGATTGATTTTTATTCTGGACAACGCGTCCGCGTTTTTATTGATTTTTCCGGGTTTGTATATTATTTCGTAATTTTATTCTTCGAGTTTTAAGCGCCAACGCGCTAGTCTACTACCTGGGTCTTTTATAGAAAATAACCAAGTGAGTGGTCGGTGGTCGGTGACGAGTTTGAACTTCCTTCCGAATAGATATGGCCTAAAATGCTTTACACTCCAGACCAAAGGTAAAAGTTCACGCTCAATGGTTGAATACTTGGTTTCCGCGCCGCATAAAGTTCGAGATGCATATGCGATTGGCAAATCTTTTCCTATACTTCCTTGTGAAAGTACAGAACCTATTGCAAATGCACTAGCGTCTGTAGTTAGGACAAAAGGTTCATCGAAGTTGGGGTAGATCAATATCGGAGTAGTTGTCAAGGTTTGTTTTAGGGTTTCAAATGAATTTGTACAGTCATTGTCGAAATTGAAAGGTATATCTTTTTGTAGCAATTTAGTCAAGGGTTTTGAAATTTTGGAAAAATTAGGAATGAAACGTCTATAATAGCCTGCTAAACCTAGAAAAGATTTAATTTCTTTCTGATTTTTGGGTTGAGGAAAATTTAGAATTGCTTCGACTTTGGCAGAGTTCGGTTTTACACCATCCTTTGTAATAAGATGTCCTAAATAGGCAACATCTTTGCGAAGGAATTCGCATTTGTCTGGCTGAATTTTGAGGTTGGCTTTTTGTAAACGTTTGAAGACTTCTGTTAATCGAGAAATATGTTCATGGATAGTAGGGGAGTAGATAATGATATCGTCTATATAGACAGGGCACCTTTCGTTTTGAATTCCTAGCAAAATGTTGTCCATCACCCTTTGAAATGTTGATGGAGCATTTTTGAGTCCAAGGCATTCGTACGAATTCAAAACGAACATTTTCGACTGTGAAAGCGGTTTTTTGAATGTGCTTGGGATCGATTTCAATTTGATGGAAGCCAGAGGCCAAGTCTAAAGTTGTGAAATATTGGCATTTGCCTGATTGATCTAAAAGGTCGGAAATGTTAGGTAGAGGATATTTATCACCTATCGTTACTTCATTTAATTTTCGGTAGTCAACTACGACGCGCCATTTCTGTTTACCAGAAGCGTCTAGTTTTTTGGGGACTACCCAAACTGGGGAGGACCAGGGAGAAATTGAAGGCTGGATAATGCCTTGGTCGAGCATTTTTGAAACTTGTGATTTTACTTCTTGTTTGTGAATTTGGGGGTAACGATAAGATTTAGTGAAAATTGGTTTAGAATCGTTAGTGTCTATTGAATGCTTGATTTCGTTGGTAAATGTCAAGTTGTCACCTTCTAGATAAAATATGTCTGAAAAGTCTAAACAGAGTTGAGTAATTCATTCACTCTCCTCGTCGTTCAAGTGATCTAAGCGTAATTGATTTTTTATTTCGTAGTTTCGGTCTATGTATTGGGAATCCGGATTTTGAAGATTTACGTTAAATATTGATCTAAATTTTTGAGCGGGTTCTAGTTTAAGATCCGAGAAATGTATTGTTTTTGGAATCGCGTTTGCGTTTATTATCGTTGTCAAAAATTCACCATTGTTGTCTATTTTGACAATGGCATTCGGTAAACGTACCTTTTCATTTTCCTGGGCTATTAATATAGCTTCGGTATTTTGTAAATTGCATTTAATTTTAAAAATCTTTTCTGTGCGTGGTTCGATAGAAATTACATTTTGGTTTTTAACATTTAAATTTGGGTTTGAAATTCTAATACCTGGATTATTGTTTTCATTAGAATTATCGTGGTTCCTGATTGATGGTACAGTTACCTCAATCACCTCAAATAGTGGTACGGTTTTAAAATTTGTAATAAGTAGATTATTTTCAAAGTCCACATGACACTTATAATATTTTAGAAAGTCTGCACCTAATAGTCTATCGAATTCTATATCTAGGTCGTGAACATAAACCTTGTATGGGTCATTTGAATTGAATGGTATTAGAACAGATTCGGTGATATTGATTTTTTCATCTGTTATACCCTGTATAACTACATTTTCAGGATATCTTTGTTTGTGCCTTTCCGCTGTTTTTTTTTAAATACAGAAATACCTGCACTTGAGTCGACAAGAATTTTGAAACGATTTGTGAAGTCTTTTATGTAAAATAGATTTTTGGAATTTACGACATTTAGTTTGTAGCGGGGTGTTTTTACATGAATTGGTTTTCCGGGAAGTTCAGGTTTGGGTCGAAACCGTCCTGGAGGTTTATCGCTTGGACTTGGCGGGAAATTTGGTCTAGTTCGTCCGTTTGTTGTGTCGGAGTACTCGTGGAATACTCCGGGCCTATGCAAAAATCCGAAGGATTAACAGTGTAATCCTCGTATTGCTGAGAATTAGCAGTATAATTCTCATATTGCTGGGATTGGGAATTAGCAGTATAATGCCCACATTGTCCGTTTGGAAAATCGTAGTCATCATCATTTTGAGATTGATAAGCAGGAGAATAATTGGTAGAATAATTTACGGATTGATTTGCAGAGTAATCTTCGTATTGGTTTGGGTAATAATTATCGTAAGGTTCTTGATTTAAGTGATGTGTTTTTTGTTGATTGAATCGATTAAAATTTGGGTTCGGTTGTATGGCAGAAGGTCACTGCTGGTGGAAGTTAGGATTCGGCCTGATAGCTGAGGGCCTGTTTTGTCGTGGATAATTACGTTGTTGATTAGGCAAATTTTGGAAATTCTGTGGTCTAAAATTTGTTTGGTTAGGTACACTCTGGAAGTGCTGTCTAGGAACTTGTGCCTGATTGGAATAGGCGTTTGGTGTGAAATTGGGGTGTGAAAATTGGTGGTTTTGCCTCGTGCGGCATTCGTTAAAGCTGTGTCCATTCCTTTTGCAGAATGTGCAAAATGGTGGGAGATTTGGGCGTCTTTGCTGATTTTGAACGGGATTTCTATTTTGAATTTTATTGGAGAATTTTTGCGATTTGAAGTACGACAATTGTAACTCACGTTTGATGCGATTTATTGCATCTAGCATATCATTAGGATTGCCAGCCCTGATAATTTGCCCTAACTTGGGTTCTAATCCAGTCAGTAAGGTGGTCAATGTCATGTTTTCGATGAGGTTATATTGGGCAGTTTTTTCCTCTAAAGTTAGAGTCTGCTTTTGCACTGCTGCGTGCATTTTCGCGTTGTGCGTTTGTAGTCTTGATACAAATATTAGTGCGGTTTCGTTGGGTAGTTGGTGAATGCGTTGTAAGTCCTGTATAAGGGCTGTCAAGTCGCGGGAGTCACCGAAGTGGGCCTCGAGTAGGCTTTTAATTTCTGCCCAGGTGGCAGGGTTCCTGGAGTTTACTAATTCGGCGGCTTTTCCCCGAAGTTTATTTTTAATGTGCAGAGCAAGTAAAACACGTTGGTCTTCTATCGACATTCCGTTCGCGTAAATACACGCACTAATAAAGGTTTGTAAAAATATCGGATTTCCATCGAATTCCGGAACTATCGAAAAAATCTCACTTAACCTGTAAGGTTCAATATTTATAGTTTCGTTCGCCGTGATTGAATTATTTGCATTGGAATTGCTTACGTTTGTAGTGGTAGCCATTTAGTTATATTATTTAGATAATTAAATAACTTAAAACACTTTTTTCAATTTGAGCTAGTACGCTACTGATAATTGGCAATTTTTTTTATATTATATGTAAAACAATGTGCTGTTTATTTTATAATATTTCAAAATTTAATTACAATGATAATTGGATTAATTTAAAAAGTGTTTTTAGTTGGGAATAATGTCACTGAAATTTTATATACCAATTTGCATTTAAACAGTATAGAACATGTGGGTTTTATTTTATTTCACAGTCAAGTAAGGCGTAAACTTAACCTTTATATAATATATGATATTATGATAAACATAATGTTAAGATAAAAATGGTATGTGATTATAATTATTTATGTAGGAAATGTAGATAAGTTGGTACTTAAAGAGTATATGATATTACGATAAAAATAATGTTAAGATAGGGACGGTATAGTTATTTATGTAGGTCACATACATTTTAAATAAAATATTATATTACTTTTGAATGAAATTATTATTTGAATATTAGAACTACTGTTCGTTAAATTGAATTGTTTTTTTATAAGAAAAATATGCAAAATAATCGAGATGATCCTTAAAATCTACTTACATTAAAATTTCCATTCCACACGTCTGGATTGAAGTTGAATGCTGCTCCGTGAACTTTGTTACAATGCGGTCTTCTCTGCCAGGGGCGTTACCAGGTATTCCTTCCACAGAGGTCTCCTACGCTGCCGAAGACACCAACTTCTCGACTGGGATGAATTCTTACTTGCTAATTTGTTGATTGATTGATATGTTGCTTGTTGAATTATTATTATTGTTTCTTTGTGAACGTAGATTCTTCTGAGTAAAGGATTGGGATCCACCACGACAGCTAAGGAATTTCTCCTTTTTCCAGGGGCTCTTTTCTTCAGGTTAGGCACCTTTTCCAGATGAACTCCTTGTTCCTTCCGATATGTTTTCCACTGGTTAGGCTCCCGAACTGTGCGTGTTCTTCAGATCCGCCACGACTGCGCCAATGTTAGATAGTGGATTGTAGATTTAACTTTTTAAAAACATTTATTTAGTTTAACACTGGAGTCAACGTTGACTCTGTAATAATAACAACAATAATTTTGAAGTGATTTATTCGAACATGAGTTTAAGACTGAAGGTACAAATGTCTGTTGGTTATATTTATAACATTAGAGAACAAAGAGTATTGAATTGGCAATTCAGCATGATAAGAGACTACCAAGAAAGAAACATTAAGCTCAGCCAACGTGAGCGGTTATTAGAGAAGAGCTGTTACGCAATCTGTAACATGATATGTTTGAGAAGGTTGAGCCTGTCTCAGTGATATTATATATCATAGTATATTTCTAATATAACATGTATATATATATATATATATATATATATATATATATATATATATAAATTTCAGTTAATTATATATGGATTAGAAGCTATAAGATGCGGATTACAATTCGGATAAAAGTTTCCTGGTTCTTCACCATTATTAATTTTATGTTATTTCTTGCAGACTTCTTCTGTAAAATACATAATAATTTTAAATGCCTGGATTTTAATGTCTGCTGCATTTTGCTCCACTGGACAAAAGTTAATTAATGCGGTTTGTACATATTTTTATATATATTTATATTTTCTTATTCTTTGTTTACATAAAACCATTTCTGAAAAGCTTCACTTGAATTGATACAATAAGTTATGAACTAACTGAACAAAAAACAATAAAGTACAATATTTTCTTTTCTGAAAGTATTACGGAAAGTTTTTATTCTTACGGGTAATCATAATGTGCTATAAGAAATATGTATCCATAGAAATAAATAAATAAAGGACATTCTTAAATACTCGAATAATGAATCAAGTTAAGGTTAAAATATGGCATTTTTTTTAATACAATTTTTTGTATAATTAATGTACATGTCGAGGAGAGACAAACGTACATGTTATGTACGTCCATAGCGAATACACAATATCATTATGTACCTTTACGTCTGGGTTTTGCTTTTGCTGTAGTTTACAAATTAACAAATATTATGATGAATAATATGAAATGATTAAACACTAAATTGCATGTAAGAATTCTGAAGGCAATGGTTTATTATATCAAATATTTTAACATTCATAATAATTTGTAGAGTTCGACTTTGGCAACGAAAATATATTTCATGAAATGGTATGAAATTGATGTTGATCTCAGAGGCGATATTTGTTTGATGCTCTTGAAAATGCAAGAGCCTTTGAAATTACCTGCTGGGATATTTTATTCTTACTCTAATGAATATTTATTAATAGTAAGTTTAGTCATTAAGTTATAAAACATACATATCCGCCATCCTCCTGTCTGGAAATGCTTAAAACGGTTTTTTCCAATATTCTAAAATTTGAAATGTATCATGTTGTACAGTCTTAAAATTGATAGTTGGGATTTTGAACCTGTTTTTTACTTTAAGAATAACAAATACTAAAATTAGATTGTTACAGGTTATCCAAGCTTCTTACACATTTACAACTATACTTATTCAATTTCTAAAGAAGACCCACAATATTTAATCATCAGTATCCAATATTTTACCGTGAAAAAGATGATGCACGGAGATATTCCCCTATGGATCTTTCCAGATAAAGACACATGATTTATTAATAAATCTATTTATAGAACACTTCAAATTCTGTAAACACTTGTTTAAAGAACAGCACCATATTTGTCTCTAACACGAAAGATATTTACACTTATCAAATTTTAGATATGTATTTTAAGTGATATGTAATAATAATAAGGATAATATTAATAATAAATTAAATAAAATTTTCTTTTTCAACTCAGTACTTGACATTTTTAATTTGTGCTTGGGAGCACACATCGATAATGTTTGACAAACATTTTAGTTTAATGTTTATTCGTTTAGTAGCATTACAATTTTTTACATTTTACATACATAATTACTAATTTTTATTCACAAAAAAAATAAAATCACAAAGCCTAGGGCTGTCCGTGGTGTAGCATAATAATTTATCAATAAACTTAATAATAATGTAATACGTATAGCTGTAGTGAACTTAGAAAAGTTAGTGCTTAACATAAAATATATAACAACTTAATTACTGTGTTATAGCTAGATAGAGTAAGTAATATAAGTATATCTCAGCACTGAGTTCAGATATAAAAAGATATAAATAGATATAAAACAGATGTAATTAGATATAACATGATAGATATAGTTATGCATAAATAGGTGTAAATTAGGTATAATAATATATGTGAGGCACCTATAATTTAGGTATATAGTAGGTAGATATAAAATATAATTATAATATGGATATAAATTATAACCAATACACATAATAGACAGTAATTCCACTTGTGGGTACATACAAATGGGGGACATATTTTCAACTATATTTGGAGTACCAATTTTATTGTAGCAAGGCTTCAGGATGTTCTTATATTAGCTACTTTTCATTTCTATTAGATCACGAATTCTTATTCTATTTGAATTTGAGATGAAGGATCTGGAGTGTTTTTTAAAAATTCGTTTATTGGTCAGGTTTCTAATTTTATCAGAAAGTTCATTATACAATTTTGGTGCGAGAAATATAAAACTTCTTTGTCCTATTGACTTTTCGCAAAAGGGTGTTATATATTTTAATCTCCGTCTGGTTACATGGGAGTGGTATGGTTGAGTTAAGGTATCCTTATTATTGAACTGGTACAAAGTAACAGTATAGAAATACAATTATCTTAAATTTAAAATTTTGGCATCTTTGAAGAGATCATCAGAAGGGTAAATATTCGGTTTATTGTGTATAATTTTTAGGAAGTTGAGTATAATTTTTAGGAATATTGTATATAGTGGCGGCAATAAAAGTAGTTTACTTGAAAAAAAATTAGTAATAAAAATAATTTTTGTGTTGTGTTCAACATGTCCTATTATTTGTTTATTTACATGTATAATCTATCAAAATTTTTGTGTATAATATATTTTATACTAGGGTGAGCCGAAAAATGGGAATTATTTTTTACAATTCAAGTATATATTACTATGAAAAGGCTGTATAAGTGTTATAGAAAAAGCCTATAAAATACATGGGCGATGTATTTCAATATTTAACCGTCCGCATTGCCCCTTAAAAATATATCTTTTTTACAAAATTTTTAGTTTATTATTCGAAAATAGTTAAATTATGGATCTAGCCGTTTACATAAAAAATATAAATTTTTTTGTTCAAAGTTTCGCCGGGCCTCCTTGGATTTTTTCCCCATAAGGAAACAGCCTGTTGCTTAATTCGGAATTCTTTTAATTATGTATTAGATAGAATCAATTGTAATTTAGGATTTATATTGTTTTCATTTAAAGAAACCCTCAAGGAATCAACCCAGAACTCATCACAGGATACAGAACTGTTACTCATCAAACGAATACCTAGGCGCCATCTTCCCAGATATTAAAGGTGCATACGATAATATTGACCTGTTTATATTGAAAGATAAATTAAAATTAGATTTTCGATACCAGGAAATATTTCTAGCATCATAGTTAACCTCTTTTTTAATATAAAAACCTATATCCGACAACCTGACAATACACTCCTTGGACCCCGCCATGCTGCTATAGGCCTCCCTCAGGGCTCAGTGCTAATCCCCTTAATGTTTAATTTATACACAGCAGAACTACATTGTAGTCAAATAAATATAGAGGTTATTCAATATGCAGATGATATCGTTTTTTATATAACCAATAAAAAGTATGAATAATGTATTAAACTCCTAGCCATACCTCCAATATTAAAAACCATAAATAACCTGGGATTTCAGTTATCACCAGAGAAATAAGCTGTAGTATTTTTTACGAGACATATACTGCCCAATACAAATAACATACGGCTTAGCAAAGCACACTTTCCTGTACAAAAACAGATCACTAATTTAAGCACCATATTGGATAAAAAACTAACTTGAAAACCATTTGTGGAACACATAATCACCAAATGTAACAAGAGATTGACTTTTTTAAGAATGTTTATGCGAACTTGGTGGGGAGCTGACACACAAACGGCGATAATTTCTTATAGGTCGTATTATCCGATCCATTATTGATTACGGATGCATATTATATGAATCGGTTAGTAATACTCTGTTGCACAAGCTAGATATAATACAAAATAAGGCACTTAGATTATGCTTAGGAGCCTTGATATCGACACCTATTGAACCTTTGCGAGTGGAGGCTCTTGAACCCCCACTACAGTTGAGGCGCCAATATCTACCAGAAAAATTCATTCTCAAGTCGGAAATTAAAAAGTCGCCAATCATTAAAAAAGTAAGCCAATTAAATAATTATGATAGAATTTAGAAATACCTGTATTATTACGGCCGCCCAATTAGATAAACTATACTCAACTTGCACGGATAATGATTATGCTAGACAATTTATTAAACCAAATATAATAACGCCAAGGTATTAAGAATTAAATGGAGAAAGCAATGTTATACTGAAAAACGTAACATCTAAATGGTGCAGTTTTTTGCACATGTATACAGATGCATCCAAAAATAAAAGCGGGACGGGATGTGCATTCTTTGCACTCCTTATCAACCTCCAAAAAATATAAGTTGAACCGGGATATCTCAATATACTCCGCCGAACCTATAGAGATCGTAAAAGCCTTAGAATATATTGAAGAAGAAAACTGCCAAAAGGCTCTAATCCTGTCTGATTCGCTGTCTGTACTAACAGCCATTAAAAATAATATGGATTTTAATTCTCTTTCCGTAATTCATATATTCTCAAAACTAAACCTCTAATAAGTAAACTAACTGAGAAAAATTACATAATAAAGTTTATTTGAGTTAAAGCTCATATCGGCCTTGTCAATAATGAAAAAGTCGACCAGTTAGCTAAAGAAAGTAGCGTTACCGGAATAGCCTTAAATAATGCACCATGTGTAGAAAATTACATTGGTAAATATAAAGTTCTACTAAAAAAGCAATGGTCACAACAACGGAGTAAATATTGTTTCACTAATGCACCACGTTATACACTCATACAGCAAGAGATCACACAAGAGCATTGGTAAAATAACTGTAATTATTCAAGAAAAAGCATAACAAATATAAGTAGACTTAAATTTGGGTCCGACTGTTACCCGTATCACATAAGATAGGTACAGTAGCATCCAATCTATGTGAAGAATGTAATGAATTTAGAGACCTAGATCACATTTTCTTTAAATGCCAAAAATATATACAAGAATCTAACAAACTATATAACAACCTAATTAAAATGAAAATATACACCCCTTTCAATCTTTTACACCTCTTGGCATTAAATAAAACAAAAATTGTAGATTGTAGAATATGTATCTATAAATCAGACAAAAATCAAAATTTAGAATAGGTTTAGCTTGTCACCCAATTGTCTGTCCAATTGTGTTTCAACCCAATTTATCCGTGGTCAGTAAATGTGTATGTGTACTGATTAAATGTCCTGATCGACCCCTGGGCGAGAAGCGTATGTCCCTGTCCCTATCCTTTTGTTGTCTATCTAAAACTTTTATACTCGATTGGTATAGGTTAGATTTTGGTTAAATTTAATTAATAGTGTATAAATATTTAACAAATTTGTGTCTTGCTGTGGGTCAATCGCCCTAATGCCATTTAAGGAAAAAAAACTCATCACAGGGACGTAACTAGGAAGGAGTTCTAGAGCACCAACGTTCTAGTTTTTTTAATTGCTCTCCTTACTTTGTTTTGTCGGTAACTTTAAATGTATCTTCTGAAGAAACAAGTTTCATATCCACCAATATAGCTGCTGCAATTTTTGCAATGCCCCAGTTTGAGATGCCTGATAGTTCAGCTGCCTTTGTGGTGTTAATCACGCTAGTTCTCATTTGAGTGGAGGAACGATGAAGGTCATTAATTATTTTTATTTATTAAAGTCTTCCTAAATGATACAACCATTTAAATGCATTATCTTCATCAGAACTTGTCTCATCAGTCGAACTCTGTTCGGCCGAATATTTTTCAGATTTTGGGGTTGTATTTTGAAATGTTCTGGTAGTCCTGCTTTCGATGGTACTTGGTGAAGTTACTAGACCAACTACTGCGTCACATCTATTGTTATGCCCTGTTGCTTCTCTTTCCATTCTTTTCTGCAACTGATGTATCACAATCTTATCTACACCACCAATTCCCATTTTCCTTTAATTTCTTTGGTCTTTTAAAAATGCTAATTCATTCTTTGGTACTTTACGTATTCGTTAACATTTACAATCGCATGAATCAATGTCACAGTTGCAAGAACGAATATTAAATAGCTTCTGAACTTCAAATTTAAACTTTAATAACTTTAATTTTAAAAAAGTTGTATTTTGTCCTTTTGTTTTTTTTAATTATATTCTGGTATTTTATATTATATGCTAATATTTTACTTATTATCGGATTATGAAAAATAATCGGAAGAGAAGCTCGGGTCCAGATTCTGTCAACTTTTTTGGTAAATTCATTGACAACTTCTCGTGTAGATGGCTGCTTGCTGTTACCTCCTTTCTCTTATTATTTATTTTTGAGAAACAATTGAGGCAACATGTGCGGACGACTAGCTGGTTTAAGTCGGAGCAGAGAGCAGTGGGTTCATAGTATTCGTAAGAGTGGAGAAACTTACCCTTTCTGACATGTACAGCATAAGCGACAGATTAGCCAATGGCTAAACTTCGCCTATGTAAATTAAAATGTATGATTATGCATTTTCCTGAATAAAGACGTTTTATTTCTGTTTATTTCGAGAAAAGGAGACAAAGAAAAATTGATGTTAAATTGGGCACCATCTATAGTAAAATAAGCAAAATTGTCTCTTTTTCTCGAATAACCAGTCTACTATAGATCAGACTGAAATTGTTGGTAAGAGAAATAAAAAGATAGTTTAAAATGAATGTTTAAATATATTACATGAAAAATAGACAAATCGGTTTGAAAAATAAATTGAAATTTAAGAAAAAAAAAAAATATATATAAAACAAATTTATACCAGTATCCTATATTGATTATGGTTGAGGTGACTGGTTCTGGGACAGCAATCCAGGCCCACAATTGTCTCTAGTTGCAAGAATGAATTCTATAGTTTCCTTGGCAATTTACGTCTCTCCATGAAAAGGGGTGAAAGTTGTAGGAAAATTAACCAACTATGTGGTTTAATGTAAAGATAACAAAATTTTATCTATGGAAGATAAACTGTGCAAAAACTATGCAGGAATGTAGAAGAAGTATCTCAGAATTTAAATATCTAAGAATATAAGCATCGAAGCATGTAAATGTCTAAGCATGAATGCATGTACAAAATTTAAGCAAGTTAGCTGTACAAATATAATTAAGTTAGCTGCACGAAATATATTTAAGCTAGCTGTACAAAAGCTGATTTCATAAAAACTGTATATTAAACACTTTGTAACTGGGATATAAAAATTGTAATATCAATTACTGAAGTCCACAGTTAAAAATTATATTCGTTTGAATCAGTACAAAGGCTGCAAGCCAATGAATTCCTGGTGAGTTTTACTGATAAGGTAAACTTTTTTGTCCTAGTTACTGGAAGACAACGCTACCAAAAAAACTAACCTGACAAATTTAATTCCCTAAATAAATTGAAAGCCATAAAATATAAAAATATTACAAGTATGGCCATCTGTCAGTGGTTGTGTTAAGCGCAACAACCTGCCTTGTAGCTTCCCTTACTCACAACTAAATTAGTGGCATATAATCGATAAAAGGAATCTATAATAATAGTTTATTTTATTATTTCCACACCAGCTGATTTGCCTTTGCAATTTCTATTTTGTGCATAACCACAAATATGAACAGATGTAAATAAATAGTAAAACGTATTGACTATGGTGTGAACTTAGTAAATATATTACATCTTATTGGATATACTAATATAGTAACGAGAAAAGGTAAGGAAAATCACCAAATGTACCCACATAGTAAACAAAAATATAAAAATTGAAAAATAGATATTTGATGTAACTAAATTTTGTAGACAAATTGTTCATTGTTTCCTGGGATGCTGTGTAGAACGAAATACATAATAATTTAGAAAATGACAGTTCCTAAGATATAAAACTAAGTACATAAACAGTGTGAAATGGTTTAGCAGTTATACATGTAAAATTCTGTTAGTTGAAAACAGTTTCCCTTACAAAAACTGAATCCTGCTAAATATCCACAAAACACTAGTTTTTAAATAAAACTGTTAAATGGACATAGGCCATGTAACATTGCTTTCCTCATCTTTTAATGATAATCGAACGCTGTGGTAACATCTAAATACATCCTCCTATGTAGGTAATAAAACAGCCTGTTCGGGAGCAATGTCCTTTACATAATCGAACACAGGGCAAATTGCACTTTTTCTAGTTGTTGCAAGTAATAAAGAAATCAAAAAAGTTTATTGAAACTAAATATAAACTAGCACTATTTGTGCACAAAACTTAATCAACTGCACTATAATAGATCTTGAAGCAATCTGAAAAACCAGAGACCAGTTACTACATGAATTATTACGCACAACCTCACATTTCGTGACCATCGATTGTGCACGATGGGCGGTCTAGGCAAATTGTACATTTAAAGCAAGAGGGGGCCAGCTAAACTTAAAGCCTCACCAATATTTAATTGATTTCTCGAAGATAAAATTTGGTCCATTTAGGGCCCAAGGAGCCCGGCCAAATAGTTTACTAAAATTGTGAAATTATTCATACGTACTAATGAGTCCATGACACAACTTCTCCACAAAAATATATTTTCAATTTCTAAGAAAAAAAATTCCGCCCCCTATTTTACACATTGTATGTACATTATTAAACTATTGTTTAGTAATGCATGTCTTAAGGCCCCTCTACACAATGGCCCATCATGACGGGCCATCACGATGGCCAATCATCGGCCATCGCCATGGGCGGCCACTGTGACCATTGCTACTGTCCTCACGCTGGCCTATCTTCGGGTATAGCGGTAGTTGAGGATGGATCTGGACCTTTGATGTGTGTTCAAAAACCGATACAGAGGCCACCGTCGGCGATGATCAGCCATAAGCCATCCTAGGCCATTGCACCCTCTACACGATGGCCCGTCGTCATTGCCCATCGTGATGGGCCATTTTGTAGAGGCGCCATTATTTATATTTTTGTTGCATAATTAGAGGTAAGTGATTTAAAGGTTGCTCTGGGTAAATTCGCAACGGTATTCCAGACCGAGATATTCGCTGTTTTGGTCTGTGTACATAGGAGAATATCCGCAGGGAATATTCTAACAAACACATGTATATGTAGTGACAGCCAAGTGACCCTCAAGGCCCTGGCATCTCTTAAAACCAAATCTTCTTTGGTTCAGGACTGTAAAAAGGCGCTCTGCGAACTTGGCTCATCCAATTGGGACAGGCTTCTCTGGGTGCCTGGGCACAGTAACGTTGAGGGTAATGAGCAGGCAGATGCTCTGGCCAGAGAGTGTTCTCAACAACCCTTGAGGGGCCCGGAGCCAGCACTGGCTTACCCTAAAGCAAACGCCAGTAGGTCAATAGAGGACTGGTCTCACTCCCAGTTTGTGGACCTCTGGAACTCCCACCCAGGACTTCGGCAAGCGAAGCTCCTCAACTCAGGACCCTTACCGAAGAAGGCGGAACATTTACTGCATTTAGGCAGAAAGCAAATTAGGATCGTGGTTAGTTTCCTGACTGGACACGGCTCTTTCAGGAAACACCTACACAACATCGGAGTGGTTAACAACCCCGAGTGTAGGTTTTGTGGAGAGGAGGAGGAAACTTCCACCCACCTCCTAACCTCATGCCCCAGTCTCATGAACTTGAGACACAAGCACTTCGGTATAGGCTTCCATATGCCGGAGGAGGTAAGGAATGCCTCGTTGGGAAGGATTCTGGCCTTTGGTTTGGAGTCCGGCCTGGATGGGGATATCCTCTGATCAGTTAGCGGATGCACAATGGACCACTAGGCTTGAGTGCTGCGATTTATGATTGCACTGCTAAGAAGAAGAAGAAGAAGATTTAAAGGTTAAATGTAAGAATAGCCGTGGCTGACATTTACATCTTCCTAATAAAGCCGTTTATTAGTATTATTACTATTTTTAATACCAACTTGTGCTGTGATTAACTTTATACATATTACATTTTGGTTAAATATAAAGGAAAGCATTACTTGTCAACATCTTATTATTATTATTTAATTTCACTCTTTTTGTTAGTTAAAATAGTTAATTTAACTGTTACATTTAAGTTGTGATGTATTTATTTATTTATTTATATGCCATATACAAATATTTTCTATTATTTTCCATTCTGATATGAAATGTTTCTAAACAGAAGTAAAATAAAGAATGAAAATAAAATTAAAAACGTATACGATTTTTAGTGTTATTCACTTTTGTAAAATATCACTACGAAACATAGTACTATTTAACACAATGGCATAAATTGAAGAACATGGTCGAATTTCGTTCCGTTTTCATACCTTTTTCCTGTGTTCTACGTGGATTATAGTCAATATATATTAACGACCTTTGTATGAGAATCATTAAAAAATTTATGCGGAAGTTTCAATAATTTACAACATACAGTTTATTTTTAGCCTATATCACAACTGAAACAAACATATAAATACAATTTGTGAAAAAAGCGTAATAGCTTTTGCACGATTACATTGTTTGATATAATGGCCGTTAAAGTATCGCAGAAATGATACAATAGAGTTTATTATGTTTTATTGTACAAATGTCCTTTCACAATAAATCAAAATGGCTAGAACTTTTTTAAGTAGCAAGATTCTTTCATACTAATAAATCCTGAGTTTCATAGAAACCGTATAAATGAAAAAAGAACAAGAGACAATATTTTTTATAATTCTTAAATTTCTGTTAGAATTTAAATAGGTTGTCGAACGATTGGTAACGTGTGGTATGGTATTTTACTATTTAGTTGGAAAGGTAAATTATACTCCCTCACTTATGTGATGTTGGGTGTTAGTGGGTTATGGATCTTGTAAAGTCGATAAGCAGAAGAGATGAACTATACAGGCTACACAAAACAACCCAAGCAGTGCTTTAGACAAAGCAAATTTTATTAATTACAATAACTATTTAAACATTCTAATAAAGTATACAAAAATTAATTACTATAAAGAAACAATCAACCAAAATAAAAATTCATCAAAATCAATATGGAACAAAATAAATAATATAAATAACCCAAAAAGAAACCATTATTAAATAAATTTATGATTAAAAATTAAATAAAATGATATATGATTAGAAACAAATAGTTAACCAACTCAATGATTTTTTTGTTGACATCGCGCATTGGTAAGAACCTGGCTAAAAAAATCCAGATACCTAACATTCTACCCGTCCAAACTAATTCCTTATCAAATTCTATATTTTTAGAACCTGTAAGTGAAACAGAATTTATAGACATTATTACCAACTTAAAGACTAGAAAAGCACCAGGAACAGATAAAATAAAAGCCGATACTTTAAAAGAAATAGCAGAAGAAATAGAATCTTCGCTTATGCATCTTAGTAACACAATAGTAGATGTAGACACTTTCCCAGCTGAATTCAAAACTGCCATCATTAAACCACTTTTTAAAAATGGAGACAAAAATGAGGTAACAAATTACAGGCCTATATCACTGATAATAAATTTAGCGAAAATTGTTGAAAAAATTATTAAAGTAAAAATTGTCAAATTTTTAGACGAATGTAATTTAAAATTCGACAAACAGTTTGGCTTCAGACAAGGTAAAAGTACACAAGATGCTATTGCTTCTTTAACTTCAGAAATATACAAAACATTAGACTTAACAGACCCTCACTGTGTATATTTCTTGATCTAGCAAAGGCTTTCGACACTGTGTGCCACTCACAGTTGCTGAAAGCAAACATAACAAAATCGTAATAAATAATAATAAATAAACACCACAGAAATTAGTAATAAGAGCGTAAACTCTTTCTCTCTTTCTAATGAAGTAATGGTACATAAATCAAAAGATTGTCTGAAATATCTTATTAGAAGACCAAAAAATAACGCAAAAGTTAACTTAATGACATTATAAATTTCCTCCCATGCAAAAACCCCATTGCTGCAACTTAGAGTAAATGTTCGATATGCTCTCCACCTACTTCTACGCCTTTTCTAATTCTATTCATAAAAGATTTTCTTACATTGAAAAATACGCTTTCCTGTTATCTAATAAAATTTGCTGCGTTTAGTAATTTGTCCCACAGTTCTTCTCTTGAGTTGATAGTATTTGCATAGACTAAGGACTTCATATGCCTCCACACATAATAATCCAAAGGATTATAATCAGGACTCTTTAGTGGCCAAGCAAACTCACTTCTTCGACCGATTCATCTGCATGGGAAAGTCTTATCAAGATAATTCCTGACTTCAATGGAGAAATGAGCTCCATCTTGCATGAACCACATTCTGTTCCGCATGTCTAGCATGAAAGCATGTAATATATAAGAGTATTTTGAAGAATATTCAGATAAGACTGTCCATTTAAACTTGGAGGAAGGACAAATGGTCCCAATAAATTGATCGACGATGATACCACACCAAATGTTAATCTTAAATTTTTGCTGAAAATGCCTTTCTTTAACAGAATGAGGATTTTTTACTTCCCAGTAATGGATATTTCTCCAGTTAAAAATGCCTCGGCGGGTAAAAGTTGCTTCGTCGATAAATAAAGTGTTTTTAACAAAATTTCGATCCCTATTGTGTTTATTTAGAACAAATTGACAAAATTGTAGCCTTTGTGGAAGATCCCTTCGAAGTAAGTTTTTTACAGAAGTGAAATCATATGGGTAGAAGCGTTCTTTACGTAAGACTCTTAGGACAGATTGCTTACTCACCCCTGTTGTCGCTGCTAAACGACTTGAGCTAACTTGAGGATCTTCATCCACATTAATTAAAATTTCTAGTTCTCGACCTGGAGTAATTCGTTTCGGTCGTCCTACATCGTTTTTATGGCGAAATGAACCCGTTTCTCCCAAACGACGATTCCATTGTTTTCAAAGCCACCTTAGTTACTTCTTAACATTTAATTAGAATAAAATTGTATTTTCTTATTTTCTTTTAGCTGTAATTTTATTTGCATTTAGCGCACATTTTAATACGACATATGAATAAATTCCTTATTAATAATACTGGTTTTGGTGAATTTTATTTGCTCATAAATCACATAATTTAGTGTTTTTAACTGGATTTTGATTTTTGTAGCATTTAGAATAAATCGGAATCGTCATGGCACACTTAAATGGAAAACTAAAAGTTATATTATAAAAAAAAATTATGTTTGAAATGTCACTTATTTGACATCGTTGGATTCAGAAAATTAGGCAGAATTCAAAAATGTAGTAATATACAGGGTGTTATATTTAAAAATCTAAAGTTATTGTTACTTCTGGAAAAACCGGAAGTGAAAAAGAAATCAATTGTATGTCAAAAAATGCCGCTTATTATGTATGTAGTATAGCATAAATTCCAATCAATTATCTTCAAAACTAAAGGAGAAAAGGGGGGTATTCCATGATCCTGTTACACCCGCTATGCATGTGACTGTATATGTCTGTATTGTCGTCATACATAGCCAGTTTTTGTGTTAGAAAACTGGAGGAAGTCAGAGTCATATAGGTTAAATAGTTTTGGTCCTAGGACCGACCAGTGCGGAACGCCGAAATGAATGCTCTTGATTGGAGAGAGTGTATTGTTAATTTTGTCTTGCAGTGTTCTACTGCTTAAGTAAGAGTGAATGAGTTTAATTAAGTATGGTGGATAATTGTAAATGTAAAGTTTATATATAAGCCTCGGTATCCGGATTTTATCGAAAGCCCTCATAATATCTAAAAGAACCATGGTGGTGCCCTTGCCCTGGTCGAACTGCAGTTTAATGCCATTACCATCTTGACAAACTGTTGTGTGATATAATTGGGACCTTTCTTAATTCCAAACTGGTGGTCATTAGTGATGTCGAGTGCATCCTGTGCGCTATTTATTCTGCTTAGTATTATTTTCTTCACCAATTTGGATATGAAAGATAATAAACAAATGGGCCTGAAGTTAATGGCTAGTTTATTATTTTTGCTCAGCTTTGCATATGAACTAAATCTTCCACACACTAGAAAAATGTTGCAGGCACAGGTTTGCGCTAATGAAGGAAGTAAGATTTTAATAAACTTTCATGAAGCAATTAGAATAGTATGTTTATTTATATTCTGGGGCATAGCTTATTAAGTCTACTTCATATTTTGATCTTCTTTCCGTTCATTCGGATTATTTAATTATTGCTTTTCTTTATGGTTGATGAAACAAAATAACTAACTTCTTATTTACTGTGGTGGAGCTATATTATATTATGTATAAAAAAAAATTAAATAAAAATGAATATATTATTTAACTGTATTTTACATGTATATTTCTCGCTCTAAATAATTTTGGTATACAATAATAAATTACAAGTATTATGCAGTTATTCATTGTATAAAATTTATATTGCTCATTTAAATTCTCTGTCTTTGTGTAGTAATTTTGTTGATTACAAAACGGAATTATTGTCAAATAATTATGATTTATGTGCCATTGGCGAGACGTGGCTCACACCATATATTTCGTCTGATGTATTTGCTATCGATGGTTATAATTTCATCCGGAGAGATAGTAATCAAAGAGGGGGTGAAGTCGGGATATATATCGAGTATATATATTTACAATTATAAGTTATTAACAAATAATAATGATATCGAACAAATTTGGATTCAAATTAAGATTGAAAAACATCTATTATAGTCGAAGTCATGTACCGTCCACCCTCTATGGATTATAATTATTTTTTAGATAATGCTAATATATCGTTTATTCTGCTCAGTATGTTAAAGCGACTGGCTAGCAAACTGAGTTGCCTAGCGAAGTGGGTTCGATTCCCGTAAGGCGAAACAATTTTTCATTAAAAAAATTGCCCCAAGAGTGGTTCGGAGTCCACATTAAACTGTAAGGACTCGTCTCTCTTTGCCTAGCACAAGATCCTTGAGATCTTCCAGGGGGTTACTTCGGTAACTTGATAGGCGGTTAAGAAAACATTAAACATTTTAAGAAAACAAGTAAGTAGTAAGTAAGATTTATTTTAGCAAAAAAAGCTAATACAATTTTACAATAATGTTTACAAAATACTATAACTATAAATTTTTAGTTAATTTTTACGTAAATGAGATATTACCTTCCTATTAAGTAACGCCAAGTTTGGAGCCTCTTTTATGCTATTCGGCAGAGCATTGGAGAGGTGTGACCCTTCGTAAAATAATGTTTTCTGGAATGCTGTTGTTTTAACTGGAACTATATTATAATCATTTTTTGATCTGTAGTTACGAATATTAGATCTGGTTTGTACAAAGTTTTGAAGATACATAGGTATTTGATTATTTCCGATCTTGCATATCAATTCCATATTAGCCTTTTCTATACTCTGATCCACTGTGAACCACCCTAGCTGATTTATTAACATGTTATTTATAGGGCAGTATTTAATTTTATATTGCTCTCGTGGACTTATTATGTAACATCTGCAGCCTATTTATTTCCGTTTTGTTACATGAGATTAAGAGAGAACAGCAATACATGAAATGAGGATGGATAATCGTGTTTACACCATATTGATAAGTGACATGATCCAGAGATGCGAGTACCCTACTTTTTTCCCTATTTTCTTACAAATTAGTCAATATGATAATTAAAATTTAGTTGTGGATCTAAATACACTAGCAAGTATTTAAACTGACTAACATACTCAATATTAACTTCATTGATTTTTAAGGCTAAATTTTCTGCCAAATATTTTTGACAGTTACCTTTGGATCCTAATACCATACATTTAGTTTTTGAGCTATTTAATTTTAATTTATTTATGCATAACCAGTCATATAAGATAGCGAGTATACTGTTTAATGTATTTGTTGTATCCACAAAGTCTTTTTCAGCAACAGAAATTAATGTGTCATCAGCAAATAAACTGACATATGAATTTTTAACACCATATGAATATCATTTACATACACAATAAACAGCAATGGCCCCAATACACTCCCTTGCGGAACCCCAAACATAGTTGTCACCTTCTTTGATGTCTTGTTATCCACCTTAGTGCGATGATGCCTATTTGTCAAGTAATCCCTCAACCAGTCTAATGCTCTCGCTTTAACACCGTAAACTTCTATCTTTTGCATTAAAACTTCTCGATCGATTGTTTCAAAAGCTCTTTGTAAGTCAACAAACACACTTAATATTATCTTACCATCGTTAATGTCTGTTCTTCAAGTCGCACACACATATTGTAGAGCCCAGTTTACATCTTTAAATGATTTGATTGTTTCCTAGATAACTTCTAAGCTGTTCGCATACTATTATTTCTATTATCTTGTCTATAACAGGCAGCAAATTTATTGGCCTAAGTTCAGACGGTAAGTTTGGTGACTGCACTTTTGGCACTGGTATTATCACACTTATTTTCAATTCAGGAGGCATTTTACCAGATTCTAGAGATGTGTTTAGTAAATATAGTAACGGATAACCTATAACACAGAACAAATCCTGTATTAGTTGTACACTTAGAGTCTCATCATTGGTTTACTTATTTTTTAAATTGTACACGACACTTTTCAGTTTGGCTAAATTTATGGGATCACAGCCTAAAAATTCAGATCCAACTTGTTGCACTTCTTTAATATGCTACAACTTGCTGACACCATAATTTGCTTGGGAGATCTAAACAATGACATGTTACAAGCAAGAAGTACGCCAGTAGAATATCTATATGTCTTGTTAAATTCTTAGGGTATGGCACAGATTATAAAAGATCCTACTAGAACTAATAACATTTCATCTACCCTTATTAATTTGATTCTGATCAATGACGAACATTTAATTGGGGCTAAAGGTGTTAAAATCATGCATCATATCAGCGATCATGACTTAATTTATGTCAAGCCAAATCTGAAAAAAACATCCCAAAATTCATATCATACCTACCGTGAGATTAAACATATTCTATGGGAGCAATTTATTACGGATTTTCTATCGTTACTTTTATATCATATTACAGAACTTAGTACTATTAACGATAAGCTATTATACTTTAATGAATGTTTGTTAATTCTTTTACACTGTCCTTTGAAAATAATTAAAATAAAAAACATATAATCCATGGTTAAAAGATAATATCAGGCTTTTATGTCTTTAAGAGACAATGTATTAAAAAAATTTAAGAAAAATAAAACTAATACTAATTGGTAATACTATAAGGATGTAAGAAATTTTACGAACGTAGCAATAAAAAATGAGAAGAAGGCCTATATGCAACATTAATTTGAAAATAGTTCTATGGAAGATACGTGGAAAGAACTTAAAAAATTAAATATTATTAATAATAAAAATAAAACTGTCACTCCATCCCATCTACAAAATGTTAACAATATTAGTAACTTTTTCATAAATTCAGTACCTAAATCTAACAATGTGAATAAAGCTAACTTATTGCAATGATTTACAAAACAATTTTAATTTTAAACAAATTGATGATCATTCTGTTCTAAGAATTTTAAATCAGATAACCTCTAATGCTGTCGATAGTGACTCATTATCAATTCATTTTATACAACTGCGCTGTCCTTATATTTTGCACTTAATTACGTACTTAATTAATTTTTACATTGAACACGGAGTGTTTCCCACTGCTTGGAAGGACGCTATTGTACATCTTTAGCCCAAAAATAGAGAACCAACTGAATTTAAAGATTTGAGACCCATTAGAGTTCATTCTACCTGCACTTTCAAAAATTCTCAAAAAATATATTGAAGAACAAATTAGAATTAATCTAGACGAAAATGAATTATTACCATCAGTTCAATCTGGGCTTAGATCAAATCACAATTTTATCACTTCTTTGCTAAATATATCTAATGATTAATGATATAATCTCTGCTTCTGATGATGACCTAGTAACTATTTTAATTCCCTTAGATTTTAATAAAGCGTTCGATACACTTGATCATGAAGTTTTTTTGCTACTTTGAATTATTTGGGCATTAGTGACAGTGCACAAACATTTTTTAAAAATTATTTAACTGATAGAAGGCAAGTTGTAAAATTAAATGATGTAGCTTCAAATCTAGTTAATGTGCCTCAAGGATCCATTCTCGGTCCCTTATTGTTTACCGTTTTTACATATAATCTAGGTTCAGAAGTAAAATTTTGTAATATCATTTTTATGCAGATGATACCCAAATCTAATACAATTTAATAAACAAAATTTACAGCAATCAATTAATAATCTAAATATGGATCTCGAAAATATCTCAAAACTCTCTTCCGCTCATGGTTTATTAATGAATCCAGTAAAGTTATCTGCTATCTTGTTTTGTAAGAAAAGTAATAGAAATTTTATTACTAACGAGATTGCGAATAACTTATTTTTATTTATTTATTTATTTAATACAATATAAGCTAATGTTCACAATAAAATTTTTAATATAACTAGTATATTGATTTTTTTTTCTTAACTTACTTAGTGCACCTAAGTGACTTAACATCTGTATGCGCTTAACTTAATCGCTTGTTTAAGTATGCTATTGTATTAATAATACATAATATAAAAGTGAAAATAAACATAAAAATAAATCAAGGAATATGTTGAATATAATTTTAAAAAATTTAAAAATTTATAATGTAAAGAAAAACAAAGAGGAATATTTGACGTACTAAGCTTCTAAACAAGTAATGAACTGATGGTAATTAAAGTAAATATAATCCTTACATAGTTTTGTAAATTGCCGAACAGTTTTTATAAGTTTAATATCTTTTGGTAATAAATTATAAAATTTTGGACCTAAATATGTAACAGATCTTTGTTTAATATTTTTTTTCCTGGTGATGTTCATTTGCTCTTCTGGTCTTATATTGATTATTAACATGTACTTTTAGTTCACCTTTTTTATATATATAAATGCAGACATTGTGGATATTTAAGGATCGAACAATAAGAACTTCACTGTTATTATAAAGTAATTTTGTTGGATAATCTCTTTTTCTATTATACATAATTTTTTAAATAGTGTTTTGGATGACATTTAACTTTTGTAAAGATGTTGTACATAGACCACCCCAAACCAGTATACCATATCGAAAAATTGACTTTACAAATGATCATTATCAGAATATTTTTATTTAAAATATCTCTAAGCCGATAGAACTTATATATAAGCTTTCTTACCCTATTTGTTAAGTAGTTAATATGCTTTGTCCATTTCAAGTGTTTGTCTACAATAATGCCTAAATATTTTATTTCTGGAATTTCTTTAATTATCTGCGGCAGATTATTTACCTGTATTGAGTTGTACTCAGGTCTATTATGATTGGTTACTGAAAATGCAAGTTAATATTTGTCAAGCCATTTTTTATAGTTTGCATACCCCCGATTACATTTTCTCTCGTATGTTCTCAAGTATTACCATTAAACAAAACAACTGTATCATCTGCATATGAGACAATTTTGGCATTTATATTTAGTCCTAACAAAGAGTTTATATAGACAGTGAATAGGATTGGTCCGAGTACCCATTTTTATAATTTTTGGGTCGCTTAGGTTAATCATAATTCTAGCATGTTGTACACGATCAGTTAAGTAATTTCTAAAGATCATTAACACGGTGCCACGAACCCCGTAATGTGCAAGCACGTCAAGAAGCTTCTCTAAATAATAATAAAATTGAACTAGCAAATGAGGTAAAAGATCGATTTCGACGAGTCAAAATTAAGTTTACGCGCATTCGCGAGCCCTTCATTTTATTGATATGCACTTTTTCGATTCGAATGAAACTAAACGAGTTATGCCCGAAAAAATAATTTTCCCTATCTTTACATGTAAATTCCCCCCCCCCCCCTGTCTCGCGAAAAGTTCGGCCGGAAAATTTTCCGGATGATAGAGGGACTTCATAACATCACACAAAGAAAATTCAAAAAAAAGAGTCCCTTTGTAAATTCAGATCGACCCCATTACTACTGTAACATAATAATAATAAGAATAATAATAATAATATCGTCTTTATTATCAAACTAGGCAAAAGAACAATACATTTGTCTCTTCACATAGATAAAGATAATGAGATGTAGGCGAAGTTATTGTATAATAATAAAGATTTCTCTAATACTAAATTAAAATCTGTACTTTACAATTCATTAGTTCTCTCACAGTTTAGTTATCGTGATATTATATATGGATTTTGCTTGGATGCGTCTGATAAAATGAATGATGTAAATGAAAAACTGTCAATCTTCAATAATAACGTATTATCTAGTTTAAATAAACATGTCCCCATCTAGCACAAAAAAATTAAACATAAACAATATACTCCTTGGCTAACCGAGAATATTAAATTAATGATAAAAATGCGTGATAAAGCTCATCGAAAATACATTAAAAGTAAAACTCCTCAGAACTTGGACTACTATAGGCAATTGAAGAATTACACGAACGGCGCAATAAAAAAACGAACGATTAGAACGAAACGAAGCATATTTTAACTCTATATCAAACAGCAGAAATAAGGTTTTTTGGAAAAACATAAAAAGCTCAACCTAACAAAAAACTGTAACTGTGATATACCGGACGAACTTGCAGACCCACATAAAATAAACAATTATGTTGCTTCTTCAGTTCCATCAAACGATCAAGCCTCCCAAGCCAAAATATTGAAGTATCACACTAACTTACACCCAAAAGTAGCATTTTCTCTTAATTTTATTACCAGGGAAGAGATTTACAACATATTAAATAATATAAACCCAAACAGTTTTGGCGAACATGGTAATTCTAGTAAGCATATCAAATTATGTTTATGTTTCTGTATCGGCCCATTAATTCACATAATGTGAATACTGTCCTACAGGGTGAGTTTCCAGATTGTTGGAAAAACGCACTAGTCAAACCTCTACCTAAGATTCACAATCCGAAGGAATTAAAAGACTTACGGCCAATAAGTATATTACCTATTATTTCAAATATCTTAGAGCGGCATATACATAATCAAATTAACTCATATTTTCGAGAAAACGACTTAATGTCTAAAAGTCAGTCGGGTTTCCGTAAAAATCATAGTACCTCCACCACCCTCGTCTGTCTTATCGATGATATACGAAACAACATAGATAAATAAATTGTTACTTGTTTAATTCTGTTAGACTTCAGTAAAGCTTTCGATTTGCTGGATCACTCGGTTCTGTTTGCAAAAATACATTATTTTGGATTCTCAGAAAGCTGTATACATTTATTTAAATCATATCTCTCTGGTAGGCGTCAATGTGTATCCCTAAATAGAGAAGGAGAAAATCCAAAGTCAGACTATATATCTATAAAAAAAGGTGTTCCACAGGGGTCAATTTTGGCTCCCCTGTTATTCTCAATATATGTGGCAGACATGGGTGACAACATCCACAATGCAAAATTGTATCAATACGCCGATGACTCACAACTACAGTTTGCCTTTTCTCCTGACTTAAACCTAATAGCTCAGCAGGAAACTAATGAAAATCTAGACAGACTATATAACTTTGCAAAAGATCACACTTTAAAAATAAAAAATAATAATAATTAAAAATAAACACGTCCAAATCATTCGCACTAATTTTCGGTAGTAAAATAAATAGAGAGAAATTGATTCGTGAGAATATTACTTTTAAAATAAATAACGAAAAAATACCTATAGTACATGAGGTAAAGAATTTAGGAATGCATATTGACTGCGATCTCAACTTCCAAACACATTTAAGAAACAGAAAGAGTTTAGCATATACTCGTCTAAAGGGGTTGTATCCTTACAAGAATTGTTTACCTTCAAATGTCACATATCAACTATGTGAAAGTCTTATCCTGTCACTTTTCGATTATGGTGATGCGGTGTACAATAGATCGCGAAGTCACATGTCCTGTCATCTCGTTCAAAAAATACAAAATTATGTATGAGATTTTCATTTAATATTCCTTATAGAAATCGCATTACTCCTTATTTAAACATTCATTCTATTCTCAATATAAGATATCGTAGGTTGGCTCATATGTATTCATTCATATATAGAATTATGCAATCGGATGAATCCAAATATCTCAAGAATAAATTTGTTACCTTCAATCATCCTCACAACACACGTTTTGTACATAATTTTAGAGTTCCTCCTCGTAGGACCACCGCTTTATAGCAACTCTTTTATGGAATGCTTTTCTAGATGATCATAAAAATTTGTCGAAAAAAACATTTTCCAAGCACATTAAATCCATGTTACTGGAGCAACAACTCTCCGACAGAAATTAGATCAAGTTACCTGCTAGCCCTCCAACATTAATTTATCGTGATTCTTTACCGAATCGAAAATTTCGCGTTCCTGTCTCTCACTCCCTGCCACACCTGCCATTTGTACCGCAAAATAATAAAAGTAAATTGTTTTGACTTATACTTTAGCTTAATATGTATTTATGTATGTATGTTTTTTGTTAAATTTTTGAAATTTTGTTTGTAGTCTCAATCTTAATACTCCAAACTATTGGAAGATCAACAGCAGTTGAAATAATTCGTTTTTACCTCGAACATCAGTCTTAATCTGTTTGCAAATATATTTATCTGTATATGTATATGCATGTTTCTGAGGTAAACAAATTGTTTATTTATTTATTTTATTTATTAAAAGACGTATCCAGGTCTTTCAAAATTCATGTATGCGTTTTATTTTTGAAATTTCTCGTTATCAACATATTTCTCATTAATTGTCTGAATTAAAATGGTTATTTATGGCAAATCGTCGCCTGTTTCATACAGCGTACTTTTATCGCAAATTATTAATTTGCAAATCTCCCCACACCACAAAAATTAATACATAATATTTTTAGTCGCAAACTGCTCTATAAAATCCTTATTTTACTATAAGAAACGTAATCAGACTGCAACCAACAGCTACTCTCCGGGTTATGTGCCCCGCCGAGCGCTGAATTACAAGTTACAAGTCTGGCGCGTTAAGTGTAATAATAACATATTACCATCAAAACGTTAATGCTTCGATTGCAACAAACACCAGCCGAAAGACTGATTCAATTCAAGAAAAGAAATCCTAATAAACAATATATGACACCTACAATTTTGTATAATTTATATAAGGGCTAAAACAAACAATTTTGTGTCAAAGCGAGTTTTTACTAATATTCTTAAAGAGGATTTCATCTTGTCCTTCCACTCTCCCATATCGGATAGTTGCAAAACCTGCGATTCTCTAGAACAAAAAATAAAACATATAAGTAATGAGGATGTAAGAAAGACACTGGAGGTTGAAAGAGAACTGCATCGGAAAAAACAGAAGCTGCAAGAGCGGCAATGAAAAAGGCACAGACCATGGTAATGACGTAACAGTAATCGCTTTTGATTTAATGTCAACTTTGCCAACGCCACATCTTTCTACTGGTGTTTGTTATTATAAACGACAACTGTGGACTTATTGTCTTGGTATCAATAACTTATCCACTGGTGAGGCATACATGTATCTATGGGATGAATCCAAAGCATCTAGAGGACCAGCTGAAATCGGAACATGCATAATCCATTTTATGAAAAATTTTGTGACTACGTCGAAGATAATGAATAGTGACCAATGTGGCGGGCAAAACCGTAACATTAAAGTTGCATTACTTTGCAATTACATTATACAATCACAACCAACGACCGTAAAATTGATTGACCATAAGTTTATTGTGTCTGGTCATACATACCTAGCCAGTGATAGAGATTTTGGCATTATAGAAAAGTCAAAAAAGGCCTTTACTGAGATATTTGTACCAGGTGACTGGACCAAAGTTATTAGGAATGCTCGAAAACGAAATCCTTTCAACATTCAACACATTCAGTTGGAACATACCGATTTTATAAGTACGGAAACTCTCTAGAAAAATATTGTTAACCGCAAAAAAACTGAAAGCAGCAGCCCTGTAAATTGGTTGAAAATACAATGGCTGCGATATGAAGCCCCACATCCATACAGGATTTCTTTTAAAGAAACTCTAAATTCAGATTTTGAATTCGAGACAATAAACATAAAAAAAGATCAGGTACTATAGATATAAAGGAGTTGCCACTACTTTATCCTAATGGAAGAGAAATTGACATTTTAAAATATAATAATCTCATGGAATTATTACCTTACATACCACCAATATTATACAAATTTTATATTGATTTACGGGTCAAAGACGTATCTAATACAAATATGAGTGCAGATGATGATTGTATGGGACTCTATGACCCCATCCAATTTTTACAAATTGAAGAGGACGGACAGGCGAATAACGAGGAAAATTCAAAATAAAGTAAGAAGAAAGAAAAAATAGAAATGAGAAAGTTACTATAAAAAAAACTTGTACAAAAAAGAAATTAACATAATTAGTCCATAGCAGAACATGGGAGTAAAAAATAGAAAGTTTTGGTTATATTTTGAAATAATTTAAAGAATAAATTCTTATTATTTTAAAATAAAAATAAATATCCACTAGCTTCTAGTTTTATTTCCTAAACGGCCTACTATAATTTACATCATATAGCTAAACTGCAAAAGTGGCCTAACTTTTTTTTTTAAATGTTAGGGACTTAATTATTCCAAATTAATTACTTTGTTCATTAGGAATAAAAGCAATTAATCATTTACCAAATTTTCATACATGTGTCAAATCATCTCTTGCTGTAGTAAACTTCCAAATTTTACTAATTTTTTAAATCTTCAATTTCTCAGTTTGTAAATTTATTAGGTAGGCCACTCTTGCAGTAAACGCCTCAATTGGGTTGGTAAATAAATTCAATTTCAATTTAGGTCTGCCCATTTTGTTCTAGAGCAGGGATGGCCTCTTGTGTGTTTCTGTTGTTTAGTGATTTTGTTAGCTCACATAGAGAGTTGTCTCGAAGATTTTCTTACCATCTACGATTTCTTAAATTGTCAATTTCTGTTCCAATCTGACCTTTTAACCTATTCATCTCATTCTTGGCACGAATATCTCGATTCCGTTACCAAATCCTCTTAGTCTTAACAAACGCATTATCAAACTTATTTTTTTCTTAAGATGAGCGCAAGACATCGATGTATCCCTTTTGCCAGTTATTAACGATTGTAACACTCCATTTCTGGGGCGAGCGTAGGTGGGTCTTTACTATGTACATACTTCGGTATGCGATGTAAAGCAACGACAGGTGCAGTTAGTATTTGGATGGGTGACCATTCCAACGGAAACCGCGTCCTCGCCTCACACATCTTCCAGCGGCTTGTATATCAGTGTATGCGCGGAAGCTATAAAACCTTAGGCGCGAGGGTTGTATAGGAGATATACCATCCTTCGGAGGGGATGTAAAGCCGTTGGTCCCTTGTCTATTAAATATTAGGCAAGTAAAGGATCCCTACTCTTCTTAAGTGAAGAGGTTCGGCAAAATTCCTGGTTGGGGGTAACTCGTCTACAGGCGTCGGTGTTAGGCCTCAGTAGCGGAAATAGGCCGACGTTAAATAAATGTGTAAAAAATTTTTTAAAAAACAACACTCCATTTGTGTGATTCCAACATGTAACAAATTAGATTCATTTCGTTATCTAATTTATTGATATGGCTGTGGTCCTGCTATTAGATCTTTGGCCTGTTTGAAGGCCTGGCAAATGCACTTTACACCGTCCTTGTCACTGTTACCATTTGAAAAACTCATGAAACACGTACTGCCATGAATGCTAAATTGAATCAATTGGCAAGATTATTTACTAGCTGTAAGTATTTTGTCATATTGATTCAACCTTTTCAATGCATATCTAGACTACTTAAGAAACAAATCATTTATTATGTATATCGTTTATCTTATTTCCTTAACAAGGCAATTTGAACAGTTGCAAACACATGCACAGTTATGTTCACTTCTAATTCACTGTCTCTGCATTGTATCTTTGTTAAATATATTGTAACATTTAATTTAATTTATATTACTACTTTTAAGTACACTTTCATATCATGTCATCTAGAATTTCCTCAGACGAGTATCAACCACAGACAACTACGAACTGATATCGTTATTATTTGTTGGCTCTTCCTAGTAACGCGTGCACAATAATGAAGTGCTTTAACGAATCTAATTATCAAAATATATTTTCAGTGGTATACGAAAACTAAGAGCTCATTAGAAATCAAGCATCGTTAGTTATGTAAGAAATTTCTTGGTACTCTTTACAGTATTAATGAATGTGCCAATTATTTTCAAGCATTAGTTATAGTTTGTTGAGTTTGTTGATGAGTTTTTCTAATTTACTTCTTCGCTATGTAATACTATAAAGAAATAGCTAGATACGAAAACTTTATACAATACATCTTGGAGAATTTATTTCAATTACATGGTATATAGTGTTGTATTTGTGTGTAAATATTAATAAATAGTAACAGTAAGAGAAAATAAAACGTAAAAGAGCATAACATAAAACTATTTAACAATTTATTTCGATTAATATTAAAGAAATGTATATGTGTTACATTATAATGTTCCTTAAATCATCTGAATAGTATTTTTCTCAATCTAAAGTATAATATATATAAATATACTGTAGAATAATTATAAATATTCAAAAGAATAGTTACAATATGCACTTGGTTTATTGTTTCATTAGTTTTGTTCAGATTTCTCTGACATATGTTTCGGCCTTGCGACCATTATCAAAGAGTCTTAAAAACTGACCTGAAAGTGGTGGTTCACAGTATATATCTTACAGATCCTCTACCCACCTAGAGGGAATAATAACTTGATTTGCGATTTCTTAAAGTTTAACAATACAGGCCGGAATTACGAACTTAATTTTAATTTTATTACTGTGTCTAGTACAGGATTGTTCATAAATTCTGTTTGTGTATTTGTAACATTTTTATGGTTTCTTAGGGCCTTCTTAATTTCTAAAATTTCAAGCATGTCTAGGATTTTTCCTTTGTTTGCATTATGCAAATGTTTAACACTACTACCGTCAAAAACGTGATTTTGCTCGATGCAATGTTCGGCGAAACCAGTTGATGTTTTATTATATAAAATAGACTGTTTGTGTTCTCTTAACCTCACATCTATGCTACGGCCACTCTGACCTATATATACGGCATCGCAGTCGTCACACTTTATTTCATATACCCCCGATTTTTAAATATCTTCTGTCTTTTCTTTATTATTAACCAACAAGCGACCTAAATTATTTCTATTCGTTGATATTGTATTAATACCTAATTTATTTAATCTATTACATACTTGCTAATCTTATTTACATAATTTATGCTATGCCACTTTTTGTTTTCTATATTTGGCACGGTATAAAGTGCCATCATAGCAATTGTTTTTTGCTAGCGTTTTAAGAATTCTAACTTATTTTTCAAAGTTAACCCTATTTAAATTTAGAGATAATAGTCTATATACATAGCTATGAAACGGTGACATTTTTATCTTCTAAGATTGATTACAATTTGCATGTGTAAGAGTGTCAGTAAAAGTTGGCTTTCTGTAAATATCAAGTTCTAGCCCATGGTCTTTACGTGTCAGCGTAATATCTAAAAAGTTTATTGACCGTTCTTTTTCCATTTCAACTGTAAACTGAATTTTGTTGTTTAGGGAATTAATAAAATGAGTGAAATGTGACAATCGTCAACATATCTTACCCAAAAATGTATGTATTTATGGAGATTATTGTTTGTGGTAAAAAGATAGTGTTCAAAATTTGCCATGAATATTTCAGCTAATAATGGGCTTAACGGACTATCCATAGGTAAGCCGTTTACTTGTACATTTACATTTTATATATTTTATTATCGAATTTAAAATAATTTTGTTTGATACACATATTAATTAATGTTTGTAAATCTTTTTGTTCATTTTGATTCAATTCACCATTTGAGATAAGATGTTGTAATCGGGTAAGATGTTGAATTGAATAATGCTACAAAAATCTACATCCCGTTAAAGACACTAAATTACCTGATTTATGAGCAAATAAAATTCATCAAAATTGTTTTTGGGGCAAAACTCATTTTTTTCAAATGGAACCATATCGGTACCGTTGTACCATTTATTAGTACTGTTACTAAGGAATTTATTCATATGTCGTATTAAAATGTGCGATAAAAACAAACAAAATTACAGCTAAAAGAAAATAAGTAAATACAATGTTGTTCTAATTAAATGTTAAGAAGGAGAAGGTGGCTTTGAAAACAATGAAATATTTATCTTGTCAAACGTTTGTTGGTTTAACGGTGTTTTATTGTGTCTTTAAAAATTGTTCAAAATTCTTATTAATTGTGTTCAAAATGCAACAAATTTATACAAGAGATGAAAAAGTGGACATGTAAATTATTCATGGGGAATGTAAAAGAAATGCAGTTGCGGCTACCGACCTTTATGCCCAACGATATCCTGATAGACAATGTCCAGCAAACAATTATTTTAAAAGTGTTGAAAACCAATTCCGAAGAGAGCCCAACAATGATCCCGAAGAAAACTTCATCATTGATGAAGAAACGGAAGTTAATGTTTTGACTCGAATAGAAATTGATAAGACTGTGTCTTTAAGGCAAGTTGGGTTTGAATTGGACTTCAGTCACCAAACAGTAAGCCGAATTTTGCACAAATACCACTATAAATCTTTTAAATACCAATTGCACCAGCACTGGTACGAAAGTGATTACGAACGTAGGTTGGAATATTACAATTGGATATTGTATAATAACGTGCAGCCAAACAATGATTTTTTGGGACCGATTTTATTTTCAGACGAGTCTAGGTTTACAAATTTGTGATTATTTAACCGACAAAATACAAAATATTGGTCATAAGAAAATCAAAATTTATTACGGGAGGGTAACTTTCAGCGCGGTTCGGTTTCAATGCTTGGCTTGGAATAATCGGTAGTATAATCATTGGTCCAATAATATTTGAAGGACCTCTGACTGGTGCCAGATACCTGAAATTCCTGGAAAATGAGATTGGTGGTATTTTAGATGAGTTACCTTGAGATTTAGGACAGGGAATGTATTTCCAACAAGATGGCGCACCTCCCCATAATTCAAGGATAGTAATTGATTACCTTCACGGAGATTCGGAAGAAACGTAATTTCGACGAATAGTCCTGTGAAGTGTCCTCCAAGGTCACCTGATTTAACTCCCCTTGTTTTCGTTGTTTGGGTCATTTAAAAAATGTTGTCTATGTAACCGCCGTTACAACCCGTGAACACCTGGAGCTACTAATAAGACGAGCAATTAATAGCATAACGGCCCAGAAATTAGCGAACGTTCTTCGAGAAACAGCTATTATGCGAGTTCAGAAGTGCATTGACGTTAATGGACAGCATTTTGAACAACTGTTGTAATGTATTGTGTTAATTTTTTTATATTCCAAAACCACCTTATATGTGTAACAAGGTAATTAGAATAAAATTGTATTTTCTTATTTTCTTTTAGCTGCAATTTTATTTATATTTATCGCACATTTTAATACGACATATGAATAAATTTCTTATAATAGTACTAATAAATGGTATCGCGGTACCGACATGGTTCCATTTGAAAAAATTGAGTTTTGCCCCAAAAACAATTTTGGTGAATTTTATTTGCTCATAAATCACGTAATTTAATGTTTTTAACGAGATGTAGATTTTTGTAGTATTATTCAATTCAATTCAACATCTTACCTGATTACAACATCTTATCTCAAATAATGAATTGAATCAAAATGAACAAAAAGATTTACAAACATTAATTAATATGTGTATCAAACAAAATTATAACCAATTTTCTTCAAAACTAAAGGAGAGAAGGGGGTATACCATGATCCTGTTACACCCGATATTATGTTATGTTATATTTTATACATACAGCTTTGTCAATAAGATTATTTCATTCTTAAACAATAAAGCATATCATGATTGATGGATATGTACAGTATTTTAAGCATTTTGTAAATAATTTTTTGGTGGGGTTGAGCTGAAGAGCAGGGAGCACAGCCAATACCCATCCGAACTTCGCCTCGGATTTTATGGTTTATCAATGATTTTTGTTTAAGATCTCTAATTATTTCACGATTTTGCCGTGGAGGGTAGCACTTATTCATGTATGTGATTCTGGGAAAATTTCTTGAAAAAACTAAATCTACTTCTGTGTACATAGAAGATTTGTGCCATTAACGTTACTAAATAACGAAAGGCTGGTCGAATCTATGTGACATAAATCATCGCATAGTTCAGAAATATTAATCAACTATAACTAATTAAGAATTAACCCTACGTTCACTAATAAATATAAAACTAAGTGGTACATACTCCCCCAATATTGGTTTTGTTTTACCTTCTTAAGGGTTACAAATTAGCGAAGTCTTCTTGGATATACATACACCATGCTAAGTGCAGGACAATTACAATTTGCTTAAAACAATATGTTGATGAACTTGTTTCACGTACATTAATAAAAGCTAGATATTTTCATTATAATAATATAATTGTTTGGAAATATATTTCACCTGAATAACAAGGGCTAGTTGTATACAACATGTTGTTCCAAATCCGTAATTTGGGGGGTAAAAGTGGACAGTTTCTTTTTCACGGGATGAAATTCAGCGCATGGCGGAACAAACATTATTCTGTAACTCGTAGATGCTTTCAGTTTGCCGTGCGCTTTCTCTGCTGAAATTGCAAAGGCCGACTCGCAAAGTATTGACAGGCAATCCGCGTGCGTAACTTTATGAACTTTGCTGCACATTTTAAACAAAAGTAAAATAGTGTTCTGACTTTTCATTTGTGTTTGGCTTAGTGAAAAAAATCTGTTCACTTTGTCTAATCAACTTTTTAATAGAAATATCAGTGATTAAGTGTGTATAAGTATTTAAATATTCGACAAATTCTATAAGTTAGTGCTATGCTAATAAACTAAAGGTACAGTACTAAGGTAAATATATTTCTTTGGATATTGTTAATTACTTTAATATTTTTCTAAACCATATTAAAATTTAGAGAAAGTTATAAACTTTTTTACACACAGCTATATTATCAACTTATAATGAAGGTAATGTTGATATGTCAGAAATGCAACAGCTTTTTCGGAAATAACATGACGGTTAGTCGTATTAATGTCCAGGGTCTTATTAGTAAACTAAATTTATTAGAATTATTTTTAATTAGTGAAAATATAGATATTGTCTGTAGATCAGAGCACTGGCTTGTAAACAACGATCTCGATCTACCATTTTGAAAACTATGACATTATATTTTATTTTTCTAGATCAAACCATATTCGTGGTGATTCTTTGATTATGGAAAGATATTCTATTAATGCAAATTCATTGAAATCGATAAAATATTTGTCTGTTGAATGTAGCATTGAATTACGCGGCATATTATGTCGATTTAATAATATAAAATATATAATAATTACAGTCTATCGTCCTCGAAATGGCGACATAAAAATATTTTTTGCAAATTTACCTCTGGCTTTAATATAGCTATCTCAAAAACAAACTATACCGTTTGTCTATTTTACGTGGGCCACACCAAATATCGCGCTTAATATCTATTTTAGAAGAATAAAGTTTTAGAAACAGTTATCCCATTTTTGTGAGCTATATTTCAGTGAAAAGAGCCTACTTTGTGAGATATATTACAAAAACCTGAAAAATAGGAAAACCACAAGCGGTTATAGCTTCCTTATTTGAGGAAATACGAGAAAAGTTAAAGCGATGAAAGTTAACGGTAAAGACAATAAGATTAATAATGTTTATCAAAAAATTCGAAAAATGCAATTGGCTTTGACATACGCTCTTGTGCAAAAATAAAAAGAAGAAATCTCAGCGTAGGCCATGACACCATTAATTCCGTTCATTTTTTCTCTTTACAACGATATAAAACATGTCACAAAATTGTAACTGATAGTGTCAATATTTAATATTTTACGAAAACCACAATTCATACATTCTGTTACATGGCCTATGCCAATTTAACAGTTTTATGTAAAAACTAGTGTTTTGGTTATATTTAGTACGATCTGTATAACATTTTTTGATTCAGTTTTTGTAAGTGAAACTGTTTTCAACTAACAGAATTTTACTTGTATAACTGCTAAACTATTTCACACTGTTTTATGTACATATTTTATATATCTTAGGAACTCGGTCATATTTTTCTAAGCTACTATGTATCTCTGTTTCGTTGTAATACAGCATTAGTCCAGGAAACAATTTGTCTACAAAATTTAGTTACATCAGATACCTATAATTTTAATTTTTATATTTTTGTTTACTATGTAAGTACATATGGTTATTTTCTTTACCTTTTCTCATTCTATATATAGTATATCCTATAAGACGTAATATATTTACTGAGTTATCACAATACGTTTTTAATATTTCTTTACAGCTGTTCATATTGTCGGTTATGTACAAAATAGAAATTACAAACTGAGTCAAAGGCATTGGTATGGAAACAATAAAAACTTTATTATAGATTCCTTTTATCGATTATATGCCACTATTTTAGTTGTGAGTAAAGGAACTTGTAGAATTTGTGACCTGCAAATTGTTGCGCTTAACTCAACCATTGACAGATGGCCATACCTGTACTATTTTTATATTTTATAGCTTTCAATTTAATTAGGGAATTAGATTTTTCAAGTTTATTTTTTTGGTAGCATTATTTCCCAGTAAGTAGGACAAAAAAAGTTTACCTTATGAGTAAAACTCACCAGGAAATCATTTGCTTGCAGCCTTTGTACTGATTCGAACGTATATAATTTTTAACTGTGGACTTCAGTAATTGATATTGCATTTTTTAAATCCGCGTTAACAACGACATCCAGGTAATTTCATTTATTACTCATTTAAAATTTAATTAATCTTCAATTTTTGTCTTTGATGTAATTTCAATTATTTTTAAAATAAATTTGAATTCAAGGTCAATTCTTTTTAATTTAATAATATAATATGTACCACATGGTTTTAAAAATATTTTTTTCCTTTCTTTTTCATTTTTTTGGCAATTTATAGTTTTTATGAAATCAGCTTACATGCTTAGATGCTTAAATTGCTTAAATGCTTAAATGCTTACATGCTTAGATGATTAGATGCTTACATGCTTAGATGCTTATATACTTAAATATTTAAATTCTTAAATATTTATATATATTTATATGTACTTATGTACTTATATGTTTATGCACATATATACTTATACATTTCTGTATACGTTTCTGCATAGCTTCTTCATTCCTGCACAGCTTTTGCACAGTTTATCTTCCAAAAAGATAAAATTTCGTTAACTTTTAATAAACCATATAGTTGGTTAATTTTCCTACAACTTTCACCCCATTTCATTGAGAGACATAAATTGCCAAGGAAATTTTAGAATCCATTCTCGCAACAAGAGAAAATTGTGGGCCGGAATTGCTGTTCCAGAACCAGTCACCTCGACAACAGTCAATCTAGAATCCTGGTATAAATTTGTTATGTATATATATATATATATATATATATATATATATATTCACTTACTTACTTATGTATTCACTTACCTCTCACCGGTACACCATTTAGTTAAGTTTGTATAAAACTAACAGGTTGGCCACTGTCATTTGTCTGTTCCATGACCTATGGCATACTGATGAGAACTAATAAGTTCGAAACCGGTCTATGTCTGGTCGGGGAATTGACAAATGACATTGGCTACCAATCTTTCATGATTTGTAAGGTATAATTCAATGCAGGTCGGGGTATTTGCCTGCTGAGTAGTTGTTTCCTGCAAATCATGTATAATAACAGCATATGTATATATATATATATATATATATATATATATATATATATATATATTTTTTTTTAAGGTAAAATTAGATCGACTGGCTATTTAAGGTTAAAATTTTAAAAATTTAAACTTGGGTATGCAGTCGTGTGGCACAAAAAATTAAAGAAAACTCTTTATTTCTGTTCAAGCTTTCGAGGCTTTATTGTCTCTTCATCAGGAACGCTACAAAGTATGACATCATATTACACTTAAATTAGGGTTGATATTAGAGTACTTACGATATTTTGAGGTTATATAGAACTTGCACATGTGAAACAATTTTTCAAAAATATGGACCAACACTTATCACTAATAGTAGTTAACAAACTTACAAGTTAAAAATTATTTAAAACATAGATGGATGTCAATTGATAAAATAAAATTGTTAAAAACATTAAATTTAAAAAGGATTTAAAAAAGCATGGTATCCTGAAGGGATCCATCTTGTATTGTAAGGTTAAGTTGGAACTTCCTGTGAAGATGGCCAACCTGTCAAATTTATTCCTCAAGGATAAAAGTAACTAACCTGCACTTGTACCAGGTGTCCCATTCGATGCTATACCTGTTGGAATATATTGGTTATTGTTGTCAAGATGTAGAAGAAAGGTGTAAATAATGTTAAGCCCTTCTATGTCCTTTTTCGAGTTTAAAACGTTGTTACTTAAATATTCGTCATTTCGAGAAATTCTCGTTTGGGTCTATTGTTCTCCTTACCCAAAATACTAACGTCATCATATGCTACAACGTGATTGTTGTCAATGGTATGTTTTGCTAAAGTACAGGATTTCTTGTTATTCCTGATATCGCTTCTATGAGAAACCAACCGGTCCTTTAGGAGTCTACCGGTCTGGCCTATATATTTCTTATCGCATGCGCCACAAGGTATGCAATACACATCACCGGACATCTCCAACATCTGATCTTTGTCTTTTAATTTGGAAAAAATGTTGCCAATGGTAACATTGTTTTTGAAAGCAAGTTTGATATTATTGTAGTTATTGAAAATTCTTTTGAACTCAAACGTTAAGCCCTCTATATGAGGTAACGTATAATATACTACATTATTGTTGTTCTGTGGTGGAACATTATGTGGGTTAACAGCATCTATGGTAGAATCTCTACTAAACAAGAGTTTGTAAACTAGGTTAGCTGGATATCCGCTCATTTTGAATAAGGAACTAAGTTTTGTTAGATTTTGTTGTCCTAACGAAGTATGGCTGGTTTTGATGACTCTGTTTTTCATCCCTAGGATGATGTTTATTTTTTGTCGTTGTTGATGGAGGGACTCATAATGAAGAAACCTGCCTGAAGCACCTGGTTTAGTGTACCAGGAGGTAATGATAGTGTTTTCAGCAGTTCTAATGAGCTTGGTGTCCAAAAAAGGAACACTGTTGTTGCTGTCCTCCTCTTCGATGGTGAATTTTAACAGTTCATCATAACTGTTAAATACTTGTAAGAGTTCATCTTTGCCACCTTGTGGTATACGATCTGATACTAGGGATGAAAAACAGAGTCATCAAAACCAGCCATACTTCGTTACGACAACAAAATCTAACAAAACTTAGTTCCTTATTCAAAATGAGCGGATATCCAGCTAACCTAGTTTACAAACTCTTGTTTAGCAGAGATTCTACCATAGATGCTGTTAACCCACATAATGTTCCACCACAGAACAACAATAATGTAGTATATTATACGTTACCTCATATAGAGGGCTTAACGTTTGAGTTCAAGAGAATTTTCAATAACTACAATAATATCAAACTTGCTTTCAAAAACACTGTTACCATTGGCAACATTTTTTCCAAATTAAAAGACAAAGATCAGATGTTGGAGATGTCCGGTGTTGTGTATTGCATACCTTGTGGCGCATGCGATAAGAAATATATAGGCCAGACCGGTAGACACCTAAAGGACCGGTTGGTTTCTCATAGAAGCGATATCAGGAATAATAAGAAATCCTGTACTTTAGCAAAACATGCCATTGACAACAATCACGTTGTAGCATATGATGACGTTAGTATTTTGGGTAAGGAGAACAATAGACACAAACGAGAATTTCTCGAAATGACGAATATTTACAAAAGTAACAACGTTTTAAACTCGAAAAAGGACATAGAAGGGCTTAACATTATTTACACCTTTCTTCTACATCTTGACAACAATAACCAATATAATCCAACAGGTATAGCATCGAATGGGACACCTGGTACAAATGCAGGTTAGTTACTTTTATCCTTGAGGAATAAATTTGATAGGTTGGCCAACTTCACAGGAAGTTCCAACTTAACCTTACAATACAAGATGGATCCCTTCAGGATACCATGCTTTTTTAAATCCTTTTTAAATTTAATGTTTTTAACAATTTTATTTTATCAATTGACATCCATCTATGTTTTAAATAATTTTTAACTTGTAAGTTTGTTAACTACTATTAGTGATAAGTGTTGGTCCATATTTTTGAAAAATTGTTTCACATGTGCAACTTCTATATAACCTCAAAATATCGTAGGTACTCTAATATCAACCCTAATTTAAGTGTAATATGATGTCATACTTTGTAGCGTTCCTGATGAAGAGACAATAAAGCCTCGAAAGCTTGAACAGAAATAAAGAGTTTTCTTTAATTTTTTGTGCCACACGACTGCAATTTTTAAAATTACTGGTTGTTCGAGAAAAAGACACAACTGTACTTATTTTCACTATAGATGGTGCCCAATTTAACATCAATTTTTCTTTGTCTCCTTTTCTAAAAATAAACAGAAATCTGTTATTTATGCTGTACATATCAGAAAGGGTAAGTTTCTCCACTCTTACGAATACTCTGGACCCACGGACCTCTGCTCCGACTTAAACCAGCTAGTCGTCCGCATATGTTGCCTCAATTCTTTCTCAAAAATAAATAACATATGCCATAATACTTCACTTTGTAATAGTTATAATTCAGTTGTTACGAACTTCTAGCGTATGCGACCCACCATACGCTTTAGCGTTTTGTGGGCCGCATTATAACAACTGCTACACGTCCGAAACACATTTCGCTATTCTCCACGGGAGGGCGACACGCGAACAGCAGAGAGCGAAAGACAGGAAGGGAACCATTTTTGTTGGCTTGGCGTGATTGGGGGTAATTAGTGGTTATTCTGTGAACCTTGATTTTATCCAAGGCATCCGCGTGGATTTTAGAATAATCAACTCAAGAAAATTTCCTCAATCTGTTGTTGTTCCGTTTAGCGGAATATTTTGTGTTTGTGAGGAAATTTTATCTACGGAAGCAGGATATTAAATTACACAAGGTAAGCTAACCTCTTCACGCCATCTTGCCCGTTCTCTACCCACGTGTTTCGCAAATTTGCAGGCTTTCCTTTGGAAATACCGTGTCAACCTGAAAGGCGGACTCAACCCCATTCATCAGACTGTGGCTTTTGGTGGATTGTTCCCTCATCAGTGAGGTAAATTATGTTTCATTTGTAGGTTATGACAGAATTACTCACATTAAGCACGCTTCACGTGCATTTCTGACTGTGAATTAAATCGTGATATCTTTAGGGTTCTACGGACGGGGCTCCTACACACGTCAGTGAGAGTTCCACGGACGGGGCATCCACACACAGTGGAAGGTTCCAGGGCTGGTGAGGCTACGATCAACCCCATCCTTGGGTCAATTTCTTGTGTCTCGAAGGCATCTCTGCAGGGCTTCATTTCTTCCACGTCCGGACTCGGTATCGTACCACCCTGAATAAGTGTGTTGTTTTGTTGTGTTTTATTATTTTTTTACTTACCGGGGACCACCTTCAGTGGTTCCGCTGGACATCTACTCATACTTTTGGCATTTTAACCTGTACATATTTAAATATTTTATGCATATATTTACATATATTTAAGGAGGTTCTTTAAATCAAACCTTTGTGGCAGAATTTATGACCATTCATGATCATATTGTAAACCGATGTGTAGCTACACGATGCATTTTATGAATGTGTTATAACTTTTTAAGCATGAAATTTGCCACACCTTGTGAACATCACCAGGTTACATGCTAAAGAACCAATTTTGTAAATTGTTCAATATAGTGCAAGTGTCATTATTTCGTCTGCGACCACTACATAGGGAAACCTCAATGAGTTGTTAAGTAAGTAAACTAATAATTTATCATAGTTTATGTAAGCTTGGGCTTAACGCCCTGAGATAGTCTGAGCTAGAGAAATTTTATCGTAGGCACGTACATCACTTTCCGGGTAAGTCAGTGCCTACGGTATCTGCTACGCCACAGTAGCCCAAGTGATTTCGTTACGTAATATCTGATAATCATTTAGATCCAACGTATCCATTGGTTTATGTACGTTCAACTCGTAGCACAGTAATTATTTATTACAATTTAATACAAACAAATATCTCATAAATAAAAATACAAGTACAAAATGAACATTAAAAAAAAACAAAAATTATATATAAAAGTACTACATACTACCATACTGAAAAGAAAATGTGTGTATTTATTTTTCTAACTTCAAACGCCCAAATTGTGTACCATGCATTCTAATACACAAACCTGCTCTACGAGACATCTCACTCATTACATTTTGGAGCATTTCAGGAGTAATTGCCTCACATGCGTTTCTAATTCTGGTTTTGATGTTCTCAATATTTTCAGGGGCAGTTTGAAATATCTTGTCCTTAATATAAGCCCAGATGAAAAAATCCAAGGGAGTAATATCTGATGATAGAGCTAGCCTTTGAATGGGTCCATAGGTGCCTATCGAGCTATCTGGCAAACCTTGATTTAAGTAATTTTTACTCTTACCTCCTTTCACTTATTATACATTTTTGGGAAAGAATTGAGTCAACATATGCGGACGACTAGCTAGTTTAAGCCGGAGCATAGAGTCGTAGATCCGGAGTATTCTTAAGGGTTGTGAATCTTACCCTTTTTCGAATGTACAGCATAAATGACAGATTTTTGTTTAGTTCGAGAAAAGGAGACAAAGAGAAATTGATGTTATATGGGCACCATCTATAGTGAAAATTAGTGGGGTTGTCTTTTTTTTCTCGAATAATCAGTCTCCTATACACCAGACTGAAATTGTTGGTAAGAAAAATAAAAAGATAAAATGAATGATAAAACATATTACATGAATAAATATATACATTTTATAATGTAAAATATGAGATTTTAAGTTTTCTAATAATATCGGCAAACAAAGAATAATTAATAGTAAAAAAAGTCAATAACAGAATCCACTAGATTCCTGAACTGAGTATTGTTGACAGCGAAGAGATCTGGAACGGCAATTCAGGCCCCAATTGTCTCTTGGAATATAGAATCTAAGGGTTTTCTTGGCAATTTAGTTTACTTTTCTCAAAGGAAATAAGTTTTGAAGATTGTAGAAATATTGTTCAACTTTGACGTTGAATATAAATTTATAATTAATGTAAATTCTTGCTAAGTACAAATTTTATTGTGAAGAAACTCAATCTTTAATTTGAAGAAGCTGAATTTTTATTATATAGCTTAAATTTGAATATACAAAAGAATTTTGAATATAAAGCATAAAAGCTTAAAGCATAAAGTATAGTAAAAAGTAAAAAATGAAAAGAAAAGAAGATTTTATGACCTTGCGATATGTATAGTATTTTAATTAGTTATTAAATTAAAAAGACTTGAATTTAAATTTGTTTTAAAAAAATTAAAATTACATTAAAGACAAAAATTGAAATTTACTAAAATTTTAAATTACTAATAAATAAAATTTACCTGATTGTTAAACACTTGTATAACATGGATTCAAAAATGTTGTATGAATTACTGAGGTCGCACGGTTAAAATTTGCAAGTTTGAATCAGTTCAAAAGCAGAAGGCAAATGATTTCTTAGTGATTTTTAATTAATAAAGTGAACTTTTTTATCTCATATTTTCCTATATAATACAAATACACAAACTTGAAAAATATAGTTTTACTAAATAAAAATTTAATGTTGTAATATGCAGAAAATGGTACAAATGCTGCCATCTGTTGATGGGCAGCTTAAGCGCATAACTTCGATTGTTTAGGTAGATTCCCTTTCTCGCAATTAAAATAGTGGCAGGTATATAATCGATAAAAGAAATCTATAATCAATAATAGTTTGAGATTAGTTGCATACCACAGATTTACTTTGCAATTTGTAATTTCTATACATAACCAACAATACGAACTGTCGTAATAAATTGTTTACAAACTGTTTTGTAAAAATTCAGTAAATATATTACATCTTATAATATATACTATATAACAGGTTAATGAGAAAGTTAATGGTAAGAAAAATAACTACATGTATAATAGTAAATAAAATATAATAATGAAATATCAATAAATGTAAATGTTTTGTAGACTTGTAGACAATTGGTTTCCTGAACGCTGTAACAGAGATTAATCAAAATGCTATGCAGATCATGCTAAATAGAAATAAAATACTAGTTATTGTATAAAATTGTTAAATGGACATAGACCATGTAACAGTACATATTACAGCAGTGTGAGGTGGAGCCCCATCTTGTTGAAAATATGAATAAGTTAATCTTTCTGCCACTAGTAATTCATAATCAAAATCTTAAAGTTCGTTTTACAGGAAATTAAGGTATCTACGAGCGGTTAATTTGCCATCAGCCATTTGCCAGATTTTGCTCCAGAGCATCTGGAAATCTATCTCCGTAAACCGTGACTACCATCTCAGAGTCAAAATGACAATAAATGCTAATCATATCGAATTTGTTATTATCGGTGTACACCATAATTACTGATATAAAATTTGTCTTAGAACTCGACAACGCAACATACAACTGTAGCAATCTGTCAAATTTGTTAATAACTGTATACATTGTTTTTCACAATAATAAGAAGCATATAACAAAGGATACAGAGTGTATATTATCATTAATTGAATAGTAAATATATACACTAAAGTAGGTACGTATTGTTATTTTATTTTGTTTGTGCCAAAAAAGGTGCAAACATTACTAATGTAAATATATTATTAACAATCATAATAACTTACTTTATTCTTAAAGTATAAAACACTGATTTTATTATATCTTTTTCACAATAGATTAATGTAGGTAGTATGTACAGGCAGCGGATCATGCTACTTAGATTCTTTGTAGTACTTTTTTCGTCTCATTTATCATTTTTTTTTTTACTTTTTACTTCTTAGGAATCATTTTGTGTATAAACAAATAAAAATTTATCTTTATCTTTAGTGGTAATTAAGAATGTGGGTTAATGGGTGCAGTTAAAGAAATATTAAACGATCTACCTTCTTACACTCCAAATGATACCTTATATATAAATAATGTAGCTAAATACGATGCAAATATAAACAAACATAAGCAAAGTCCTTTTCTAAATTTAATTCACATGAATATAAGGAGCATCCACATAATTTTGACCAATTTCTTATATTATTAAACAGTTCAAAAATAAATTTTGATCTTATAATTTTATCAGAATCCTGGCAGATAGAAACAACAAAAAATCTGCAGATACCAAATTACGCATGTTATTATAGTGCAGCCCAACTTTAATAAAAATGATGGAGTTGTTATTTACGTCCACCAATCTTTACCAACAAACATAGAACATTTAAAAAAAATTAAGTTACTTTCTCCAAAATAGAATGACTCAAAGAGGGTAAAAAAAAATAACCTTATAACCTACCGCCCGCCAATATATTTGTTGACAATGTAACCTCAATATTAAACAATGAAAATCAATGACTTAGAATTATTTGTAGGCGATATTAATTTAGATATTCTTAAAGAGAAAGAAATTAACGTGGTTCAGCAATACTTAAATGAATTATGTCAGAACGGATTTTATCCACAAATAAATCAATCCACAAGAGTTGACGAAAATTGCTCATCATGTATAAATCACAACTTTCTGAAACTGTCTAAAAATGATTCATCTATATGCTTACTTACCATAAATAAAACCAGCATTACAGATAATTATGCAATAGCGATTAGTTTAGTACAAAAAACAAAAAAGAAAAACGAAATAAAAAATGAAATTAGAGTTTACGAAAAAATTGATTATAGTAAATTAATAAAAATTCTAGAAAAGGAAAGTTGGTTTGATATTTTAAATGAGTCAGAGGTGGAATTGGCGACAAATAAATTCTAGTTAAATGCATGCCATAAGAAGCGCCATGACCAAGCATTATAATAAGACAAACAAAATTAAAAAATTAAAGCCATGGATTAGTGAAGGTCTCGTTATTTCGATTCAGGAAAGGGATAAACTTAAAAAAAATTAATAAGAAATCCTTACAATGTCGATTTAAAAGAAAAATATAGACTATACTGAAATAAAATAAATAAGTTGATGAAAATGACAAAAAATGATTATTATAAAACAAAAATCCAGGAAGCAGGCAATGACATAAAACGAGTATGGTCAATAATCAAAGAGTCGACAAACGAAAATGTATCAAAAAATGAAATAAATCAAATTAAATTAGATAATGGCCGTATAATAGGTAATAAAATGGAAATTAGCAATGAATTTATTAATTATTTTTCAGAAATTGGAGAAAAAATGGCAGAACAAATTTTGAATAGTAGTAATAACTTAAATAAGCAAAAAAATTAATTTACCCCTGTAAGTACTGAATACGTTTATTTATTTCCTGTAAGCGAAATCTTAAACAATATAAACGATTTAAAAAACAGCTCATATCCTGGTTTAGATAATATAGGGGTAAATACAATCTGCTCTGTATATAATTAAACCTCTATTGCACATTATACATTTAGCGTTTGTGAAAGGTAAATTTCCTAGTCAATTTGAAAAAGCTTGGATCAAACCTATATTCAAATCTGGCGACTCACTTGAGATGAATAACTATCGGCCAATCTCAATTTTAAGTAATTTTGCCAAAATAATGGAAAAATGCACAAAAATTGAAGAGTCTATATATAATTCTAAGTCTCCTAGGAGTCGGCCAGTCATATACTTTGATATGACACTTTTAGTTATCCATTAATCTGCAAAGGTTTTATCAAAGGTTATGCAGAATTCAATTTTTAAACTATGCCATCGTTAGAATTCTCGTAAAAGTTGATAGTTTTGACAATAACATTAGTAACTTATTAACAGTGATAAATCAACTTATAAATTTTAAAGCTCCAGTTCAAAGTAAATTGAATGACCGTAAATGCAATTAAATTAGTGCGGATGGCAAAAGATAAAATGTATTAAGTGCAACCAAAATAATTTTTTTTGCCGATGTTGCTACTAAAGAGATTAGTAACTATCAACCCAAAAAATAATCAAATAAGAGTAAAACACATAACCATCGCAAATCTATTTGAAACCATGACAATTTGTTATAACCTCAAACTGGCTATTCGTTATTTTTACATTTCAGGTGAAAGATAAATCTGTAAATTATATAGTTAAGAACTTCTAGAATTCGTTTCACTGGGAAATTCTTTCAAAATTTCAGAATCCATTATGTTTTAATAAAAAAATATCTAGTAATATTTCAACACAGTTGACACGATTATACAGTTGTAAATAATCTGAAAATTACTTGTTATAATTTTACCTAGCTTGCTAAATTGTTAGGAATGCAATTAATGTGTTTTAAATTCGTTCGTTTTCATATCTTCAAATAATATATTTTTTGTTACAGTTTTGTTGAGGAGAGCTAGACGCTTTCAGTAATAAGTTTGAAATTTCAAACTTAGTATTGGTTCCACTCTTGAAAAGAACTAAAACAAGCCGAAACACGTGTTGAGTTTTAATAAAAAATTTTCGTCGATCGTGTATTAACGGTGTTTGATTAATGTGTACAAAATTGTTTATTAATAATGGTAATAATAATATTTATTGAAAAAATATATAAATAAATATACAATTTCAAAAGGGGAAGGCACTTCAAGAATGCATTTTTCAGCTCCCCCTATAAATCTAAATCTAATATAGACATAAATAAACAGGTTAATATAAAACAAAATACAAGTAACCTATTTAGCACATTACTATGTCAAGAGTTTTTGTTTAATTTTTTGTTTAAATTGATACATTGAAGGATGGAGAACAAAAATACTATGAAATTGGTTAAGTATTTCAGGTACCATATAAGAATAACAAGACTCAAACTTTTAAGTGCCAGGCACAGAAATGCTGTAAGTATCAGGAGAGTGAATATTTACGTTATGTGCTTGAGTTTGGCTCTCAAGAAGGTTATACAAATATAATAGCGAATGTTGATGAAGAATATTATAAAGCAATCAAGAGTACAACATAGTGTATCGATTTTTAATTTTTAATAAATTTAGGCTATTGTATAGGGAGTGATGCTGTGCATTTTAATGATATCGTGTGTGTGCCTTAAGCAACTATTTTGTAAGATCTGTATTTTGTTTTGAAAAGACTTAGTCAAATACAATAATATACACCACTTAAATAATCGAAATTGCTTAAAATTACCGAGTTTGCAAGTTTCCACTTAACATCTGATGGCAGAATATATTTATATTTATAAAGAGTTTTAAATTATGCATAGGATTTGTTACATGGCCTATGTCCATTTAACGATTTTTATATAATAACTGGTATTTTACTTATATTTAGCACGATCTGTATAGCATTTTGATTCAGTTTTTGTAAGTAAGACTGTTTCAACTATCTTCAGCTATGCATTTATCTACTTCTATACATGTAGGTACTTCTATACCATAGTTATTTCTCTGCATCATTTGTTTTTACGAATAATTACTTTTGCCTATTGAGTACTGTTACGTATTAAGCAAATTTTAACATCAACTTTCACTGGAATCAAACGCCTTCTTGCAAGGATAAATTGCCAAATTATTTAGATTGGGTGCTGTACAAGACAATTGGGTCCTGAATTGCAGTATCAGAGCTTTCTATTTTCACCTCTACTGACTAGAAATCCAGGAGATAGGTATCAAATTCAATATTTTTTTGTATTAAAATTATTATTTTTTCATTGATATAATTTTGTTAATAAAATTTCACCTAAAGTTACATTTCAAGTAACGTATATATTTTTCCCAAGGATTTATATTGTGAATATCAAATTTTACTATTTTATATATAACATCATATTATAAAATTTCTTTATTTATGTAATATATTTTATGATTCATTTTATTCATATTTTTATTTCCCTTGCCAATAATTTCAGCCTCGTCTATAGGAGACTGGTCAACTGGTTTGTCTTTTATGTTATACATCCAAAGAGGGTAAGTTTCACAACTCTTACAAGTGCTCCGAACCCATGACTTTTTACTCCGGCAAAAGCCAGTTAGTCGTTCGCACATGGTGCCCCACTTGTTTCCCAAAACTAAACAATAAGGGAAAAGAGGTAACAGTTTGTTGATATTTTGCAGTTAGATGATTTTCGAAGCACAGATGATTGTCAAAGTTACACCAAAGTTTTTAGCACTTTGTTAAAAGTTAACACATTTTCATGCAACGATAAATCATAATTTGTATAATGGGAAGCTTTATCACATACAAAACTGGTCCCTACACACATCGGGGTTGATTTCGCAGGACTAATTATAAGACCATTGTCATTAGACCACTAAACGATTGCTGTCAAATTTTCATTTAAAAGTTGTACAGCTTCGCTGGACTGCACTAGGTTACAGGATATGTAGATTTGAGTATCATCTGCGTAAAGAGGACTCCACAGTTTGGGGATAATATTGTAGGAAGATCAGTAGTGAAAACTGTAAACATTAATGGTCGCAAAATGCTTCCATGAGGAATATCACACGCTACTTTTTATTCAGATGAAGACACGTTGTCCAGTCTAACGACTTGAGATCGGTTGGAAAGATAGCATTTGAACCAGTTCAACAATTGCACGTTGATGTTATAATAATGCAATTTTGCCATGACCTCTATTAATGAAAGACATTATTATTAATAAATGATTTTAGTATAAACATACATAAAATCAAATATCTAAATCAAAACCCCATGTCATCAATATATCTGTCAGTGTCAAGCTTATAATTTCTGAAATCTAATAATAACAAATAATAAATAATAATAAATACACCACAGGTAATGACGACCCCCTTTATCCTGGAAGGCTCTAGAAGAGCCTTGTGTGGGAGGGGGCTGCACATTTAGAGACAAGGGACACACCCAATATCCGCATATAGTGCAAAAATCCCTCTCACAGTATTTTCAACTGCCACGACCGGGGATCGAACCCGGAACTTTTGGGTGAGAGGCAACCACAATTCAGATGATACTAATTGATGTATAATTGAATTGTACTTGGTTTAATGAAACAAATATTTAAAATCAGATTTCCTCCATGTTTTAAAACTGGAGTAGATAGAAAAAAATTGTAACTAACTCGTATATTAAACGGCGATTAATAATCTCGACAATTAATATATCTCAATTTTATTAATCGCAGTTATTAATACACTATTCTGAAGCATCAAAACGCATAGAATTGTATTTATGTGTATTTATTAATAGTGTTTCACTTGGTGCCATCAGCGAAATCTATTCAACTTTCGTAATTCGATAAATTTAGTAAGTATATGTGAATGAATAATAATTCATGGTTTATAATGTCAAAGAGAGATAAAACGGAATAGAATAAGATAATTTAAGAGGTATCAGTAGTATTTGTTAAATCGTTTGTAACTTTAATCAGAACATTCTGTGATAACATATTGTATAGATGGTATTAGATAATTTATTGCTAGTTGAATGCCGTTTTAAACGATCTGAAGTTCAGTTATTTTAGACTTCGCAGACATTAATATTAGAAGCACAGCTTATACTGCTTTACATCGAAATAGATATTAGGCACCATGTGAGAAAATGTATTACTACATGCATATAGGTATGTAATGCGTCTCTGCGGAGTGTTATTACATACAGTGTGTAGCTAGTTTATTAACTGATAACAGAGTACTATCAAACAATAAAGAATCCTAAAAATAATATGGGGTTTGAAGACAATACATAATTTTTAAGAAAAAGAGTAATTTAAAAAAAAATTGCTTAAGAACTTCTGGCCAGGCGAGGAAGTGATCTGCAAACCTGACTTTTGACTTAAAACAAATTCTGAGACATTTCCGTTAAGTTCTGAAACAGTTACCAAATAAAATGAAATTTTTTAAAAAACTGCCACGGAAAAATTTGCGTTTTGAAAATCAATAAATAATTCTCTTGTTCAATTTTTGGGTATATTATTCAGAACTGCATTACTTTTTACCTTCATTAGACTAATAAAATCCTCTAGATAGAGATAACAAAGTGGGTGGGAAGGAGGTACAACAGGAAGGTGGTCTTCCAGGCTGATTCGGAGTATAAGAGTGTGGATAGATAGAAGCCACGGGGAAGTGGGCTACTACCTCACGCAGGCACTTACGGGATACGGAAATTTCGCCAATTTCCTCTTAGGTATGAGAAAGAGGGAAACTAGGGAATGTGTCTACTGCGGTTAGAGGATCGATGCCGAGCATACGATATTCTACTGTAATAGATGGAATGAGGAAAGGGAGATTGATAAGAGCTGGAATGCGGTAGGGGTGATGGTTAATAGAATTATGAGGAAGAAAGAGGAGGATGAAGAAGATTTGGCGCATATTTGAAGGGAGAGGAATGAAAATGAAAGAAGGAAAAAAATGATTGACCATGTACTCTGATGGGAAGCGCAAACAGTGCCAAAGTGCTTGGAAACACTGAGAGGGAAGGGTTTTAGTTGGTGAAAGCCCAACACTACCCGCGAAATTACATCTTCTCGCTGGCGTCCGAAAAGATTTCCCCTCCACAAAAAAAAAGACTAATAAAATGATAATTTTACTTACTTGGTTAGGGAAGTACTCTCAAAAACAATTCCTTTTATTTGGAAAGTATAATGTATAATAAAACGTATAAAACATTAACCAATAACTTAAAACATACACTATTTTGCAAAAACACGCATATTAAAATATTAGAAAAATACAAATTAAATGCGTATTCCAATATCTTCCTCACAACAATTACATTGCGCTATTTCATCACCTTCAGGTTCCCCTTCGAGACCCATCTCTTCCCTTCCCTGATATTTCTATATATTAATTCTTTATATAATTTCAACGCATTGTTCTCTCTCCAGTTTTTCTGATAATGGTTCCATATACTGTAAATATTTTGCAATTTTATCCATTTCACATCGTTAACCAAGTCATTTTCTTTTGAACAACACCCCCCGTCTCAATAGATTCTTCATGTCCGATACATCTCTGCGATAAAATGGTTACAATACCATTTTGCATTGCCCATTCACTTTTTTGATAACAATTCTTTTTGCTTCTTGAATACCATTAGCTTTTCTGAAAACAGTAGAAAGATCCTTTCAGTCATATAACTTCGAATCCCACTCTAAAATATTGGTACTTCCTACTTCGTTAAAGAGTTCCCAATAATCTTCTAGCAAAATTTCACTTTGTTTTCGCAATAGTTTTCTCTATCCTTCCAAAGCTAGTAAGCATGAGTGACTCCTCACTGAGAAGAATAATGTAATTTCCTATAGCTTATTAGGAGCTTTTTTCAAAAACCAAAATGCTAGCATATTCAAGATAAATAAATTCTTACTTTGTCTGCCGCACCCATCGGCGAACAACCTAAGTTTCTGATAAATGGCATCAATCTCATAGGATGACAGAATATGGTACACAGCCGATTGTATCCCATTTAGCTTGATCTTCTGTCTAACTATGAAAATTTGGATTTTTTGTTTGCACATCGGTAATGCAAAATCTATAACCATAGTTGGCGTAAATAAAACGCTTCACCTGTATTAATTTTTAGAAGTATTAGAATCTGCTGTAGGTCGAAAGAGAAGGTTGATGAATTAGCAGATACTTCTTTCAAACACATGTGAAATTGATTTGCTCTTAATTTTTATGGTGTTCTTGAGTCGAATGCCAAGGCTGCAAACATTAGTAGCGAGTGCGACATTGTATTCGATTACGAAAATATAGAAAATCTAGGTTTGGCTTTCCAATTAACTTCAACAGATGCATTACAAATTCTAGATAATTTAGCTATATTAAGTTCTGAATGAAGTTAAAAACTTTTAGATTTACTCCTAACATAATGGTCCTCTCATTTTTTCTATGAATAACCTAACACTATTCTTCCTTTGTTGGTATCTAGCCGACTTCCTATTTCCTCCTCTATATTCCATAATTTACCCTCGTAATAATTTGTTCTTGCCAATTGTTACTACATTATGCGAAGACAATCTGAATGCGGACAAAAATGTTTTCTTGCATACTTCTAGCTGCCTGCCGTCTTTTTTTAATTAATACTTTATTCTTAGCATCCAACCGCTGCTTACCTTTGGGTTTGGGTTTTCGAAGGAAAATTAAATTAGAAATTTTTCTATCAATTTTCAGTTAAATCGGAGCAGGTAAACCTATTTTCGCATTTTAACAACATCTTCTCGCCTAATCTCTTTGCAGGACCTCTTACCAAATTTTTTTTGAATATCCTGAAAAGTAGCATATGAATGAAGGCTTAGGTCGAGTATATCGCCGTCTATATCAGAGTAGTCAATTTTCGTCAATATTGACAAATACAATAACAACTGTGGAACTAAATTCTGCCGTCCTAAGCAAAAGTGCAGTATCTGCAAAAACTCTGAAGCTTAGAAAATAGCAAACTAAGTTCAGCTTATTCTCCTTTTCAATATAATAATCCAGTCAATGAATACATAAAAACAGGGTTTGTTTGAAAATGGTCGGGAAGTTTTGAAACTTGGCATACACCTAGATCTTCTCCTTTAACATACGTTTTATTGGAAATTATCTACAATTCAGCTCTGCTGCAAAACGAACCTTCCATCTTGCTTCTCTACCACCAACACGCAAGGCCGCTCGACAGCATTCATATAGAACTTAACATCAAGTTCAACAGTGGCTTGGTGTGCCGAAAAATCCACTCGATTAGGGATGGAAAGTATTCAGAAATAACCTGATTGCCATAACTACGCAGAAAGAACCTGCTCCAGCTAACTTTCTCAATTGCATTTTTTGCAAATATCACAAACGTTGTGGTTCTGCGTGTAGCTGTCGCAAAGCGGGTTTGAAATACTCCAGAATGTGTGCTATTTGCAACGGAAATGCATACAGCAATGTAGCCGACATTGGATGACGACCATGATGGCGAGCTTTACGTGCTCCAGAACATAAATAGTGTTGCTGAGGATGTTATAGAAGATGCAGAGATCTCGGATGATGATTGCGCCGGTCCGTCGGGACTTTGATTTAGAGACGGAACTGTGGATTAGGTCTACTGGGAATACCACAAAAATAAACGCGCCGATTTATTTATCTCATAGGTAGCGTGGAAACGAGAAAAATATCACAACCTACATTTTTTTCCACATATAGCGTCGTTACAGGTGATAAAACATTGCCAATAGTTGTGGTGAAACAGCTGCTTTATTTTTATTACACGACGGGAGAACTCTTTTTTTCCGAATTTAAGAAGCTATATCTCTGTAAATACTGATTGTACAAAAAAATAGTAAAAAGCTAAATCTTAGATTAGGTATTTTTCCAAAAAACGTACGGTAAGGAAGATATGGCTAATTCTCTAATTTCATGCGCCATTTTTCCAAGATGGCAAAATCAGCTGGATTAAAGACCTCAAGATCTAGGTATGTGTTCATTGACTGGAGTATAACACATGTTCTTTGGAAAAATGAATATATTTAGTGTAAACATCACCTCAGAAATCTATTGATACCATTATTTTCATTTTTCTTTCAATTTATTCACACAAAAAGTACAGATACGGCATTTTTCAATAGAAAATTCTGATATTATAACGTCTCTATTTTTCACAAAAACGCTGCTGATTTTCTTAACTTGTCTAGTCACGTTAGTACTTTCTGGAAAAAGTTGTTTATTAGGGATTGTATTGGTAACTTCTAAACCGTAAGTTATAGAAGGTTCGTTAAACTAAAGGAAAGTTGAGCTATTTAAAGCTCGTTAAAATGTAGTTTTCATATTTGAAAAGTTTTCAATAGTTTCAGCGATATCCTGAAAACGTGAAGTTCGCCACATTTTCATTTTGCTAATAAATCGCGAATGATAGGATTTAGAAGAAATGACTATTTAAAATGATCAGATTGACGCTAAGCGTCACGACGCCCAACTTTTATTTTTGTTATGGATGCCTGTAATTATTTTAAGGAACTCGAATTGACATCATCTTATTTATAATAAACCGTGTAAATTTATTTTATAAGATAGGTCTGTGCAAGTGTCGTTGTCACCCTTAGGCATTTGATTATACAACTGACGATATTCGCAGTGTTTTCAATTTTTTTTGTTTAGAATTTAACTTGTTCTAGTTTTGGTTTAAATTATAGAAAAACTTGTTATTTAAATTATTATTAAAAGTATATATATATTTTTTAATTATGTATGGTGAGGTATACACTGGACAAAAGAAAAGACATATTCGAGCTCTACATCAAATGCTATAGATATTCTGTACGAGTAAAAAAAACGGTATGTAGAGTTGCATCCCGAGAGAAATCATCCGATATTAAAATATTTCGTCGTTTATCCCAAACTTTGGCCTAATGTGGTTCTTTCAATAAAAGTAGAAATAACTACGTAAGAAGCAGGGAACCCGTGAGAGTGATTAATGTTTTAATACAAATTCATATAAACCCAGAAAATTTTGGTAGAAATATAGCAGCTGAATGAAATTTATCTAACAGTCGCGTTCAGCAAATATGGGTACCACGACTGCAGATATCAGCCGGTTCAAAATCTAAATCCTAATGATCCACAAAGAAAGCTGGAGATTTGTAATAGGTTTAGGTGCAAGTTAACTACCGATAATAATTTTCCCTTTAAAATTCTCTGGGGAGATGAAACGTCGTTTACAGATAAAGGGATGCTTAATGGAAAAAATAAGCATTTCTATGCAACAAACAACCCTCACCTCGTACAAGAGGTACGACCTCAGGTTCAGTTTTCGATACATCTATGGTGGGGCCTGATAGACAATAAAGTATTGGGTCCTTATTTCATTGAAGTCAACCTCAATGACCAAAAATATGCTGAAATCCTTGAAGAAATGATTGAAAATTTACCACTAGACATTTAACAACATCTTCGACAAAACAGGATCTGGTTTCAAAAGGATGGAGCTGGTTCTCATAATGCGGCATACATTAGAAATTATTTGAATGAATCATTTCCCGGTTCTGGTTGGGAACAAGAGCACCAGTGGCGTGGCCTGCTAGGTCGCCAGATCTTAATCCTCTGGATTACTATCTGTGGGGATATATTAAAAATAAAGTGTATGGCAGGCCTGGTAGTACCATAGAAGAACTACAAGAAAAAATAGTGGAAGGATTTGACACATTGAGCTTGAGGCAATTCAAGCAACATTTCAACAGATATTCACATGTCTTCAACAAAACGGAGCATATCTTGGACAATTAATGATATGATGTCTTTTATGGTTTTCTACCTATTTATTTATTGTTTTGAATTCAATAAAAATTATACATTGAAAATTAAAGCTTTCTTTTATTTGACTTACTAAATTTTTCAGTAAAAGCTGCAAAATAACTAGAAAACGTTTTCTAAAAAAATATATTTTTGCATTTTTGATTGGAAATAGGCATCGATATGAATGAACAGAAATGATACATTGTCAAAGGAACCCGTACATTTCTTATAGGAAATTGCCCCCTGTGAAACTCGCTGGAATCGATATATGTTATTCCCTTTGAGCTCCTGATCAAATGTCCTCATGGCCACAAGGTCGGATAATGTACAGTTTTCCAGATATGGGGGGGGAGGACAGTCGATTTTTCGGGATTTTTTCACTAATATTATGGAGCCATGGTCCCTTCAATGCGGCTCCGCTAGTTCTACGGGGGTTTTTCGGATCGCTGATCTCAAATCAGATGTCAAAAGTTATATTTGACAGTTGACAGTTATCTGTGGCACTGTCAACTCGCCATATTTTCCGAAAAAGATTTGACAGAATACATACAAGGGGTTTGTTGGGTCGCTGATTTCAAATCCGATGCCGAAGGTGGAATTTGACAGTTGACAGCTGTCAGTAGCAGTGTTAGCTGTATTATCCGGAAAAGATTTATCATAGTGTTCCCGAGTCACGCTAAAAGTAGATGCAAACAATGAAATCAATATGTTGTATTTGAGCACTTTTATAGTATAGTAATATACTATATACGCCAGTACGAAATGAAATTCTTTTTGTTGATTGCTGCCCGAATTATAACGTGATTTTACATTTGAGCCGTTCACCAGTGCTGGTCAGTGAAGGAGTATATAAATAAATAAATAAATATTTTTCGGATAATACAGCTAACACTGCTACTGACAGTTGTCTACTATCGGATTTGACATTAGCGATCCAAAAAACCCCTTGTATATATCCTGATAAATCTTTTCTGGAAAATAGGGCGAGTTGACATTGCCACTGACAGCTGTTAACTGTTAAATGCTACTTTTGACATTGGATTTGAAATCAGCGACCCGAGAAATGACCGTATAACACTGGCGAGCTGCATTGAAAGGACCATGAGTCCATATTATTAGTCAAAAAATCCCGAGAAGTCGACTTTTCCCTCACCATATCTGGAAAACTGTACTTTCGATCAGGAGCTCCAGAGGAATAATATATATCGATTCCAGCAAGTTTCACCGGGGGCCATTTCCCATAAGAAATGTGAGCGGTCCTTTCAATGTTTTGACTGCGCGACACTCAGCACCAATATCCTATAAAATGAATGTTCACGGTTTGGTATAACTAAGATGATGCCAATTAAATTTCCTTAAAAAAATTACAGACGTCCACAAGAAAAATGAATGTTGCGCGTCGTGACGTTTATGTCGATTTATAAAAATACAATTTTGATAACACCATTCAACTTTTATTAAAAGTTTTTTCTTCTAAATCCTATCATTCGCGAATGAAAATATGGTGAAATTCACTATTTTTAGGATATTTCTGAAACTACCAAAAAATTTTCAAATGTGAAAACTACATCTTAACGAGCTTTAAAGTGCTAAACTTTTCTCTAATTTATCCGACATTCTATCTCTTACGGTTTAGAAGTTACCAATACAATCCCATTGAAGTGGACAATCTGTATATCCAGATACGAATACTAAAATACCATTAAACTCGTATATTGCATACGATGCCTGTCTCTCAAAAGAAAATAAATACTGCCCAGAAATAATTGAAAACTGTTGTGTACTATATATTACAGCTGTGCTTCAATATGTCCATATTCATTCATGTTTACGTGCTTCCAATCTGTTACATATGTGTGGAAAGGCGGGGGCGTCCATAAATGCTACAGAATTCATTTTAAGTATTTACAAACGAACATCGACTTATAGTCAACAATCAAATGCTTACCTTGTAAGTAAGATTATCTGAAGGTGCTCTAGCAATTTGTCTAAAAAATTGCTAAATTAAGATTAATCCGACAAGATAATCTGGTAATTAAAGGCCTCCCTTGTTGCTTGTTATGCTAATAGAAGCATGTTATAAAAGTAAGAGAGTTTCTTTTTCGATTCTCGTTTATTAACCGCCTCCAGAAAATGTGAAAATCTGGCGCGTGGAAAAAAGTTGCGTAGGAAAATCTAAACTTTAGTTAAAAATTCCAATCGATTTTCAAATATAAATACTCTGGTATTAAAATATTTACATATCTATACAATATACATTATGATACTACTACTACTGCAAAATGTACTATATGATTAAAATTTTCTTGTTTAGTTTATAAATGTTCAATTGAATTGAAGCGAAATTTTGTAAATGATTTCTTGGTATTATGTTTAGATTCTATGTATTAAAAGTCACTGTGCTTAAAGCTCATCTAGTATTCTACAAAGTGAACTGCTCCTATCGGATCTTATTTCGTACTTACTGTCGTGAGCAGAAAAAATAGGACAACTTTTTTTTCTAATGTAAATCTATCTCTAATTGAATATGTAATGAGTAGCCGAAATAAAAGTGATATCACTTTTAATTTATTTCTTATTTTAATGCTGTAGTTATTGCTATAGTAAATGATGGATGGATAATAAGACAAATTGCACTGCGTTATAACATTAATAAAAATTTGGTGTGTAACTTTTAAGAAAGTGGAGAATAAACGGTACGATTAGTAGAAATCCTGGATCAAAGGACAAAGGATATCCTACTTAATAGGAAGCTAACTATTAATATTTCGGCGCCATTTCGCCAACTTCTATAAGTCTGTTTGGCATAGAATTAAATAACCTTATACAATAATCATTAGTAATAATATTTTCCCATGCATTATTTACTATTTCCAGTAATTCTTCGGCATTCCGTGGTCTCACATTTCGTTTTTGGATACTTCTTACAAGTAGTCCCCATACTTCCTCCACAGAGTTAAGATTTGGACTATAACTGGGCCAGTTAAGAACATTGATGTTGTTATCTTGAAACCAGTTAGTTACGGTATGAACAGTATGAACGGAACAATGGTCTTGTTGAAATACGAACTCATTTTTAGGAAATAATTAAGACATAGAATGGAGCATAATATTGTCTAAAATCCTAATATACGTTTCATTATTAAATCGTTCCTCAATATGCCACAAAATACCAGGACCACGTGCCGATATCCAAGCACACATATTGACGGAAAATCTACCACTTTTATCATTGTTAGATATATATTTCTCATCGAATCGAGTATTCGGAGGACCGCTGTGTGTTGACTGGAAAGTTTTTTCGTCTGTAAAGATTACATTTTTCCAAAAATTTACATCCTGCGCTAAAAATTCAAGCGCAAATCCTACTCGAGCTTCCAGTTCAGCTTTAAGTAAGTATTTCTGTGCTGCTGCGTGGCAGCGTAGCTCCGATTCTCTTACTCGCCGGCGTTCAGTACTACTCGATGCAGGAAAATTCCTTTCTTCAACAGCCTGAATAACTGAGTAAAATGGATTTTCTACTAAAGCATTTACCAATTGCAAATCTTGTTGTTGAGTTGATATCCTTCGTCGCCCTGATCCAGGATTTCTACTAATCGTATCGTTTATTCTCCAATTTCTTAAAATGTTACACATCGAATTTTTGTCAATTTGCCTCATTGACCATCCATCTTCTGCTTTAGCAATAACTCCAGATTTAACTAAATCGCTTATATGAGGCCAATTAGTTTTTTGCACACTTGCAATAAATTATGACAACTAACTGACAATGTCACAAAAATTAAAGTTAGATGTACACAACTAGATTTTAGCAAAATACCATTATACGACTTGTCTTATTTTTTTTTTGCTCACGACCGTACCATTAGATTGTAATGTACACTAAGGAAGTTGCAGAAGACAACGTTTGTAATGTAGGTGGGCTTATAGAAAATTGCAAACCGATATCCATCTTAAGTGTAATTTCTAGAATAATGGAAATAATTGATTTTAATCGAAGAATTCCATTTTAAAATTTTGACTGATCATAACTCAGATTCCGCAAAAATAACTCAACTGACACTGTTACCATTCAGTTTAAATGGAAAATGGTAATTTCGTCTTAGGATTATTCTTTGACTAATCCACCTTTGTAGAGTTGTTCCTTTAAGTCGTCCTTTTCCTCCATTTTTGATTCTGGTTGCACGTGTATAATTATGGTTTCATTATGGCATTCCTTTATTTTTCTTGCCGTTTGTTCCTAGTATGCTTGGTCTTTCCTCGTCTGCTTATGATCCCATCAGCTGTTGCTATACGTATATAGTATGGTTTTCCTATATTTATAATTCTTTAATAGATGTGTTTATTCTCTTTTTTCGACTAGTTTCCAGTATTTCATCGCACAGGTTTTTATCCTTTTATATTTGTTTTTCCTCCTATTAATGTCCACATTGCCCACGTTAGCTAATGTGCATTTAGTTTTATGTTTTTTGTGAGCAGTTGTGGTATTTGTATAGTTATTTATTTATTTATTTATTTGTTTATTTGGATACTACCACCCAACAGGTAACCATTTGGTGGGAATATTACAATGAAAAAAGTTACAATAATAAAAAAGTGAAATAAAGTAAAATACAAAAGACATTAAAACAGAACTAGAGCAGACTGGTATAGGGAGCGAAACATAAATTATAAATCAAGTTGTTTAATTGAACGAATGCTACAGTTGAATATATGAAGCTAATCTTGCAGTAGATTATAATTTCTACACATAAAATATAGAGGGGAAAATTTTAACAAATTAGTTCGAGGTGTAGGAAGGTAAAATATTTTACAATTCCGATTTATTATACGAGGTATATGAAAATTCAGTTGCTCCAAAATGAGAGGGCAATCAAACATGTTATGCATAATTTTGCAAAGAAAAATTATTAAATGTACTATTCTTCTATTTTCCAAATTAGACACGTGAAAATTTTGTAACATAATATTTTGGGGATGTCTAATTATTGGATAAATATTATCTTCAATAAAGCACAAATATTTAACAAAACGGCGCTGAATATTCTTAACATTATTTATGTAAATAACATATCCTGGGGACCATATCAACGTGCAGTATTCCAATTTTGAGCATACAAATGAATAGTAGAGCAGTTTCATAATATCAGTATTACTGAACCTTTTGCAATTTCTAATTATCAAACCTAAACTCTTTAAAGCCGATGCGATGGTGAAATTAATATGTTCCTTAAAACTTGGATACATATCAAATATAACTCCAATATCCTTTACTGTATCCGGTCTCTGGATCGTAATGGTAATTAATAGGGTTACGCATCTTACAGAAGGTAAATGAATTACATTTAGATATGTTGAGAGCAGGTTATTAGATAGGCACCAGTCATTTACCATGTTTAGGTTATTCTGAAGATATTCACAATTTTGTTCGTTTTCTATTACAGTGAAGTAATGAAGTGAATATTTTCAAATCATCGGCGACTCTCTATATTAAGATTATTTGCAATATCATTTATTAAAACAACAAACATAAGCGGGCTCAGTACAGAACCCTGGGGTACACCGGAGGTGGCTAGGATGTCAAACGACTTGTAACCACGGTTATTGACGGCTATTCTCTAGATATGAAGAGAACAATTCTAACTGCATCCCTGACAATCCAAACTTGCCCAATTTTTCTAACAGAGTACAGTGATCTAGACGATTAAAAACCTTAGAAAGATCAGTGTAGATAATATCGACTTGCTATTTGCATCCAATTCCTTAGAAATGGATTGAGTGATACATGCAAGACTAGTTTCAGTAGATCTACCGGGAACAAATCCATGTTGGTTACAACTAATTTTGCCATGTTCGTGACTGGATAATGACATATGCAAAGTGATCTCAAAGAGTTTAGCAAAATTGCAGATAATTGTAATGGGTCTATAATTTTCGGACACGCACTTGTTGCCTTTTTTAAAAACGGGACATAAGCGCGAATATTTCCACACATCAGGAAATGTACGCGTTTTTAGTGACAAATTGAATATTTCAAATGTGCTTTTAGAGGGCGGAATATTAAACATAATATTTTTAGTCGCAAACTCCTCTATAAATCCTTATTTTACTATAAGGAACCTAACCAGACTGCAACCAACAGCTACTCTCCGGGCTATGTGCCCCGCCGAGCGCTAAATTACAAGTTACAAGCCTGGCGCGTTAAGTGTAATAATTGCATATTACCATCAAAACGCTAATGCTTCGATTGCAACAAACACCAGCCGAAAGACTGATCCTACTTAAAGGAGCTCCCTTGCCAGTCGTCACACACCACTTGCAGACTGCAGTTTCGAGCTGTTGGCTCTCGTCAGTGCAAGGTAGGTATGCGACGACCGACATGAGAATCCTTTGACTATAGTACATCCCGGTATTTTTACAATAGCAACATGTAAAACAGCCAGCAGGCGCCATCCAGCGGTCCAGTGTCTGTTGCAATCGAAAAATAAATAGCCTGACTTGGCTTAGCATAGTTCAAATGTGCTTTTAGAGGGCGGAATATTAAACGTAATATTTTTAGTCGCAAACTAGAGATCGCAATCGAAGCATTAGCGTTTTGATGGTAATATGCAATTATTACACTTAACGCGCCAGGCTCGTAACTTGTAATTCAGCGCTCGGCGGGGCACATAGCCCGGAGAGTAGCTGTTGGTTGCAGTCTGGTTAGGTTCCTTATAGTAAAATAAGGATTTATCGAGGAGTTTGCGACTAAAAATATTATGTTTAAATTGAATATTGTTGTGATTGGTGAAGACTACTGTGCAGTCTTTGACGATAAGTGCGGGAATGTTATCAGATTCTTTAGTAAGCTTGGCTTGATTTTCTTCAATGACTTAAATACTTCTGTTTCAGAAAATGAAGTTAGAGACAAATTGATGCTATTACTACTGGCGTTTTCCTAGGAATGATATTTATCTTCATTATTGTTAAGTATTGAATATGCAATTTGAAAAAGGTAGCGAAGGCATTAACAATATCCTAGGGATTCGTACATTGAGTATCATTATATGTAATATTATCGGGAATGGAACTGTTATCTCTTTTACCGTTAATGTAAGACCAGAATTTTTGCGGATTGTTTTTTATGTTTTCTTGTATTTTCAGCACATAGTTTTCATGCGCCTGTCTTAACTCATTCTTTATCTTTTTTCTTAGATCACTAAACTCCTTGTAGATTTTAGTGTCCCTTGTTCGTTTATGTTTTTTCCAGAGAATACGTTTTTTCTTTGTCTCGTACTATGTTATTTGTGTACCATGGTGGATATTTAGATTGTCTGGGAACATATTTGGAAACAGTTTCATCAAAAATTTCAGTCAATTTTGCGTAAAATTCAGAACATGCGATGTTAACTTCTTCTGTTCATTTAAGAGGGACCAGCCTGTTTTGAATAAAATCTCGTACCGTTGACGAAAATCTGCTTTTTTAAAATTGTAACTTTCTGATAAGTTACATGGGAAATTTTCAGACTGAGAAGTATTTATTGTTATTGATATATCCAAAGGTGGATGGTGTAAACCTTCAGTCAGTAAACACTCTAGAGATCTCGTAACACGACAGTCTTTGTTTGACAATACTAGATCTAGTGTAACGTTATTGACATTTGTAATAGTGTTAAATTGCGTAATGTCAAAATATTGGGAAAACTGCCTCAGAGAGTTTTCACATATGATTGAAACAATGTTAGAGTTATTGTATTCTGGGATAGCAAAGTCTACTATAAAATAAACGTCACCATCATTTAAATAATTAAGTGTTTCAGACATCTCAAACAGTACTGCATATAAATTGCTGGATATATTTGGCGATATATAAATAATAAAAATAAAAATAGTTTGGAAATTAATTGATATTTTAGTACCAATTAAATCAATTTGAGGAAGAGAGTAATGAATAAATTTGTAGTCATGTTCAACATATGTATATTTTTTTATGTAACGCAATTAGTACGCCGCCACCTTTACTTCTATTCGTGTCAACAGAGTTACGATCACACCGTACGGTATTGTAATTAGAGGACAGAGTTTCCGTATTTGAAATGTGCGAATCTAACCAAGTCTCCGTAAACGTAAATATATCATATTGACATGTAAATGCCATTGTGTGGGTATGATGCAATTTTGTGTTTAGACCGCATTCATTTTGGTAATATATTTCTACGCCAGGAGTAAAAGACGAAGAAGCAGCTTGCGTAGATACATTCCGATTAGGGATATGGGTACTATTTAATAATGTATTGGTTTCACCTGCTAGCTACGCGGTAAACATTTTTAGCTTTAATTCATCGACATGATGTTTGTATACAAAACAATTGTAATCCCATGCAGCATGTTCAATATTAAGCTCCGTTTTGTTAGCATTTGAATACTCTAAACAGTTGTCACATTTTAAAGTTGTAGAAGTACAATTAATAATAATAATAATAATAATAAACGTCTTTATTTTGAGGGCGAAGTTTGTCTATACGACATTCTTCCACTTAACCCTCCCTAATTACTTATGTTGTGTTCACCAGCACATTTTGGGCAACGTCCTGCAGATTTGCATTGGCCTGACATGTGATTGAATACATTGCATGTAAAGCACCTACGTATTTCAATGGAATCCTAAACACTACATAAATCATATCCTACAAATAACTTATCTTTTCCGATTGACATTATTTTATCGTAAACAATTGTTTCCACTTGCAAGATAAAGCCTGATGAATGTTAAAAAAAATTTTTGATAGATCACAGATAGAACTGAACTGAACGAGTTCAGTTCGAGCAACGAGGAGCAGCAGTAGGCAGCTTTCAGCGAGAACCTGAAGATGGCAGATGAGATTCTGCCGAAACGTCGTTTAGACAACCGTGACTCCTGGAGGAGCCGACCATCGACGCGGGAGAGCACCCGGAAGTAAAACAACACTTCATTTAACACCCCATATATATATATATATATATATATATATATATATATATATATTAATCAGTACAGAATTGTTTACGTATAACTCCAACACAAATTTGACCGTTTTAGCAAAGATTTTACCGAATTTATAGAGCACGGTAATATGTTCCATTCCCGACTGAAAGCTTAGTTATTTCAAAGACAAATGAACAAGTTTTGCCCTTTATCACGTTCAATGAACTCTTAAGTGATAAACAAATAAAATTACAAGCTGAATCGATGAAACGTGATAGCTGGTTATTTATTCACCTCAAACATATTTTGAATAAAATACTCAAAATATTCCTCTACACGTCAAAAAGGGAATAAATTATCAGATTATTTTATACTTCAGATTTCTGGTTTTGTTTAAGTTTAATAAGGAAGTTAGCGTTTCATAATGTAAATGTTTGCATTTCAGCAACGCTTTGAAAGATGATTTATTAGACCAGAGATTATAATGTACGTAAAAAAGCTCTTGCACATGAAAAATTGTTACTATATGAGGTAAGTGTCCTTTTATTTGGTCATATTTTTTGCTCATCAATATTATCTTTAATTGGTTAAAATCAAATCAACAATTTCAATTGATTTGTAAATGAACTATTTTTTTTTATTTAACAAATGTTTATAAATTACCACCGTCTTTAATTTTATCAGTTCTTTACCTGACTTTCGTCATACACTTGTCCCCTTTTTCGCATTATATATGAATTTGACTAAAATGGAAGATGTAGGCAATTGCTAAAAATATTGAAAGAAGAAGAATATTGAAATAATGAATTAAATAAATCATTAACAATATCAAAAACTAACAAAATTATATACACACCACAAATTGAAACTCTTTGAGAAAATCAGGTTCATCATGCAGTCCTTTAGAAGCAATCATTGTCGGTTTTTTCATTGCACAAATTATGTTTTCCTCCGTTTACGTTAAGATGTCTTCTTTCGTCGGCCACATCCAAAGTGATCCCGCTTTCGCCATACACTTCACTGTAAAGTCGTTTTTTAGATAATTTGGTTTAATTACCAGTCCAGAATAAAAAAACTGTACCACGATATAGTCACCTTCACTTAAGTTGAAGTTATCGATTTCCTACATCACACATTTTCCATCAATATTATTTAGCAAGCTTACATGTCCTTCTTCAGGTTCTGAAGTATTATTTTACTTGTTTTTGCTTTTGTTTCTTATTCTCATCCTTTTCCTCCTTGCTAACTCCATTTGATCGTTCCTTATCAGCAATAGGAACGAACTGTCATTTTCTTTTCCAGATTCTGACTTCTTCTTTGGTTTTTATTTTTTGTACTTTCTAGTTCTTGTTAATTTTATCCTTTCTTAATGACATTTCCTCCTTTCTTGTCGGCATTTTGTATTTTGCGCTGTTGTCCTCTCTATATTTTTTAAATATTATCCCAGTAGTTGATACGCCTTTGCGCAATTCCGCCAATAATAGTACTGAATTAGTAATTTTGGTTAAATTACGGAGGATTTATTAATAAATAGTAATATATTTTAGGAACTTTTTCTGAAATTATATAGTGATTATATTAAAACCAGCCATCCAAAGTATAAAAACGCAATTTTTTAACATATCTGCTATTTTTCTTCTCTTCAAGCGGTGTTTTAACGTTTAAAGTTAATAATACCATAACGATAAAAATAAATCTAGTTTAACCAAACACAGTTTTGTAATCATTCAACTTATAGAAATAAATTAAGGCAACTGGCACATAAAGTAAAAAAAAATGTGAACAAAAAACTTTAAAAAATATGTTCAACCGGCTCTTAAAACTTATGGCAAACTGTAAACTCTATTTATGGTAAACGTCAATATCATTAATACGTTCTATATTTAGGTCAGTGAGATTGCCAAGCTCCCACGGATTTGTTTCTTATTTTGTTACGTCTTCTGCACATGTTTGTTACTTATCACGAGTTGGTCAGAAGAACTTCAACGTTATAACTTAAACGTGGTATTATTTTAGTTATTTCAGGTTCTAAGTTAATACCAAATCCACAGGGTTAAAGCGATGTATAATTATTTGACAATATTCTGCCATTTCATGATTAAAGTATTTTTTAAAGAACTGTCTAATAAGATTAAAACATAATATTTTCAGTCACAAACTCCTCTATAAAATCTTTATTTTTCTATAAGGAGCGTAACCAGACTACAACCAACAGCTACTCTCCGGGCTATGTGCCCCGCCGAGCGCTGAATTACAAGTTACAAGTCTGGCGTGTTAAGTGTAAAAATTGCATATTACCATAAAAACGCTAATGCTTCCATTGCAACAAACACCAGCCGAAAGACTGATCCTACTTAAAGGAGCTCTCTTGCCAGCCGTCACACACCACTCGCAAACTGCAGTTTCGAGCTGTTGGCTCTCGTCAGCGCAAGGTAGGCATTTGACGACCGGCACGAAGATCCTTTGACTACTTGGTACATCCTGGTATTTTTACAATTGCGACATGTAAAATAGTCAGCAGGCGCCATCTAGCGGCCCAGTGTCTGTTGCAATCGAAAAATAAATAGCCTGACTGGGCTTAGCATAGTTCAAATTAATGTGCTTTTAGAGGGCGGAATATTAAAACATAATATTTTTAGTCGCAAATTCCTCTATAAAATCCTTATTTTACTAAAAGGAGCGTAACCAGACTGCAAAATGTTTTTCTTAGTATTTTCTTAACCGCCTCTCAAGTTAAAGAAGTAACTTCCTGGAAGGTCTCAAATATCTTGTGCTAGGTAAAGAGTGATGAGCCCTACAGTTTATTGTGGAGTCCGAACCACTCTTGGGGCAATTATTTATAGTGAAAAATTGTTTCGCCTTGCGGGCCTCGAACCCACTTCGCTAGGTAGTCTGTTAGCCAGTCGCTTTAGCACACTGAGCTACCGTCCCAGTATACAGGGTGTCCCGTAATAACGTGCCAAAAATTTAACTATAGATTGCCTATCGAAAATTAAGATAGCTTATTCATATAAAAATTTTCAAAATAACCCTTTCCTGTCCAGCCAAAAAACGGTTTTTAATTTCTATCTGAAAATAACGTAATCGGAAAAAGACGAAATTTGGCACATCTCGGTTACTCATCAAAAGCATCTAACGAAATCACTTTATCCAACTAAACATTATGATTCATTTAGAAACTTTTTATCTCTTGAAAAAATTTCGTAAAATCCACCATTTTTGAGAAAAAAATTACATCTGCCTCAGTGATCAATCAAAAGCGATGAGCGTAATTATATTAGTATAAAATACTAAAAGTAGGCCGGTGTCAAATTATAAAAAAAGTATTGAAAAGCAAATTTATTAGTAAACTAAAAAAAAACAACTAACACAAAATAAGCAAAAGATGAATTGAAACAGTAGAAAAATTTAAACATGAAGACAACGATTGTTGTTTTTAGATATTAAAGCATTTGTTCAAAATGACGACCTCCAACTTGAATACACGTTTGCAACAGTTTTCTAAAATTGCCATACAAGCTGTTAAAAACATGCGGAGAGTTTCGAATTTCATTTAGAGCATTAAAAATTCTCTCTCTTAAAACTTCGACGTTAGGGACAGGCGGCGAGTAAACATTTTTCAAGCGGCCCCAAAAGCAAAAGTCTGGGGACCGAGAGGGTCATTTATTTGTGGCTTCTTGCCCCCTTTCAATCCATCGATTTCTAAATATTGAGTGTAGCTATTCTCGCACCTCTGAAAAATAATATGGTGGCGCACCATCCTGCATAAACCACAATTTTTGGCGTAATGCAAGAGGTAAATCATCTATAAGTTGATATAGGTCATTTTGTAAAAAGTTTAAATAAGCTGGACCATTTAATTTATTTGGTAACTCAAAATTTATTGCCTATTATCTCGGTCCAAATATTTATTGAAAAGTTGTATTGATATCTTCCATGTACAACAGCGCCAGCGTGAGGATTATCGTCGCTCCATAAATGCTGGTTACGAAAATTAAAACTCAATGTCGAGTAAAGCTGTGAATAGTACTTTTCTTGTAAAATCTAACGGCTTCCTAAGTATAATTCTATAAAGAATCAAGTCTTACTGGAAAGTTACGAGGGAACAACTCTTGTATTATCTGCAAATGATGGGGGTAAAGTCCTTGCCTTTTCAAAATCCCCTATACTGATATTCTTGTTATGTGGAATGTAGAGCCTGTCTAATACTACATTCAGGATGTTCACCAAAATAATGTAATATTTGTGCCTCCATTGCATCTTCTATTTGTCTCCGACGACCACAATCATGACTTCTTTTTTTAAAACACCCCCTTTCTCTAAAAGTACGAACATTTGGCACAGTACGAACTTAGGGAACTTACGACGTTATCGTTCTTTTTGAGAAATTTTTTCAAGAGATAAAAAGTTTCTAAATGAATCATAATATTTAGTTTTTTTTTTAATTGAAAAAAAGCAGGCAGAAAGACATTTACAAAATTTCAAGAAGGGTAGTTAATTTCACCCCTTTGTGTACACGCTAGGTGGATGAAGTAATTTCGTTACATGCTTTTTGATAAGTAACCCAGATGCGCTAAATTTCGTATTTTTCCGATTACGTTCTTTTGAGACAGAAATTAAAAACCATTTTTTGGCACTGGATTCATGTCAATCGTGGATTCGGGCATGTGACTGCGAACAGCTTTGACCTAACGATATTTCTAGTAGTATTTCAACTCTAGATAAATTGGTACGAATTTACCTAGTAAGTCTTTACAATAAATTATAATTGGGACTCATTAATTCTGGGATAAGCTGGTAATACGTTTTGAAATAATATTGTTAGCATAGATTTGATGTCCGATGAGGATTCAATGAAGTTGTCTGTTACGTTGTAATATTCCATTATATTAAATAACGAACACAAAATTTCTTTGTTACATATCACTATATTTGTTATTTTATTGTGCTTGAAAATGTAGACTAGATTCTACGAAACTGCGGTCGCAAACTCTAAAATAAAATAACAAATACAGTGATATGTAATAACGAAATTTTGTGTTCGTTATTTATTACAATGAGGATGTGAATAATTCTAGCAAATACTGGGATTCACATTCGCAGAAATGTAAAGAGGGTGCCACGCAAAAAATTTCTGAAGATGTTGAAAATAAAAATATTACTGCTGTTAGTGGAACTGATAATTCCCAACATAGTTACCCAGCAAGTCAAAATTTAAATGAATATGCAATAACATCGCGAAATCTTGATTTGCAAACTCAAATTGATCAATCTGAGGAATCGTATAATAACTAAGATATCAGTTTGTCACATTTATGTCAAGGTATGCAATGTAAAGATGTGAATGAGGCATGTGATATATTTTATTCTATACTGGACTCTGGTTTGACTGATAGCGTCCCAAAAATTTTGACTAAAACTAATAAATACCCATATTTGTTTAATAGTAATACCATTCGCAATATAACGACAAAATCAAAGCACTGGCGCAACTAAAAAAAAATTGTAACAGATGGATTCAAGCAATTTAAAATTCTAAGGGCAAACATAAAAATCAATACTGATAATGCGCACAAAGAATATCTTATCAATATTGAGAACCAAGTCACTTCTGATCATATGTAAACGGTAGGAAAAATGTCTCTAGTATTCCTAGAGTTATAACTTACAATGACTCCATATTAAACGAGCCATAGGTAATAGTTGACGCATTTGCTAATTAATTTCAAGAGCCATATTCCACATCTAAAAACTTTTCTTATGAAGTGAATCGCACTTATTACAATACTAACAATTTATGCATTTTCTATATTACCGAAAATGACGTACTCAAGGCACTTAAGAAAATTAAACCCAAAAACACTACAGGTCCTGATGATATTCCGGTCATTCTCCTTAAAGATTGTGCCATTCTATTTGAAAAAGTGTTAGTTAGTATTGTTAATTTATCTATTAAAACTGCTACTTTCCAGAAATCTGGAAAATATCTAGAATATGTCCAGCATTCAATTTTCTATTCTATTTGAAAAACTGTTAGTTAGTATTTTTAATTTATCTATTAAAACTGCTACTTTCCAGCAGTCTGGAAAATATCTAGAATATGTCCGGCATTAAAAAAAAATTATATATATAGATGTGCTGTTGAAAACTATGACCAATAGTAAAATTGTGCAATTTCAGTAGATTAGTTGAAAGCAATATATATTATGATATTCTCTTTAATCATGTCGAATCTCAAATTTGCCTCAATTAATACGGATTCATGCCAAATCAATTTACAACCAGCAATTTGGTGTGCATTACTCAGTTCATACCTGAACATTTGGACGCTGGAGGCCAAGTAGATATTATTTATACAGATTTTTCTAAAGCTTTCGACAGACTGGACCACGGAATTTTGCTGAACAAGTTGTCTGAATTTGGACTAACTGAGCACTTCCGAAACTTTTTTGAAGCCTGATTAGTAATTGGACGATTTAATGTACAACACCGTGGATTTTGGTCTATAGATATCTCAGCAGTCCCCAAAGTTCTGTGCTTGGGCTTTTGCTATTTAACATATTTATAAATGATGTCATCATTGCAAAACATTACTTTATGCCGATGACCTACAAATTTTTACATCTATCAATAATGTAGAAGTCTGCGCTGATTTGCAAAACGATCTTGTGCAGCTGTGGTCTTGGTGTAGCATAAACAATTTACAGTTAAATATCTCGAAGTGTAACTGTATGACATTCTTTCGTGTACAAAATCCAATAAAATTTATCTATAAAATTAATAATGAAGAGCTGTAGTTATTTGAAAGATCTAGGAGTTATATTTGACCCAAAGTTATCTTCTGTTAGCCATATCAATTAAATCACCGCCAATTCCTTCAACAATTTAAGGTACAATATTCGTAATTGTAAAGTTTAACGAAAATACACTAAAAGTTCTTTTTAATTCAGATGTTAGGTCAAGACTTGAATATGTTTCAATAGTATGCAGTCCTGATTCTGAAAATCATAAATATAGCATTGAAAAACCTCGGAGACGTTTTCTTAAATACCTTTGGTTCAAAAGTTCTGGAAATTATCCAGAAAGTAATATTTAGCTACGTCGGGTATATCACTCTCTTGTATTCCTTTTTAGCATTTTAAATGGTACTATTGACTGCCCTGATATGCTCAGTTGCATTAGATTTCATGTTCCTAATTTGCGGACTCGCTCGCATCCGTCTTTATTCTATTTGCCTGCCCCAAGAACAAATTTGCTGTTATTATCTTCTCCGTACCGTATGTGTTCCAACTATGATTCATTATATAACGATATAGATATATTTAATTTAATACTAGTGTATCCAAAATGCGAAATATTCTTAATTCTGCACAATAACTGTAGTTTCTAAAATATTTGATTACAATTTTTAGGTTTCCACTAATCATATTTATTTTATTAATTTTACTAGAAATGGGCTACGCTACGCCCATTTCTAGCTCCTGCGGAGGCACTCGCGCTTCGCGCACGATGTGGTAAGGCGCCATTCGGGGATGCTCTCTTCGGTCGCATCCCCTCGGCTTGAGGATGCATGGAAGTCGGAGATATGTTCAAAATTCTAGGATCGGTCCTCGGATTAGCCTTAAAATTCTAAGAAATTGTCTCTGAATGTGCCTCAAAATTAATCATTATTATTATCAATATCAGAATTAGAATCAATATTAAATTTCAATTTCAATTAAGATCGATATTAAAATTAAAATCAATATGAAAGGATATCAAAATGAACATGAAAAAATATCAAAATCAATATAAAATCAATATCAAAATAGTTATCAAAATCAATATCAAAATCAACATTAAAATCAATATTAAAGCCAGTATTAAAATTAATATCAGTCAATACCAAAATCAATATTAATATGAAAATCGATATTAAAGTCAATACCAATATAAAAGTCGATATGACAGTCAATCTCAAAATCAACATCAAAATCAATATTAAAATCAGTATCAAGGTCAATATCGAAATCAATATAAAAATCAATATCTAAATAGTTATCAAAATCAATATCAAAGTCAACATTAAAATCAATATTTAAGTTAATATTAAAATCAATATTAAAGGAAATATCAAAATTAATATGTCAATATCAAAATCAATATTAATATGAAAATCGATATTAAAGTCAATACCAATATAAAAGTCGATATGAAAATCAATATGAAAGTCAATTTCAAAATCAATATCAGTCAGTGTCAAAGTCAATATCAAAATCAATATAAAAATTAATATCAAAACCGTTAACAAAATCAATATCACAGTCAATATTAAAGTCAATATCAAAATTAATATCAGTCAATATCAATATGAAAACCAATATCAAAATCAATAGCAATATAAAAATCAATATGAAAGTTAATGTCAAAATCAATATCAAAATCTTTATCAATAATTTTTTCAATTTCCATTTTAAATTTTTTAATTTTTTCAATTTCAATTTTTAATTTTTTTTATTTGTTCATTTCTTCAGTTTTTCATTTCTTAAGTTTTTCCGTTTTTTCAATTTCTCATTTTTATCCCTTTAATAATAAGACAGGGGTGATGATGAAGTGGTAGAAGGGATGGTTAATGCCAAAAAATATTTAGAGGCAATTGGTTCTCGTATATACACGCTAAAATCCAATTTAATTAAATAATTTCCTTAAACAATAGGGTGGGAGGTGGCAATAGGGATGGTAGAGGGGGTAGCAAATGCCAAAATAAATGTTAGAGACATTTGGTTCTCGGACACACAATAAATCCCAATTTATTCCCTTTTAATAATAGTGTGGGGGTGGCAATGGGGTGGTAGAGGGGAAGGGTAATGCCAAGAAAATTTTAGTGTCTCTTGGTTCCCGTATATACACAGTAAATCCCAATTTAAAGTTTTCTCTCCCTTTAATTTCTATTATCATTTGAAACTTTAGTTGAGTTATTTAGTTTTAATTATTATTTAGTTTTTTTGTATTTAGATTTCTGTCGGCAGTTGTAACCAAAATATACAAATAAATAAATCAAACACAAAAAGTAAAATCCAGGTAGGTTTGAAATGAAAATAGAACATATTTTAAATAAATAAATTTGCATTACAGATTCTGTTAAGGAAATTAGTATTATAGTTATAAACAGGAAAAATTTGAATACTTTAAGAGATGTATATCACTTAGTTCTTAATCCTGTAATAAAAACAAATAAATTTAGGTGCCGTGTACCGAGATATTTAACAAAAAATGGTGATGTTACTGAAAGAGTTAATACTTATTTTTCAGAAGGTTATCTTGTTGAAAATACTGAACATGATGCAATAGTAAAAAATTATAAACGGGTTATCAAAAAAGTAAATAATTCTGATGTTTTTTTTTTCTAGCATCGTAACAAACTATTGTAGTTACATTCTTTCGAAATAGAGTTCTATTTGTTATTCTCATGAACAGATGCAGAAAGACTGTAGATCCTATATCGCTAATGTAATATAATGTTATAACTGCTTGCGTTTCGATCACTTATCTTTTCAGTGTAGAAGTTCCGAGAGCCGCTGTAAAATTTGCGGAACTCTCACTAAAGAGATTGAGAAACAAAATGCTGTAATTGTAATTCATTAGAAACTAGAGTATCAGCGACCGTCGTAATTAGTATTCTATAAATAATTCAGATCAATAAGTTTAGATTATGAGACTCAGTTAATCATGTTTTTATAGAAGCAAGCAGTAAACTGGATACTATTATAAGTTTAGGTAGTTACAAAATATCCTTTAATGCTTTATGTAATCAGACAATTAATTAATGTTTATACAGACTTAACAAGCCCTGAGTTTATATTTCTTTTGGGCCTACATAAAAAAATAGATCAATATTGAAACAATATAAAATGCGTATCACAAACCTATTCAGTAGCACCTCACCTGTGGTTATATTATCCTCTAGGGTAATTCCCCTACACTGGAAAAGTTTTTAAGTTAAATGAGTATAAGGACAATTCTATTCATCCTCTCCATATTTGTATATTTACACATATTGATTTGAAATTCCCTACTCATACCGAATACAAAGAAGCATCAACATAAATTTTCGTTGCGTGTTGTAGTAGACATAATTTTTTTCGTGCTCGCCGTCTATACAGATGTATATCTGTATAAGCGCAAATACTTCAGTGCAATTAATGTCGAATCTTGAACAAAATCACCTAAAGCTGATTTAGGCGAAAACTTGTAGTATTTTTTATCCTTTATCAATGTATTCATGGTGTTTTACTTTCAAAGATTCACACATTGGATTTACCAATGTATCTAATAAACTTAATTAAAACGTATTTGCAAAAAATAAATGCTAATATGTTCAACACAAGGGTTACAAGTGTGTCAAATTCTTGCGGATGTCATTATATTCGATCTTGAGATTGAAATAAATAAATAAATAAATAAACAAATAAAGTAAGTAAATAAGTATATAAACTAATAAAAATAGGTGAAAACCAATTTTAAAAAAATGTTATGCACAGTTCTTGCAGGAAAATCTTAATTGATAAAAAAAATTTTTGCTCATAGCTTTAAACAGCTGTAACTCGTGAACCATTCATCATATGAAGATCACTTGATCTCAGTTTACAGATAATTTAATTCTCTTCAAAAAACCCTTAGTGCCATTATTGCCTAAAGCCAATCAAAAATAGCTATTTGTCAAAATGCACTTGAAAATGACAATTTTTCATATTTTTCCCTTCACTCGTTATCAAAACGATTCTGTACATACACCAACATATGAATCGCTAATTGCAGAAAGGGGACATGTGCCAATTTTAGAAATATTCAGAAAGTGAATAAAACTTTCTACTTTCTTTAAAATCCATCTATTTTCTCAAAATTTTGCGCAGATTATTTCTTACGATATCCATTATTGATTAGCACTGGATTTTGTTGATTTATGTTTTTTTCAATTAGTTTAAATGCCAAATTTGACATATGGACATGTCACCATTCTGCAGTAAAAGAAAACCATGGGGGAGAGACAGATTTATTCTGAACAGTTTATTAACTATAAATCAATAATAATTAACTATTAATTAAAATGGAAAACGTGTTATACAAAAATTTTATAAAAAAAAGATCAAACATTTTTCCACAACTCATTATTAAAAATTCTACTTTCCTGACAATATCATTGAAAATATTAAATAGATTTTCAGATTGAAGTTTTTCTCATTAGATGTAAGAAATTTGCTTCTGATGAAAATATCTATTAATCATCACATTCTTTGTCGTTAGTCGGCCAAGCTGTAATTTCTTGCCAAAAATGTGCATGCGCCTCTGGAATAAACTTTATGGTGAGCATTAAATGGTTCATCTTATTCTTGTTTATCGATATGTTCTCCAAATAAGCTTTCTTTGTAGACTGCGTTAAATTTTGCAAATTATTTCTCAATCGGAATGTATCTGATACTAGGCAATTATAAATTCTCTGCAAATAACTTCGTTAGCGGAAGATATGGTGATTTGATGGTATGATGAGATAGAAAATGCCTTTTTTTGTTCCCGTGGGACATTTTTCCATAAGAGTTATTGCTTAGGCAAGTTTTTTTATAAAATTCATGCCACCAGTTTACAAAACCATATACTAAATCTTAGATACCACTACTATCAAGAATTTTTGTGAAATGTTAGATGCTTTGGAAATTATTTCGATGTACTCCTGAAGAGTATAGAATCTTTCAGTTTTCTTGAGTGCCCTTTTGATTAGTCCGAAGTCACGGTCGCGTGGCATAAACGAATGCTCCCTAATAGGAAAATATATTGTATTTCATCGAATCTTTTAATTTCCAACAAGCTCATTAGATAACGAATCATTGTGTGGTTTTTATTTTGTCCATAATAATTATCGCATTCACTTCTTGTTTTTTTTTTCCACATCATGTTCGATATAATGTTTCAGAAAAGAATATACATCATTTGCTCCTTTTCCGGCTTCTCCTTCATGATATACGTAACACTGCCGCTGTTTGTTTTTTTTTTATATACATTTATTTAACGTCGGCCTATTCCCGCTACTGAGGCCTAACACCAACGCCTGTAGACGAGCTACCCCCAACCAGGAATTTTGCCGAACCTCTTCCCTTAAGAAGAGTAGGGATCTTTTACTTGCCTAACATTTAATAGACAAGGGACCGACGGCTTTACATCCCCTCCGAAGGTTGGTATATCTCCTATACAACCCTCGCCTAAGGTTGTATAGCTTCCGCGCATACACTGATATACAAGCCGCTGGAAGATGTGTGTGGCGAGAACGCGGTTTCCGTTGGAATGGTCACCATCCAAGTACTAACTGCGCCTGTCGTTGCTTTACATCGCATACCGAAGTATGTACATAGTAAAGATGCACCTACGCTCGCCCCTAGGTTTTTAAATTATGGAATCCAAATGTGCATACTGTAAGCTGTCGCAAATAGTAAAGATCCTGTACAGGTATTTGAGGTAATGAAACATTAGCCATAAAATCAATACAAATCGCCAGAGTGTCACCATTTTCCTCACACACCTGTTTTATAGCACTTAAGGTTGCATAAATTTTTTCACTGCGACGCTTATGAACGAGCAGTTCCGCAACAGCTACCTGTTTGGCATGCTCATTTAATGTTTGGCTTTTAATTTTAGCATTAAGCTCCTCGCAAGTACTGCAAGTGTCCTTTGCCGGCTGCCCAAATCTGAGATCATAATTTTCCTTAAAGTAAGTCCAAAAAATGTGTATGAAATTTTATTGTATGGGTGTTTCTCCTTAAACATTTCGTACATTATTTTTACCGACAGTCTGTAGTTCAAATAATGAATTTCTCTACTGGTATAATGTGATACTTTAACGGGATCTCGTGGATTCTTATGATTTCTCAAAAGAGAAACAAGACGTTCACAGTGCTTTTTAGACACTGCATAAACAGACAGAAATGCATTTTTGCAAATTGGAACTCTTATGTTCCCCACTAAGTACAAAATAATTGACGGTTACTGACTTAGGTTTCTTATTAACGGTTTCGTCTTTACCTCTTTTTCGAGAAACGGATTTAATCTCCATAAGTCTCTGTAAATGTAAATCTTGCTCATCCTTGGTTTCCATGTCACAAAATAATTGAAGCATGCAAGTCTTTTCCATATCACGAAACTTGCTCAAACATTTCTGGTAGCAACTATAAAAAACTACGCCAAATTGATCTCTAATAAATATGCGATCTCTAATAAGTATGTAGAAACTTACCACGTATCACCAGCAGCTACTTTAGCGGCACCAATTTTCCAGAATAATTAACATGTTGCTCACCACGTAGTTTAGCCTTCTTGATTATATTTCTTTTATATTTTTCAGTATTTACAACACCTTTTTTGAATTTTGTTATTTTCCACTTCACTTTCAGAACTCATTTTAACGTGTGTAATATGAACGTAAAAAATCAATGTATTTGTATCATTAGTAAACATTTAGGTTAGGTATGTACATTGTGCATGTTTACCGCAGTAAGATGACATCTCACGGACATACCTCGTTTCTACAGTAAACCATAACTAAACCTTCATACAGTATTAATAGACCAGGGCCAAACCGTTTAAAATATCGTAATAGACGATAAATTCTTAGCAGTATACGAATGGTCGGAAAATGTAGTTAATGGTGTAAATAATTAAGGAAAAATCGTCCAGACTGAGTAAAAGTTCGGGAAGGAGGGTTGGGGTGGTAATATATACGTTTTTAGGAGTTGGTACTCGTTTTTTTGCGATTTGTGGCTAAACTATACATCCTATCGAAAAATCTTAAAGGTAAAGGTTGTAGATAATGAAAAAATCTAAAACTTTCTAATTGATCATTATTGACCATAACCTCAAAATTATCGAGAAAAATGCAAAAAACCGTTTTTTCGGTTTTTAATTTATAACTGTCGCAAAAATGTTTATATTTTCATAAAAATAGGTGTAAATGTTTTTTTTTGTGTTTCAAACAAGCGTAAATTTTTTCAAAGGGAAATATTTAATTTACGATGTTTTATGAAGAAAATAAAAAAAGAAGACCTAATTTTCAATCGAAAAATTTGGTTAACAAATTTTCGATTAATGAAATTTACTAGTGCTCATTTTTTTCGTTAGATTCTCAACTTTAATATAGAATTAAAATATAATATTGTTTATATACAAAAATATCGTTAAAAAAGCGAGAAACCGAAAAAACAACTTTTTAAAAACCGAGTTTTCGGTGAAAATCATGAATTTCTTTTTCTTTATTGTAAATAAACGTTTACATTCATAAAAAGCATTAATTCTCATACAATACTATGTTATACAAGTAATGTACGTGTACCTAACTGAGGCGAGACTGTTACAATTGATCCATTACTATTATTTCAGAGAATTTCGCGAAATATCAGCAGCACAGATGATATGAAAAATTATATACAGTACGAGCTGCTCCATTTTCTGTGTCGTTGTTTACAGAGAATGGCTTCAGAAAAAATGTTAAGTCACATTTATATACAGAATTTGCGAGCATCGATTCGTTACCAACTTCGAGCAATATTGTACACTTTGTTGATGGCGGGTTTCTCTTACACAAAGTAATCTGGGAAAAAAACGATACAATTAATGAAATAACACAAAAATATTTACATTATGTACAAAACAACTACGCAAAAAATAGTTATATGAAGAAGATGTAGATTCCCTAATTATCAATACATCCCTTGAAGTAGCAAAAAACTCCGATAAAATAGTGGTAGTTGTTGGTCAAGACATACATCTTTTAGTTATTTTAAATCAATTCAGTTCACATGAATTGAATATCTATTTCCACAAACCTGATGCAGGAAATATTAATGATACTTATTACACCTCTAATAGTTTTAAATATAAATCACATAAACATATTGTAGCATTTTTGCATTGTTTTTCTGGCTGCGATACAACTTCCAGTTTTGCTGGGAAAGGAAAAAAAACAATTATAAAATCATTATTGGCCGATAAACATTTACCTAATCTTGCAGAAATTTTTTACAATACAAATGCAGACAAACAAACGATTACCGAAAATGGATTAAAAATAATAGCTTCTATTTACAAAAGATTTGAACTCTACCGAACGGCTACTGTTAAATCCTCATTTCATTTGAAAAAATTACCTCCAACTGAAGGGGCAGCTAAGCAACATTGTTACAGGGTGTATTTTCAAATACAAAGTTGACTTGGTAATCAATTAACAGCTACAGATTGGGGATGGAAACATCACGTTAATGGCATCGTACCTATATTCACAGAACAAGAATTAATTCCTGAAAATTTATTGAAAATTATCTGCTGCAGCTGCGAAACAGGATGCGGTAATAGCAAATCTGGGTGTCGCAAGCATGGCTTAAAGTGCAAAAATTTGTGCTCAAATTGTCACGGTTGATAAATGTTCTAATGCCGAAAATTCGTTGTTCGAATAAAATTGTTGTCTCGAGGACATCGAAGACGAAGACAGTACCCACTGTCTAATAAATAATAATAAAAATAATGATACTGAATTCTGGCGATGAAGAATTGCCCACGAAGAAAAAAGATTTCAATAAAATTATTTTACTTTTAATTTTTGTATTTTATAATCAAATATAAGACTTTGACGTGATAATTTGTAAATACTTACGAATCACAAGAAATAATTAACAAATTTTCTCAGTTCACAGGCTTTGCGTTTTTTGAATTTTTACCTATTTAATTGCAGTTTAAATAATGTTTTCGGGACTTTGAAAGCCGAGAATAGTTAGGTACATGTACATTACTTGTATAACATAGTATTGTATGAGAATTAACGATTTTTATGAATGTAAACATTTATTTACAATAAAGAAAAAGAAATTCATGATTTTCACCGAAAACTCGATTTTTAAAAAGTAGTTTTTCAGTTTTTCGCTTTTTTAACGTTATTTTTGTATATAAACAATATTATATTTTAATTCTATATTAAAGATGAGATTTCAACGAAAAAAATAAGCACAAGTAAAGTTTATTCATCGAAAATTTGCTAACCAAATTTTTCAATTGAAAATTAGGTCTTTTTTTTATTTTCTTCATAAAACATCGAAAATTAAATATCTCGCTTTGAAAAAATTTGGGCTTGTTTGAAACACAAAAAAGAATATTTTTAATAATTTTCATGAAAATATAAACATTTTTGCGACAGTTATAAATTAAAAACCGAAAAAACGATTTTTTGCATTTTTCTCGATAATTTTGAGGTTATGGTCAATAATGATCAATTAGAAAATTTTAGATTTTTTCACTATCTGCAACTTTTACATTCAGCATTTTTCGATAGGATGCATAGTTTAGCCGCAAATCGCAAATAACGAGTACCAACCCCTAAAAACGTATATATTACCACCCCAACCCACCTTCCCGAACTTTTACTCAGTCTGGACGATTTTTCCTTAATTATTTACACCATTAACTACATTTTCCGACCATTCGTATACTACTAAGAATTTTTATTGCCTTAAACAGAATTGGCCCTGGTCTATAATGGAACATGCTCCGTTTTCGCAGTAAACGTGAGTTTAGCCTTCTAAAACACAAATATACAAAAACCATTTTGTTAGCAAGTTGGATATGTCCCGTTTCTGCAATTAGCGATTAAATTGATGAATTTGATTCTTTTTAGCTTTTATTGGATACACTTATCGATTTTATTATGAAACAAGTGTTTTGATAGCGCGCTATAAAGATGTTTAAAAATACATATCTCTGCCAATATTGATCGAATGGAAATGAAAAAGAAAATTGTTCGTAATCGAATTCTCTACAATTTTCATTTGAAACATTTTGCGATCCAAATGACCATTTTCGAGATTTTAAGGAAAAACACCCGCATTTTTGTTGCATCTCAAAATTGTCAAAATTTCGAGAAAAATCTATCTCGGCTTCAATAGATCGTACGAAGTTAACGAAACGAAATTGTGCGGATTTTTATTACTTGTAATTTTCGTGTGTACCTATTTTACAGTAAAATTGATACTTTCCGAGTTTTTTGCGAAAAAATGATTTTTTAACCTATTTTCTACATATAAAAAATCACTATCCCGAAATACTTCAGCCAAACCTATTTTGTGCTGAGATAACTGATCTACTATTTTGTTTTATATTCAAGCTCTCTCTTTTATAAAATATTAAATTTCATTCCTTGTGTTCCATTAAAGAAAGCATTCACTTTCCTATATTCTATTATTGCTACCGAATGTGGAGAATGGCTAATACAGTTTCTAAAAGAAAAAGGTATTTTTAATCTAAAATTATTTCAGTATGATATTACGAATAATATATCATATAATTTAGTCGACTGTATTATTTTTCCATTTGCGAGAATAATATCCTACCTTTATAGTCGCATATAAATAACATTTACGCATTTGGCTTTTCCTCATCCAAGGTCGACCGGAATAATGTGAGAATGTTAAGTTAATGACGGAAAAGGGTGCTACAAGTTATTTGACCAGGATTTTGTTAAAACAAATCGAGGACCATCCTGACAGCAAAATAAATTATTACATGGGATGTAGAAGCCAATATCTGTACCAACAAGTCATTTACAACTTCCACCATTCAGGCTCTGCTTTATTATACTGAAATTTATAAATCATTGCCCTAACGAAGAATAACAGCTACCTACCAGTTCGGGTAGGAGGACAAGATGAATTGAGGGTTATTGATAGAGTGCCGTTGAAAGCGAATGTTTTGACTAGATCCATATTTTTCTTAATATCAGTTTTCATACAACGTATTTAATATAGATTACAACATTTCTAATGATATTATTCGATAGTTAATGTACAAGTATATACCGGGTGTTAGAAAAGTATGGGAACGGTGGAAAATCTTGAACAGTTTGCATCAAATCGAAAAATAAAAAATAAATGTCAAAAATGTTTCAAAAAATTATCTACTGATACCAAAATGACCTCCCTATCCGCCACTCTGTGGGTGGAGCGAGGGGCAACTTTAAAATTTCAAATGTAAACCCCTATTTTTTATTGCGGAATCGGATTCTACGGCAAAAAATACGTAAATTTTATTCCGGACATTTTTTTCGATTCTTGTGTGGTGTCGCTGTAATCGCAAAAATTGAAAAGAAAACATTACTGTTTCAAGAGTAGCGTCTTGTGTCCATAAAAAAATGTCCAATTCAAAAACTGAAAAACACGTATTTGTTATTTTTACGAAATCTATCCAATGACATTGGATTCGACTCTCCCACCCCTGACCCAGTGGTCAGGGCAACTTTGAAATTTATAATGAAAATCCCTATTTTTTATAGCGGATTCGGATTCTACGGCCAAAAATACGTGAATTTTATGTCGGGCATTTTTTTCGATTCACGCAAGGTGTCGCTGCAATCGCAAAAAATTTAGTGGAAACATGAAAGTTTTGAACGCATACTTAAAAAAATACCAAAAGTAAAACTACTGATCTCAGAGTGAATGATTTTCCGAGCTGTTTTGAGTACAGCGATTTTACACGGTTGTGCGGAAATTACAACAACTATTAACATTCTGTAAATTTATTAGCAGCTAGTAATTTTCAATTTACATTTTTTTACATGGCAATAAAAAACTCGATTTAAAAAAACTAACAGTGGTTTTACCTCTTAATTCAGCCACTTCAGACAAGTTCTTGATCTCAACCAGTGAAGGCAAGGAGGTAACTCAGCCATTTAAGGCAAGGTGAGGATTTCGGCCAGATGAGGCAATTACTTTACAGTTTAACTGCTATACTAGCAGGTTTTAATTTCAAGATTATAGCAGGTGTTCAAAATGGTGCCCATTGACTTCTTGGCATTGTCCGAGACGAACGTAAATATTTTCATAGCACTTCTTATCATATGAGGTGGTATTTCTGCAAAAATGTTTATTATGCGTTGCCTCAGCTCTTCCAAATCACGAGGTTTAGTGAAATAAGCCTTACCCTTCACGTAGCCCCAAAAAAACAATTAAGTGGCGCGAGGTCGGGAGATCTTGCTGGAAATTCAATAGCTCCTCTTCGACCTATCCATCGATTTTCGAAAGTACCATTCAAATAGTCCCTAACAATATCCCGATAGTGTGAAGGGACCCCATCTTGCTGGAACCAAACATTATCGAACTCATCACCAGCAATCTCTTGTATTGCGGGAACTATTTGATTTGTCAACATTTCCAGGTATTTTTCTCCATTCAAATTTCCATCTATGAAAAACGGTCCTATGATTCGATCCCTGAAAGCTCCTGAACATTTAATTTTTGTGGATACTGCGTGTGTGTTTCAAGCATCCAGTGAGGGTTTTCGTCACTCCACTATCTGAAATTACGGCGATTAACTTTTCCACTGAGTTCGAAAGTTGCTTCATCTGAGAAGACAAGTAGAGATGACAAAAAAATTTGGGTTTTGGTTACTCTTTTTCATCATTAATTCACTAAATTCAAGTCGCCGATCAAAATCATCTTCATTTAAATCTTGGTGAAGGTGAATTTTTTTAGGATGAAATTTCAAAAGTTTCAAATTCTTATGAACTGAAAATGCACTCATATCAAGCTGTTGACTGGCTTTTCTGATTGATAACCTTCGATTTCCAACAAATGCCTGGGCCACTTCCATTTGTTGAGCTTCCAATGTTTCAGATTTTGGTCTTCCAGATTTTGGGCGATTTTTATTTATCCTTGTGTCTAGGAATCGTTTAATGGTACGGGACACAGTAGATTTCGAAGTTCCCACGTGATTTACAAGGAAAGTTTCGTTGAATAAAATCACAACTTCATCATAGGGCCCTTTTTTATCACCCCACCCTCGCATCATTAAAATAGAAACTCTCTCTTCCTCTGTTAAAGTAGCCATTATGCAGAAAAAAACGCGAGAACTAATGAAAAATGAAATAACTTTTTCCGTACAAAGTGCGCTCCTACCTCTACAAAAGTTGGAAGGAACTGAACGTTCTCGTAGAAATTTCACAAAACAAATACTGTTATTAAGAACACTTTAAAAAAAACCTTCATAAAAACCAAGATATCGCAGATATTGTTCTTTAAACTGAATGTTTTTTTGTCAACACGAGTAGCTAGAGTTTGTAAATATTTACAAACTTATGGACGCTTAAGGTTTATTTCAATTTTGTGCGAATGCAGCGACACCTTGCGAGAATCGAAAAAAATGCCCGATATAAAATTCACGTATTTTTGGCCGTAGAATCCGAATCCGCTACAAGAAATAGGGATTTTCTTTACAAATTTCAAACTTGCCCCTCGCCCCACCCACTGGGTTAGGGATGGGAGAGTCGAATCCAATGTCATTGGATAGATTTCGTAAAAATAACAAATACGTGTTTTTCAGCTTTTGAATTGGACGTTTTTTTATGGGCAAAAGACGCTTCCCTTGAAACAGTAATGTTTTCTTTTCATTTTTTGCGATTACAGCTACACCATGCAAGAATCGAAAAAAATGTAAGGAATAAAATAGGGGTTTACATTTGAAATTTTAAAGTTGCCCCTCGCTCCACCCACAGGGTGGTGGATGGGGAGGTCATTTTGGTATCAGTAGATAGTTTTTTCAAAAATTTTTGACACGTATTTTTTTATTTTTCGATTTGATGCAAACTGTTCGAGATTTTCCACCGTTCCCATACTTTTCTAACACCCGGTACACGCAGATGAAAAAGTTATTGCAGTATATAAACACAACAAAACAAACCAAGCTCATGGCATCTACAATATAGAAATACATTTTTATTAGTTACCTATGATTGAAATTTCGAGGGTGTAAAATATCTGATCTATTGAATTTTTTTTTATAAAATCCATTGAAGCCAGTCAGTACTTGGAATTTGGTTGGAAGGCGATTTTAATGACAATAATTACTGATCCGGAATAATGTAAATGTCGTTGGCCTGGCTCATACAGTGATTATTAATATCCTAGCATCTAGGAAAAATCATTTATATTTTTTTCTAACAAAGTGCAAACACTGATATATATATATATATATATATATATATATATATCAGTATCATCTAGGAAAAATCATTTATATTTTTTTCTAACAAAGCACAAACACTGATATATATATATATATATATATATATAAATCATTTATATTTTTTTCTAACAAAGCACAAACACTGATATATATATATATATATATATATAAATCATTTATATTTTTTTCTAACAAAGCACAAACACTGATATATATATATATATATATCAGTGTTTGTGCTTTGTTAGAAAAAAATATAAATGATTTTTCCTAGATGCTAGGATATTAATAATCACTGTATAAGCAATTTTGCAATGAAAAAACTAAAAGTGCTCGAACACAAATTTATGAGCCTCATTTCAAATTCTGGAAGGTACACCTCCCTCAGAGACCTATACGCACGTTGCAACGACATAACCCCGATAGCAGTTTACGTCCAGCAGATCTCTCAAAATTTCAATTTTTTCAAGCTTAACGATAGTCCGTTAACGAAACCCATAACGTAAATTAGACAGCATAATGCCCCATTTCGGATTAAACACCCCTTACCCTACCAGACGTTACCGATTTTCCAGCAACCTTTGTAGCCAAACTTCACCAACTATAACTTCCGCTTACCGTATCCATCTTTCGTATCTTTAAATCTTTCTTGTCCCCCTCTTCCGATCTGTTTGTATCCTTTTTGTCGCGTTTGTTTTTCTTGGTTTCTTTTTGTACATTTTTGTCTCTGAATTCATCCAGCTTCACAAATTTTTAGAAAGTCAAAACATTATACAATCAAAATTTTAAAATCAAAGTTTAGTCCAGCCACACGCAGCCCAGCATTGACGTATCTCGCGGAAGCTCTTCGTTCAAATTGAGGTGCTAGCGCCAGAAACGAAATTTAAAAGTGATTAGTGCGCGAGTTTTTAAATCAATAATTTTTAGTTTTAAGTCCGGTTTTTTAGATATATTTTAATGACACCACCTTTCTTAATCTGCCTTTTAGCATAAGGTGTTTACTTTGAAGATTTTAATTGTTGTTCAAACGAACGAGGCCTACTCCACCCGGTCCTGAACCGGCCATCGCGATCAACGCGATGGTTGCATGATAGGTTCCGGAATAGGTCTTGGGGAGGTACTGTTATATTGTTAATTTGAATGAAGAAGCTTTGGATTGGATTGCAATAAAATATGTTCCAGATCACATTTAACTCCATAAATATCACAATTCTCTGAAAGCAGAACATTTACTTCAAACAGATGTGCTGGAAACAAGATTGCCCAAATTTAAGAACTATTTTCATGCCAAAACTTAAAGAGGAGATCAAGGTGAATAATTGTTTGTATATCTAGTAGGGTTGAAATTGCAGTGCTCTCGTCATATCCTCAACCACCTGTCTCGCAATTTGGATTTTAAAATATTGAAAGAGTCAGATAGACGTATATTTGTGTCTGAGAGAATGTGAACGATCCATCTTTTCGCGTCTGAAGAACTAGTACTATATTTTCCAAAAATGAATATTAACGTTCACAAATAAGGGTTCAAAACGACTGTCTCAGATGGAGAATAATACAAAATTCATACTTACTGTTCCTTTATGCTTAACTGCTTCTCTGATGGTACCAATTGGACGTCGTGACACTATAAATCTAATACAGTAAGTACTAACACTTTCTTAAAATTAAACCTGAAAGGGAATTTTGAAAACTCAAGAAAAAGACAATATAAATTTCAAAAATATATATTAAATCTCTTTAAAGGATCATGTTTTACAACAACTTCAAGAAAAATGTTTTCGACAAACTATAGTCTGGCCCGTGTACAACACATGGTGAGGAACGGACGACTACCGACGATATACCAACTACCATCCAATATGCGGTTTTTGAGCTAACGATTACACAAAAAGATTCAAGAAAATTTCAATGTTTATAAATTTTTTGGTGGGCTTTTGCTTGCCTGTCTATTGACGTTCAATATCAATTTTGATAGCTCCTCGGAGCTTAAAAATGCTTGAATCGCAACTACTTTGAATTATATTTTGCAATTACAATTTCATACGTTCAGGCAAGGCGGTCCCAGGCACATATGAGTACATGGTAACTATACTTTTCTGACACCGAATCGCTGAGGAACCAGTTTAGGGCAAATACCGTTAAAACCCATCATTTTCCCATAAAAATCGACTGCTAGGAAATGATAGGAGACCCTTGTCGCTAAAGGCTATTTTCGCTAAAACTCTCGATATACTTTGACTACAGACTGGATTAACTTGTCCTCATATTTAACCCAACGCATGAGTTACAGTGCTTAACAACGTGGATACGTAAAAGGGTTTTTAATTTTGAAATTTCCGAAATTAGTCGATTTTTGTTACACTTTATAAATGTTGGTGGTCGGGGCGACATTACGTCCCCGTGCAGCGACATTTACTACACTTTCCAAAATTACACTCCTTGATGAGTTTCTGAAATTTTCAATAAAATACGCTCCGTAGAGCGAAAATATGATTTAAAATCTAAAAATCTCTTCCAACGGCATTTCTACGTGAAGCACGCTTTTCATGCGAAATGTTTTGGATTTTGTTACAGTTTCGAAAAGTTTTGGCGTATTCTTTAACAAGAGCACTTGCGTTAATACTTTTTTTGGCTAAAAGTTCAACAATTTCTTTATTTTTTATGCCGTAATGTGCTTTTACCCATACGAAATGAATTTCTTTTCCCATTTCTATTATATTTTCTAATAATTTCTTTATTTTCAATATGTATGAATTGGTTTATATTCAACGAGACACTATTTCCTAATGAGGTTAGAACAAATAAAGAGTCAGTTAATACTATGGATGTAACTGCATTATGAGAGTAAACAAATTGAAGCGATTCATACATAGCTATTACTTCTGCTGTAAAAATGGAAACGTGCAGTGGCAATTTGATTTTTATTACGTTATTGGTAGAAGAAATGTAGCATGCACAGGCTGTATCTAAGGAAGATTTGGAAGCATCTGAGAATACCAACAGATGATTATCCCACTTTTCCAGAATTTAATTTACGGTATTCGTATTAAAATTAGGGTGATGGTTATATTGAGGTGTTGTTATTATTGACACGTTAGAAAGAAGATCTAATCATTCAAAATTCGAGATGTAACTGTAAGAGATGTCCAATAGTGGCAACATAATACTGGAATCTCGAAAAGCTATGCATAGAGGCGGACAATTTTAATTACTCCACAATTTATTTGTTAAGCCAGATGTATTAAGGGTTGAGACACTATGTAAAAGCGGTTTCAAAAGAGTACTACATGCAGAACCATAAAGAGTACATTCATAGTCCAAAATTGATCTTATGTAGGTTTTATAAAAAAGAAGAGCGATTTGACCGTCCACGTCCTACCAGGTTTTAGTAGACATTTTTAAGAACTGTACACTTTTGTTACACCGATTAGTGATGATTTCATTATAAATGTTCCATTTAAATTTTTTGTCGAGTATGATTTCTAATTATTTGACATGATATTGGACAGGAAATAAATAATTCCCAAGGTTAATGTTGTGAATACTAGGACAGTTGTACCGAGAAGCAACAACCACTGAAGATTTGTTTTTTGAGATATCGAACCCATTAAAGGAAAATCATTTTCCCAACCAGTTATAGATGAAGTAAGAAGTTCTATAGCTATGTTGTATTTTATATGCTGAGTATATACTCAAAAATTATCGGCATATTGCACTAAACTAGATAGGATACCATTAATTTTGTGTGCATCCGCAGTATATAAATTAAAAAGAGTTGGACTCAATACGAAGCCCTATGGAGACATGTGCTGTTATAACGTAGATCAATTAAGTGGTTGCTAATTTCTAGTACAAAAATCGACTTATTTTTTAAAAGATTCTATTTGAGTTTTGCTAAATTTATCGGAAATTTTAAATCATACATCAGTTTCCCATCTAAATTTTAGAGGTCAACTGCATCATAAGTATCCTGTATACATAGAAACAAAGATGCCAAAAAATTATTACGAGTAAAATTATTTTGGATAGTCTCGAAGCTTTTTTTTAATCCATACTGATTATTTGGAAGTAGTTTTTGTTTTTGTAACCGCCACTCTAGTCTGCCCTTTATCATACATACTTTTTCATATATTTTTTATTTAAAAATATTTACTTTTGTAATTGCACGTATATCTTCGGTCGTGCCTCGATCAAGACTCGTTAGCTATTTGATAATACTAAATAGTCAAGACAAACAAATTAGATTTCTTATGGATTGTTAACTGACTATTATTTATCATAATATTGTCCAAATAACACCATATTCCATACTTGTGTTCAAATATCACAGCAATTGATATCACCTATTTCATTATATTAAAAAATAAATTTAACTTAGAAGCGATAAAACAACCTTCGAAACTTTGATAATTAGTTTATTTTGGCCAAATTGTTTGAATAACGTTGAGAAGTAATCTAAAACTTCTGAGAAAGAGGAGAACGCTCAGTGTAGTGCTACATCCTTCTCATAATTACAAGATCCAGAGAAATATCTTGTTTCCGATGTAATATAAATATTTAAGTAAAGTATCAAGAAATTTTACTACGGTGTAAAAACGAATGCTGTTTATTGGGTAATTTACAAACTCTTAATAAAACAGAGCTGGTAAACATTTAAGATACTCGTCGACCGCAGCACTTGCATTAAAAATATAATAAAATGAAAAGAATTAGAAAATAAAATTATACAGGGTATCTCATCGGTAACTGAATCGATCGATATAGAGAAAAGTACGCATCAGAAAATTTTGAAAATTTAGGTGATTACTAATGTCGGTGTGGCCAATCCAACTAAAATAGTTACAAGCAGCTGGCACTTCCACTTATACCGGAAGTCGATACCAACTTGCTTATTACAAATGGAATGCCCTATATATTTTAGGGTTTTCGAAAAGAGCATAAAATTTTGAGTCGAAAATATGTAGCATATCCTATACCTAAACCTAGCTGTTTCAGAGATATTTGATATTTTATAGAAAATTTGACAGGTGCAACGGTTTGCAAGAACCGTTATAACTTTCTTCGTGTAAAAGATCCTCAGTTGCTTCTTGTCACATAAAAAGAACACAAGGAGAACTACTTTCTACATAATATCATACCAAGTGTTTCGTTTTTCGCGTTATATTTTGTCAACTTCAAACCGCGAAAACTTGTTTAGGTCAAATGGAACACCCTGTATTTTTTACGTCAAGTTGTGTAAAATTGAATTCCCTTTTATCTGATATTAGCATTGTGGGGGTTAAAGTTACAACTTTTTGAAATATTTGCGATTTTATTAGAAATTAATGAATAGTTGTAATCATTTCATCAAAATAGCCATGATTAGAAACAATCAGTCATTATCTTATGTCAAAAAATGCCAGCACGTTTAAATTATGCTAACGAAAACTTTTTAAATTTGTTTATTATTTATGGAGAATGTGATAAAGTAATATCAAGAACTTTCAACACATTTACTACTCGATATCCACAAAAACGCAAAATAACACTAACACTGTAACATGCGTATTAATCGAATTGAAGATATGGCATGAACTAGAATAGCAGAGATAAGATCAATTTAAAATATGATTTCATTTTAATTTAATAATTGCTCGAAATTCTGCCCTCGAACCTCGACACATTTTTCGCACCTTCGGATTAGTTCCTCATGGGTAGCTTTTCTAATTGAATCCTGTGATCTGTTTTGAAATGCATTTCTTACTCTTTCCATACAATATTCAATGGCTGTTAATGGGCTCTCATAAACTTTATTTTTAATAATTCCCCAAATGAAATAATCCAGAACTGATAAATCGGGCGAGCGAGGAGGCCATAAGATCATAAAAAGTTTCTTGTAAAAATGTTTCTGTTCGGCGAGAGGTAAATTTTCTAAATAGTTATTATTCAAATTTTATAAGATATTCAGATATCTTTCACCTAAAAAAAAAAAAAAAAAAATTACTTATACATATTAGCAGAAGAGAAGATTTAATTTGCCGTTTAAATTTTCCTGATAAAATTGTAATGACACCACTTTATCGTTTCTTATGGCATAGTAAACTTTCCTGAAAGTTTCGCTCTCTGAACATATGAGGATTTGAGTCACTCCAATAATGCGAATTGTGTCTATTAAAAAGTCCATTTTTAGTAAATTTTGCTTCATCTGTCCATATAATATTTCCCAAATAAGAATCGTGACCCTCAGACTTTATTAGAATAAACTCACAAAAATTCTGTTTTCTTAGGAAATGTGTTTCTATTAATCCTTGAACCATATGGAATGAAAACGGGTGAAACTTATGTTTCAATAAGATTCTGTGAATTGAATCCTTGCATAGTCCCGATTCCAGAGCAGCTTGTCTTAATGACATCCTTGGAAATGCATGAAAATATCCAGAATGACTATTTCAATGTTTTCGTCATCAACAATAGGCTTTCTTCTTTGCATTTTTGCCTTGACAGAGCCATAATTTTTAAAATTTCCCAGTATGCGTTTACCAGTGTTTGGTGACGGTTTCCGTTTTTCTGGATATCGAGTAGCAAATGTGCTGCAAGTTCTTGATATTACTTTATCACAGTCTCCATAAATAATAAGCAAATTTGAAAAGTCTTCGTGGATGTAATTTAAACGTGCTGGCATTTTTTGACATAAGATAATGACCGATTGTTTCTAATCATGGCTATTTTGATGAAATGATTAAAATAATTCATGAATTTCTAATAAAATCGTAAATATTTCAAAAAGTTGTAACTTTAATCTCCACAATGCTAATATCAGAAAAAAAGTAATTCAATTTTACACAATTTGACGTAAAAAAATACAGGGTGTTGCGTTTGACCTAAACAAGTTTTGGCGGTTTAAAGTTGACAAAATGTAACGCGAAAAAGGGAACGCTTGGTATGATATTGAATTTATTTCAGTTGTAGAACGTAGTTCTTCTTGTGTTCTTTTTACATGACAAGAAGCAAATGAGGATCTTTTACACGAAGAAAGTTATAACTGTTCTTGCAAACCGTTGCACCTGTCAAATTAGCTATAATATGTCAAATATCTCTGAAACGGCTAGGTTTAGATATAGGATATGCTATATTTTTGACTCAGAATTTTAGGCTCTTTTCGAAAACCCTAAAATATATAGGGCATTCCATTTGAAATAAGCAAGTTGATATCGACTTCAAGTATAAGCGGAAGTGCCAGCAGCTTGTAATTATTTTAGTTGGATTGGCCACACCGACATTAGTAATTATCTAAATTTTCAAAATTTTCTGATGCATACTTTTCTCTATATCGATCGATGCAGTTCCCGGTGAGACACCCTGTATATAGTAAAACCGCTGAATTGCGGACAATATTGCAGTTGTTCCTTTTATATGGATATACAGGATAATTCTGTTCTGACCAATTAATTTGTCTAACTGTTCTAAAGAGAGCAGCAATATAAATCTTGTAGAGTTCTGTACATATTTGTGAATTGATGAAGCGAGCGAGGTTCCTTGTTTCTACGTAAACAAAATGTAGAGTTCCACTTATTCAGATTAGAAGTACCGAAACATGTCCACGGCGTTCCATCAAATTTATACATATTTGGCTATCCCATGGTTACATTGTTCCTGAATGTCTAAAAAATACCAGCAGTTAGGTTGCCAGATGAATTCCAACTATACTTCCTCCAGTCACTTCTTGATTAGTTCTCAATAAATCTTGGAGATTTCATCAAGATTTTGAAGAAATGGTGTAACGATGAATCCTGGTTTTACTTATTGGTTTTTAATTTAAAATAAGTTGGGTACGTTGTTACGTCCATTCCCTGATTATATGTTTTTGGAAAAGAATTGAGGCAATATATGCTGACGACTAGCTGCTTTAAGTCGGATCAAAGGGTCGTAGATTCGGAGTGTTCGTAAGAGATGTGGAACTTACCCTCTTTGAATGTATAACATAAAACACAAATTTTTGTTTTGTTCGAGAAAAGGAGACAATGATAAAATGATATTATTTGGGCACCATCTATAGTGATAATTAGTTGAGTTATCTCTTTTTCTCGAAAAACCAGTCGCCTATAGACGAGACTAAAATTGTTGGTAAGGGAAATAAAAAATTGTATAAAATGACTGATAAAATATATTATATAAATAAATTTTATAATGTGAAGTGCGAAATATAAATTTAGATGAGATTTTATGTTATGAAATAGTATTGACGAGTAAAGAATAATTAATATAAAAAATTAATAATGAAATTTATACAAATCACCTAGATTTCCAGAAAAAGTGTGGTTGAAGGTGGAAAGCTGTAGAACTGCAATTCAGGACCCAATTGTCTCTTGGAATATGGAATCTAAAGTTCTATGGCAATTCATTCTGCGATTTTCAAAGTGAATTTATGTTTTAATATTGTAAAAAAAATATCAAATTGAAGGATTAAATGTCTTGAGAAAAGCATAAACATATTATCCAACCATGCGGCTTGGAAAAAAATTATAATCCCAAAAGTAAATGCCAAATTACGTAAAATTAAATGGCAAAATGGTTTCTAGATAAATCTGCTCAACACGAAAAGCAATTAATATGTATTATTGCCTAATACATGAAAGTAAATTCAAAAGCTGAATTAATATAAATTTAGCTGGATATAAATTTAGCTGCGTTAATATAAATTTTAAGAAGTTGATTCACAAACTATAAATTGCCAAAAATGAATGAAGAAAAGAATATTTTATAACTATGTGATAACATGTAGTATTTCAATTACTTATTGAATTAAAAAGATTTGAATTTCAATTTATTTTGAATTGAATTGAAATTGCATCAAGGAGAAAATTGAAAATTATTGAAATTTTAATTTACTAATAAATGAAATTTACCTGGTAGTGTTAAACACAAGAAATGTGGACTTATAAATGTAATATAAATTGCTGATGTCGCACAGTTAAAGTTTGTAAATTAGAATCAGATCAAAATCGGCAGGCAAGTGATCTCTTGGTGATTTTAACAAATAAGGTAAACTTTTTTATATTACCTTCTACAATATAGTAACAATATACAAACTTGGAAAATATAGTTTTACTAAATAAAAATGGAAAGCTGTAACATGTAGAAAATGGTACAAGTGCTGCCATCTGTTGATGAGCGACTTAAGCGCATAACCTAGTTTCTTTAGATTTCCTTACAATTAAAATAGTGAGAGGTATACAATCGATAAAGGGAAACTTTAATCAATAATAGTTTGAGATTAGTTGCATACCACAGATTTACTTTGCAATTTGTAATTTCTATACATAACAAAAAATACGAACTGTTTACAAACTGTTTTTTTGAGAATTCAGTAAATATATTACATAATAGCTTAGTTTGATGAGAACTGTCCCGAGACCTGACCAATTCAATTCAAAACGATTTTATTGACAATAATCATAAATACAGCTGCCGCTTACGATCTCTCAAACGTTATTTGAGTGTCAGACTTCACCGTGCAAAAATAGAAGACACTGGGTAGCGCAGTGATTGTCGCATATAAATTTCTCTCTGAGCAAACCTAGCGAACTGAGTTCGAGCCCCACCTACTGCAACCCAAGCAGCACAACAGTAAAGTTTCAAAATCTCTTAAAACAATGGAACAAAGGTGCCACATATATCAACCACCCAGATTATATAATTGTATACCCAAGAGCCTGACGGAGCTAAATTAATTAAATCTATTTAAATGTATAATTTTAAAAAAGATTCAAAGTAAACCAAGAAACTGTATCCACCAACTAATTGATATAAAAAATTGATAAAGCAAGATTTTCACCGGCTTATTTTCAATATCTACCTTGAAAAAATATCTATATAGAAAATAAATTCACTGTCTAGTCTTAAAAATAGTCAATTCGATCTAGTAGGGTTAAAATGCTACTGGAATATTTAACATTAATTTGGGCAAATGCATTGTAAAGTAACATATAACTATCGTTCGATTACGCTACGAAAAGGCATATGTAAATCAATAATGAGATAAAGAGAGGGCAAACTAGAGACATAATGTATAGTTGTTGGCAAAAAAGAATAAGCTTATTAATAGATTAAACTCAAATAGAAATGCTAAAAGCATAGTTAAGAGCAACAAGGAATTATACATAATCCTATATGTAAACGAAATAAGTGGATTTGGAATTCGTAAACATTCATCAAAATGAATGTTTAATAGGTGTTAAAGGTGAATGTACACAAAAAGTACAAAAGTCAAAATTACAAGGGAAAAATTATCATAAAATTAAGCGTTTGGTCGTTAAAGCTGCAACTGAAAGTATCTAAGTAATCGTGTGTACAATGTTCATAAGCTGTGTAAGGAAGTGGATACGAAAGCATATTTATACGAGGTAAGGTATGCGTTAAGTTATGTTAAGTTATACCTAGAGATTGCTCTCGTAACAATGAAATTTATTTGAATCAATAAATCTGTTTTGACAAGAATTAATTAAAAAACAACATTAAAATATTTACGGCTACTTTTAAAGCCAATAGGAGAGTGTTTGGGGAACAAGTTCTGCTGCGGAAAGTCAATAGGTAAATACACATCGACTTAAAACTCAAATATTTTAGGAATCGATGTGGATCCGACTCTAAGTTATTCACTTGTGTATTATAATATAATAATAATAAATAATATAATAAGCACCACAGAAATTAGACATAATGAGGTGCTTATCCAGTTTAGATCTTACGAAAGTGGAGTAATTTGATAACCATATTGAAATCGTGACTGTGTCCCATTATAAATTCATGTTTCGTTATTTTCAAGGAAAATGGCATACAAAAGATTCAAACCGTGATTATTAGTCTTGTAATCAGACACTAATATGTCCGATCTTCATCGAATCTAACATAGCGGCTTTAAACCAATAGTACCCAATAGTGTAACAAAATCCCTCATATGTTATTACCAAAATATCAGGGGCCTCAATTCTTAATTCAGCAATTCTTCACATCTGTTGGTCAGGCTGAATTTGACATAATTGGAAACCAACTTACAGGACGGAATGTTAAGTAGTGAGTTAATTTCTGATGAATAAAATGTAATCAGATCTGACCGTAAGTTACACCTAATACTCGAAGTCAGGAGTAAGAAGGGGTACCTTTTTTTTGCCAGAGCGCCAATCTAGAGCCTCTCCCCCGTTTTCAAGGTCGCTGAAAAAAATTTTTCCACCCCTTTGAAGAGTAAAAACAGCCCCCGGGGATAGTTACACAACCCTGGTCACCTACCACCTTCCTCACAGAAACACCTCCTGTAAAATATCATTTGTTTTCCACAATAAAAATTTCAATTTTCCAACCCCCTAGAGGGTTGGAAGCCGTTCCACTCAAGGGAATAACAGTTAGTCGAAAAACTGGAAAAAATAAACGGGTTCACGGAAAAGGGCACTTTTGGGGTGCAGTTGCCGAGAAAAAAAAAATTGCGGAACCCTCACTAACCTGTTCAGCGACCTCGGGGGAGGGTCTCTATCTAGATTGGCGCTCTGGCAAATAAAGCAAGAACCCCAAAAAATCTCGACTCCTGACATCGACTATAACTGGTTACGTATCTGGTGGTTGGGTTCTGTTAGCATGCAAGAAAAACATTGCATTATATAAACTTGATCTATAGACCAGGGCCAATCCGGTTTAAGGCAATAAAAATTCTTAGCAATATACGAATGGTCGGAAAATGTAGTTAATGGTGTAAATAATTAAGGAAAAATCGTCCAGACTGAGTAAAAGTTAGGGAAGGGGGGTTGAGGTGGTAATATATACATTTTTAGGGGTTGGCACTCGTTTTTTGGGATTTGCGGCTAAACCATGCATCCTATCGAAAAATGTTGAACGTAAAAGTTGTAGATAATGAAAAAATCTAAAACTTTCTAATTAATCATTATTGACCATAACCTCAAAATTATCGAGAAAAATGCAATAAACCGTTTTTTCGGTTTTTAATTTATAACTATTGCAAAAATGTAACATTTTTCGATAGGATGCATAGTTTAGCCGCAAATCGCAAAAACGAGTACCAACCCCTAAAAATGTATATATTACCACCCCAACCCCCCTTCCTGAACTTTTACTCAGTCTGGACGATTTTTCCTTAATTATTTACACCATTAACTACATTTTCCGACCATTCGTATACTGCTAAGGATTTATCGTCTATTACGATATTTTAAACGGTTTGGCCCTGGTGCTACTATCAAATTCTGACGGAAATTTTCCACTTATTGGTGTTATAGGTTGCAGATGCCCAATTAATCATATGATAATTTTTATTTTTATTTTATATGTGCCATCTCATATGTCTTTACATTTATATGAATCTTTTTTAGATGCTTTTGGATAAATAAATTCCTTTTGAGGCAAAAATGTAATTTTTCTAGGTGATTTCAATGTGCCTAAATTTATAGATGGCAGTGTCATTGACAACAAGAAGCAGTCACTCTAAAACATTGCAGCTTTATTGAATCTCAAGCAATACAATAATGTAGTTAACGAGATAGGTCGCCTACTTGATCTTGTCTTTGCTAATGTCGGCTGTGAAATATTTCATGATAGTGCATCATTTGTTCCAGACGATGTTTACCATCCAGCTCTCTTTATTACTATATACAGGGTGTCCCGAAAATGGTGGGCAATCTCTCGGATTTGGGTAGAACTAGTGAAAATAAGGTCACAAGTTCGTATATTTTTCTTTCCCCCGAGGTACCCCTACGAAGATATTTGCTCTTAAAGTTGAAGGTTAAAAATCGATTTTTCGCGATAACTTTTTTATTGTTCAATCGATTTTAATCATTTTTTGATCAGTATCATACCCATTGCCTTAATAAGTTGAAAAAAAAATTAGCCTATTTTCTTTCATCTCACAAATAATAGTAATTTTAAAAAATTTATTTAACGAGGATTATGTACAAAACAACATTTATTTCTCTATGAGGCAGTAAGTACTTACCTGAACTTATAAAAACAAAAAATCTTAAACACACAAAACACAAAATTTGGAACCTTACTGTAGAAAGCTAATTAGGGACATGGAAAAATGAAGATTTATGAAATTTCATAACAAATGCTCAATATGAGTACCTCCTTCTCTAATGCATGCTTGTCCACGACGAAATGACGATCGCTGGACTCGCCACAACATTCCTTCGTTTTCTTTAATTGCATTTGAATGTTACATAATTCTCTCGGGTGATCGGGAAGGCCAAGAAACAGGCCCACTCCGACCTATCCACCGGTTTGGATATACTCACTATAAGACTAAAATGCGGGGGTGCCTCATCATGCATAAACCACATGTTCTCTCGAGATGCAATGCCAACATCTTCTAAAAGTTGTGGTAACTGCTGTTGGAGAAATTCAAGATAAAGTTGCCCATTCTCGATTTGGTAACAAGAACGGGCTCAACAAGTACCGGCCAATAATTCCGGCCCAAACATTAATATGAAATTGCCTTTGATGGCGCGTTTGAATTGTGGCATGTGGGTTTTACTCGCTCCAAACGTGTAAATTGTGGGAGTTAATGACTCCATTTCTTAGAAAAGCTCGCTTTATTCGTATACAAAACCGATCGAATGAAGGCACGGTTTTGTTCATATTTCTGTATAAACCACTGCGAAAATTGCACCTTAGCAGAAAAGACATCTGGGCTAATGGCATATACTTTCTGTATATGGTACGGATGAAACAGTTGCCCTTTCAAAATTCTTCCAACGATCGATTTTGGGACATTCATTTGTAAATACTGACTGATGAATTCGCAGCGACTGCATCCAATACGTTCTCTTCTACTTCAACAGTACGTGTTGTCCGCGGAGCACCCCTGTTTACGTCATTTGGCGCAAATCGACCTAAGTAACGATATAATTCTTATATTTTTAGTTTTCAAAAAAATTATCATTTTTATCAGTTTCTCTCAGCCGTTGATCAACACGTTCAAAAGTTTTGAGATCAGCAACCCTTTGATGGCGATACCGGCGAGCGTATAGTCTTCGTGCTTTCGAGGCATTACAAGAAGCCATTCCATACATAATAAACATCACAGAAATTAGACAATCCCCAATTCTATCACGATGTACAGATACTAAAGATTTAGGCATAATTTTCGACCACCAACTTTCATTTAAATTACTTATCAGGTCAAAAACATCAGAAGCTCTGAAAATGCTTAGTTTCGTAATAAGGAATTGTAAGAATTTTAAATAACTTACAAGCCTTAAAAATGTTATATTATTCGTTCGTGAGATCCAAGCTTGAATATTGTTCTATAATTTGGAATCCTTACTACTTACTTACAACTATCAAAAAAATGCTGTTGAAATAGTTCAGCGATAATTTTTGAAATTTCTTTTTTTTAATTAATACCCTGCTAGAGGAGTTGAGTACAGGTGTTTGCTTAACCACCTATTCAATTTTCACAGTTTCGAACTGCGACGTAGCTGTACTGCTGTGTTGTTTATTCATAAATTATTACACGGTGAAATTGACTGTCCTACATTCTTGCTCAGACAAATTTCCTGGTGCCTAGAATTGGCTTTGGACAATAAAACATGTTTTACTGCAATAGTGTAAGAACTATTTTGTAACTGAAGTCACCTATCACAAATATGTGCCACAATGTTAATAGAATTAGTAATTACTACGACCTAAATATATGTTAGGGGGCGAGCGTAGGTGCATCTTTACTGTGTACATACTTCGATATGCAATTTAAGGCAACGTCAGGCGCGGTTAGTAGTTGAATGGGTGATGAACGCCCTCAAGGGTCTCACCTCGTGGTCTCTGGCTGAAACGTTTTTTATTTTCGCCATCTCGAGGGTCGCTTCGCGCTCACAACGAAGACCGCGTCCTCGCCTCACACGTCTTCCAGCGGCTTGTATATCAGTGTATGTGCGGAAGCTATACAACCTTAGGCGAGGGTTGTATAGGGGATATACCATCCTTCGGAGGAGATGTAAAGCCGTCGGTCCCGTGTCTATTAAATGTTAGACAAGTAAGAGATCCCTACTATTCTTAAGAGAAGAGGTTCGGCAAAATTTCTGGTTGGGGGTAGCTGGCCTACAGGCGTCGGTGTTAGGCTTCAGTAGCGGAAATAGACCGACGTTAAATAAATGTATTAAAAAATATATATATGTTCCAAAAAACAACTTTTAGAAACTGTAACGAAGTGTTTTTCGTTACCCAAATATGCCCAAGATTTATTTTATTTAAATATTTTATAGAAATTGCTGTGTTATATTTAATTTCTATTATCCCGTATAAATTGTACCGCTGACAGTGAATTAGTTAGAAAACAATTAATATTTGTGATTGTCAATACCGCGTAAAAGTATTTCAGTTGTAAGGTGCAGATTGCACTCAGGCCAAAAGAAAGCAGTGCGTTGAATAGAAGGAGTCCAGGCTCGCAAATTACCAGCGGACGCGGCAGTAGTCTGTCGACACGCACACGAGGCGCTTGGGTGCGCTCCTGAAATAAGATCGCGCCGAGTGTTTCTACAAGAGTAAGGTAAGTCCACAAATTCTGTATCTCATTATTCCTAGTCCGAAAATATTTTTAAATATTTTACAAGTCCGTTCGACGTCACTTATGTGACGTAGCCCTTCAGTATACGGGAATAATTTAATTATTCCGCATTTAGTCCTCTGGTTGCCGTCCCACGAGGTACACGTGCCTGCTGTTGGCTCTAGTGCTATACTGAAAATATTACAAGTCCACAATTCAGGTAACCTTTATTTTTCTAAGTCCGTAAAATCTATATTTGAATTATTTTTCTAAGTCCCCAAAAACATTTCAAATATTTTTACAAGTCCAGCCGACGTCACAGTGATCTACCGCGCAGCTATTTTCCGCTGACTCTCCCACTCCTTCATCTCTGAAGGCAATAATTAAATTCACACTGACCAGTGAGTGTTCCCGATCGACTCAAAGTCAGCAGACGTGTTCACGCTAAATATTTTAAACCGCCAGAAAAGTTCCTGTAAGCCAAGCTAGAGGGTCATTCCGGTCTGACCACCTTCCCCAGCAGACGTGCCTGAATCCAGTCCAAGAACTTATACCAAGGAACTGTCACTGCACACATTAGCCAAGTATTCTGTATTTCCTCATATACTGTTATACTGTAGATTTATTTTTATGATTGTGGTCTTGCTTCATTCTGCCTGGTATCCGTATCTAGTCTGCACCCTGTTATCGCTTTATTAAATTACCCACGTAACGCCGCTTACTTTGTGTTAACACTCTGCCGTTTGCTTGGTGCTAAAGTTTTAAATAGTAGTTTTATGCTTGCTATCCTTGTCGCCTGAGTCATTTGGTACTGGACTTTTGCTTGCTCCTCCCGGTATCCAGTAACTAGTAAATTTTAATAGTAACTAAGTAGTTAGAGAAAATTTAGAATTGTACATAGTAGGATTATCGTAATATACTGACTTTATTGAAATACTCTGAGTTTTACTGTCTGTGTGTGAACGTCTAATTTCCCATATATTGACCCACTAGAATAAACTTTCTCCACTTGAGCTGCTCAGCCTCGCGTACTCGGCTTGAGGGTAGTGTGTCCTATCACTTAAACTAGGACTGGCGCCCGAGTAATTCGAAAACTTGTTTCCGAAGCTTGTGTGTCAAAGAGTGACCGCGCCTTTTCTCCACGTCAACGTGCGAGGTGGAGAAAAACGCGTCACAAAACAGCTATGACTCACTTACAAGTCAGTTTTTTTCTTTTTAATTTGTTGTAGTTTTAATTTAATATTTTATCTACTTGTTGTATATTTGTAGTGTTGTTGTATGTCTTGTTTTCGCCATTTTATTCGTATTCTAAGGTTGTGTGTGGTATAAGTTCATTTTTAAATTTTTTATTTATATTAAATATTAATTTATACGCTTATATACTTATATACATATATGTACAGTTTTATATATTGTCCTGTAATTTGGGTTTTTCCTGTTGGACAAATAAAGAATTTTTTCTATGGCTTCGCAGAACTTACAAATAGTTGGAATCGGTCGAAAATTGTCCTAATAACATATATCAGTATTAAACTAAATTTGCATCTAAGTAGTGTGTTTAAACTAAAACTGGTACTCCCCCACCACTTTTTATGATGTCACAGGGAGCTGGACCAGGGACGGGGTGCGGGTAACGAAAGGGTAATTGTAGTAGTGAGAGCTAATTTTAGGGGTTGGGGGTAATTTTTGTGGTGGGGGTAAGTAGAGTGACTGGGATGAAGCTTTGTCAGCGTATGTCAAAGGAAGCCGCCTGATTGGAATAAAGCCCTTTAGGTATATTAAGGTATATCTTTTAGTTATGTAATAAAGAATAGGTAATAAATATATTTCTAACCTCATCATAGTAAAAATAAAAATATAAGTTTGTAATTTTCAATAGGGCAAATACAACAGTTGTTTATATCTAATAAATGTCCTTTGTTAAATATTTTTCATTTTATTCCAGTAACATATTTTAATCTTAGAATGAAAATTATGACAAATCATTATTCTATACGTCGAGACGATTAATTTGACCCAACATTGTATATTTTGAAAGACCGGTAGTAGAAATCGGAAGTTGCTACTTCATTGTTATTTTATTTTGGTGTATTTTGATCTGGTAAACAGAATTTTACACTTTAAATTGACATATCTTAGTTCAATTGCAATTTTTAGTGGTAGTAGTCACTCTAATTACCCCCACCACACTACACTAATTATCCCGAACATTAAAATTACCTCTCCCCATTGCAACCAATTTCCTTTCACCACTATAATTACCCCTAACACTCTAATTGCCTCCTACCACACTAATTACCCTCTCTCTTTTCATTACCCGCACTCCGCTCTCTGTAACGTCATCAAAAAATGGTGGAGGGGTACCAGCTTCGGCATAAACACCCTACTCATCTACTGAAAAACATTGAACACAGAAAGGAAACTAGAACCTGTTTCATGCCTTAAATATATGCATAAACTTAAGTACTTACGCTTGAAGGTAAGAAAATAGATAGTTTGTGTACTTTTAATGAATATGATGTAGACAATCTGTATTTATATGAGAAAAACGGTCAATAAAATAGAAGAAAAATTACAAGCTGTAAACACAATTCTAGCCTTAGCATATCCCAAGATGAATCGCTTTTATCAGTGGTCAGCCTATAAAACTAACACTCCAAAACAATATTTCTCCGTTATATTTGACAAGAAACTAATGTAATTCTTAAATATCTTTCGTTGCTTGGGCACAATAAACTACAGAACTGACAGAGAAATTTTTTTCAGGGTATTTTATCAAGACTGGTTGAAAAATAACGGAGATATGATAAAATTAAAATTTATTGCGGGAAGAAGGCATGTTAGTTGGATAACCAATGGTCATATATAATATAATAAATTCAAACAGTACCGTCATAAACTTAATGAATTACTAAAAATTCATAAGAGGAACTATTATCAAAATGATATTAACAAAAATTTAAATAACTCAAAATAATTATGGCATTGCGTCAAAGAATTAACATCTGAGGCAAAAAAGGGATCAAATATCTAAAGTTAGAAACCAGGATGGTACAGTAACTAGTGATGAACTGGAAATGTGTAATGTTTTTGTAAACTATTTCTCAAACGTAGATAAAACACTATCTGAGAAAATAGTTCAATTAAAAAAGGATAACTTCTCAAAACATAAGAAATATCTCCAACTCAATATTCCTGTCGGCTACGAGTGAAAACGAAATAGTCGAAACAATTTCTTCATAACAATCAAGTAAACCACCTGAAATTGATAACATACCATTATATATACTGAAGGAAACAGCTTCTAAAATATCAGCACCTTTAAAATAACTTATCAATAAATGTTTTGAAACAGGTAACTGTCCATCGGCATTTAAAATTGCTGTAATAAAACCTATCTATAAAAATGGTGATAAACTGGACGTGACTAACTACCGGCCTATTTTCTCTTATCTCCAACATAGCTAAAATTTTTGAGAAAATATTGAAAAACAAAATTATTGGCTTTTTAAATAGGTTTAATATTTTGTCAAAAAAGTAATTTGATTTCAGGAAGAAGCAGTCAACGCAAGATACAATAGCCTATCTTACTACAAGGATATATGAATATCAGTAAACCAACGCTGTGCATTTTCGTTGACTTAGTGAAAGCCTTCGATACAGCTAGTCATGTTCAATTATTGCAGATATTGGAAGTTATAGAGTTTAGGGGCATTCTACACAGTTTAATAAATGCAACAATGTGTAAATATTGGCAACACCTTCAGTAGCTCAGTGTGTTAAAGCGACTGGCTAGCAAACTTACCAAACCTTAAATCCCCCGGTATTGATGATATTCCTAACCTCCTCCTAAAACAGCTTCCTTCCAAAGCGCTGGCGCAATTAACGTATGTAATTAATGCGATATTAAGGCTTCAATATTTTCCAGACAGTTGGAAAACCGCAATCATTGTACCGATCTTGAAACCGAACAAACAGTCTCAGGAAATAAACAATTATCGCCCAATAGCATTATTAAATACCTTATCTAAACTCACAGAAAAAAATAATACTTAGCAGATTAAATCACTACATTTCTAAAAAGAAAATATACCCAGACCAGCAGTTCAGTTTCAGATCGGGACACAGCACCACGCTTGCTTTATCCAAAATAAACCAAGAATCCTTAATTGGATTTACTAAGAAACAATGTACTGCTCTGCTATTACTGGACATAGAAAAGGCGTATGATACCGTATGGCACAACGGATTATTTTATAAACTTAATGAAATATATGGACTCCCCCTATATCTTACCACTCTATTAAGGAATTTTCTAACACACAGAAAAATTACTGTCAGAATAAACAATACTTTTTCAAATATAATATCTGTGTCGGCAGGTGTCCCTCAAGGGGCTATCCCTTCCCCTACCTTATATAATCTCTACCTGTCCGACATCCCCACCCTTCCAACGACCACTTCACTTTTATACGCGGACGACGCTGTTATCTGCGGGTGGTCTTTCTATGCGGAAACGGCCGTCCAAAAGATACGGCGTCACCTTACTATACTAGACAACTACAATAATAACTGGAAAATTAACATCAACGAAAACAAAACAGAGACAATAACATTGCACCGAAAGTTCACCAATGTGACTACGTTCACCAAAATTAAAATTAACAACAAGCTAGTAGGGGAAAAAAAGCAGAGCTAAGTATCTGGGGGTAACCCTGGATACAAGGCTCTGCTTTGGACCCCATGTTACAACTACATTACAAAAAACGTATGCAGCTCTCAACAAATTGTATCCATTGGGGAACAGACGGATCAAACTATCGACCGACAACAAATTAACACTTTACAAAGTCATATTTCGACCAATACTGACGTATGCCTGTGCGTCCTGGAATTGTATTTCAGACGCACAGTGCAAAAGACTCCAGACTACACAAAACAAAATAATAATACTCCCACTCAACGCCGAGAGATACACACCGATCGCTAAATTGCATGAGAGGGCCGCCGTCCCTCTCATGAGACAATATATTGACGATACGGCTCAAAAATTCTTCACACACAAAATTCAGCGATCGGTACTTACACAGAACCTGACTAACAGACGTCGACATAACGACCCCCCACATGCACATCGGCTACTACATCAAAATTTACCGATTTACAACGTACGAGACTGACGATAGATTCATACGCAGAAACTGAAGACACACAGACATCCCCTCATCTACCGCCTCTTTAATTCCTCAACTTATAAACTTTATTAGAATACTTTTAATTTCAGTCCTTTTATAAAGAATACTTTTAATTTTATAATTTTTTGTATATACATTTTATTTATTTACCCAGAATAACTTTTAATTTGCGACAAAGTCAATATTGAAGCAGGTTTTAGCAATTTTTTCCTGTACATAAATAGAATAAAAAGTGAACACCTTATAACGCAACGGAATATATTTTAGCTTAACTGCTTTGCAGATAATAACATAGAAAGCTACTATACCATTTTGGAAAGTAGAGAATTATAATTTTAATTTTAGTTTTTAACATTCAAAGGAGCAGACCATTTTCCGGCGATCCACCAGCCACCCTAGTGCAAGAAGACATCGTCTGATTTAGCTAGGTTTAGTTATTATATCGCACTTTGTGCAAGATTGTAATATTTAGAGCTAGGGAAAATGCTATAAATAGAATGATTTATAAATATAAAACATGAATAAAAGATTTTTAATTGGTAAAATTGGTAATTGGCTAACAAACTGAGTTGCCTAGTGAAGTGGGTTCGATTCCCGCAAGGCGAAACAATTTTTCATTAAAAAAATTGCCCCAAGAGTGGTTCGGAGTCCACAGTAAACTGTAGGGCCTCGTCTCTCTTTACCTAGCACAAGATCCGTGAGATCTTCCAGGGGGTTACTTCGGTAACTTGAGAGGAATGCTCTTCTTTAACAACGGGTTACTAAGAGTTAATTATTCAAAACTTTTTCCTTTTACATCTTATAGCAATAATTCACCTGATTTCCAGAGATTAAATATAAAGATCGACAACAATGAAACTTATATACAAGGCTCACAAAATGTTAAATATTTAGGAATTCACGTAGATCATCATTTAAGATATAAAATAAGTAACTAATAAGCTCAGATCGTTATTGTATAAAGTTAAACCTTTATCCCAGTTACCAAATATAACGCAGTTAAAAACCTTATATTTTGGTCTAGTGAAGACTCACTTAAAATATGGAATAATTGCATGTGGAGGTAGGGCCAACGATCATCTAACCCGGCTAGAGAAGAGAGATTTTTAAGAAATCATATAAATACCCCTCAGAAGAATTTTATATGGAAACTCAAATGCTGGACATTCGACAGTTATTTTGCTTGACAATACTAACTAGACAACATAAAACTAAAAGCAAACTAGAGGAAATTGCTCATAATTATCAAACCCTGTACAAAAACAATGCAACTCGTGTACCTAAAATAGAAAGAACCGTTGCTAAAAGATGTTATTTCTATCTGGGTCTCAAAATGTACAATTTCTTTCCATCTGAGTTTAAGAAATATAACTATATATATATATATATATATATATAAATATATATATTATCTGTATTATAAGTAATACTGCTAACTTGCTTTTGCAAATATACGTGTTTATCTATGTGGGTGTTTGTTGCTAATTTTATGTATATAATTTATATAATTTATTATGGACATTAGTATTAGGATTACTGATAGTATGTATTTTTTTATTTTGTTTTTAGTATTTCTCGCCCTATTATATATTTAGTGTTTTGTATTAGTTACCATATCGTTAGTAATTTTGTTTTTGTTTATTATAAGCTCTGAAGGATCTGCATACAAGAATTCTTTCGCACAAGAGAGTTTATTCCACACGAGGTTCTTTGTACAGACATACGATATGTTTCATTCTGGTTTTCAATATCTTATATTATCTATTACATTAGGAACAAAACCTACTTTATCTACAAGTCTCGACTTTGTAGATTATTTATATTTATTTTTTGCAACTTAAAATAAAAATTATGTATATGTTGTAATTATTAAAGCACAGAAACATATATTCTATTCTATTCTATCACATTTTAATGAAACAAAAGTTTTCTCTGGTAACATTTTTCTTCTATTATATAAGTTAACAACTCCTATATTTAAAATTGTTCACGCTGCATAACTTGACTTATGATCCAGTGATAACGCGGGTGTATAATCAGTAGCACCATTCTTTTTAATAACAGTTTACAAACCAAGACGAAAGACCGTCCGACTTTCTTAGCTGAGATAACAAAAATCAAATGATAGTATTCTACCTTATCATGCGAAAAGGACATTATTTTTAATACACCACAATTTCTCATTGTCGAAAGCAGTTTCCTGAAAAAAACCGCTTTAGGAAATGGCAGATAAATTAAATATAATAGCTCTCGCGTGGAATTACCGTACATCTTTCTTGGCTATAATGTGTATTATGAAAGGCAAGCAAAAAATAATAGAGAAGATAAACAGACTAGTCTGACAGAGCCCTAAAAGCGGAATAAAGAAATTGAATTATTAATCCAATTGTTAATTGCAAAGTTACCGCGCTTTACTAATTTTTCAGGGAAATTATGTATTCCTTTTTAAGGAGTTTCATTAGCAAATCAGGGTGACCTTAATTGGGATAAAGTATTTTACTTTGTACTACTATAAAGTGTATCTTGTACAAACTTATAGTAACTTTGAGGACAGGATCAAGCTAGGGAATAGAAAGTGTACAGCGTGTGCCATATTAAGTTCAACCACACACACATTTTTGTTGCTACAATAAGAATAGTGTTGGATTTTATATTTTGGAAATGTACAAAGGTCTTTCCTCATACAATAGAAAATGAACTTACAAATTTGAAAAACCCGGACACGAAATACGTTAACTAAATAACAAGTGAAAAAAATAAAAGCTTCCGTCAAAAAATATGTACTGTCGTGAGGAGAAAAAAATAGGAGAACTTTTTTTTCTAATGTAAATCTATCTCTATTTGAATATGTAATGAGAAGCCGAAATAAAACAGATGTCACCTTTAATTTATTTTTTATTTTAATGCTGTTGTTATTGCTATAGTAAATGATGGATGGTTAATGAGACAAATTGCACTGCACATTAACAAAAATTTGGTGTGTAACATTTTAAGAAAGTGGAGTATAAACGGTACGATTAGCAGAAATCCTGGATCAAAGGACAAAGGATATCCTACTTAACAAGAAAATAACTATTAATATTTCGTTATTGCACGATTTCTATTTGTAACTTCTATAAGGCTGTTTGGCATAGAATTAAATAACCTTATATAATAATCATTAGTAATAATATTTTCCCATGCATTATTTACTATTTCCAGTAATTCTTCGGCATTCCGTTGTCTCACATTTCGTTTTTGGATACTTCTTACGAGTAGTCCCCATACTTCTTCCATAGGGTTAAGGTCTGGACTATGACTGGGCCAGTTAAGAACATTGATGTTGTTATCTTGAAACCAGTTAGTTACGGTATGAACATTATGAACGGAACAATTGTCCTGTTGAAATATGAACTCATTATTAGGAAATAATTATGACACAGAAGGGAGCATAATATTGTCTAAAATCCTAATATACGTTTCACTATTAAATCGTTCCCCAATATGCCACAAAACACCAGGACCACGTGTCGACATCCAAGCTCACATATTGCTGGAAAATCTACCACTTTTATCATTGTTAGATATATATTTCTCATCGAATCGAGTATTCGGAGGGCGGTAAATACGAATACGACCGCTGTGTGTTGACTGAAAAGTTTTTTCGTCTGTAAAGATTACTTGTTTCAAAAATTTACATCATGCGCTAAAAATTCAAGCGCAAATCCTACTCGAGCTTCTTTATGTTCAGCTTTAAGTAAGTATTTCTGTGCTGCTGCATGACAGCGTAGCTCCGATTCTTTTACTAGTCGGCGACCAGTACTACTCAATCCAGGAAAATTCGTTTCTTCAGCAGCCTGAATAACTGAGTAAAATGGATTTTCTGCTAAAGCATTTACCAATTGCAAATCTTGTTGTTGAGTTGATATCCTTCGTCGCCCTGATCCAGGATTTCTACTAATTGTACCATTTATTCTCCACTTTCTTAAAATATTACACACCGAATTTTTGTCAATATTATAACGCAGTGCAGTTTGTCTCATTGATCATTCATCTTCTGCTTTAGCAATAACTCCAGATTTAACTAAATCGCTTATATGAGGCATATTAGTTTTTTGCACACTTGCAATAAATTATGACAACTAACTGACAATGTCACAAAAATTTAAGTTAGATGTACACAACTAGACTTTAGCAAAATACCGTTATAAGACTTGTCCTATTTTTTTTGCTCACGACCGTACCAAATATTATGAAATAATAGTAATAATAATAAACGTCTTCAGTGAAACAAAGAAATAATACAATGTTTCATGGGCGAAGTTTAGCATAAGATATTCTGCCTCTTGACCACATCAAAATTAAAGTTGAAAACCAAAATAAGATAAATATACATACATATAAAATATACATGCAAACATATGCGTACACTAATTCCTAATTAAACAAACCAATAAAAAGTACCTGAAAAATATTTATTTATCAATCAAGTAGAAGGGGCGAGCGTGGGTGGGTCTCTACCATAGATTTATAAAAAGAGAAGATAGAACATAGTTCACGGCGCACGCTGCCAATTCCCCACTGCTGTCACCCACCAATCACAGCCAGTGTGTCGTTAACTTGATGCACAGTTTAATCGCATCTGTATTGTACTTCGATTTTCGTTGTGAAAGTGAGTTTTAATTCAGTGACTATTTTTGTGAAAAAATGCCCAGGTGTGTTGTAAAAAGTTGTGTTTACCACAAAAGTGCAAACTGTGTGAGGGATAAATCATCTATTCATTTATTTCGGTAAGTTACTTAATAAACATGTTTGTTTTGGACGCCATATTCGATTGTTTAAGGAGACACAGAGCCGTATTTCCCATTTTCATATGATTTGCAAAGAGAATTATTAATTATTGCAAAATGTTGATTAATATATTTAATGTTAAAAGTAGCACGTTTTATACGATTTTACATACCTAATAGGTACCTACTTTAAGATTGTATTATTTTTTAGTGTTCCAAAGGATACTGAGAGAAGAGAGGCTTGGAGAGTATGTTTAAATTTGGAGAAAGAAGATATTTTTGTAAATTCTAATGTATGCCACTTACATTTTACTCAGGAGTCTTATGATTTTGAGAAGTCACCTTTTTCACTCCATTTAAAGCAAAATGCTTTACCTATGGACATTATGGTAAGTAGATTCGAAAGAAATATATAATTATTACTTTATTCACACATTATATTATTTTTACAATAATGTATTTATTCGTAACTTTTGTTTATTTACGGTTTTCATATAGGTAAACAAATTATTTTATAAACACCTATTAAATTTATTCGAGAATATAATTAAAAAATTGTTGTGTATTTGAAAATAATAGTATACCTACTATTATAGGTACCTACATTCTTCCGAGGATTTATTTTTATGATTTTCTTACAGAAAAACAAATCAATATAGAGAATGTAAAAATTTCCAGGGGCCAATTCTTTTTAAAATTTTTTCAAAACATTCACTTGTTTTTTCTGACTGCAAATTATGAAAAATTAAGAAAAATCAATAAAACTTTAGTTTTTCATCTTTTTTCGATAACTCCTAAAATAAAGTCTACAGGGGGAGTGTCAATATATGAGGAAAGACCCTGTAGATCAAATATCAAAATGATTTAAACAATATAAACCGTAGGTATAATACATAACTTATTTTTTATAGGATACTAGTGAAAGCTTGACCGAAACTACATCTGTTTCATCTCAACCATCGACGAGTGCTGCTATGTCTTTGTTAAACGAACCACGACTATCAACAAGTACTGGATTCTATCAGGACATACAAAGGACAGAATTGCCACGAAGGTCATTTACTAGTTTGGGTTTTGTGGAAAATAAAACACCCCCAAGTTCTCCTATTCGAGAGCATTCTGAAGTAAGTTAATAAGTAACATTTATTATTTATTACTATTACTAAGCCTTTTAACTTATTGAAAAGTAAAGTATACTTGTTTAAAAAACATATTATATAAGTTGTTCAGCCAGCATTGCCAGGGCCTTTATTATTTAAAATTGACATTCAGTAATAGAGGGTATGTTAAATTAAAAAATAAATAAACATCTTACGTAACATCTATTAATAAAAAATCAATAATAGTGCCAATAGGCTATTGATTATAAGGAAATAAAAGGGGCAACAAGGAACAAATTTGATTGAATATGTTTGTGCGATACCTAAATATAAAAAAAGCACAAAGTGCTACTAAATTCAGGCTTGCGTTTTTGAGAACGGGGTAAATTTGTCATCATTTCAGTTTTTCGAAAACAACTCAAAAACTGTGCATTATTAGTACAGGCATATATTAAGGTTTTTTGTAGAGAATTAAATTTCCTATAGAAGTGGCATCTTGTAAAGTCGAAAAAAAATTTGTGCAAATTAAATGCAAAAAACCCATTTTTTTTTTTAAATTTTTACACTTTATTAAAACTGACGTCAAGCCCGTTAAAATGAGCATTACTAAAAATCTTTCCGATAAAATTTGAATATAATTTTTTGAAGTTTACAACTTTTTGTCCATTTTTCTTGATTACCTTAATATTTTTATTTTGTATTAAAGACATGTAATTTTATTCAAAAAATGATTGTTTAGTACTGTTTTTATGATAATAAAACATAGTTTTATTAAAGTATTGAAAGTTTACCAAAAAATTTAAATTTTTTGTAGTATACTGTTAAACTGCATTTTATTATTATTAAAACGGTATTAAACAATAATTTTTTGAATAAAAGTAAATTGTTTTAATATAAAATAAAAATATGAAGGTATACAAGAAAAATCAAGAAAAATTGACAAAAAGTTGGAAAGACTTTTAATAACTCTCATTTTAAACGGGCTTGACATCAGCTTTCTTTTCTATAAAGTGATGCCTATACCTATATTGCCTCAGAAAAAAGGTATGGGCAAAAATTTAGTAGCACTTTGTGCTTTTATCACATTTAGGTATCAAACAAACATATTCAATCATAAAATTGCTCTTACGAATTTGTTCCTTATCAAAAATTATTTTCAATGGGCTACAATATTGTTTATTAATTATGTATATTTTTTTAAGGTTGTAACACCCCGAAGACGAAAACTGAAGTCTCAGTTGTCTACAGCTCGTAAAACAATAAAGAGGCTTAGGACAAGTCTTCGCCATTTTAAGAAAAGAGGTGCTAGGCTGTGTCAGGAAAAATAGATTATTAACAATACCTGGTTTATACATTTACTCCTGTTTAGTATATCTACACAGGAACAATCTTGAGTTCCTTGATGTGAACATAAATCACATATATGATACCAGGCACAAATGCAACTATGCCTATCCAGTGCACCGACTGACACTCACTGAAAAAGGACCAGCTTATGCAGCTCTGAAATTTTTCAGTGCACTTCCCATTGATATAAAGAATAATGTCAATCTTAAGTGTTTTAGTAAACAAACCTTTCAATATGTATGCAACATTGAACCTTACTCGATCCAAGAATATTTGCACTTTAACTCATCAAATTAATATTTATATTTTATATCTATTTGTCTATTTTTACTATGTAATGTTTTTTTTCTTTTAACATGTAATTTGTATGACCTGTTTTATACATTATATATATGAATTGAAATGGAATAAATGTCTATGTCTATGTCAATCATTAAATAAATGATTGTTAGAAACTTTGTTTGTTTTTAATTACATTGGTATGTATGTAGGTTCGTAGAGTATCATCTATTATTTAAAATACACAATGCATAGGTTACCTAATATAAAAATCGTAATTTTTTTTTTAAATAAAACCACATCATTTTCAATACTTGGTATTTTTATTTGAATTTCGTTTTAGAAGCCAAGATACACAATGTAAATAGTTTTAATAAATATTTAAAAATTCTGGATGTTGTTTATTGCGTTATTTAAAGAAATATACCCAAAAAAACATCTTATATTTCAAACGCAAAGGACTACATCTAGATAAATAACAAAAATAAATATAAAGCTATAACTTTCTTAAATTACAGTCAAAATGTTTTGTTTCGTGTTGTACGTCTCCTACAATATAATTATTATGTTGTATCCATAAAACCATTTTATGACATTGTAACGACATAAAAAATGACGAGAAGAATACTATATAACTAAAATAATGCTGAAAACTATAAAACAAAACTGTTACTGATGCTAACCTCTAAATTGTATCAGTTTATTTCAAACAAATTATCAACAAATTGATTCATAGTTTGTGTAGCTGGACACAAAGCTGAGATAAAAAATCATCATATTTGAGAAGAGTTGTCATAAAGCCTTAGTGCGTCCCTGTGCTTTCCCCTACCTACCTCACCCAAACCTGGAAAAGTGGCAGCCTTCGCGCACTGCAAATTCCGCTGTTTGTTACCTCTAGTCTTTTTAAACCTCTTTGGTCTCTACTATGTACATACTTCGATATGCGATGTAAAGCAACGTAAGACGCGGTTAGTAGTTGGATGGGTAACCATTCCAGCGTACTCGCCTCACACACATCTTCCAGCGGCTTGTATATCAGTGTATGCGCGGGAGCTATACAACCTTAGGAGAGGGTTGTATAGGGGATATGCCATCCTTCGGAAGGTATGTAAAGCCGTCGGTCCCTTGTCTATTAAATGTTAGGCAAGTAAAAGATCTCTACTCTTCTTAAGGGAAGAGGTTCGGCAAAATTCCTGGTTGGGGGTAGCTCGTCTACAGGCGTCGGTATTAGGCCTCAGTAGCGGAAATAAGCCGACGTTAAATAAATGTATAAAAAAATCAAGTAGAAACTTTCTAAATTAGGAAGAAACGATTACAAATAATTAAAAAAAGAGAGAAAATGGACGATATATAAATTTCTTATTAGAAAATAATGATTAATTTGCAATTATTGTCATTATTGATTAAGCAAGAATAATGTAACCATACTAGAGACTAAAATGTAAATTACTGTCATTTCCCCACCACCGGCGTCTTTTGAGAGTTAAAAAGTACCACAAAATAAGCCTGTTCCCAAAATTTCTGCCCGCTCGGAATTATTTCATCCAGATCGAAAAATTTCGTCCCATTTTATTGGGTTACTCTGGATATGATATGTCCATAGCGCAAAGTCCTATTATGTACTGCAGACCTAGCATTGACTCTAGAGGAGAGATAAGTTATTGCCGATGTTGATATAATGTGATGGATGAAGGCAAGAATGTGTAGTTTCCTCAGAAATTGCATATTCAACTAGTTTGAACCAGAAAAAGGGTGTGATATGTGATCATATCTTCTTAAGCTGAATATGAAACGACAGCAGGAGTTTTGCACTCTTTGTATTCTTCGTTTTTCTATAGTGCCGATAAAATTACTATATATTACATCACAATAGTTAAGTAAGACAGAACCAGTGATCCACATAAAATTTTTCTCAAATTGGTGTCAGATACGCCAGATAGAACTCCTACAGGAGATGAGATAGCATCATTAAATAGTGCTCTATTGTTTAAATATGAGTTAAAGATAGCAATACTCTCATAATCAACACCAAAATATTTGAGTTTTGCGTACGTTAATTCATGACTAATCGTGTCAAAAGCTTTGGAAAAGTCAAGCAGTACAACAGCAGTTACCTTCTTTTTAACAGTACTTATTGCGATGTTATCGACAATTCTAGTGAGGGCCGTTGAAGTACTGTGTCCTTTTCTAAAACCTGACTGATTTTGATGAAGGATATTATATTCATTTACAAACTCAAAAAGCTGCTTATGCACAATTTTTTCCAATACCTTCGATAAGATAGACAAGATACTTAAAGGCCTTAAATCAGTCAAACAATTTACGTCATTAGTCTTAGGCAAAGGAATAATTAAAGCTGCCTTCCAGATGTCTAGAAAATATCCCAGTTCAAGACAGTAATTTATTATGTGTGTAATGTAAGGTTCCAGGAAAAGGAAGCTGGATAATTTAGAACCGCCTTCCCTACTAGGTGAAACCATTCCATTTTTGGAGGAGGTGAAATATCTAGGGATTACGATAGATAGATAACTTAACTGGAATTCCCACCTGGAAAAGGTAATCCACAAAGCAAGGCTGTCCCTGTAGACATGTTGTAGAATTCGCGGAAAATCCTGGGGTATAAGTACCCAACAAATATACTGGATATAAGTTATGGTCATTAGACCAATGATAGCGTATGGCTCCATAGTTTGGTGGTCGAAAGGGCTACAACAATCGGCCAAAGCCAAACTCTCTGGCTTTCAGAGACAAGCATGCTTGGCAATAACTGCTGATATAAGCACAACAACGTCAGCTGCTTTGGAAATCCTTCTAGACTTACCACCTTTCCATATTTACTTGGAAAGAGAAGCTATGTGGGTAACATATAGACTCCAACAATCGACAGTCAATATGCCGCAGGCTATCATCATGGAACGCAATGGATTGATTGATGACCTAAACAGTCACAGCATCCTAGATATGTCTTCTGATGTGATGCCTACCAGAACCAACCATGAGCTGAATATCCTATTTCCTGAAAGAGATGATTGCGATCCAAATAAAACTGACCTACAGAAGGCAGACAGCTGTTGGTATACAAATGGTTCCGATACTCCTGAAGGAATAGGAGCTGGTGTTTAGTCGCTATCCATAGGTAAGAATAACCTCGAGCCTGGGTGCTACCGCGACAATTTTTCAAGCTAAAATATATGTCATTGAACTGTGTGTACGGAGGCTGGAACTAATGCACCCTAGACACAGATCAATAAAGATTTTCTCAGAGAGCCAAGCAGCTCTTAAAGCTCTTGGATCCTCAAGCACTACCAAAACAAATATCCTAGACTGGGCCGAGAGCAAGACTCTCCACCACTGGCAGCAACTACCAGGATTAGCTCATTCGAAGGAATTCATTACATATCCTTTGAAATCAACAGCTAATCAATTGCTAGAGTTAAATAGGTTACACCTAAGGACTCTAATCGGCCCATACACTGAGCACTGCAGATTAAACCATCGCCTACACAGACTTCGATTGGTGAAGAACACCGAATGCCGTCTGTGTCTAGAGGAAGATGAAACGGCAAGGCATTATTATTTGGCAAAGGACAGTTTTTACCTGAGGACCTGGACAATCTCTCACCCAACAGGGTTATCAGCTTTATTAAAAAGCTGAACCTATTGGGTGAAATATAAATTACCAGTGAGCTACAATAGACCGATTGGTCGCGATGGAGGGTCTGGTATAGACCCACTCACATTTCAACCTAACCTAACCTAATGTAAGGTTCAATATGTGGGCAGCAGTTAGTAGTTAAACACTGTTAATGATATTTCGTCTACTACACAGGCATTTGATTTAAAGTTCTTTATAGTCTCGCTGACCTCCTCTATAAAGCATAACTTAAAGGAGAACAGTACATTGTTGGAATTTATTGTTGTAAAACGTCGGTTTCACACATGCGTTATTCGTATACAAATGTTTCCTACTTGTAGAAATGCACGCAAGTGTGGATGGTATGTCCATGTTCGTGCACAAATATTTGATATTTGGTCCGACCACAAACACGTTCCGGCTTCGAGTAGGTAAATACGCGCACATAAAAAGGAAACGCTACGCCACGAATACCGTATACAAATAATCGGTAACAACGATGTTATGTTTAGAGAGTGTGTTCGCCAAATATTCATAAACGAATATGTGTACACAAATATTCGTAAAAGTACGCGAATATTTGTGGACGCATGTGTGGAGCCAGCGTAAGCGTGTAAATTATTAGATTGATTACAAAATATAGAAGCAAAATGGTGATTTATATCAGAGCCACCACCAACAGAAGATGAAATTTCATTTACCGAATACATTAAATATTTTTAATGTTTTTATATATTTATCTGCCTACATGTCTCATTTACATACGCTTTTTTTAAATTTCTTATTGATGTTAATGTGTGATTAGGAAGCTGTTTTTAATAATCGTAATCAGCAGCATTTTGTGTGCGTTTATAAGTTGACAAAGCTTTAATCTCTTTCTTTAATCATTCTTATTATATTGTTAGTAAGCCAAGGTGCTGTAGGCTTATTCACTCTGACTACTCTTACAGGTGTATGAATGTCAAAGAACGTTGTTATATATAAAGTGAGTAATTCTATTTTGAATTCAATGTTATCAAGCCACAACAAGTTTTGAAAAGGAATAGATTGTAAGTCGCCTAGAAAACGTTCATAATCAAATTGTTTAAAATCGCGAAATTTGTTAAATGTTTAAACTTAGGACATTTAAGGTATAATTTGCATTGAACTTTATAATGTAATCGAGATTTGTTCTCTCATATATGTGAATTTGATAGAGGCTGCTTAGTAGTTCAATATTATACGCGTATGTGTCTAGTTGATTTCTGTTTGTTAACATTTCACAGCAGCTCTGTACATATTCGCGCGTATACGTCTAATATCGAAAACATAACTTATATTGTCTCATACTTTTTTATTAAAGTTCTGTTTATTTCTATTCTTTATTAGTTACTAGTTATTAGATATTAGCTAAGGTTCACGTGTCAAATTTTTTTTAATTCGTAATTTTGTAAGAACTTTCAAATTATTGTTATAAGTACAAGTTTTAGACCCGGATCCTCCGCCATTTTCTAGACGTGACTACATTATTTAGACTCCAATGAGAACATTTTGTTGAAAATGTTACCTATTTAATGTATTATTACCTTATTGTTATTATGGCAAGTAAACGAAGTAACCAAACTACCAATTTTTCATGATTTGTAAGGTGTAATTCAATGCAGGTCGGGGTATTTGCCCGCTGAGTAGTTGTTTCCTGCAAATCTTGTATAATAACAGTATATAGGTTAAGTCCACCAAGGGCGGAAGTTCGCCGCTCTCGGTACTTGCAAAATGGCAAGTCGCTATGCACCTCGGAGACATCTACGATGTCTGGCGTATAGTAGCATTAGACCACATGAGAGGATTCAGTTACCTCTATATATATATATATATATATATATAGGTTTATTTAAATATAATTTTGGGTGATATTTCATATAAAAAATTGCATAAGGCAAAGGAATTTAATACAAAAATATAATCGAGGATATAATACCAATTTCTTATGATTCCAAATTGAGTGTAGTTGAAGCTAGGACGATTTGGTACTGCACTACAGATTCAACTGTCTCGAATCTAAATATTTTTGGCAATTTATTCTCTCTAGGCAACATTTGATTTTACAGGGAATTTGAAAGGAAATATCACAGAATAACTTCTAGTATTGTTGAATAAAAAATGAAGACTTAAATGTCTTAGCAGAAGCCGAAAAAAATAATAAGCTTCTCAAATAAAGGACGCTGTTTCTTAACGTTAAAGTTGAAGAAAGTTAAATAAAAAAGTTACTATTGCTCTCAATATGCTTTCAATATATACATGATTAAATATAGAATAAATTAAATGCTATTTAGAACTGATGGTATTCTATAACACACACGTGAATTTAATTATAATAGCAATTACTGGAAGATCTCACAAATGAAAATTTCTTGGTGTTAATCAGATCAGACAGGCGCGAGCGTAGGTACGTCTTTACTATGTACATACTTCGATATGCCATGTAAAGCAACGTCAGGCGTGGTTAGTAGTTGGATGGGTGACCGTTCCGTTTGTTGTAGGGTATCTTACCTACAAGTCAAAAAATTTATAAATTCACTAAAAATCACATTGATTCGCACACCATGGCAATCCATATAAGAAAAGTCAACCAGATATCATTTACACCAAACAACCGCATCCAAGGTCACAAAAATCTGATTATCGATTATTCTAAAGTAAATTCACCGATAACCCATTCTCAACATTCATTCTAGTCATTTTACAAAAGAACCTTTACAAAAAACACCCCTAAAAATACAGCCTCTCCATAGTCATCAAAAAGATCAAAACCACTATCCGCAACTATAAGCACAACTTTTAATCTCATTTCGTTAACCTTTTACAGACCACTTTATATTTCAAATCTTATTACTTTTTGACAACCCCTCGTATACACTAAACCTCGTTCCGTACTTCGAGTCTCAACATTCAATTTAGTTTCATCAATTTTCTAGCAATTCAATTACTATTTTAAATTTCACTACTTTTCAACCATCCCTGGTATACATAAAAAAATTACTTACCTTATCTTAAACCTCAACGTTCTGATTAGGTTCATAAGTTAATTTCTATCCGTTTACTAAATTCAAGTTTCAGTAATTTTTAACCACCCGTCGAAAAACTACATACAATATCTCGATTACCCTTTCAACCGATATCTCCGCTCAAACTCGATTCCTGCCTGTTAGGAACATCCTCATATATTATTTCCAGACACCTCGTGCCTATCAGGAACATTCCTATATCATTTCAACTGTTAAACATCTGACCTTCGTGACAAGTTTACGGGGTCCTTTCAGATCATTAAAATTTCTGTCAATCAAACTTCAATATTTCCAAAACCCGAATCGATTCAAATTTCGTTTTCATATCAAAAAATTCTTCTTTTCATTGCCGATTTTTTCATATAACTTTCATTTCAAAATTTCAACTTTTTGCAAACTATTGCGCAATATTGTGGAATATTTCGATCCAGACTCAATGGTTCCAAATCCAGCTCTAAATAGTGGATAAAAACATTCGTGCTAGGTTCATGGGGCACGAAAAACGCAACAGATTAACAGTACCGATGCCCGGCAAGCTCAAAACAGTTCAACATTCAGTTCAGTTTTGACGGTGACTCCTGAGTTAAGTACTCGCGAAGTGGCCTAGAGGAAAAAGTTATTTAAAAGTGATTTTAGTGTAATAAGCTGATTTTGCTAGTGAATCGGTCTGGTTACTATTTAACTGAAGTTGTAGAAATACCCACTCTCTAGCTAGGCTTTCTTATTCCCTGTCCATGCATACTTTTCGTTACTAACTGTACAGATCCAGCTTCCCAGGCCGAAACCTGGTTAAGAAGAGTTAGTTTTAGGTATTCGCCTTAAGTGGCCCCTTTCTATTTTTTCATTCGCCTACGAGGTTCAACTTTCCAAGTGAATTTTTTACCGATTTAATTTTTGATTAAACATTTTATTAAATATATTTTCACAGCTGTTTTTAAGACAGTATTTCTGTTGTCGATTAGTTTCTGATTCCCGAAAGGGAAACTTGTTAAATAAAATAATCCCCTTTTTAAAACTCCGTTCAGTTTAAATCTGAATAAATAATTTTGTACTTTCGTTTAAACAAAAGTGTTTTAATTTCAAGAAAAATCATACGCAGAGTGTAGCCCTTGACCCTGCACTAACTGTAAAAGACAAATCAGTACTAATTAAAGCAGGCTTTAATTAAGTGTTAAAAAACAGTGCAAATTCCAATATACAGATATTATAAATAAACTGGCGTAGTTTTTTAATTTTTATCTACCATCGTATAAAAAGTAACAGTCTTTTACATCATTTGCAGTATAAAAAGTGGTCTTTTATAAGAAACTGTGCAATAAATTTTTTTCTAGAACACTTTTGTTGCACGATTTCTAAAAAAATAAAAAGCTACGCCAGGTGGGACAACGAGAATTTGTTTGTTATAACGATTATAAAGATTTATATTAATTTAATCTTAAATCTTTAATTCTAATAAAATCTAATCTTTAATTTTAAATTAATCAATTTTCATTAATTTTTGGAGAAATATTATTTTTTATTTTGTACATTTATAAAAAACATTAATTTAGTTATAACGACTCAAAGTATTTTAAAGAACATATTTCTAGCTTAATAAAACACACCTTAAAAGTTTTAATAGCATATTCTAACCTAAAGTAATAGATCGTTGAAATTAGTCATAAAAATTACAACTTTGTACTTTTTCAAATATTCCAATTTTTCAAGGCTTGTAAGTATATTAAAAAATAAATTTTTAAGATTTTTTCACATCATACATCTTTTTGTTTATTACTTTAAAAGTAAACTGTGAAAGTTTCAAATCTATATCTTAAAAGTTTTAGAAATGGCATAGATTTAATGGATTTTGTAGAAAAACTCAGTATGGTTAAACTTCATATATATACCATACATGTTGATACGATGTTTTTCAAGTTTAAATATAAGAATCCAATACCTAATATCCTCTACTTTCACTTATATTTCGAATTGTACAATTCCATGGATTAGTTAAAAAATTATAGTAAATTTATTATAGCGCGCCCGAGGCCGCGCGCTGCACTTGTATGCCTTCATGGCATATGTTCGGACTTCAAAAAAAATATTCTACAGCCTACAGTTTTGATTTTACAATAACACTTTCGATATCATTTTTATGCAAAATTTTCTGTTCTTTCGAATGGCGATAATAGTTCTGTTTATAAAAATTAGTATTTTAAGAATTAAAAAAAAAATTGGTATTTTGCAACTAATTTGTTTAATAAAAAACTAAGCAGGCACTCTTCTGTTGATAACTTTTTATATGTTGTTCTTAACATACTCATGAATGTACAGTCAAAATTTATCGCTTCCCGGAATTTTGAAAACCTACTTTGACTCCACTACATGATCTATCTAGTGTTGAGGATGGACCATGCATGTTTTATTAAAGAAAGTGATTTTTTTATTAAAAACCGACACTTTAAAATGTATTGGTCTACATAACAATTAATCTCAATTTACCTACTATAAAGAATTATTTGTTTGTGTCGTTGAAGTAGTGATGTGGAGATGGAATAATTTTACAACAACCGTCTGGGTTAAAATAAAATTATATATTTTAGATCTATGGTGTTTGCTAGCTGAGTAGTCCTTAGCTATAAATCCTGCTTAGCATGTATATTTCTTGTCATAAAATATACTCCGTTGACAAATGGGTTCTGAACAGATATTTCTTTCCAGATTCACCACAGCGCAAAACGAATCAACAGTGACTAATGGCCCCATTTTCTGCAAGTGAACAGAAATAATCAACGGTGTTAATCAAACTGTGCAGCTAATGAGAACTTCGACGAAGTATACAGCAAAATGGCTGAAAACAACGATCTATATTACAACTCAAGTTTGGGCATTAACGATAATTTTACCATTGGAAATGTTTCAAGGAGAAACATCACTGCTATTCCTGATTATCTGACTACGCCAAATTATTCAGTGATTATGGTGTACAGTGCTCTGTTTCTTGTAGCAGCGGTCGGGAATTTGACTGTATTTTTTTCGTTGTTCCGGTCTCGACACCGGAAATCGAGGATAAGTTTAATGATACGGCATTTAGCGATTGCTGATCTTATTGTCACCTTTATCATGATTCCCCTTGAGGTAAGTAAACGTACGATTACAGTTAATTGAATTATTCCTATCCTGCAATATAGAGTATTAAATTATTGTAGATAGAATATACAGTCAAACGATATATACTTTGATAATGATTTTTTATGCAAATTGGCACACCGATGTTTTTGATCGTAAAGAAGTATTTGAAAAGGGCATTTGATATTTCAGGGAATTCGAATAAATTGTGAAATCTTTCCTCTTAAGTAAAAACCTATATAAATTCTTTCAAGCTACTATGTTTGTCCTTTATTTAAGATAGTAAGAGTAAACTGAAATTTGACTTTCATAAAATATTTTAAACAAATTCAATTATACACATCTTGATTTTGTAAGGATATTAATGGGTGACGTGAGGTTGTTTTTGAAAAAATCCACTTCAAATTGATCGCCAAGATTTTCATATGTCTGAGTAAAATATGCATATTTGCTCCACAACAGCTTTTTCTGTGGCAGCAGTCTAACTATGTTTCCGAAAATACTGCAGTCTCTTGGGCTTTTTGTGCTAATCTCCCAATTTCTTTATGACACCCATTACAATAATATTCTAGCCTCTTATACCAATTTGTAGAAGCCCAGAATTGACTGAGTGTTATATTATTCTGGACATACTCTTGATTCCCCATATACAGCCTGTCTTCTGTTATCCATAGCCTTATATTCAGTCAGGATGTGATAAGCTGTCTCATTACATTATTTGCATTTTAGATCTCCAGTGTACATAATGCAGATGTCCTTTCAGAGCATTTTACCCTGTGTGTCAGGAGATATGTTATTATATGTAACTGATTCTTGCCCAGTAACAACAATTCATCACTCTTCTTTCGAGATGATCCTTTGTTAAAGTTTTCCCACGTTGGTGTCCGGTTATTTTTTCCCATTATTCTTTGTGCTGGTTTTTGACCTATTTTCTTTGCCCAATATAGTAAGTTAGGCACTCCTAGAGACAGTTCCGAGCCTATATATGAAGATAATGATCCTTTTTTTGTTAGCTTGGCAGCTTTTTCATTTTTATTGCCTGCGATACCAGAGTGTCCTAGAACCCACAATAGAGTTATCTTGTTGTGACCTGCCCGGGGTTCTTAGTTCTTCTCGGCATTCCCATACCAGTTTAGATGTCACTTTCGGGTTTGATAGTGCCCTTAGGGACGCTTGACTATCTGTTAATATGCTGATCCTCCTATTTCTAAAGGAATTTAAGTTTTTTCTCTTGCACAATACAATATCTCATATATATCTGCCTAAAAAGCAGAATTGTATCGACCAAGTGATTTGCTAAACTATAAGTTTCTCATGTTACTGTATATGCCAGCTCCAATACCTTGTTCAGTCCTTGGCCCATCTGTAAACCAGGTCAGTTCCCCAGGTCTTTTGTTGTAGTCGTCTTATTTCCATTCACTTTGATCCATTTAGATTTTTACCTCGAAGCTTCTTTTGAAACTATGCTTAGGAATCATGTGGTTCATTCTCATATCGAATATGCTAACCCTCACTTGGTTCCTGATTTGGTTATGCCCCAATCCTTCATAAATGCTACTTGGCTCTTTTTGCAGTCTAAAGTATCACATCCTTGCCTCCCCCATTATCACAAAGTGAAGAGGAGGAAGGTCCAGCAGGCTGGTGTTGTTTTCATAGCTCCCGCTGTCCCTAAACAGACGCGCCTTTAAACCTTGCTTAGTTCATACCATACCAAAGATGCATATGTGATCATGGGTTTGACTATTATAATGTGCATCCAGTACATCATGCGTGGCTATAACTCCAAGTTTTTCCATGAGCGCGTCTAGCCAACATAAACTGTTTCCTTTCTCTTGTTGGTTCTTTGGAGCTGTTGGTTCCAGATAAGTTTAGAATCTAGTATTACTCCTAGATATTTTACCTCTCTCGACAATTGTATTTGTTCACTCTTGAGTATTTGTGGCCCAAGCCCCTCTATTATTTTCTTTCTTTCTTTCTGGTAAAGGCTATTGCGGTCGACTTGGAAGGAATGATATTTAGTCCCTCCTCCTATTTCCACTTTGTTACATTAAAAGCCCACTGCATAGGCTTCTTTGCTGTGTTGTTAAATTAAAAAGGCACGTAATAGTACCTTTTTGTCTTCAAGAGTAAACTCAGTTTTGGTAACAAGCTGATGTAATGCTGTTTCTGTTGACATTCCTGCCTTATAGGCATCTTGGTATTGGTTTAGAGGCCTGAGTTCCAGTACACCATCCTTGTTATGTCTGTCCAATAGTTTTTCCAGAGTCTTTAGTACAAAAGACGTCAAACTTATCTGTCCAATTTTGCCGGGTTTAGGTATAAAGTTTACTACAATTAGTCTCTAGGATTTGGGTCTACAACAGCTAAAACATACAGATTCGGCAAAAGTAGTTTTATATATCCTGAAGTAAAAAAACACAAAAATTAGGAACATAAAGTCGGATAATCTACTCCCAGCACACTCCACTCCATAAATTTGTGAAATTTTATTTTTATCACCTTGTCGTGTATCAACGCAGGGCATCGGTATTGTTGGGGTATAGTAAAATGCGTTCGTGGCGAAATGAGAGGTCGAGAGCTTTCATTCGTGAGTTGATAATATAACAATCGTCTATCTCGCTTTCACATAAGCGACTTTTGTTTTTTTCTCACACTCGTTTACTTCAGGATATATAAAACTACTTTTGCCGAATTGTATGTACTTAATATAATATACAGTATAATATTTATTTTATCGTGATACATAATATAAGTAGGAAAACATTTTTTATGGTAAATAATTTCCGCGTAAACTATTTGAGTGCGCACATGATTTTAGTAAAATCAGAAACAAATTCTTTGCATAAGAATATGCACAGATACAAATAAATGTAAAGTATATATTAGTTATTCAAGTCATTAGCTCCAAACGTGTTGAATGTGACCTACTAAAAAAAAAAATACATTGTTATCGGTTACCTTAGGAAAGGAAAATATTGAATTATATAATAGATTGTCTAATCTGGAGATGATCTTTTTAATTTGTCGCTCTGAGAAATAGGGCTAGGTTTTTGTTTTTACGGATTGTTCTCGCCAAACCAGACCTATTCCGTCCAGTCCTTTTAGCTACACAAAGCCGTGAACGTCTGGCTGACCCCAGGTGAGATACTGAGGAGGTTCTGTATACACCATTGCTAAAGTCGAGGTAAGAATTCAAGCGATGCACGTCACGAGTGATCTCATTAAAGAAATTTTAATACTAACATAAGTTTTAATCATTAATTATGTTAAAAAGAGTAATTCTTGATACCCAGTTATTAAGCTTTTGTCAGAAATAGGTACAGTTTAAGGGGGGGATTCTTAGCAGTATTGTTTTATTTACAGAATCGATCTGCGACGTGCATCATTTGAATTCTTGCCTCGACTATATTAAATAAAAGTTGTGTTGAATTGATATAAGACAGACGAGCTGCACTTTACTGATGCCGCCTGAAAATGGCCCTGTAGCCTATAAAAAACGTGCACAAAATAATAGTTATTAATTTAATCATTCTGAAAACTTACAAATCTTGGTAGGTATTTGGTGATTATAGTTCTCCTAATATAAAATGGCAGAGAAACGTTGATTCGCCTATTTTTTTTCCACTAGCCTAGAAACTCCATCAGAGAGAAAATACTAGTTTAGGAAATTAGTTTACACCAATTCAATGAAGTATTAATCTCACCTGGATCAATGTTAGACTTATGTTATTCAAATATTGTAGGAATGTCTAGCTGTATTCCTTTATTAAACTGTGATGTATCATCTGTCTTTAAATATTAAATTATACTTTGTAAAGCACCTTAGGCCTAAATATAGATTATTTTGCTTCTTTAATTATGTAGAGTATACTCTTTACTTTTATTTGGGTTTTCTACCACATGTATTATCCCCTTCAAGAACAAATCACCAAGTCTACAAAATAAAACATCGAGGAATCTACCTATGCTTTATATGAAATTCTATATAATGACATGGATATATCAGTTCCTAAGTCATTTCACAAAGAGCAACATTATCATTCTGTTTCAGCCAAGAATTAAAATCCTTGATAACTAAAAAAAATTAGTACGGAGAAATTATGAAGCATCGAAAGATTCTAATGTATGTTCTTCTTCTTCTTTTCTAAAAAAAGCAATGAAGAACTCTGGTCGCAATAAATTATGAGAACTATAAAGAGGGTGTTGAAAATAGCAATCATCAAAATATCAACAACTTGAAATTGTATCGAATCGAAGAACCACCAAAATTGTATATCAGGTACTTGTAAACAATTCTGAAATAATGGGTGGACCAATTATCAACATAACGTTTATTAGGTAACTGTGTATTTTTAAAAGTTTAACATATCACTGGAAATCTAATGTCTAAATATCTGATGTACAAGGAATTATGTAAAACGTAACTTGGGACTACCAAAAGCCATGATGTGTGAACAGAGGTGTATTATATATATTAGTTCAAAAGAATATAATGCATAATCCAACAATATTATATGTATTCATATGATATTACTTATACTTAAGCTAGAGAACACATTTAAGTCAACTTGAGTTGTGTATTGTGAGTAAAATGCATCTTATTTTATTCTGAGTAGAGAGTTGCATGCATGGTTTCTGTTTTCTGTTTTCGTTTATTTGATCTGTTTGATAAAATAACAAAGTATTTTATAGAAGACATATTTTTATTAAATACATGAAATTTTTATTAAAAATAGTTAGAGATATTTATAACATAACTTAATCATGATTAGTATCAGTTATGTTATTTTAATTCACTTAGTTATTGTTCTACTAATTATCAAAATATTTATAACATTTCAAACTGTTTACGCATTTATAATGTTCATGTAGATATAAGATTTTTAATTTAATTTGTGGAAAGTGATAAAATTGGAAAAAGCTCAATACCACGTGATGAGAACCATTTCGTTTTATTAAGTTGATGCCATGGAAGATTCAAGTTTGTACCGGCGATTTTATTTATTTTCGGAAAATACAATGAGAGTGTGGAAAAATGGAAATTAGAAGTTACCAGGGGAAAAAAATAACAAGAAAATTACGAAAATTGTTTGGTTTGAAAATTTTTGGAGAAAGTAAATATTAGAAGATATGAGAGAAAATAGACTGTTATTGGTGAAAGTAAAGAGTAGTAAGAAGAAGGAAGACAACCAGTTAAAGAATTTAAAGCAAAGTAAAAAAAACAATTTTTTTCAAAATTGTGACAAGTTGGAGAAACAAGATAATCATAAATCATTTTAAGATGCGGAATACGATTCCTAGTGGAACCGATATATCACTTGAATTGTGTAGGAGCTTAGCAGATTGCAGCCGAACATCGAAATAAGTGATGCCTACTGTGCGGCTGGAGGGTTTTATTAAGCTACGCGGACAAAAAGATTATAATAAACTTCACATAAATTTCTTATGTATTTTTTATAATTTGGAAAATAATTGAAAATATTTTAAATTGAAAATTTCGACCATTATTTTTATTTTTACTAAAAAAATTTATTTTAAACAATCATTATCCAAATTATTTTATTTTTAGTATCGTGTTTATATTTTAGCTAGTTAGGGAATTTTATTTATTTTTGTGTATCGTACATTATTGTTCTCGCAATACACTGTTCAATTTGATTTGAATTTGTTTCATTTGTTTTGTGTTTCTATAGCTGTGTTTTTATTTCAACGATTCCGAACTTACGACTTTGAGATCTAACTTAGAAATTTTATCGTGTGATATTTTTAAACATCCTTCAGTTGGAAATCATAGCAATATATATTCATTTAATAAGATAAAACTACAACAATGCAATAAATTCTAGAAAGACAACAAAAGAATTTAATGCGGCATGTGGATATTTTATTAGTTGTAATTTTTTGTATGCACTTATATGAAATACTAGTTTATTCACGTTTATTTATGTTTGTGTTTATACTCATAATAAACCCTGAACATTTATTTATATTCTTTCTATATATACATTTTAAAATGATTATAGTGAAATTAAATTGAAATAATGATAGATAAAAATAAATTACTGTATATGCATAATTATCCAATGGAAAAGTATGAAAGATTAAATATTTTATAGTAAAGCATATAATGAGAATATATACACATAGGTTCCCCCACAAATAATAGACGTTCATATGCATATAAATAATGCTCCAGATAATACTGTTAATAGCAGATTATTAAGATGACAGAATAACACTGAATATTTTACAGTACCAGGTAATTCTAATAAAATGTTACGCGTAGTGAAATACGCTATGCACTCTACGTATGGCTATTTGTTTTTGTGCAGGCGAATATTTGTTGAAATTATTTACTTATTTGTTATCGTTATGTACTGATATAAATGAAAATAATTAATATATTGACAAAGCCAATGTTCGATGCAGTATTTTTACAATTAAATACAAAGTGAATAAACTTCCGGAAAAAATAATCAATTGGTTATGAATAAGAATCGAAGTCTTTTTTAACTTCCACCCCAAGACACGAGGATTCAATTCATCGTCCATTCAAAGTGAAGTTGAATTTATATTCCCAAAGGATCTGTGGAAGGAGATAACAGAGCCGAATTAAAAATGCTTATTTAAATTATGTTTACTAATGTATTTTTTAAAGACATAAAATTTGTATTTATTGATGTCTGAAAACAGATTATAACCATGAAGCCAAATAAACATCTTTACTCCCACATTCTGAAGCTTTTTACCTTTTTTTTTACAAATGAATGAAGTTTTATCGCAGCCACATAACGTGTGTAATAAATAAGTTATTTCAGATTTAGTCTTATCAATGGGTAAAATCTGTTGGTCTGTATCAGTACTAAAGACAATTCTTCTAATGTTATTTGAATATTTGATATCTGCGTGCACTATAACTCATTTCTGAATTGAAAATAGGTTTTGTTGTTTATTTCTTACGTTTTGGACCGAACAAAATACAATTTGTTTGAAATTAAATACTGAAAGATGTTTATAAGGGCATTCTTCTTTAGGCCTTCATTGCAAATAATCTGTGGGAATTAATTTTAGTAATAACTTTTCATCGTACCATTACACAAGTGCAGCAAATAGAAATGGTAATTTAGGAGGAATGCCATATGAATTAAATTCTATTTTTTAAATAACTCAATCCTAAGCAACATTCCACCGATTACCGGCTACTACTTTACTAATTCCAACATCAGAATTAGTGCAAATAGCAGTCAATTACTTAATCTCCATATCGTGAATCGATGTCAAAGCAACGTTGCTTGTACTTCCAAACATAATACTAATGGTCTGGAACATGTCCATCGTTGGTTTGACGTCAGATAGTGACCTCATTAGGTTTGATGTGTAATTTCCCAGCGTTG